>CM062818.1:1612006611-1612643338 GCA_031772625.1 Pinus tabuliformis | reverse complement strand
AACTAGAAATAGTAAATTATAAATATATATATTGAAAATGACCAATTATGTCTTATGTGACATTTAATTATCATTATTATATTTGATTCATGTGTAATATGATTTACCTATTTTATGCATATCACATAAAATTGTTTTTCAAGGATTCTTTGTCCCCGCGGAATAACATGGAGAAGTTTATGGTTTTTTTCTATAATTATTTAACTTCATGTTTGGTGATTCTGGTTGTTATGGTTGAAGAAACTAAATGATGTGCTTTTAAAGAATGGAACAAAATTATCAAAATTATCACATTATGAAAATGCCATTTGATTTTAATTTAAATGGCATATTATTTTTTAGTACTTATTTAATTGGTATTCCGAGTATATCATTGGAAACTAGTTTATTTTTGACCTATGTAACCCATTTTGTGATTTTTTAATTTTTTTCAACTTTAGATTGCTCCCTTATCCGTGGTTTAATGCTTATTTATGGTCAAGTTTCTCTTCCCTTTTTTATGTGACCTTTTCTTGCTCCTTGACCAAGGACATGTAACATAATTCTTCTTTTTGTAGTTGTATTTTATTGTTGGTCCCCTAATGTCTTATTCTCACCCTTTTGTGATTTTTTTGAATGGTTATATTTGAAGGAGTAAACTAGATGTCCCATGATTACTTAAAATGTTTAGCATTGTATTTTATTTGAATAATGTCTCATGCTTTCTTAGGATTCTAGGAACCATGTGATCCATCAAATTCCCACACGTGTGGAGTACTTACTAAGGTGTGTTCTCTTCTAGCTCGTTCTTTTCAAATGCTTGAATATGATTGGATTGAATTAAAATTAATTCATTTTCCTATGGCAATGGAAGGATGATGTGAATTTGACTCAATAATAAATTGAATTACTTAGTTTTACTAGAGTCGCATGTTACTGTAGTTTGGAGTAGTAAGTGGATAGATTTTTTTTTTTCAATAGTACATTTTTATAATAATTTATTGCTTCATTTTGTTTAAATTAATATTTTTCCAAATTCTATTTTTTTTTTAATATAGAATATCAAACGTTATTAGGATATATAATTTTAATATAGATTTTAAATATAAATTATAAAATTCTCATAAAATTCTTATAAATTTTAGTTAAAAAAATTATTAGAAAAAAGATGGATTTTGTCTATTCATTAATTTATCTCCTTTTAGTTAAATTTAAGTAGGATTTTAGTGTTAGTTTAATTTAAATAGGATATTATTGTTAGTTGGATGACATCACTACAAAAATTATAATATGTAAAAATGACAAGGAAAGTGAAAACACATCCTAATGAATATCTAAAAGAAATAAAAAGAATCTAAACGAGTGGAATATTAAAAAATGTAACGAGATATAGAAGAATGAAGAGGAATAAGAAAGAGGAGGTTTCCTTTATGAGATTTGTTATAGAGAAGCATTTCTAGTATTCAAGGCTATAAAGAAATGTGTGATGGACATGAGGTTATGGGATTTACTCAATTGATGACATCTCATAGATTTGTTGTGAGCTGCGAAAATAGTTGTGGGGCCTCTTTGAACTATTGTTGGAGTGCTAGATGTGAGAGGTAATAAACTTGTTGCATTTTTGTTTAGGGAATTTGTATTTCATAACAATATCATACATCAATGGCTAAGTATTTATTGATGGCCCAAAATGGCCGTTCAAAATTATAGGGGAGACCACCCAGTCAGGAACTTAAAGGAGCTCCTTTTCCATTTGGAATAGCCATTCCAATTGGTTAAAGTAGGTCTAATTACCTTCTCTCTATCTCTACTGGCTTAAAGTATTTCTTTAACTTGCCAAAAAAGATAGTGCAATCGGATTAGCCTTCTTGCTCTGCATGGGAAAGGAAGAAAATCCTTAAGCTGATTTAAGGCTAAGCCAAACCACAACCATGGTTTTTCCTCTTTTAGAAGAGAACTTCTAGAATGCAATATTTAATCTAAATTGCAAATATATGCTACAATGCAAGCAAAAGGAAAAAACTCCTAAGCCTATCTTGATCAAGAAGATGTAGATCTAACCCAACTGAGAGCAAGATATTAATATAATTGGGATTTTAACATGTCTGGCTTAAGATGAATACGTACCTAATGAAGTAGTTGAATTAACTAATATTATAATTATTGAACATGTTGTTCAAATATCTATTAACAATGAATGATGAACTACTAACATTAGGAAGTTGTTCTCATAATGCCAATGGAAATTAAATACGAATTAGATGATAGATTTCTGAGTAAGTAGTCACTCAGAAATCTGGTTTTAATATATCATAGTAAAAGATTCAATTGAAAACAAATTCATGAGACAAAAACATTAGATAGCTAATCTGTAAGACAAGTATTCATATTGACACTAGTGCACAATATAAATCCAGTTAACATAATTCTGCCATCAAGAATGAAATTTGAATTAAAAATAATAATATTTCTAATACAAATTTATTAAAACTTGGTCTGCTTCTCTATTCTTTAAATCTGATCTCCTATAATCTCGTTCAACGCATAAAATTTTCTACTAAAAGAAAGAGTTGCAATAGTGCAAGCTCTGTTTCTTATACACAATTCAAAATAAAAAGATACAAATCCCTATAATCCCGAGATCTGAGATTGATCCCCTCTACCTACAACATGAAACCTCTATTACGATTGTGCTTTTAGAATTACATAATTCATAAGAGTTGTGCCCTTAATACATTCTTTAAAATCTATATTTATAATTACAAATCAAAATCAAAATGAGAGAACTATTTTTGAAAATAAATTTGCTCCCACAAATTTTATTGGCCACCATTCTTTTTCCTCTATTGATGGAGAAATATCATTGATCCAAATGTTATCTTCCTCATCTCCTCAACTGTTATCCTGCGAGAAACAATCAAAATTAAATTAAAAATGCAAATCAAAATGAAAAATACCAAATCTGGAAAACAAGAATCTTCTTCAATTAAATAAATAAATAAAAAGAAATATGAGCTTTCCATTGATCCTTGTAAATATCTTATTGGAAAAATAGAACATAAACGAATGGATTTGCAATTGACAATGGTTTTGAGAAAATGAAAATGAAAACATTAAACTCAGAAAATTAATTTTGGTTACAAATTCATAGCTTAATTTTCTACTAAAGTTTAGAATCATTTAATGACCAAATTTGGTCATGCAACCACTTCGTAGATATTCTCCATTATTTTATATATCTAACAAGCCATTATGGACCTCATTTGGCAAAACAAAACTCAACTTATGAGCTTCCAAAGTTGAAGAGTCAAAACTGCTAGAATTTTGGAAAAATTGTTGCCTAGGCCAAAAAGAAAAAAAAAAAAAAATTAAAAATCTTAATTCTAATTGTAATTATATGTTAATTAATTATTTTATTAATGAAATATATACCATTTAATTACAATTGAAAATTAAACTAAACCAATTACAAATTAATTAATCAAAATTATTAAATTAATTTATTACATTAATATTATAATTACAAAAATCAAATAATTAAAAAATAAATTAATTTAGAATATATTTAAAAAATAAAAAAGAGAGACACATGGCATTACCTTAGTGGCTATTGGTTCCGTATGGATGAGCCATAAGTGGAATTTGGGCTCAACGTATGAGCCATATACGATGAGGAGGGGCCTTTTTATGAAGTGAGAGGAGTAAAGGTGGAGGATTTACCATATATTAAAGTGGGAGGCATTATAAAACATGGAGAAGAGGCTTTATAAGTATTATGATATCGAGGAAATATAATATCAGAGATTTCTTTTAAGGAACTCTGATATTCTAATTCCCAAATAATCCGATATACCAGTTGTTATAATAATTAATATGTCAACATCCCAACATAAACCCACATTGAGTTTGCAGTAGTGGATTATTTTGATATGAGATATTAGAGCTTTGAAGGACCTTGGGAATTTTTAAATGAAACAAAATTTCTTATATAACATGCCAAGGGAACATCAGAGAAGAAAATAAGAGGTGAGGTGAAGTGGGGCCTACGTGGAGTGGGTCCCATCCATCATAAACTAAAACCACTAGGTAATTTAAAAATTCGACAAAATTAACTACAATCGCTTTGTAATTTTCAGATTTCAGGTCTCATAGTTGCTTTGAAAAATTGGGAATTGGAATAAAATACCAAGATCCTGGAAACATATCATTTTAATTGTTCTACAATTTTGATGCAACGATTTTGTAGGACCATCAGCGAAAAATGAATTAATTAGTAAAAATTAATTAAAAATCGATATTTACAAATAATTTACAAAAATTAACATAATGTACATTTTTTAGCCATTAGAGTAAAAATGATCAAACTTCGGATGAGAATCATTTGCAAACCACGCATCCAAATGAGAGGAAACAAGAACTAATGGAAAACTTGCAAAAAATTGAACTCAATGAAGCAATCAAAATAGAAATCTGATGAAAATTAAAAAATGGCAAAATTGTAGGACACTTAACCAAAAGAAAATATTAAAAAGGTGATTTAACTAAATTTTCAGAAAGGGTCCCCATTATTTGAAATAAATTAGTCAAAAATGAGAGTGTTGAATTTTCACCTCAACAATTGGCAACAAATAGGAAAGAACTAGTTATCTATGGTTAAAAGTGGTGAACTTCAATTTACTCAAAGGTTAAAAGTGAGGCATTCTTTTAAACTGTCAAACAATAAACATTTCTAGGGGTACCACATTAATGAATAAATAATATAAGTTTAAAAATAAGTACTCAAACAGATTGAGCCTAAAATCGCAAATCTGAATTTTAGGAAATAATTTATTATTTAAGAGTACCTAATATGAAAAATAAAATAAGGTACATATAGGAGTTTTTTGATAAAGAATATATCCATTGTTATGAAGGGTTTCTCACATTGCTTTGTTGCCAACTAGCATGAAAAATACCTCGATGAAGATGTCGTTTATGCCATACAAGCATGCACCGCTACTAGTGAGCATCCATAGACCCGACATGTTTACTTGTATTTCTCATGCTTCGCCTTTTGATCACTCTTTTGATAAGCACATTTTCGGGCTTTATTTTATGACGTACCTGAGTGAAAGAGGTGGGATGGTAATAGAGATTTATGTTAATGGATATAATACTTCCATAATGTTGACTCCAAATATTTCCCCATGACTATCAATCAGATACTTTTATAAAGTGGAAGGATGAGAGGGATCCGTTGAATTAAACTTAGGTCAATTATTTCCTTGAAAAGGTGAATTATATTACATAGAAAGGATGTATTTCTCATGCTTCCCCTTTTGATCACTCTTTTGATAAGCACATTTTCGGGCTTTATTTTATGATGTACCTGAGTGAAAGAGGTGGGATGGTAATAGAGATTTATGTTAATGGATATAATACTTCCACAATGTTGACTCCAAATATTTCCCCATGACTATGAATCAGATACTTTTATAAAGTGGAAGGATGAGAGGGATCCATTGAATCAAACTTAGGTCAGTTATTTCCTTGAAAATGTGAACTATATTACATAGAAAGGATGTATGTTCCTCCAAGGAAAATATTTAAAGTGAGAGGGATTTATGATTTCGTAAATATATACCTTTAATGGTAAATAAAATTAATTAAATTGACAGAGTAAGAATTTCCCATGTATTCCAATCAATATTGGGTGAGAAGAAGACCTTTCAAATAAATCTTAGCAGAATCACCAAAATCAACTCATAACCAATCACAAAAATGAAAAATAAATTGAAACTATAATGAAAGAGGAAAGAAACAACTCCAAACATGTTAAAATGAGAAAGGAAAAGGTGAAAGAAAACCCCAAATTAAAGACAAATCGAACAAGACTAATTATATAAATGTCTCAACAATAGAGTAAAAGAAGATAAGCATGTGCATTTTCATTTTATGTTGAGAATATAATGAATTTTATCTTGCAGTGTTGCAAGCAATTACACTCTGAAACTAGAAAGGTGAAAATAACTTATGAGGTAAAATTCAGCCCAAATGAGAAATCTGTACCTGTTGTAAATTTTCTTGTTTCAAAGAAAATTTTGCATAAAATCATCTTAGCAGTCTTTGATAAAAAGATTGCTTAAGAAACAAACTAAAGGTGTGGAAACTCCCTGGTTTAGCTATTTTGATAAAGATCATTACTGCATCTTTAAAATATTGAAATAACACAAAACAAAAGAGAATTAGTGCCAAATCCAAGCTAGCAGGGGTGTGAGATAATTCTGGGAGACCTGTAAAATGGAGATATATATCAACAAACTTGAAAATAAAACATAAATAATTAAAAAGAATGAAAATGGACATATGAGACTTACCATTGTCTCGTTTAAATTACTTGAAAAGCGTGGATCTTGTCCAACAAAAGATAACCACTTCTTTTAATTGAAATAAAAAAAAATGAAAAAGTGGTTGTCAATGTAGTTTCCATTATCCCAAAATGATAACTTATTAAAGCTAAAATACAACGAGATGTAAACTAGAAGAACACAATGTTTCATGTTCAAGGGATCTGAAATGAATAAAATCCATAAAAAATAGAATGAATATATGCTTCTTTATTAATTGTAGGAATAATTGTCCTCTTTTCCTTTTCCGATTTCATATCAACTTCAAGATTTTCATAAAATCTCAAAATTCAAGAAAAAATCCCAACTTTATGTAGAGGGATAAGACTTGAAGTTTGTATACTAATATGAAGTGATATATTAAAAATTCAAATAAAAGAGAGTTTAAAAATGAATTGAACATGATCCATTACCTTTGTGTGTTCCGCACTTTCTTACAAGCTAGTTTCTCAAGTGTGCCTTTTTCTATTCATTTTCAACCTTCTTCATTTATTCACTATGTCGGGGACCTAAGCCTCTTTTATGTCACTTTAAATGAAAATATGTTGGACCACGAGAAACTTACCACAATGGATTACGGAATGGATAAAGTTACCATATTCCAATGTCCCAAAGTAGGGAGGCTCAATATAGATATTACAAGTTACAAACACTTCGATATAAATATGTTCAGATAACAATATTTCAAATGTATAAAAAGATCTATCAAAAAGCTAAATTTTAGCAAGATAAAATATCGTAATAATTTTAAAAGAGGTACCATTATAGAAGGTGTCGATAAATGATGTGCCAAACGTAAGAGCTCAAGGTTTCCAAAAATTTCTTAATGGGAAAAACTCTGATAAACAAAGACCTTCATAAAGTTTTCGACAACATTTGTTTTCGGAAGCTTAATTAAATTTCCCCTACGATATAAGAAGTCTTGATATTTAAAACATTAAAGGGAAGCAATTTCTCAGATTTTTTTTTTTTGTAACTTTGTATAAATAAATCTTACGATATCAAATATGCCCAATAAGGAATGGATTTTAACGTATAACATGGTAATATTGTATATGGGGAATTTAACTATCAGAGATAATCAATCTCATAATATTTTTATAAAATGGCTATGATAGCTTCCGATAAGAAAGTAAGAAGGGCACCTACATTTTTCTATAAAACTAATCTTCCGAGGAAAGGAGTCCGAGATTTAATAAATATGAGAATAAATCGAGTGTTAAAGATCTCAAAAACATTTTTGAAAACAAAATCAACTTACAAGACTTTAAGACCACAAGATTCTAGTGAAGACAGTGAAATAGGGGCCATTTCCTTCGCTAAGCGTAATGGGCGTAATAGTGGAGGAAAAAGGAAATGTGGATATCGGAGAGGTAAATATTGGAATTTGTTTTTAAATTCTTCTAATATAATACAAACCCAAGAGACCGATAAGATAGAAAGTCTGATATTTTGAGGAAAGATCTCTGAAAAATGAAAACTAGAGGATCAGGATTGCAAGATTCACTAATTAGAGGCTCCGAGTCACTTCGGAAGCAAGGAATATGACTAAAGGGAAAACAATATGAACAAGTGTGATGCAATGGTTCAACTCAACTTGGCAATTGTAAGATCCAGAAAGAGTAGAGATAAAACATGGATAGGATTATTTTATGATTTGTTACAAGATTTTGGAGCAAATATCCTTTGCTTATGGGCCTTCTTTAATTTAAAATGCAAGAAGCTTTAGAACCACGACAAATCGGAACAAGGAATGGCTAATTGTTCAATTTTATCTACATTAATGATTATTAGCTCATCTCATGCATTTGTGAAGAAAGGAAATATGAATAGAAGAAACAATTCAAAATACCAAAATTTTGATGAAAAAACAAATACTTCCCTTAACATGTTGCAAATTGTAAAGGGTTGACTGCTCGCTTTATTCCAAATCTAACTGAATTTTTTTGTACACATCAAGTCTCCAAATCAAACTAATGAAGACCTCATGAATCTTCGAGTTCTCCCATATATTTTCATAACTTAAAAATCATCTTCTTATTCCATTTAAATTAAATACTAAGTAATGAGTGATCTGCATCAGTTTCCCATTTAAATTGAGGAAAATGTGGTAAAAATGACCCGAAGAAATGTTTGTGAAATTATGGAAAGTTGGTATGCTTAGCTATAATGATTCTTTGAAATTTCATCATTCATGATTTTGTTTGAGAAAAGAAATTTAATCTTATGATGAAAATTTGTGAAAAGGGATAATCAAGATAATCACACATGTGTATGATCCGAAACACTCTAAGTCACTTTTTCCAAAAATGAAATGGATAACAGAGGAAACATTTGAGCCCATTACTTGTTTATTAAAAATTTACAAATCAAACTGAAAAATAAAAAAAAGATGAACTAAGAAACAAAATTAATCCTATTGCTATTGTAACTATTTGAGTGAGCATATGACTAAGTATAGTCATACTTCCAATGAAGTCATTTTCTCAGTTTATATGTTTCTATACACACACACACACACACACACACACACACACACATATATATATATATAGAGAGAGAGAGAGAGAAGAAATTTATTAGGTATTGGATTCAAAATTAATGTGAAATTGTATAATTGATTGTGTTACTCCTATCCATTAAGTTGCATTCGACCACATATTTTACCACACACATTTAAATTTGTCAATAACTGAGAAGTAATAGCATTTTTGAGTTGAGATGTGCTCTAGAAATTAGTATGGGGTAGACATGTAGGCATTAGATGTTAGATGCTAGATGCTAGTTATGTAGGTGTTAGATGTGAGATGTGTAAGAGTTAAATATATGAATATTTTTTAAATTTTGGGCTCACAAGTATACATATGTTATGTAAAATGTTTAATTCGTCAAATTACATATAAAATTAAAAAAAATTAATAATTAATAACTAAACTAGAATTGAGATAAAATAGTAAATTCACTAGATGTTTTTGGTTCTACGTTTTTGCAACCCATGTTTTTACATATAGTATTCTTCTCTAATGGTAAAATTATATAAAAATAAAATAAAATTAAAATTAAAAAAAAAATAAAAGAAAAAATAAAATAAATAATTAATAATTTAAATAAAATTAAGATAAAATAGTAGGTATATGGATGGAGGTTTTGGGCTCCATATTTTTACAACCCATGGTTTTCTTCTCCAGTAGCCAAATAACATTAAAAAAAATAAAAAATTAATAGTTAATAATTAAAATAAAATTTAGATAAAATAATAAATTTACAGATGGAGGTTTTTGGGCTCTAGGTTTTATCAACCTATGGTTTTGCACATGGTATTCTTCTCGAATGTATCCTATTTGAAGGTATGCATCGCTAATGTGAGACATTCATTGTAATAAAATCTTTTACCTAGATCAAAATAAATCATAATTTCCATAACAAATATCATAATTTTGAGAAATTTTCATATTCATTCTTGCAAAGGAAACCTCTCAATAAAGACACACTACATAAAGACTTTATAGCTCTCTTGATGCATGCCTTACAAGTAAAACTTGGGAAAATCAACCTTTCTCACTTTGTTAAATAGCCTTAAAAGATTAGATTTCTCTAAGTTGTTTTGTATGTTACTCATTTTATTTTATATGTTTGAAATTTTCCTCTTGAGTGTGAAGAGAAAAGTGAGCACGAAAAAAATAAAATATGGTACATGTAGTCTTACATTTTATTTATATATTGTTTTTCACATTAAAATTTATTAGAGTTGTTCAGTTATGACTGATTCAACCATTAGTTTTAACCTTCACATGAAAATCCATTGGAATATGTCTCACATATATTCATATCAACTAAGTTTGGATATAAATGGTATTGGGTTTGATTTAGGACATGGAATGATAACATCAATATCAAATTAAAAGAAGGTTAGTTAATGTCCTTGATTCTTGTAAATACCTAGGTATATATTCTTATTGGTTTTTATGGTATAACAAAGGAGCTTATTAGGTTTTACAGTTTAACAACAAAGCTTCAAATATACTATCTTAACTACTGAGCTTATATATATATATATATATATATATATATATATATATATATATATATATATATATATATAGAGATATATAAAACCATCCTAGATCCATCTTAGCTCTGGCTGTGTTACGCTGCGAGAGGGATCAAATCTCTCAAAATGCAAACATTTCCTCAAGTTTTGCACTCAAGAAAGAGGTTTATGCCATAATAGATTTAATCTCTTGTCACTTAATAAAAATAGAGTTAATATGTATCCAAACAGGTACGTAATTTCAATAAGATAAACTCTATTATAATGTTTAATAGAAATTAGATATATATTTTATTATTAATGCTTAGATTTAATGTTAGGAATCGAAAAATAATATTACTACACGTAATGGTTTAGATAAATTTTGTTTTAGAGTTTAATATAGAGTAAATATATATTTTATAATTTTAAAATTATTAATAAAATTAGCTAAATATAAGATATAGTTAATTACTTAATTTTTTGTTTTATTAAATAAATATGATATTGTAATTTTTTTATTATATATATATAAAATTAATTCGACTAGTGTATTTGTATAAATTATATAATTTTTTTCTAAAAATAAATAGGAAAAAGATATTCTATGGACTACTCTATTTGGTTGAGTATGATTACATGCCATCAATTATCCATTCCTAACATATGAAACAAAACCTTAGTTTTTATTAAAATATTCATAATTCGTCTTAAATCAGGATTTATAGACATATATCTTATTGTATATTTTTTTAATTATTTAATTTTATGTAATTAATATAAATATATATATATATATATATATAAACTTTTAATAATTTCTTAATATTGTGTCATATTACATCTCTCAAGCATGTGGATACCTTCTATACAATTCTATTTCTGAATTGACATTTTATTTACTAAATCTATACAAAGGAGTTATAATTAATTATTTTATAAAAAAAAAATATTTATTTAATTTTTAAAAAAATAATTATTTAAATTAATAAGGTAAAAGTATATATAATAATAATAATTAATTTAATAATTTTAATACGATAAATAATTAGATAATTATTTATGTTTATTTTTTTTTATATAATTTTCATTTTTTTTTTAAATATTGTAAAAGAAATATAAAACAATCTCTTATTTATTTTAAGAAGTTGATTTCAAACTAATTGAAAATATATCATAATAATAAAATAGTTTTCTTTTGTTATAACTAGAGTTATATGGTGGCAATGTCATTGTGTTTTTTGTATAGTTGTATTTTTTATTTATAGTTTTAGTTTGTGATATACGAAATTCGATGACTACCAATCTAAAGGAGACAAAAACATTTCCATTGGTCAAATGTATTATGGTATGTTAGTTTGATTGTTGTTAATTTGTTCAAAGTTAACAGGATTAACTTATTTGAACTTAATTATTAGTAACAATGATGGTGAGCTAGTTGTAGTTGATGTTAAAATTCTAATGTCCAATGCTATTACAAACAAGCATGAAAATCAATAGAGTAGTGTTGATGGTGTTGGAAATTAATAAACCAAAGAGGTATCCTTGGTATGAAGTCTCAATTACACCTCACACTGTTTGGAGTAGGAGCTCCAACTAGAAAATAAGTATGGTTATCATTATTCTTAGGAATTTGACTTGGATGCACTTATCAACATAAGATATTATGCAAACAAGCTTTGAAACAAGAAAGTTGACACTATGAGGCATACAATTGCAATGTATATAGGGTTATTTAATGGAAAGGAGAAGAAAGAGTGCATCTCTAGAAGAAAAATAATAGTATTATCCTAGAAGAGACACATAAGAGCATGGAAAAATCATTGATTAACCTACAAAGTAGTTGACAAGATAAAAACAACCATAAAAAGAGTAAAAACACACATTCAATAAGATGCATACTAAAGAGAACAAAATACTTCATTTTCATTAGTTTGTGTTACCATAAACATACATTGCGTAAAATGAAAGAATAGTCTCACAATCTTCCACGACATATGCATGAAAGTTTGTCGTATCTCAGATCTTCATATATTAAGTGAAATTACCAATATACACAATTACAATGCTACCACACTAGACCCAATAGTGGAACACTAAGTCACTACTTTCTCCTCGAAAGGAAGATCTTCTCTTCTATGTGAAGCTAGAGTTCCAAATCCCTTTTACTTGAGCTATGAGGGTGAATTTATAACAAATGAGATGACTCTCCACCTTGCATATGACTCTTGACCTCCCTCATGACTCTTGACTGAGATTCTACTATGACTTTTCAAATTCCTACATGGCCTTTGAGCTTCTACATGACTTTAGAACTTTCAAGCGACTCTTCATATTCCATGTGGGACCCTTGGGCATCCACATATTTTACATTTCTTCATTTTTTTGAAATCATATAATTACATTCCACAAATGATGTGGAAAAATACATTTTCACATGACTCTGTAATGACTTTTGAGAAGCCATGACTTAGTAACACTTACATGAGACTTCATTGTATCAATGCCAAGTTCCTCTCTTTTTTCTATGAACTTTAATTATTCATGATGGATCTTTCTTTTTTTCTTCATCTTCACCCTCCAAAGGCTCTAGATGAGTGTTATAACCTTCCACGTCAGCAGGAGTTGCTATCCTTTTGTCTTGGTCCAAGATTCATTCATATCCTTCATGATGGCTCTTCCTTTTTCTCCTTCTTTGCAAGTACTCTCTTGTAGTCTCTCCTTGATGAAATTCCTTGAGGATGACCTTGCCATGTTGCAATTATAACACTTGGAGATGAATTCCACTCTTGAAAAGCTAAAATTTGTCTAGAAACCACCTATTATACGTTGACTTGATCTTGGAAGAGGTTGACTATAATGAGGCAACTAACATGATTTTGAGATAATGAGGCTTAGAATTGCACAATTGAGGGCCATAGGGACCATGATGACCAAACTATAATCTTTAACTATGCAATGTGCAATTTGGGAAAGCTTTCAAGTTACTCCGCAGTAGGAAAACTCAGGAGTCAAGGTGGTGAGCTTGTTTATAGAAGATGCATAGTATGTTGCTTAACTAATAGGAGGTAGAGATTACACAGTTGAACATCAAAAGGACTAAGGGATGACCACATTATCCAGTATAACTTCTCAATGTGTGGTAGGAGGTAAGTTAGGACATGGTACCATGTAGTGAGGGGTTTTAGTCAGTAAAGAAGGCAAGACTAGTCATTATAAGTACATAATGAATAATGATTGAGGGACAAGCTCAATGAATTTTGGAATTGAGGGTTACAGTAACCTAGAGGGTACCTTACCACTAAAACTATGCAATGCACAATGGGAGGCTCAATGATGAAAATATTATGAAGTTGGGCAAGGTAAGGAGACATGGAGGCAAGTGTTTCCACTATAACTATGCAATCTGTAGTAGTTGAAGGGGAGTCTTAGGTGACTATGCAATTGGGCATGATAGTGACACAAAGATGACCCCATTTCCCACTGAGATTATGTAATGTGCAGTATGGGAAAGACTGGCCAAGGAATTACGCAATTGATCAAGTGAAAGAGGCAAGAGTGATTGTGGTGCAGGTAAATTCTCGGTGCAGACACAAACAATTCCTATAGCTCGAGAGAGTGGGTCTAGTCACAAACAAACAATCTATGGAAAATCTCCTTAAGCTAGCATCAAATAAGAGGGCCTACCTCTCATAACGCTATTCTTCATAGTGGTGATCCTGCTTCCTTGCTCCAGCTATCTTCTGTTTCCTTCCTTCAAATACCTGAAATAAGAAAGCAAACAACAACAACAAACATGATAGCATAAAATATTGTATTCAACCTACTTAATAGGTCATGGAAAATTAAGCCATAAATATGTAAAATAACACTTCATGTAGGAAATCAATCAATAGTTGTATTCATATAAATTAGAAAGATTACAATTGATGCCTTCACGTTGCTGGTCTCCTACGATGCATCCCAGTTCCCACACTTCTACTAGCACTTTATGGATAGCCCCAACTATGGAAGTTTTAAGGTCTCTTCCCTCTAGTCCCAAGCCAAACCAAAACACACTATTCTCCCCCAAACATACACTAGAAAGCTACAAAATGTAGATGTCTTGTTGATCATTCAAACTCACTCCAAAACTAGTTGAGCTTGGGAAAAGAGAGGTTTATATAGCTTGGATGGATGGGAGATGGTTCCTCTCATCATGGGATAAGGTCTTATCTCTTGAGTTTATTCCATCCTAATAGGGGAAAGGAGCCCAAATTGACTTCCTCGGCTCCATCCATTCCAACCATCTACCAGACTTCTGTTACGAAGATTCTATTGGTAGAGGCTTCGAATCCATATTCAAAAACTTGCCAAAAGAGGATCGACGCGACTGGGAAAGGGCTTAGTCACTCGTACGGTGCTAGGGCTAGTTTTAATCTCTGCAAATTGGTGTGAGGAGGAAACTGGTCAGTGGCATCGATCTTGTAAACTAGGATAAAAGGAAGATTCTTGGGATATGATACAAAGGGGAATTATTCTTCTCATGAAGAGGGACATACTGGGAGTTTATTCATGATGGGAAAGCATGTCGGGTTCACTATAGAGGTCCTCCAAGATCATGGATGGGGAGTATAGGGACAATGAAAAAATGTTGTGTCACAGATGCCCCCTAAAGCATGAAGGTCGAACTAGAGTGAGGGGTGAAATGCTTTACAAGTGGATGAAGGGAACCGGAGTCCATCGTCAGAAAAATAGAGTCATGTACATGGATCCAAGGCATGGGCACAACCATCCAATACAAAGGGTCATAATGAAACCAAGGTATGGTCGCAACCATCCAATAATAAGGAGGATCACATATAAAAACTCATGGTATGGTCACAGACATCCATATAAAAGAGACATGTACATATCAACATGATCATGTCACATCGCCTCACAACCTGGATTGGTATGATCTAAGCCTAGGGTCTTGCACTCCAAATGACCTGATCAAAGAACAAATCCTGACATGTGAATGAATGTGTTGAAGTCGAACATGCTAGAAATTCACTTGATTAATAGTCAATGATGTGAACTATTAACAAGAATGAGAGAAACCACCTGTTGGAAATAATACTGGGAGGGGGGAGGGGGGGTGAATCAGTATTATCTAATTCTTTTAATGAACCTTCCTTATTTGATCTTTGAATTATATTTGCATGTCAGTACCATAAAATAATGTGCATGAACAAAGAAAACAGATAGTCACACCAAAGAACACAAGATGTAAGGTGGAAACCCAATGTGGGTGAAAACCACCTGCTGCAATATGTCTCTATCTTCTTTCAAATTAGAAACTTCTTTTACAATGGTTTTGTACTGGTGCAGTCCTTTACCAATACGCAGGCTGCAACCTGCAGAGAGCTACAACTCTCTCTCGTTTTCCAGTCTCTCCTGGAAGGGAGCTACAACCCCCTACTTCTTTTCTTACAAGGACCACTTTTCATAAATTTTCAAACTGGATCCATAAGCATCAATTGATCATCAAGTATGAGAGAATCACCCAATCAACTGTAGTAACTAGATCAACAGTAATAGGACCAAACCCAGAACACAACAATGATAAACAAAGATTTTAAGAGAAGGAAGCACCCTGCTCCACTGCTAGCCTGCTTCCGGACTCACCCTGCTCAACTGCTAGCCTGCTTCCCGGACTCACCCTGCTCAACTGCTAGCCTGCTTCCCGGACTCACCCTGCTCAACTGCTAGCCTGCGTCCCGGACGCACCTTGCTCAACTGATAGCCTGCGTCCCTCGCTCTGAGTCTATTGAACTGCCTGCGTCCTGACGCACCTGAACCCTTCTGCGCCTGCGTCCCGACGCACCTGAACCCTTCTGCGCCTGCGTCCCGACGCACCTGAACCCTTCTGCGCCTGCGTCCCGACGCACCTGAACCCTTCTGCGCCTGCGTCCCGACGCACCTGAACCCTTCTGCGCCTGCGTCCCGGCGCACCTGAACCCTTACTGCACCTGCGTCCCTCCGGGCATAGATGATTTCAAGACTTCAGAAGTAACCCAGACAGTCAGATCTATAGATCTGAACATGCGCCGAAGAGATCTCGGTCCATCAGTAGATTCGCCTTGTTTAGATCTAGACCAGATCTAGCCCTCATAAGATATTCAACCAAAACCATGCTTAAACCAAATGATCTCCTTTGCTTTATATAGGCAAGCTCCTCCTCAAATCATGGAACAATACCACGAGCCGACACCATAATAACACAATACCGTCGGCTAGATACCAAGAGTAAAACACAAGAAACCCCCACGTGAGCTTTTCTCTGCCTTGAAATGTGTGCACTGGGTGGACGCACCTCCTGAATGGCTGGCCTGCATCTCTGGACGCGGTCCCTGCAAGGTGTACCTGCGGGTACGCACCTTCTGAACTGATATCCTGCGTCCTTCTTATTTTTCAATAAAATGAGAGCCTTGTCATGGGAGTTGCCATCAAGTACAACATCTGTAACATATAGCCATACCAGAGAACATAATGCCAACAATCTCCCCCTTTGGACTTGATGGCAACCTTACAATCTTCAGCTTCATTCTCCCCCTTTGACATCAAGGGCAAAGGGGTATGCTCCCCCTAAGATCATGCTCCTCCTGAAAATGAACCAGATCTGTAACAAAGAACCATAATCCACCATGAAAGAGATAGAGACATATTGCAGCAAGATCTCCTTCTGACCATCCTCCATAATGCCAACAATGCATTATATGCTCCCCCTGAACCTGTGAGCTAACCATGACTGAACCATTTCCTGAGTCTGTTCTGCTCCCCCTGAGCCTGAGCCAACCATGACTGAACCTGAGTCTGTTCTGCTGCCCTTTCTTCATATACGCGACTTTGCAGCCTGTAACTCGCGTATATACGCGACTTGTCTTCATTATATCAGCGTATGCAAGATGGAATACTGAATTTCATCACTTTCAGATTCCCCTGTGTCTGTTATGTCCGCTGTCTGAATTATGCCACACCTTTCTGTCTCTGTCTTCTTCAATTCCTGCAACTGTGATGATGTATGGTCCTTTTGTTTTGAATTTTGAAATTTGCTCCTGCATTCCCTTGCTTTATGCCCATAGTTGTTGCATGTATAACATCTTACATTTTTCATGTTCCTTCTATCACAATCAATTGCTTTGTGTCCATATGCATTGCAGGCAAAACAATATCCTCTGAAATACCTGGGATGCGATGATCTGTCTTGAACCATTCTACTTCTACATCTGGCTGCAACATGTCCAAGATTATGACATACATAACATTCAACATTTTTTAGTGGAGGAAATAATCGTCTATCATAGTTAGGAGTAAAGGATCTTCCTTGAGGAATTTCTGTCCTTGGTTGTTCCTCGTTGAGCATTTTAGATTTCTCATTAGAGTTTCTTGCCTCACCTTGTGAACTAGATTCACCTTCAACATATTCATGAAAACCAAGACCAGTCTTGATAGCAGGAGACCTTTGACTATTAAGAATATCATCCAAGACTTTAGTACTATCTTGAAATCGTAAAAGCTTATCCTTTTCTTCTATTTTACCTTTCAAGATATTTACCTCAACTTGATGTTGTTCTTCCTTTTTCAGATATTGATTCCTTAGGTCTTCTTCAGCTTTTCTTCCTTCTTCCACTTGTCGCTTTAGTTTGATCACTTCATGTTCTTGATCTTCAAGATCTTCTCTGTTCTGTTCTCTTGATTTTTTAAGATCTTCTTTTAGAGAGAGGATCCTTGATTCAAGTTTCTGAATAGTTGTACTCTGATCCTTTACTATATCCTGAAATTGCTCCCTTACCCTGATTTCTATCTCCAATTGTTCTTTTAATTTGGCAACTTCTTCAGTTTCTGCATTCTTCTCTTCATGTGCCATGAGACTTTTAATATCTTCGCTATTATTGGATGAAGCATTCTTCTTCTTATGTGCCATGAGACTTCTAATATCTTCACTATCGTTGAATGAACTTTTAATATGGGTATAATAGCTTCTACCATCTTCTTCAGATATCTTTCCTTTGTTATGAGGACATCTAGCAGCATAGTGACCAACTCTACCACATAGAAAACATTTGAAAGGTAGCTTACCTTTGAACCGTCCAGTTCCCCGTTCAAGATTCTTGACAAAATTTACCTCATCTTCTTCCTCTGATACTTCGAATGCGGCCTCTGGTGGTACCTCTTGTCGCATTTCAAAAGCAGTTAAGATCCCATGAAGTTGTGACATGGTGATTTTCTGCACATTCTCCTTTTCTTCTATGGCAGATACTTTAGAGTCAAATTTAGCAGACAGAGATCTCAAAACTTTTTCAACTAAGACAACTTCCTCAAATTCTTCACCCAGATCCCTCATACAATTCACAATCTCATCCATACGCAGGAAATAATTAGCTATGCTTTCATTATTACGCATCTTAAGAGTTTCATACCGGATTCTGAGAGTTTGAAGCTTTGCTCTTTTTACCTGATCATCTCCTTCGTAGCTTGTGACGATTTTGTCCCATATTTCCTTAGCTGATTTGAAATGCATGATCTTCATAAATTCTGATTGAGTCAAACTACTCAATAGGACAATAACAACTTTGGCATTGAGCTCATATTGCTTTTTCTCTGCTGGATCTGTAGGAGTTGCTGATGGGAATTTGTATCCTCCTTCTACGATTCCCCAAACTTCTGCTCCAAGTGATTGTAGATATGCAGTGGTTCTTATCTTCCAGTGAGTAAAATTGTTCCCGTCAAAGACTGGTGGCCTGATGTGTGCCTCTCTTTCTGGATTAGCCATTCTGATGGATCTTTTCCTTCAAGCGATCAAGCTTCCTTAGAAGGACCTGCTCTGATACCAATTGTTGGAAATAATACTGAGGGGGGGGGGGGGTGAATCAGTATTATCTAATTCTTTTAATGAACCTTCCTTATTTGATCTTTGAATTATATTTGCATGTCAGTACCATAAAATAATGTGCATGAACAAAGAAAACAGATAGTCACACCAAAGAACACAAGATGTAAGGTGGAAACCCAATGTGGGTGAAAACCACCTGCTGCAATATGTCTCTATCTTCTTTCAAATTAGAAACTTCTTTTACAATGGTTTTGTACTGGTGCAGTCCTTTACCAGTACGCAGGCTGCAACCTGCAGAGAGCTACAACTCTCTCTCGTTTTCCAGTCTCTCCTGGAAGGGAGCTACAACCCCCTACTTCTTTTCTTACAAGGACCACTTTTCATAAATTTTCAAACTAGATCCATAAGCATCAATTGATCATCAAGTATGAGAGAATCACCCAATCAACTGTAGTAACTAGATCAACAGTAATAGGACCAAACCCAGAACACAACAATGATAAACAAAGATTTTAAGAGAAGGAAGCACCCTGCTCCACTGCTAGCCTGCTTCCCAGACTCACCCTGCTCAACTGCTAGCCTGCTTCCCGGACTCACCTTGCTCAACTGCTAGCCTGCGTCCCGGACGCACCTTGCTCAACTGATAGCCTGCGTCCCTTGCTTTGATTCTATTGAATTGCCTGCGTCCCGACGCACATGAACCCTTCTGCGCCTGCGTCTCGACGCACCTGAACCCTTCTGCGCCTGCGTCCCGACGCACCTGAACCCTTCTGCGCCTGCGTCCCGACGCACCTGAACCCTTCTGCGCCTGCGTCCCGGTGCACCTGAACCCTTACTGCACCTGCGTCCCTCCGGGCATAGATGGTTTCAAGACTTCAGAAGTAACCTAGACAGTCAGATCTATAGATCTGAACATGCGCCGAAGAGATCTCGGTCCATCAGTAGATTCGCCTTTTTTAGATCTAGACCAGATCTAGCCCTCATAAGATATTCAACCAAAACCATGCTTAAACCAAATGATCTCCTTTGCTTTATATAGGCAAGCTCCTCCTCAAATCATGGAACAATACCACGAGCCGACACCATAATAACACAATACCGTTGGCTAGATACCAAGAGTAAAACACAAGAAACCCCCACGTGAGCTTTTCTCTGCCTTGAAATGTGTGCACTGGGTGGACGCACCTCCTGAATGGCTGGCCTGCGTCTCTGGACGCGGTCCCTGCAAGGTGTACCTGCGGGTACGCACCTTCTGAACTGATATCCTGCGTCCTTCTTATTTTTCAATAAAATGAGAGCCTTGTCATGGGAGTTGCCATCAAGTACAACATCTGTAACATATAGCCATACTAGAGAACATAATACCAACACCACCATTAATGACAATGGATCTCAAGGTACCTGCAGCATATTTCACAGAATGTGAATAAAGGAGCTGATGTCTAACACCCGTGAAATTACCCGATCGAAAGCCAATGATGTGAGCTTGTCATCGAGTGTGAAGAACTTGCCATTAGGGCATGCAAGCTCTAAGGTACTAGAAGGGAGTCTCTTGGCCAGCTTCCTAGATAATGAGTTGAAGTCGAAAGGAAGTGACCATGTCGAGGGAGGGCCATGATGTATCCCACATCATTGACATGAGACAAAGGGATGCAAATTATTTTAGATGATACAAAGAATCGAGAGTAAGTGTAACTGTAGAAGGACTAACTCTTGAACATATCGGCAACACAACTCCGAAGTTTGGTAGCTTTTGGATCAATAGGATCAGTGGTTATGATGACATGGCAGAGATCAAATGGAAGGAAAAAATTAATGGCCCAACACAGGAAGGTGAATGATGAAAAGGAGGATATCCCAACCCGACACAAAGCAGAAAGTGTCATGTTCAAGAGTGAGCTACTGACACGATTGATAGAATTTCCAATTTTCCCCACCATTTCTGGTAGGTACCCCAATTATTTTTTATCGCAAGCTTGAAGGGGATAGCATGTTCTTGCATTGTAAGTTCATCCTTAGGGTGAATCCAACCTAGTAAGTTTAATGAGCCCTAGGAAGGAGAAGCTCATGTTCATCACAGCGATAAATCCAATGTCGTTTAATGTTTTAACGAGTCTGAAAAAGGGGTAACTCAATATCTTTTTCATGTTCAGAGATTTTGAAAAAGACATGGAAAATAAAACTCCACATGGTCCCTTTTCATACATTTGTGTCTCTTGAGCTTAAAAAGGTAGAAAACAATACTCGAGAGAACCGCTTGACCATTTCAATCAAGGAGTACCTTTTTCATAAATAGTTCATCCCAACCCGAAAAAGGGGTAAACGTATATTGGGAAAATGACATTTTGCAGCCTTTAACGAGTTCAAAATGACAAGAGCTTGACAAACTTTTCATGTTTAAAGAGTTGGAAAAGAGCTTGAAAGTAGACCCCCCAATTTTATTCTCTTTTATGAGTCAAAAGGGAAAAATAATTGGCGATATTTTCATTTGAGTTTTACAAGTCGAGAAAAGAGCTTAAACCTGACTCCAGTATCATCATCGATAATCCCTCACCTGTCGCTGCACAAAAGGTAAATGCATTATTTAGTCTCTGAGGAAAAATAGGTCAAAAATAATTTTAAAACCCTAATATTTCATGAAAAATGAATAAAAGGAGAAAAAAGTAATTATGTTTTACCATTTACCATTTTACCTTTGTGTGAAGAACTTTTTACCCAATTGTGCCCTAGTTTTTCTAAAGTAGATTGCGGGAGATCCGGGAGGCCATTCGTTGAGAAGTCAATTGCAAGTAAAATCCAACACCTTAAGATCCATTTTCATGCTTATTTTACCTATTTTTAAACATTATTTGGAATTTTTTGAGGAGGTTTTGTCAAAAAAAATTCACCCTCGGTCGGCGCGATTTCTGACCACAGAATCGCGCCGATCGGCGGCTATGAAGATTTTCAAATGTGCCGTCAGCACTACTATTTTTAAAATAGTCACACCAGTGCCATGAAAAAAATATTTTCAAGTTTTTTTCCCAATTTGTCCATTTGAATCCAAATTTATCTGGCCAAAGATGTTTATTGACTTGATTATATGGTTTTTTGTAGGGAAAAACTCATGAAAAATGGTGGATTGGAAGGAACACGAGCATGAGGATATTGACACTCAAGTAATGGCAGACCCAAATTGCCTGAATTCTTTGAGGAACTGTGGGCTCCTTAAATTCTTCCTTACACCAGGTCTATAGGCTCAACCCGAATTGCTACGGTATCTGATCAGTCTCTAGGACATGAATGGGGAAGTTTTCATGAATCGTGACCAAGAAATGGAGTTGGAAACTTCAGACATTTATTTCATCACAAGATTGTCCTGAAGAGGGGAGCTAGCCAATCTATATGGGTCAAGGCTAATTGGGGCAAGTTTGACCATGTTACTTGCAGAACAATGCCTAGAAGCACTCAAATAATAAAGTGGCAAGATCGAGATTATGATTGTTCGGGATCTTGTGCTGAGAGTGTTATTGTTGACCATAAATAGAGTAGTTGAGGCCCAAGCGCAACATGATACCAACAAGTTGAAGTTTTAGTGTGCTATCGACTATACGATGCCCACTATCTTCAATTAGGTGAAAGCTATGAAGGTCAACATGAAGTGCCAGCTATCAAAAACTAAGGTGGGAAACCTGAAGGAGTTATACTATGGGTCTGTTCAAGTGACCTTCTTCCTGGAGCGGGTTCCGCTGCTCCACTACTAGCTGGATGAGGTGGAATCGCCATTGCCACGAGACCCACAAATGGTTCGTTGGAGTGCGTTGATGCCCAGGATTATCGGGGGCCAACAAATGTCCTATAAGCATGCCTTCTTCTCATGGATATGATGACAATTGATCATAGTGGAGGATTGGCCTTACATCGGTACCGACTTTTGTGGTGATCCAGATATGCCACTCCTAGAGGGGGAGGATTATGATGATGGAGGTAAAAAAAGAAAACCATTTTAATTTTTGATTTTTATTGTTTTTGAGCTATATGTGTAAATGACATTTTGATTTCATGAACATAGATGTTGGACCAAAGCGTCCTACCAGGATGTCCCCGATTTCCAGGCACATTGCTCGGCAGTTCGAGGTTGCTCCTTATCAGGAAGGAAGCAACAATCAGGAGGAGATCGCGTGAAACCTCGAGGGATTGACCCATGGTATCCCAAACTATTCCTAGATGGGTGATGCCCCACACCAGTATTAGAGTCATATCATGGGGGTATCAGATCGGATTCGCCGACTGTTGACTTGTGTAGTTCGAGCAGTTACAAGATACCATGAGAATCATGTTTTTTAGTGCATAGGTCTAGCATTCCACATTTTTGAGGCTTGCAAGCCACGGTTGTATTTGAACACACATATTATTTTTTTGGGTTTTGATGTATGACAAACATTATATATATCTATATATATATATATATATATATATATATATATATGTTTCCTTGCTTACTATGGTACAAATGTTTTGTGTTTTGAGTTTTTACATGTTTCATAAATGTCTATCCAACACATAATTAGCTAATGCATCTGATAATGTATTTATGTGTCTAGGAATATGATGATATGTAATGTGATCAAAATTTATCTCTAGTAGACTAATACGTAGATACATTCTCAATATTTGAGGGTTTTTGATGGAATATTTCTCATTGAGTTGAAGGACGACAAGATGTGAATCAATGTTGACAACCAATTCTCAGATGCCAAGAGCGATAGCTTTTGACAACAATTTGATAACTGTGCTATACTCAACGATGTTATTAGTTGTTCAACCTAGAAAAATACCTTAAATATCAATCAACTCACCATGGGAATCATAAATGGCCCATGTTGTCGATGATAGATTTTGGTTACTACAACAGGCACCAGCAGCAAAACCAATGAGAGGAGACACCGACATCTGCAAAGCAGACATAAACATAATAAGCAGGAAGGTTGCTTGCAAAAAACACACCAAACCACATTGTAGAAAAATGAATAACACGCTATTGTACAAAATTAACCATGCAAGATGACCTAGGCATAGTAATTTTTGAGAGAGTCCATGCTTGGACTCGAGTAATCAATCAACATAGATGAAAACTAGAGTTTTACCATTGACATGATGAGTAAGCATTGACTCGGCCAAATAATAGAGTAGAACTCATATAAGGCTATGCCCCCATGCCCCCTGGGCGAGGGAGGGTTATGAGTCAGAAGATGAAAACCCCATTGCAATAATGGGCAATTGGTAAAAACTCAGGGAGGGAGAAAAAACCTGAATCTATGAAGAGATAAAGGTGCCCTTAGTTGAAAGATCTTGACAATGTTAGGAGAAACTGACATGTCAATAGGCAGCAAAGAAGAGAACTTCTCAAGACACATAGAAATAATTGTCGGGCCAGGCAAGAATGAGGAATGATGATGAGTGTCATTCCAAGGTACTTCCTCCAAAGATATTACTTCCATGATACTCTCATCAAAAAGATAAGTCTCAGCTAAGGGATTAGGAGATTCTAAAGAACCAAGCCACATGGGTTGAGAATATGCATCGAGAGATGTTCTCTAAACAAGATGATCAAAGGACACTGAAGGTGAAGCTAAAGCAATGTCCACGTAATTAATTTTAGTGTGACTTAATGGCATAATGTTGCCCCAAGTATCAACAAGATCCAGTGAAGTAATGACCCACATATTAGACTTGACCAAAATCATGTTGACAAAGGCAACATGAGGAGGTGGGAGCAGAAAAATATCCATCAAGGTAGGAATTTTAAAGAGTCCTGCCCCCACACTCTCATAAGGAGCACTGGTGTGCTTGACATACAGAACATTTCCATCCAAGGAGGAAGAGGCAAAGAAGGATAGTTGGTTGACTGTGACTATCTTCCCTTGATGGGGAAAATGAATCACACAGAAAAGGGAGGAGGCTACAACATGCATGGCATGGGTCCAACTCCGTCCGAGTAGGAGATTGTAATTTAGATTAGCATCAACGATCTCTACTTCGACATGTACTATATTTCCATCCAAAGTAATGGCAAGGTTGGGAAGGACACCGAATGGTCACGAATCATGTCCGTAAAAAGCTTCCAGAGTGTTAGGGGACTGGTTCAAAGTAGGAGAACCAATTTCCTTCCAACAAGCGATAGACATGATGTAGGTAGAAGCACCTTCATCAATGACGGTCCTATGAATGGTTTTCTCATTTATGATCACTTGAATGAGAAAGGAAATTTGATGAGGTAAAAAAGGAACGTGCTTTTCTAGGTCAAATCAAATGAGATTAGAGTCAGCTGGATCAATACCCCCAATAGCCGATAGTAACAATTTCCGCTAAGAAGGATAGATTTGAAGCACCTTGAGAGAGCAGACATAGCTGATGGCACTTGAGCCAAATCTTCAACAATGTTATAATGCTGAGCAGCTCGAGCATTGGGATTGTACGAGGACTTTCGTAGCACACCTTGAGAAGGTGGTCAAATGGTGGAATCAGGATTAGGTCGCTTTATATGGAGAGGACCAGAACTGGATAGGGAAGAAGAAGAAGGGGTATCTTCTTCCTCTTTCCTTGCTGTCGAGGTACGAATTTGATAATGTTTTGACTTGGTATCCAAGTTAATCGAGGTACTCATCATGAACACTTGTGAACCCGAGGAAGCAGATGAATGAGGCTGGTCTATCATTTGAGTTTGCTAGGACGGAAAGGGCTCTTTCAACATAGCTGGGGTCCCTTTCAGAAAACAACTAACTTTAGACCGCTGGGATAATCCTTACTATAGCGATCCTTCTCACAGATGAGGCATTGATATTTGGGCTTCCATTGGGAAGCATCACCAGTAGATGACTTAGGAGGACCTTGTTTCTAGGCATCAGCTTTACTCTTGCCTTTGCCTTTCTTCTTACCTTTAGAGGATTTATCCGCTGCAGTAGACTGGATAGCATGGACCTCTGAGGTTTTACCAAGGCCGAACGAATTGCGAGAGGAATCATTGGGAGCAGTGTTGGAGACTGACTTTCGTTTGGAAGAAGATTTTACAGGGGTCTAAGTCACTAAACCAATTAATCCATCAACAGGAGGTGTAACCGGAGACTTAGATGTCGTCAGATTAGATGATGGTTTGGGCGCATTGGGTAACACATCATATAATGTGTCGGATTGTGAATAGACGAGGTCTAGATACTGGGCATGCGCGATGGCTTGTTCCTTAGTGATGCATCCACCCATAGAAATGTCCTTAGTAATTTTGTTGATGAATGATTTGGTGAACGACTCAGTCAACAACTGATTAGAAATCTCAAACTTAATCAGACGGCACCTACGTCTCCATTCATGGATGTGATTAGAGATGTGAGTTTTAGTGTCTTGTTTGAGCGACGTTAGCAGATGGGTGCCAGTTTCATAGCAAACTGGTAGGTGGAAATGTGTGAGAAATGCCATGGCAAGAGTGTTAAAGTCATCATAGGTATTTCAAGGTAGTTCGATATACCATTTGGCTGTAGCACCTATAAGAGTTTGTTGGAGAAGCCGAAGAAGAATGGAATAATCAATGTAGGAATTTAAGGAGCACCAGAGGTGATATGTCATCATGTGAGCTTGTGGATCCTCTTTCACTTTTCCTCCAAACTTCAGACAATTGCTCAGAATCTTCAAAGAAGCAAAGGTGACTCTATCACTTTTGGTTCGAGACAAGCTCGAAAGGATAAGCACTTGGGTGATATTTTATATTTAGGGATTCAAAAATATCAAAATGACTACTCAAGATGATCTAGGCAAAAGGATTACCAGGTAACCATGAACTACATAATACCTCCTGGCGAACCAAGAAGTACGGGCATGTAATCTCCCCGAATGCTATGTTTGGTGTATCACGTTTACAAGGTGATAGAATTAGATTCCTATGGATAAATGATTGAAACCTAATGGGGTATCCCTTTATATACACGATGGTCTAGGGAGTACAAGTCAATACTAGCGTTGTCTAGTGCCGAAGCGAACAACAACTGCTAGGTTTAAAGACATCGGAACACATCTCTAGCCTAGACCTTCTAAAATGTGATCGTTAGGTTTCAAATGCGCCTTAGGTTAATTGAATACATTTTAGAGTTTATCTTGAAATTATGTCTCAGTTTTCAGGCCTTATCAATGTGACTCGAAAAACACCTATATGCAACTAAATGAGACAAGACCCTTTCAATTCGATGAATTGTCTACACTAATGAGAGAAGAAAGCAAACTCAAATGCAAGAAAACAAGCAATAGAAATGAAGATGACCTTTTCACTATTTCGCTTCTGAAAACAAAATGATGAAAAACTCTTTCCAATTCCTAACTTTCCTATCAAATGCACTTCAAGTAGTCCTTTCACTAGTAAAGAGAATTCATTTCTTTTCCAATGTAAACGACGATGCAACTCTAGTATTCGATGATGCTAACTAATGTAACATATTGATTTAGCGAACTAGAATTGTGTATTTTTCAATGAAATGATGAAATGAATCTTTCACAAACACTTCTCACTTCAATGAAACATTTCCAATATAATTAATCACAAGCAATTGCAAAGCACAAAAGATAATTCTTTTCAAACTAGTGAATAAAAAATCAACAAATAACAAGATGAGAAATGTGATATATGCTCGAAAAGAGACGTTTAAACAACAAATGAAACTTTCCAAACACGTTAAATGGAAATCAAATCAACAAAAGGACTAACAAATGAAATGCAAAGAGAAACTTTGACTATCGACTTGACTTGCTGAACACACAAATAAGAAAATGGATGATGACCTAGATGCCCTAGGTTACGAAACATCCAAAGACTCAATAAACAAAGTGAAGAAAATGCAAATCAAACAAGCATACAAACCAATCTAAAAGAGCTTTCCAGTTAGGGAGAACACAGTCAAAAAAACATGAGAGACAAAACTCAGAAGGGAAAGACACACTGGCTATGATCTAGGGTAAACCTTGATCTTCACCTATAGGAATTGGCGTGACTGTCTAACTGACAACAATTCCCAGAAGGGGGTTGGCACGACTGTTTTTGAGAAACTCACATTGATCGACGTGACTGTTAGAAAAATAAATGCGCTGACCGAGGATTCAAGGAAAAAAATAAATTCAAAGGCTAATACCAGACTTGCCACTATAAATTTCAGGCTTAGAGCAGCAAACTAGGCAAAGCAGAGAACATTATAGAGAAATGGTGATACTAGAAAAGTTCACACAAAACCATAAAATAAAAATCAATCAAACATAAGGATTGGCTCCCCAGCAGAGTCGCCAATTTGTGGTGTAGGTAAATTCTCAATGCGGACACAAACAATTCCTCTAGCTCAAGAGAGCGAGTCTAGCCACAAACAAACAATCTATGGAAAATATCGTTAAGATAGAATCAAATAATAGGGCCTACCTCTTAGAACGTTATTCCGCTTGGTGGTGATCCTACTTCCTCACTCCAGCTATCTTCCGTTTCCTTCATTCGAATACCTGAAACAAGAAAACAAACAACAATAACAAATGTGATAGCATACAATATTATATTCAACCTACTTAATATGTTAAGGAACATTAAGCCATAAAGATGTAGAATAACACTTCATGTAGGAAATCAAACAATAGTTGTATTCATATAAATTAGAAAGAGATTACAATCAATGCCTTGACATTGCTGGTCTCCTCCGACGTATCTGGGTTCCCACACATCCGCTAGCACTTTATGGATAACCCCAAATATGTAAGTTTTAAGGCCTCTTCCCTCTAGTCTGAAACCAAACCAAAACACACTATTCTCCCTCAAACATACACTAGAAAGCTACAAGCTATAAATGTCTTTCTGATCATTCAAAATCACTCCAAAACTAGTTTAGCTTGAGAAAAGAGAGGTTTATATAGCTTGGATGGATGGGAGACGGTTCCTCTCATCATGGGAGAAGGTTTTATCTCTTGAGTTTGTTCCATCTTAATAGGGGAAAGGAGCCCACACTGACTTCCTTGGCTCCATCCAACCCAACCATCTACCAAAATTTTGTTATGAAGCTTCTAGAGCTTGAAGCTTCGACTCCATATTTAAAAAACTTGCTAAAAGAGGATCGACATGACTGAAAAAGGGCTTAGTCACTGCGTACGACGCTAGGGCTAGTTTAAATCTCTGCAAATCGGTGCGAGGAGCAAACTAGTCAGTAGCGTCAATCTTGTGAACTAGGATAAAAGGAAGATTCTTGGGAAATGATGCAAAGGGGAATTATTCTTCTCATGAAGAGGGATATACTGGGACTTTCTCCATGATGAGAAAGCATGTCAGGTTCACTGTAGAGGTCCTCCAGGATCATGGATGGGGAGTACAAGGAAAATGAAAAAATGTTGTGTAACAGTGATAGACTTGGGTACTTTGATTGCACAGTGTGCAGTTAAGCAAGGGATGGTTCTAAGGATGACTCAAGTATTTACTATAAATTTAGATTTCACAACACTTCTCAAGGTTGGTTAAGGAATGTGCGTTGAGAAAGTATAGTCAGTAGAATGGAGTGATTAAGATCTGGAATTGCAAAATGCATAGTTGAAGGAGGTTTTTGTCTATGATTATGCAGTGCACAGTTATAAAAGGTAAGGTTTCATTAATATGGCTTCGAAATTCACAGTGCGTAGTTGGAGGAGGTTAAGGGATAAATCATGAATCGCACAAGTTGAGAGGACAAGAAAAACTCCAAAATTGAGTAAGTGTGGGATTATTGAGACAATAAGATGACTGTAAACATGATAAAAACCACACTTATACAATCCCACACATGACTAGAAGAAATTTAGTACTCAAAACAATCATGTACATAGTGAAACGACAACAAAGTGAAACTTATTTCTAAGTGTGACAGTTGAAACATAGATTTGCGACACATAGAATACGAGTTACAAAAGAGGTGTCGACTGTAACCAGAATGTGTGCCAAGTTGTGTGAATGTGTCTAGAACATATTATTATGACATATAAAATCATATAATGTAGAAGAGTGCATTAGAGTTGCCTCTAGTGATGCACCAAAGTGTGACACGTACATGAGTGTAACCAGTTACAAGCGACACTTCTAACAGTAAGAGAATGTGAAAATGAGACATGCAAAAGCTAAAGAAAGTGAAAGTGACATATGCTGAAGCAAATAGAAAACAAAAGAGACACTTTTGAAAGCAAAAGCAATAAAATATGAAAGTTTTTACAATGAAAGTGACACATGTGAAAGCAAAAGGTGTGAAAAGGAGATAGTTGAGAAGACTCACTAAAATGGTGATACAATTGCCACCATTAAATATATGATTTCTAAATTTTACACAACATAAAATATATTTTTTACTTAAAAAACATTTTTCCACAAACATAAATTTTAATAATTAAAAAGTTATCTAAAAATATTTCTTTCTAAGAATTTAATAATTGCTTAACAAGTTAATAATGAGACAGGTAACCTTCTTTACAATAGGAATTTACTTATAAATTTGTCAATAATTCTCTTTGAACTCATAAATTGAATAATAGAAATTTACCTTATTTAATTAGTTTAAAATTCTCTAGAATTTATTAAAAAACATCTGAACTAAATTTAGTTTAATTTTAATTTAACTATTTTAGAATGTTTGAAAATAAAATAAAACAAAATAAAAAATTTAAAGCAAATTATATTTTAATTTAAAAAATATAAATATGTGGAGAGTAAGGCTATCTACTCAATGTATATCAAATAGTTAAACCATTTTTAAGTTAAATAGAAAGTAGCTAGCAACATGCTTCAAGTAGCAACATGCTTGAAGTAATGATCATGTATAATTTTTAATTTTATTATTTAAGTATTACAGAAAAGTAATAAATTAACAGAAACATATTAATAATTATGGTTGGTATATATTGATAAATGTATACTAATAACATGTACAATTATATTAGTAAATGAGATTGAAATATGTTGATAAACATTAATGACATAGATTTAAAACTAATATTAAGATTTATATTGATAAATATATAATAATAACCATAATAACATTTTAAAGAAACTATTATATAAAAAATTATTACTATTATTATTATTATTATATTATATTATAATAATTATATAGTTATAACTATAATTATATAATTATATATAATTTAATAATTATAAATATAACTATAATTATTATTATAATTACATTATAATTAAACTATAAACTCTATGAATAATATTATACCCTAGAAATATGAACGCTTAGAGTGTCAAACCGAAGAGATCAATAATATAAACCCAAGGGATTAATACTAAATACTTAAGGAATTATAAAATCGAGGGAATAATATTAAACCCAATAGATTACTATTATAAACCAAAAGTATATAAACCCTAAGATAAATATTGTAAATCTGTAAAATAAATATGGTTGACCATAGTTTACCATGCTTCATTTTCATATTGACATAATATTTGTAACAATGCGACATTGGACCATTGTTGACCATGATTGATTTTCATATTGAGAAAGCCCTTTGATAAATCCTAAGATAAATATTATAAACCAAGGTATATAAACCATACATTAAATACTATAAACGCTAAAATAAACATGGTTGTCGATGCTTGACCATAGTTGATTTACATATTGAGACAATATTTGTCACAATACAATGTTGGACCATGGTTCAACTTGGTTTTCCATGATTAATTTTCATATTGCGTCAATCTTTTTCACAATGTGACATTGGACCATGGTTAACCATGGATGACCATGGTTGACCAACGTTGATTTTCATATTGAGATAATTTTTGTAACAATGTGACTTTGGACCATGGTAAACCATGATTAAGCATAGTTGACGATTGTTGACAATGGTTTTCCACGGTTTATTTTCATATCGAGACAATCTTTGTCACAATGTGATGTTGGACCATGTTTGCCCATGATTATAAACCCTCTTCATCTTTAGAGTACACTAGGATGTCATCTATGAATATTAACACGAATATATCAAGATGTTTGTGAATTACGCTATTCATTAGACACATGAAGGTTGCTGGTGCGTTAGTGAGACCAAAAGGTAACACTATGAACTCATAGTGTCCATATCAAGTTCTAAAAGTTGTCTTGTGAATATCTTCATCTTTTATCTGCAGCTAATGATAACCAATCCTTAAATCAATTTTTGAAAAGATAGTTTCTCCCCTCACTTGATCAAACAGGTCATCAATTCAGGGGCAAAAGATATTTTTTCTTGATAGTTAACTTGTTTAGTTGTTGATAATCGATGCACATTCTAAATGTGCCATCTTTTTTCTTGAAAAATAGTATAGGGGCCCCCCATGGTGAGACACTAGGTCTAATATAACCCTTATCTAACAGTTCTTGTAGCTACATTTTTAGCTCTAATAATTCTGGTATACTCATTCTATAAGGGGCTCTAGACACGGGGGTAGCACCTACTCCTAAATTGATAGAGACATATGTATCTCTACGAGGAGGTAACTTGGGAAAATCCTTTGGAAAAACATCTTGAAACTCTCTTATAACCGATAAGGTCCCTGAACTTTATTTTTCTGTTAGTTGTTCATCTACTTCCACATGCACCAAGTATATTTGGCCTCCTTTCCTTGCATTCCTTTTTAACTATAAAGTTGAGATTTTCCGAATTGATATTGGTTTTGGTTTTCCTCTTATCAGTTTGGTTTGGCCATTTTGATCCACACAACTCACGGTTTTCTCCAAACAATCTATGACATGTCCTTATTTTTCTAACCAATCATGCCAATTAATATATCATATGATCCTAAAGGAAGAATGTTTAAATTCACTTTTTCGCAGTAGCCATTTAATTCCACCTGACACTATCTTATTTGATGAGTTACCTTTCATTTGGCACTAGTTGCTAAATATACCAACCATGCATTATGGAATTTTTTCGATTGCAGTTTACATTTTTCCATAATTTGGGGGCTAATAAAATCAAACTAGTCCCGGGATCAATTAAAACAAAAAAATATTGGCTAAGAATGGTAGCTTCAATATCAATCATAGTAGATTAATGCTCAACCTGTATGTCTTCTAATGTTACACTAATTCTAGGAATATTTCTTTCAATATCATTTACAATAGTTGCTTGATGTTCTGCTTGAATATTTTGAATTGATCGCGGATTATGCAAACAATATCTTAATATATGTGGTTCACCACAACCCCAACACTTCAGTGGTTCTCTTTCCTTTTCCTATTCAAATCCCATAGGCTTTGAACTCATGTGAGACTGTGCAGGCTGATTAATGCTTCCCTTGTTGAACCTCTTCCTCTGATGTTCCTTTCCAAATTTTTTATAATAAGGAGATTTTTTTCCTTTTATGTTCATAAAAAATTTGATTTTATCCTTATTTTGCCATTTTTTTGAACCCGCACTTCTATTTTTGAACTTCTAGTAACATAACCTATATTTCCTTAATACTTCATCGATGGACTTAGGATTTCCAAAATCAATCCTCTCTTTGTAAGGTGTTGGTAAACATTTCAAATATCTTTGTCCTTTTTCTTTATCCTCTTTAATATAGGGCACATATTGTAATAAGTTTATAATTTTTTCTACAAACTCATCTATAGTAAGCTACCCTAACCTTAACTCATGTAATTCCTTAGCATGATCATCATATTATCGTTCACTCGGGTACTAAGACTTAAACTGTTTTTGAAATTCCTCCCAAGAAACTGTCTTCTCTTCCAACAGATGTACACTTTTAGCCTCTTCCCACCAGAGAGTAGCTTTACCCTGTAACTGGTAAATTACCAGTCGGTCCTTCAAATTACTTTCGTACTCATATAGCTCAAAGTATTTGATCATGTTAAGAAGCAAGGCTTCTGCATCTTTCTCCTTTTCCCCATCAAAAGTAGGGGGTTTGATTTTTCAAAATTCTCCCTACAAATCCATTTTCTTCTTTTTCTTATGTGATTTTGAATAAGTTTTATCTAACTCTCTAGCACTTTCAGACTTCTTTGACTCTATCTTTAACTCCTTCCATTTCAACCCTTCTAGTTCTACACTTTTATGACTAGATTTTTTTTTCAATTCCCTTATCATTCATTCCTGCTCTTCACTCACCCTCAATAGATGTTCATTGTTGTTTCTGAGATGAGCCAGTTATTGTTGCAAATTTCTTATAACCTCCATAAAATGAGAGTTTGGTGGAATGTCTCTTCCTCCCAGATCAACATATATTTCTTCGTCACTTATTATGGATGGAGGAGATTCCTCTGCCATCTTGTAATGGGCTGCTTTACGTATGTACCTTATAAAACAAAACAAACTGTTATCAGTATTTTCGTAATAATTTTTCTACACAAAAAATTTCTAGACCGTGATGGTCCATTACAGGCCTAATATTAGAACTAGGGATCTGATACCACTTGTCATATAACTGTCCATAATTTTTATTTTTTATTTTTTTTATAACATCAATAGTGTATGATAAGTTTTGCATCAAATTTGATAGTTTTATCTTCATTGATATATAAATATTCATAACTCTTCCTTATAACTGTAGTTCTAATATAAAAATTCATAAGGGAATGTGACACACTTATTACAATATCAACAATTTAGCTCATATTCATGGCCCCTCTCTCTCTCTCTCTCTCTCTATATATATATATATATATATATATATATGCACTTAGTATTCTATTTCTTCCTTGACATGAATAAACCCTACAATTTTTTGTGCTTCATTAGAGGTAACATCATCATATAGTTTATTTTAATTGCATGGCCATCCTCCTAAATAAACTTATATATGTTGCAATCATGATACCCTAAAGTTGAATTAATAATCATGTTTTTTTTTAATGTTAACCTTAGTATGCTATTACAATTTTAATGCACATTTATCTAAAGAGTTAATGCTTCAATAAGTGTGGTTTCCATGCGTCAGTGTGAATTCTCATGGTTCAAAAGCCGAATTGTAATTATTCCCTTTGGATTCAGTGCTCGAATCACATGCCACCATTATCCCATTTCCCATGTGATGTTCACATGGGCTGTCAGTCCCATTCAGTTGGACGGGGAAGATCTCTTTGTTCAGATCGAATAGGGAACATGGAGCTAAGCAACCCTAACCCCTCATTCACCTGGAAAATTTCTCATTTGGAATTTGTTTGTTGGCACCGTCGTTCCTACTGGTTTGCTAAATATCATCATGTGCCACTGAATAATGGCAGCTGGGTTTTGTCCACAACCATGGAAGATTCAACTCCTTTTCCACAAGGTATTTAATTTAAATATACAAGAAATGTGGTTTCTAAATGTGGATTTTGGAATTGATTTCAACATTTTCCTTTGTCTGGTTTCTTATTCAAATGAACCACCACTCTTATGTTCCATGTGGTAAGAACGGTTACTTTCTGCAAGCTCGACTACATTACTTTTGAACTTCCGAAGAACTGATCAATCATGGCTGTCGTGACTTCCCCAGGATCACCTGGTAATTATTCCTTTTTCTTCTCGGACATGTTCTTCCTAACATATTAGCGTATAGCTGCTAATACCCTAAAATGGTTATTGCATTTCCAGTATAATTTGGGTAAATTTGTTATCTCTTCATTTTGTTGTAGTTCAACCACTGATCACCCTTTTTCGAAAAAAGTATCTTCCCTTTTCGTTAAAGCTCGTATTTTTCTCTCGCGATTCTTTGTTCACATTTACTCATTGTTCTTTCCACACTGAGTGATTCAATATATATTTTTCTCCCAACCATATTAAATCACATGAAACAACTCATAGGGGTTTGTAGGAGTAATTAAGGGAAGTTTATATTAATCTTATCTATCCACATTAGTTTCCATATTTGGGTATGGATCTCATTAAATCAAGTGTTCTCTCTTAAGTAATTCTCTAATTTATTCTTATTATTCAAATTTATTTATTACATCACCATGCTTTATTTCAAATTAAGTTCACTATCGATTTCTAGCCATAAAAACTAAAAATAGCTCATTCTAAACAAAGATTATTTACATTAACACAAAGGATTATTACACCAAACTACCCATGGTTGTAAGGAAATATGATTCCTTGATTTTATTTGTGGATAAGCTCTCAAATTTTTCACAGTTTATTCTAGTGAAGCTAACATGTGTTTAGAAATGTAACTAGTATCACTCTTCATAATTGTTTTCTAGATCATGACATAATGTAATTCTTATATATTTGTCAGAAAGAAAGATTTTTTTATAAGCATGGGCTTCATGCTCAATTTCCTTTACTAGGTCTAAGCACCCATTGTGTGCATCTAGTGTTTGCCTCATGAATCATTGTCCTTGTCATTATGTACTAGACCCTTCTTGGGCTCATTGTATGAAATAAGAACATAATTTTTATGTAAAAGGCATCACTTGTCACTCATCCAACAAGTTGGCCTTAAAAGAAGACAAGTCGACCTCATTGTAGGGATTCAACTACCTTGAAGAGACTATATATAGAAGTGCATTTGAAGAAATATATAGAAGTAGATTTGAAGAAAGAAATTGAGAAACTTCTCTTTTTCTTTCACACGTGTGAAGAAATCTAATACAAGAGTGTGAGTTACAAGGAAAAAAATTACAGGCCTATAGTGGAGGATGAAATTTTGATCTAGGAGGCTGAAAATGTTGTTTGATGTAGTATTGAAGATGATTGACTTTCATTGACTTGAAGAAGATATTTTTCACCTTGGAAGGACATTATTGGGAGGATGACTTCGTGGATTGGAGGAGTTTTTTGTCTTGGTAAAAGGGTCTTGGTTGTCTCATTTGATTTGGTTCTTGAAGAAGAGAAGAGAATCTTGGGTTTTCCCCTAGAAAATGTCGGTTTTGCCCTAATTGAGAGCCTACATACTATGTCACTTGTTTTGATCTTCATGCATTTCTTTTTGATAGTTTCTTGATGATAAGAATATAAAAGAAGACATAAAAGAAGCTAATATGAATTCAAATATATCACAAGTAATTATATAGATAAGGAAATGTTTCTACCTTTCTGGTTTTCTAACAACATGTAAGGAAACCAACATTGCAAATATTTACGTGAGGAGAATTGCTAGGCCACATGGTGTGCCTAAGGAAATAACATCCAACATAGACCTCAAACTCAATTCAAATATCTAGAAATGGTTACTTAAAATATTTGGAATAAATTTAAATATTAGTAAAACCTATCAACTAGATTTAGATAGAGAGACTGAAAGGATCAGTTAAGCGATTGAATATATCTTGAGCATGCAAATTATGGACAAGCCTTCCAGGTGGGAATATTATTTACATTTGATTTATCTTGAGTGTAATAATGTGAATAATGAATGTTTAAAAATGAGACCATTTTGGGCCTTATATGGCTAAAAGTAATACACAACAATGAGTTGGGAATATGGGAGTGTTTTGATAGGAGTGATCAAAATCAATCTATTTAGTCTCATGTCCATCAAATTTGTCAAATATTATGGAATATGTGATATTCAAAAGCTAATTATTTCCTTACAATCGAACTTGTTCCACAAGAATATGGGAGGAGTCATTGAAGGGCTTAGTGTACCCTTCCTTCTTTGGATGGGAATACGCTTTTGCCTTGTCTTTTTGCCATTGATTTCTCTGATTTGAATCAGATCTGTGATTTTTATTGTGGCTGCCATCATGCACAGCAAGTGCATGCGCTTTTGGAGGTTTGATTTTCCTCATGCCAATGAGTTTATCTTTCTCAAAAGTAAGGGACTCCATGAACTCTTTGAGAGAAGGCATAGTGTAGGATTTACCTATTGCGAGCCTTACTGAATGAAATGTAGACACAAATATGGAGTATTCTGGTCCGAGCTTTGACATAATAGAAAGAACTTGGTGACTCTCCTCCTTGGATTTGTCAATTCCACAACCCTTGAGTTGCAACAATAGATCATTATATTTGGTGAAGAAGTCTTGAATTCTGTCATAGTTACGTGGATCCAATGACAACAGCTCCACTTCAAGCAGATGTCCTTTCATCTCATCCTGTTCCCCATAGAGTTCTTCAACCTTTTTCCAAATCTCATTGAGAGTATTGCACGCAGATAGATGAAATTGCAACTCTGGGGAGATGCACATGCATATGGATCCATGGGCCTCATCCATGCGGTTGAGGTACTTCAATTTCTCTATGGCTGAAGTGGGTTCCACTTCTGCAGCCATGGTAATCTTGTACAACCCTTTTTGACGAAGGTATCGAGCCATTTGGTCCTTCCATTCGTGACAGTTGTATGGTGTTAGGATCGATGCTTTGGGAAACTCCATTTTTCTATCGATCTTCGATCTCCAAGCTGTAATACCTGCAAAATAAAGTACTGGTGTGCCTTTTATCTAGAAACTTGTGGGCTATGATACCATGTAAATGTGTTAGAAAACCTGCACAAATGAATCTAGCTAGTAAAGGTTGAACACACAGTTTTGTAGAGAACAAACACTAAAAGAAAATCGAAAGAACAAAAGAATGATTCATTAGAAAATAGGTTACAATGCTCATGATATAGCATTACTCGGTGAAGATCCCAAGGTAATGCACCGTAGTGGTGATCAATGAGAAGACTCAACACCTACAACAAGTTCCGGAAAGAACTAGTTAGTTGCGGAGTGAAAGGAGGAGCAAATCAGGGAGTAAATCATGCAAAAGAACTAATTAGTCGCAGAGTTAAAGAAGGAGAAAATCAGGGAGTAAATCATGCAGAAGAACTAGCCAGTTGCGGAGTTAAAGAAAGAGCAAATCAAGGAGTAAATCATGCAGAAGGAATCTTGCATGTAGTCCCATGCTCTAACTAAGAGTCCGCATGTAGGTGTATAGTACTTCCAACAATCAAGCCAAAGATAATTTGGAGGTTCAAATGTTAGGATGCTTGGATGTTTGCACTTTGAGCAGAATTTATAATTATGTTAAGCATTTATTGTGGTAAGAGTTTTGTCTTCTTTATTTTCTTTAAGGTGTCCCTATCCTTGCTCTTTTTGGTCTCTGAAAATTTGGAAGTTCAAATGTTAGGATGCTTGGATGTTTGCACTATGAATAGAATTTATAATTATGTTAAGCATTCATTGTGGTAAGAGTTTTCACATCTTTATTTTCTTTAAGGTGTCCCTGTCCTTGATCTTTTTGGTCTCTGTTCTAGGATGTACTATAACATGCATTTTATGTTCTGGGTTTTACGACCCTCTCAATCATGATAAATTTATGTTTCTGCATATGTCTTAGGATGAGAGGCATTTCTTAGGATGAACCAAGGCGAAGGCCTCGCGATCCACAAGATCTTCATCGGCCTCTCATTCTTTATAGTTTTCTAAATCTGCCCCTGCCCCTTCCCTTTATCTCTGCTGCACTTTTCTGTCTTGGATCATGTTTTTGTTCTTTAATTTCTTTTCCTTTTAAAAGGTGGACAAAATTTGGAGTTTAATTATTAAGATGCTTGGAGCTGATGCAGTTTGTCATTATGCAAACAGTTACTTTCTTTAATGTATTTTTGGAAATGGTCAATTAACCAAGGTGGAGGCCTTGCGATCGACAAGATTTTCATCGGCCTCTCCTCTAAATTTTTCTTAAATCGAACCCTGCCCTTATCATCGATCTCTTGAACACTCGATCATGTTTTTTCTTTTTCTTTTGGAGGTGGATAGAATTTGGAGTTTATTTATGAATATGCTTGGAACTGCATGCAAATTGTCATTATTGTCATTATGTTTATGTTTTCATTATAGAAACAGTTAGTTAGGTTTTTTTTTTTTCCCTGAAGATGTCTATCTTTGCTTTTTCCTTTTTCCTGTCTATTCTTCTCAGTAACATACATTTATTTTCATGATTTCTTTTCTTCGTTAATTGGAAATGATCCATCATAGAGATCTGCTCATAAATTTTAGATCGTTCTTAATTTATCCCCTACAGTACTTTACCCTTATTTTTGGCAGATCGTATTCCTCGAATTTTGCAGTGATTTTAACGAGTAATCGCTGCTTCATTATTTACTTGGTCTCTATATTAAATCACATCTTTGCTATCTCTAATTCTACGATTTGCAGATGCGTGGTTTCTATCTATGGCTACATTGATCTGAAATTTTGTGCTTTGAGCTTTCTCCATTTTATTTATCGAATAATTATTTATTACCATTATTATTTATGGTTACAATGCCTTATAATGCATGACCGATTTTTTGTTTTTTTGGGATCAGGTACCATTTAATTTCATATTATGATATCTCAACTGAAGGTGTATTTCATATAAGGTGAAGAATCTCATTTAATATTAGATATCTGAATTGAATGTGAAGGGTTTGAATCTCATTTAATTTCATATTAGATATTTGAACTGAAGGTGAACGGTTCGAATCTCATTTAATATTTCATATTAAGATATCTAATCTCATTTAATTTCATATTAGATATCTGAACTAAAGGGTTTGAATCTCATTTAATTTCATATTAAATTTCTGAACCAAAGGTGAAGGGTTCGAATCTCGGCCGATTATATTGTACATGAAAGGAGAGCCAAGATTTGATTTTAGACCCTCTCATACAAGAGTTTATTCTAGATACTGTATTGTTACCTACCATTGTCACTCTAGATCACATAGATAACGTTGAACCTATAATGGCACCGCCTTACCCATTATTTGATACCCTCTCTATGGGTGTCATCTTTATCATTGTTGAAATATTAATAATTCCAACTGCAGCATTTATTGTAGCGCTGTTTTGCAAAACCATTAGTCCATTCCCCGCACCGCCTTTTGCCAAAAGTTGTTTTTCCCCCGGGGGTTTCGATCACATCCAGCTGCCGACGCGTGTCCACAGCACGGTTTCAAAACCACTCATTCCCCGGAAGGTAAAGATCGGTAAGAAGAGGCCTTCCGATATTCATCACAACCATTCGATTAAAATGGGCAAGATCAACGGTTGAAGTACAACCTGCACCTTATTGCGTGACGTGAAGTGATTTTTGACCGCCAGTAAATTAATTAATGTTGAAGTACCTTCGATCAGAAAATTAATATATATCGCCATGCTGAGAATTTAATGAAATGCATTGTAGTCGTAGAATGTAGGTAAAAAATTTTAATTTTATTATTTTGTTAATTCACGGATGTAAGTTTTTTTTACACGGCACAAAGTCAAACAAAAAGTTATGTTTTATTTTATGTTTTTGTTGAAAAAAATGGAACAAACACACAATAGTGCGAAGAAGTAAAAAAAAGGGGATTTCCTTTTTACAGCGGTTTAGAGCACATGGACGGCACAAAGTCAAACAAAAAGTTATGTTTTATTTTATGTTTTTGTTGAAAAAAATGGAACAAACACACAATAGTGCGAAGAAGTAAAAAAAAGGGGATTTCCTTTTTACAGCGGTTTAGAGCACATGGAATACGTAGCAGCGTAAAGGATTTTTTTTTTGAATGTAAAATGTGAAGGAGAATGTTTTTACAACAGTGAATGTAAAGAAATTTTACACACAGTAGTGTAATATTTCTAAAAGAGACAGAGTAATTTTTTTTGAAGTTCTTGGTGAATCCCTCTGTTAAGAGGAAGAGTTTTTGTAACAGGTTGTTTTATTAATGAATGCATAGTGTTTCCATGTGTGTTGAAAACTCTGTCTGTTAAGAAAAATTTAGCTTCCTTGTGTTAAGATCCTGTGGAGAAAATAGAGCATTGTTCTCTGTTCTTTTGTGTTTGAAATTACCAGAAATTTCCAACATGGTATCGGAGCTTGTCCAGGCTCTTTGAAGGTGTCAAAGAAGCTGAAGGAAGGGTTTCTTATTGTAGCAATTATTAAATAATACGTCCCTTGTTATTTTTAGGAAAGAGATAGGACTGGAACTGCAGGGAAGAGAAGAATGACAGTTTAGCTAAACAATTTTTCACTTTGTTTCTTTTCTTTTTCCCTTTAATATCGAAAATTTGGAGATTTGGAGTTCAATTGTCTGGGACGCTTGGATGCGTGCATTTGGAGCAGATTTTATCATTATTTTAACTTATTACGTTAAGTTTTCATCAAGGCAACAGTTTGGTTTTATTTTGTTGGAAAACATTAATTCCAATTATCTGCATTAAATGTGTTGAGTCTAGTTTTTTTTTGGGAGAATTCAGGAGGAAGTTTTGAGAGTTAGATAGCTTCCTAAAGAAGCCACCATCACCGACTCGAGAAACTAACTTCTCTACGGTGTATAAAACCCCCTCTTTGGTAATTGAATGGACAAGATTTGTTTGTTTGTGTTAAATTCAGTTTAGCGTGTTCCCTAATTTGGTATAGGAGCTAAGGGTTTTGACTTAGTTGCAGTTGTGTGAAGATTGGTGAGGCTGTTTTGTGCCTGCTGACCATTAGATGGTTTGTTGCAGTGAAGCACTAGAGACTACCACTGAGTGTTTTGTTTGTTTGCAGCGCTGTGTGCGGAAGAGATGTGAGAGAGCCCGTTGTGTGTGTTGTTTAAGCGCTGTGTGGAGATCCTGTTGTGCAAAGAGTGTGAGACAACGTGAAGTTCATTGCTATGTTGAGTGTGCAGAGAGCGTGAGCTCTTGTTGTGGTGGTAAAGCGGCATAATCACAATGAGCTGTGTGGATCCCTAAGAGCTAGTTGAAGAGGGCACTATGCGTTGGAGCTGTATGTTTGTTTGAGCGCTGAGGTGTGTGCCAAGAGGAAGGCGTTGAGCTTGCAGGTCTTTGACAGTGTGAAGAGAGGAGACCTATATTTGGCTTGCATTGTTTATTTTTGTGAATTGAAGGAGCTAATCGTGGCTTTAGAAGTTGTTGTGTGGTGCATGAGTGTGATCACATTGGTGAAGGAATGTATTGTTATGGTTGTTGCCAGCTGTATGAGCCTTGGAAGAATTGAAGTGTAGAAGCATGTGAATGTTGGCCTAACGAGTTTGGTGTGTTGAGTAATCTACTAGCTTGGCGCAGTGGTGTTGGAACTTGGTGGACGTTGAGATTGTCAATATTTATGTGAGTTCTATTTTATGATAGGAGAATAAGAGAACACGCGGTGAGCCTAGAGCAGTCTGCAGATCTCGGTGTTGGATGAAATGGATCCGCTGCGTGTGGAGTCACAAGGTGTAATTTGAAATCACACCTTGTGTGTTGTATTGTGCCTTGTGATATGTGGTTGGATGAAGATAAACATTGTGTGTGGTCTATTGTACAAACTTGGTTGGGGCTGACTGTGGAGTAAAATCTTGTGGCTTGGCATAGCGTGGCAGTGAAATTTTCTCAAAAGGAAGTATAATGTTTTTTTTATATTTGGCGAATATTTTTTAAATGCTTTGTTCTTTTAACAACGTTGTATGAATTTTCTCAAAAGGCATGTCAATGTATGTGTCGTATGTATTATGGCATTATGCTATAGTGTATTTTGTGTGTTTGTCATATGGTCGGAATTAAGGGCAGTGTTGGAAAACATTAATTCCAACTACTTCCATTAAATGTGTTGAGTCTAGTTCTTTCTGGAGAATTTAGGGATAGTTTTGAGAGTTAGATAGCTTCCTGAAGAAGCCACCGTCACCAATTCGAGAAGCTTCTTCACAGTGTATAAAACCCCTTCTTTGTTAATCCAATGGACAAGCTTTGTGTGTTTGTGTTCAGTTCTGTTTAGTGTGTTCTTCACCTTTTTGTCTTTCCTTATCAACTTCCTCTGCTCCTTGCTTACGTACTTAACATCGAAAACCTTTTTCAGATTGAAATGCAAGGTAACATCCTGAACAAGATAATCCAATCCATGCTCTCCCCACTTTCCCTGAGGAGCCACCAAAATGCACTCATCTTCGAACATGAGCAGCCTCCGAACATCATCCATGGTAGTATCATCCACTGTTGGAGCCATCTTAGAAGTCGATCCAATCACATTACTAGCAATTAAGTTCAGGGACAAGCAAGTTTTGCTCTCATGTGGAATGGACTCCAGCTTTGGATATTAATGGTCATCAATAAAATCATTCAGTCGATCTAATAATTCTTGTGACTCAAAAGTACTACCTGAATAAAAAATATTATTAGTCCCAAAAATACTTCCAAATGGGCTCTCTAAAAATGCATCATCAAATGAACAAGCATGGACCCTTTAGCAAGAAGGGAAAAATGAAATGTTTTGTTGTAAGCCTAGCTAAAACTTAGACCAGCAGGTAAGTTAAAGTTTAGGTCAGCGTGATTGAGGGGAGGTTTTAGAACATTAATCACACCTGATTGTATGACGACGATAGTCAGCAATTCATAAATGTCAGTCAGTGGGAGTCGACAATGTGTTGGTGAAAAATAAATGACAGTAGGACTCAATATATGTATAAATCTATCTGTTTATGAATGTAACGATCAAGCTCTTTGATAGAGTCTTCAGTTTCTGTTATATTTAATTCCTCTAATATGTCCTTGTCGTTGCCCTTTTTGCCTTACGATCAACATGATCTCCATCTGCCACTCATTCACTATAATGTTTTAAATATTCCTCTACCCTTTCCCTTTATCTCTCTTGCACTTTCTTGTCGTGGATTATGTTTTTTCCCCTAAATTTCTTTTCCTTTTTAAGGTGGACAGAATATCAATGCCACCTTTAAGACATATATAATTGGAGTTTAATTATTAGAGATGCTTGGACAAAATTTGAAGTTGCATGTAGTTTTTCATTATATTATGGGTTTATTATGGAAACAGTTAGGTTTTTTTTAATTTCTCTAATAAGCTTGTCTTTATTTTATTTAATATGCCTGTCTATGTTTCTTTCCTTTTTTGCGTCATGTAACATAGATTGCATGTTTAGACTTTTGTTACTTGATTAATTGGAAATGGTCGATCATGAAAATATGTTCATGAATTTGATATTACTTCTAATTTAGCCCCTACACTACTTTACGAATTTTATATTACTTATAATTTAGCACCTACACTACTTTTACTAGGGCATATTCCTCAAAATTTACAGTGATTTTAATGAGTATAGATTTATCGATTGCTTACTTGGTTTCTTTGTCACATCACATCTTTGTTGTCTCCTAAGCTACCCTTTGTGGATGCTTGGTTGTTTGAACTCTATGCTTGCCTATTTTTTTTCCTAGGTGTCATTTAAGCTAGATTGTCGGATAAATTCAAAACTGGGTGAGGTGGTCTCTGAAAGAAAGAACACATATCCTAGTCATCCATGAATCATATTGTGGATTGTAGTAAAGCCTTGGCCTAGTAACCGCTGAACTGGACTGAGGATTGTGGTAAAGCTATATTTTGGGCTACCTCGATGGGCCTAGGAATTCTCGATTGGTGGATAGTGGGATATATGGTAAAGCCTAGAGGTGGGTGCCCTCAATTAGGCCTAGGAATCCTTGGCTGGTTAATGGAATGATATATGGTAAAGCTTGAACGGTGGAGTCTCGGTTAGGGCCTAGTGATCTGGTGTGGATTGCAATAAATCCCAGAGACTAGGAGAGAGGCAAATTCCTCACATTGTAGGTGGTGAAATCTGGTGACATCCATGCTTGTTTAGGGCATAGTCATCTTCTGTGGATTGTGGTAAAATCTGGTTCTATTAATGAGGGTGAGGTTGTGTAGCCTCGGGAATCCCTGGTTGAGGTTTGGTTATGAGTCCCAAATTCATTCTTAGAATATGGCACGAGGGTGACTGGCTTAAAGAAATATTTGGTTCAACTAATTTATGGTCAGGTGGTATGTGGATGTCCCAAACCTAGTTGACTTATTCATTCATTAATAAGAGTTCCTTATTCTTGGTAGTTCATGTGTAAATGTATTGGATTATATGTGGATTTTGTGGTTGTTGTATCCTTGCTATTTCTGTTGTTTATATACTAGTATTGAGTATGCTTTATGACAATGATACTCTCGTCATGTTTTGATTTGTAAATGAGTGATTAATAAATATATGACCTAATAGATGATAATGCAACTAATATGATAAAGCATCAATGCTTCTTAGTGATTCTTAGATAATTATGAGACCCTTATGCTCAGATATGTTGTTATGACTTGTAGAATGCATATTTGTGACATGTTTGAAGAAATTCCAGTCATGGCTAATAGGTGTTCATTCAAGTATTTGCATTAGTATCATTATTTCGATTTTGTTTTTAATTTTTGGAAGTCTCATGAAGGTTTGGGCAGTGGCCTGAGTCCTGGCCCTAAAAAAGTGGCATTGAATCTAGGGTTGTAGGTTCAAAACTAGCTGAAAAAGACCCTAGTCACTTGCATGCCCTTGTTGTGAGAGAGATTGGAGGGTCCCATTTGCATGCATGCCCATGTCATGGGAGCGACTAAAGCTCTAGGTCAATAAAATACTAAGTTGTCTCAGGGGTTGATCACCTAGAAGGGTTGGTTGGTTCTTGAGTGTTCTGTAGCATGTGTAGAAGATCAAATTGGTTGCATTCTGTCAAATCCACTTTCTTAACTATACATGGGGAATTGAATCACATCATAGTAGCCTATCATCACATGTTTACCCCAGTGGACCGATTAACTTGGGTAAATGTGGGAGAAGGGTGTTACATAACTAGTTTTTGTTTCTATCCATAAATAGGTCATTATGCCATGATGTTCAAATTGGTCAAAATTGAAAACCTTTGGAATTAGATTGCAACTAAGTGATGTGTATTTAAACCTTATCATGTTCTTAAACTGCAGTGTAGTAGCTAAATGTTGGTTTGGATTTTATGCTCTATTGTGTTAAACATGAGGGAATAAATGCATGATGATGAACATGAACAAATATTTGCTGCTTTTTTTCATTTAGAAATATTTGTGAATAAATTTTGGGCATGTTGGCCTCATGGTGTTGGCATTGATGTCAACCTAGGATATCTGCATAAGGAGTCAACAATGGAGTCAAACTTGTTGGAATTAATCTCAACAAGATTAGAGGTCTTGTCATGGTGGTTAGAGGCTTTATAAAATGTTTTTGGGGTGTTTGTAATGTTTACAGAGGCTCTATAGGTGTTGGAGAAGCATTGCAGACAAATGGAAACGTTTTGGGAAGAGAGGAGATGATTTTGGTTGAGTTAGGGCATCTTCTCTAGGAAGTAGTTATACATAGTGTGAAGATGTTTCTATCTTCGGTGGGAAGCTTATAGAATCCAAGCTGGGATTCCTATACTATCCCAATCAAAATATATTTACAAGGGAAATTCTAATTTATGCGTGATCATAATTTACCATGAGAATTTCCAAATATATTTGACCAAGGTTTTTGATGGTTTAGAGTCGACTTGAATTGCTCCATATAAATGCATGATGAGGGACATGAAGAAATATTTGCTGCATTTTTTCATTCAGAAGTATTTGTGAATAAATTTTGGGCATGTTTGCCTCATGGAGTTGGAATTGTTTTCAAATTAGGATGTCTGCCTAAGGAGTCAATAATGGAGTCAATTATGTTGGCATTGATGTCAACAAGCTTAGAGGTATTCTCATGATGGTTAGAGGCTAGATGACATGTTTTTGGGGTGTTTCTAATGTCTGTAGAAGCTCTATAGGTGTTGGAGAAGCATTGAAGACATATGGAAAAGTTTTGGGCAGAGAGGAGATCATTTTGCTTGAGTCAGGGCATCTTCTCTAGGAAGCAGTTATACATAGTGTGAAGATGTTCCTATATTCACTGGTAAGCTTATAACATCCAAGTGAAAATCTTTCCTGGGATGCCTATACTATCCCAATGAAAATAGATTTACAAAGGGAATTCTAATTTATGCATGTTCATAAATTCCCATGAGCATTTCCCAAGGTATTTGCCCAAGGTTTTTGATGGTTTAGAGTCGACTTGAATTGCTCCATATTCTAGAAGGTGATCAAGTCAAAAATAATGTGGATTAGTGCTTTTAATTGATTGCATCTTTGATCATTGATAAAATTCTAGTGTGTGAAGTAGATGGGTTAGACAAAAGCAGCGAGTAAGCTATAGGAATGCAGAGAGAATATAGATTAGAGATTTGATTTGGAGCATATGTTAGAAGATGATGGAGTTGTAGCATGGTTATATGTATAGCATGCTTATGTTGCATAATGTATTAATGCTAGTTTTTTCTTATGTGAATATTAGAGTATTGCTATAAGCTGTTGCGATAGAGGCTTTGGTTCGAAGTGTTGGCATTATGGTGTTCATTGTTGTAGCTAGATAATGTTGGCATTGGTTTCATGATGGCGGTTAGCTCATGTTGGCATCGATGTCAATCCTATGTAGTCTAGCTGAGGTTTGGATGCCTTACTTGTAGCATGGTTGTAGCTGGTTGAGTTGGTATTGAGTTAGTTCTATTGGAATTGATATCAACCTTGATGGTTAAATGATGGAATTGGTGTGGTTGATGGTGTTAAAGTTCATGTTATGATGGTTTGTTGATGCTGCTACAAGTGGATGATGTGAATATACATGTGATTGAGATGATGGCTCAAGTTTCATTCTTTTTGTTAAGATGATACACTACTTGAGTTTGCATACTAGGTATTCATATATGCTCATGGAGATGACTTGTTGCAACAGTATGTTGGTATGATGATGATGTTTCATAGATGCTACAAAGTGTGTTCAGATGTGTTACATCTTGTGCAAGTGTTTGAGGAGAGATGAGGACTTTTTGGCACTCATGCTAACCTTTGTTTGTTGGTATCTGGGTACATTTAGCATTAGCACTTGGGAGGCATGTTTGACCTATTTTTAGAGGTGTTACTGGACTTGGAAGATGTTTGGAGGTGAGTTTAGATGTTGATGAAGGTGATCAAATAGGTGGCAGAGATTCCGGGCTGAGAATTTATGTTTTTCATTTTGCTCTGCTCCAACCACACCCGTGCAGGCTTGTGCATGCAGGTGAAAGGCTCCAATTGCATGGAGACAAGACTATGGATGCAGTTGCAACCCATATTAGCTAGTTTTGTGCATGTGGTTGTGCCTTTAGCTATAATTTCTCCAGATTCCTTTGCACATGTCCGAATTATTTCAACTTGGAAATATTTGTAAGCTTCTAGAATAATTGAAAAAGGTCAAAAATGGTTTGAAACATATTCCAATGGGTATGAATTCATTTAGTTCACAAATAGTGATGTTTGATGACTGATTTCGTCAAATTTGTGCACTCTTGATCCTAGGCGAAAGGTGATTTTTTCCCTACATGTTTTATATTCTCAATTTTGGAGCTAGGTGAGGGTGATGAAGTTAGTGTGTGAGTGAGAGAAGGTTTCATAGAGGTGGAATGCTTCATAATTGGTTTAGAGTATATATTCTTTAGTTTATGTGTCTAAATGGCAAAAAAATGAGTAGATCTATTTGGTGAAGCTGTGTTTTGATTCATAAATTTAGATTGCTAATCAGAGAGGTCGAGAATAGTAGCATAGTTGTTGTAGAGATGGAGAGCTTGACATAACTCCAAGGTTGTGACTCTCATATTTGTTTCTTAGGTGTTGCTAATGCATTTGGCACATAGACATCACGTTTAATGTTGTTGATTGTATTATGAAATAATTATATTTTGCAGTGAGGGTTTGATATTATGGTTGAGTGTGAGATTTTTCTTTGCTATTGGTGACGATATTGTTCAATATTTGCTGGATGGATTGTGGCCATTAATTTTTTTTGAGTGGAGAGCATATGGTTGTGGTGTTTTTGTTTATATTGATGGTGTCTTGCTGCCAAAGATCATATTGTAGATCTAAATCAATGTTGAGCAGAGTGTCTTGAATCTAGTGTGAAAATATATGAAAAGAGGTCTGCATAGAGTAGAGGAGCAGTGACTTCATGGGTGTGGAGAAATGATTTTGAAGCTTCAACAAAAGGAATAGTTTCTCCATCCAATTAGAGTTGGGTGAGGATTGTTGACCATGGTGGCTTTTAGCAAATGGTAGTATGTAGATTTGAGTGAGCACATAGTCTTCTGAGATGATCAACAAAATAATGTCTCCTTGCTTATGTGAGTCAACTGATTGTATATGAGGTCGAGCCTCTTAGATAATGGAAGTCAACAAATCTAAGTAAACTACCATTTCTTGACATAATAGAGATTCAACGTAGCACAACAATAATAGGGGTGATTTCTGGCCCAAAGAAGGGGTTTCCACTAGATATCTTGTGTCTCTTGTGTGGATGTGTTTTTATCTGTTGTTTATTGTTTTTCTCATGGTTATGTTATTTTAGTTGCATATATGGTTTATGATTATGAGACAACCTAATGTGTTTCTAGTTAATATATATATGATTTAGTAGAGAAATTTTAATTGGTAAAAAATGTTAAGAAGTCACACTACTGATTCAACCACCCCCACAGTAGTTCTCAAAGGTTTCCAACATAGAGTTCATATTGGGATATGTTTGTGTTGTAGGGGTTCAACATCATTGGATGTGTTTTGTATGGCTACTAGAGTGTGTTAGTGACAGTTGAGTGTGATGTTGAGATTGTTATTCTATGTTGTTGTTGGGTTTAAGTTTGATGAGTAGATTGATTGTGTGAGTTGATTTATTAATTGAGTTTGTATTGCAAATATTATGTTTGAGGGGATGTATTCATAGTTATATATATGAGAAGATTGTTTATAGTGAGTCTAGTATGAAAACATATGAAATATGGCTCACAAGTGCTTGTATGCAGAGATCGTGGATCCAATATGGAAAATTGTGAAATGAGGTCCACAAGAGTAGCTTGAAGGTTGGGGCCTTCAGTGAGGCAATTAGTGTCTTGCTATGATAGTGTGTAACAAAATCCTTCATGTAGTGGCTTGAGAACTTAGGATTGGTGACTTCCATCTAGTGGTGGTTGGGCAAGAATTATTGGGAGTGGTGGCCGACAAAGTCGAGGGAGTGGTGGCTTCCAGTAGGTGGTGGTCTACAAAGTTCATATAGGTAGTGGCTTGGATTGAGTAGAGGCTTTCATGATTTGAAATTTGTGGCTAGTGATCAAATGTTAGAATATTATTCAATATTAATAATAAGAAGACAACGAAGATTATCAACCAATGGTGGTTTTTACCCTATAGTTTTCCACCTTATATCTTATGTCTCTATGTGTGATTATGTGATTTGATGTGTTGTTGTTCATGATTATTTTCTTATGTTATGGTTTCTCATGTGGTTTACTTGTTTATTTTCTCATATAATATGTTACTAATGAATGCATGATCTATTATTGTTGAAATAAAAGAAAAAATATGTTAAAAGTGATTCATTCCTACAACACTAATTCACTCCCCCACCAAGTAGAATCAAATTTCCAATAATAACTATATATAATTATACAGGGAATTTTTATTTTAATTTAGATATTTAAGATTAAGGTGATATTAAATGTCTTTGTGTTGCAAATAGATTCATGTAGACACTATGACACTAATTATGTTTGAATTGTGAGGCATTAGAACCCAGAGCTTAATAGGGTAGGCTTATGACCACATAGTGACTCCTAGGATGAAAAGATGTTATAAAATAAATATATAGTAGACCACTAAAAATCATGCCATTACCAGTTAAAACAAGATTTAATATAAATTTTATACTTTTTGGCTCCTTTTTGGGCATAGTTTCTAGTCAATTTTACTCGAAATCTTGCAAGGATTCATTGGAATCACAAGTTTGAGCATTACAAAAAGGTAAGGTATATCCAAGATATAAGGATAATGATTTGAAAGAGGATGGAATACTGATGCATAAGGGAAAAATATATGTGCCTAAATCTCAAAATGTGAAAGTTTAGTGTTGAATGGAATGCACAATGTACCTTATGTTGGGCAGGGAAAAATATATGTGCCTAAATCTCAAAATGTGAAAGTTTAGTGTTGAATGGAATGCACAATGTACCCTATGTTGGGAATCAATGGCATCAAGAGATTGCTGCAGCTATAGTAGGCCAATATTTTTGGCATGGAATGGACAAAGTGGTGGTTGCTTGCATAACTAGATGTCTAGAGTGTCAAACTATAAAGGATAAGTACATATGTCAAATTGTATTGCTACATCCACTTCCCATTCCTAAATGGAAATGGGAAGTTATTTCCATAGATTTGATTACCAAATGTTACATACCTATCTATATATTTTTTATTTATTTATTTATAACATCAATACTATATGATTAGTTTTGGATCAAATTTGATAGTTTTCTCTTCATCGATATATAAATATTCATAACTCTTCGTTATAACTGTAGTTCCTGCTGGTTCATCAAATGGAAAGATGCACCACTGAATAGTGGCAGTTGGGGTTTCTCTACAACCATGGAATGTTTGGCTCCTTCTCTACGAGGTATTTATTTTAAATCTATAAGAAATGTGATTTCTAACTATGGAGTTTGAAATTTATTTCAGCATATTCCTTTGTCTCGTTTCTTATTCTAATGAACCACCACTCTTGTGCTCCATACAATAAGCACGATTACTTTATGCAATCTTGACTGTGTTTCCTTTTAACTTCTGCCAAACTGAGCAATCATGGTGGTTGCTCTTTCCATAGGATCACCTGGTAATTATTTCTTTGTCTCGTTAGACATGATCTTCTCGAGATATTACTATATAGTTGCCAATACCCTATAATATTTATTAGATTTCTAGTGTTATTTGGGTAAATTTTATATCTCTTCGTCTTGTTGCAGTTCAACCACCGTTCACCCTTCTTCTAGAATGGCATGTTTGGTACAAAGTCATTTCCTGTTTAATTTTTTGTCCATTGTTGATACGAAAGGAGTCAACCTTGGCCAACTAGGTCCTTCTCAGAGTTGAGGTTAGATGATTTTTATTTTATACTTTCATTTATTTGTTTCCTTTCTCACCAATTATTTTCTATTTTTGTTATTGGCACTCTCCTTTAGTTTGTGCAAGTGTGTATACTCAGACTTCCTCTGGATTTTACTCTTCATATTCATGGTTTTTTGTCCATTGACCATCACTTTCACTGCTACTACTTGGCATCTATTGGATTTTCGTGCCCTATGCTTTGTTATAAGCATTTCAAACTCAGCTCTATGTTTGTTTAAGTTTATTTTGCAGAGGTTCCTTCTCTATGTCTTGTAAGGGCTGAAAGACATTGTCCACTACGACTATACATGATTGAAAATATGGTTTGGTTTTTTTAAAGCTGATGTTATTTTAAAGTCTGTAACACCAATTTGAGATGTTCTTGATACTCTTCTTCATCTTTAGAGTACACTAGGACGTCATCTATGAATATTAGCACAAATATGTCAAGATATTTGTGAATTACACTATTCATTAGAAACATCAAGGTTGTTGGTGCATTAGTGAGACCAAAAGGTAACACTACGAACTCATAGTGTCCATATAGGGTTCTAAAAGTTGTCTTGTGAACATCTCCATCTTTTATCTGCAGCTAATGATAACCAATCCTTAAATCAAATTTTAAAAAGATAGTTTCTTCCCTCACTTGATCAAACATGTCATCAATTCAGGGGCAACAAATATTTATTCTTGATAGTTAACTTGTTTAGTTGTTGATAATCCATTCACATTCTAAATGTGCCATTCTTTTCCTTGAAAAATAGTATAGGGGTCCCCCATGGTGAGAAACTCGGTCTAATATAACCCTTATCCAAGAGTTCTTGTAGCTACATTTTTAGCTCTAATAATTTTGGTATACTCATTCTATAAGGGGCTCTAGACACGGGGGTAGCACCTAGTCCTAAATTGATAGAGAAATATGTATCTCTACGAGGAGGTAACTTGGGAACTTCCTTTGGAAAAACATCTTGAAACTCTCTTATAACCGATAAGGTCCCTAAACCTTATTTTTTTGTTAATTGTTCATCTACTTCCACATGCACTAGGTATACTTGACCTCCTTTCCTTGCATTCCTTTTTAACTATAAATTTGAGATTTTCCAACCTGATATTGGTTTGGTTTGGCCATTTGGATCCACACAACTCACGGTTTTCTCCAAACAGTTTATGCTAGGTCCTTATTTTTCTAATCAGTTCATGCCAATTAATATATCATACGATCCTAAAGGAAGAATGTTTAAATTCACTTCTGCAGAGTGACCATTTAATTCCACTTGACACTATATAATTTGATGAGTTACCTTTCATTTGGTACTGGTTGCTAACTATACCAACCATGCATTATGGAATTTTTCCGATTGCAGTTTACATTTTTGCATAATTTGGGGGCTAATAAACTCAAACTAGCTTCGGGATCAATTAAAACAAAAACAAATTGGCTAAGAATAGTACCTTCAATCTCAATCATAGTAGATTGATGCTCAACCTGTATGTCTTCTATGTTACACTAATTCTAGGAATATTTCTTTCAACATCATTTACAATAGTTGCTTCATGGTCTGCTTGAATATTTTGAATTGATCATGGATTATGCGAACAATATATTAATATATGTGGTTCACGACAACCCCAACACTTCAATGGTTCTCTTTCCTTTCCCACTATACTCCTTCTTCTATTCAATTCCCATAGGCTTTGACCTCACGTGAGACTATGCAAGCTTATTAACGCTTCCCTTGTTGAAACTCTTCCTATGATCTTCCTTTCCAAAAAAATTATAATAAGGAGATTTTTTTTCCTTTTATGTTCATGGAAAATTTGATTTTATCCTTTATTTTGCCATTTTTTTGAACCCGCACTTCTATTTTTGAACTTCTCGTAACATAATCTAGATTTCCTTACTACTTCATCCATGGACTTAAGATTTCCAAACTCAATCCTCTCTTTGTAAGGTGCTGGTAAAAATTTCAAAAATCTTTGTCCTTTTTCTTTCTCCTCTTTAATATATGGCACATACTGTAATAAGTTTGTAATTTTTTCTACAAACTCATCTATAGTAAGCTACCTTAACCTTAACTCATGTAATTCCTTAGCACGGTCATCATATTATCATTCACTCAGGTACTGAGACTTAAATTCTTTCTGAAATTCCTCCCAAGAAATTGTCTTCTCTTCCAACATATGACACTTTTAGCCTCTTCCCACAAGAGAGTAGCTTTACCCTATAATTGGTAAATAACTAGTCGAGCCTTCAAATCACTTTCGTACTCCTATACCTGAAAGTATTTGATCATGTTAAGAAGTAAGGCTTATGCATCTTCCTCCTTTTCCCCATCAAAAGTAGGGGGTTTGATTTTTCAAAATTATCCCTACAAATCCATTTTCTTCTTTTTCTTATATGATTTTGAATACGTTTTATCTAACTCTCCAGCACTTTTAGACTTCTCTGACTCTGTCTTTACCTCCTTCCATTGCAAGCCTTCTAGTTCTACACTTTTATGACTATATTTTTTTGTCAATTCCCTTATCATTCATTCGTACTCTTCACTCACCCTCAATAAGGTTCATTGTGGTTTCTGAGATGAGCCAGTTATTGTTGCAAATATCTTATTACCTCCATAAAATGAGAGTTTGGTGGCATGTCTCTTCCTCCTAGATCAACATATAGTACTTCATCACCTATGATGGATAGAGGAGATTCCTCCGCCATCTTGTAATGGGTTGCTTTACGTATGTATCTTATAAAACAACACAAACTACTATCGGTATTTTCGTAATAATTTTTCTACACACAAAAAATTCTAGACTGTGATGGTCCATTGCAAGCCTAATATTAGAACCAGGGATTTGATACCACATGTCACATACCTATATATATATATATATATATATATATATATATATATATATATATATATATATATCTATATATATATATATATATATATATATATATATATATATATATATATATATATATATATATATATCTATTTTATAACATCAATACTATATGATAAGTTTTGCATCAAATTTGATAGTTTTCTCTTCATCGATATATAAATATTCATAACTCTTCATTATAACTGTAGTTGTAATAAAAAAATTCATAACGAAATGTGACACCCTTATTACAATATTGACAATTTAGCTCATATTTATGGTCTTCATATGTATATATATATATATATATATATATATATATATATATATATATATATATATATATATATATATATATATATATATATATATATATATAGATATATATATATATATAGATATGTGCGCTTAGTAGTTTATTTCTTCCTTGAAATGAATAAACCCTACAATTTTTTGCGCTTCATTAGAGGTAATATCATCATATAGTTTATTTGAATTGCATGGCCATCCTCCTAAATAAACTTATACATGTTGCAATTGTGAGTCCCTAAAGTTGAATTAATAATCAGTTTTTTTTTTAATGTTAACCTTACTCTGTTATTAATGCGCATTTATATGAAGAGTTAATGCATCAATAAGTGGGGTTTCCATGCATAAGTGTGAATTCTCATGGTTCAAAAGCTGAATTGTAATTATGGCCTTTGGATTCAATGCTCCAATCATAGGCCACAACAATCCCATTTCCCATGTGATGTTCACATGGGTTGTCAGTCCCATTCATTTGGATGGGGAGGATCTCTCTAGCCAGATCAAATAGGGAATATGGAACTAAGCAACCCTAACCCATCATTCACCTGGAAAATGTCTCATTTGGAATTTGTTTGTTGGCACCGCCGTTCCTACTGGTTCGCTGAATGTCATCATGTGCCATTGAATAATGGAAGCTGGGGTTTGTCTACAACCATGGAAACTTCAGATCCTTCTCTACAAGGTATTTAATTTAAATATACAAGAAATGTGGTTTCTAAATGTGGATTTTTCAATTGACTTAAACATTTTCCTTTGTTTGGTTTCTTATTCTAGTGCACCACCACTGTTGTGTTCCATATGGTAAGAATGATTACTTTCTGCAAGCTTGACTATGTTGCTTTTTAACTTCCACCAAACTAAGCAATCATGGTGGTCGTGATTTCCCCAGGATCACCTGGTAATCATTCCTTTATCTCCTTATACATGTTCTTCCTAAGATATTACTGTATAATTGATAATACCCTAAAATAGTTATTAGGTTTCTAGTGTAATTTGGGTAAATTTGTTATCTCTTCATTTTGTTGTAGTTCAACCATTGATCACCCTTCTTCCATAATGGTGCGTTTGGTACATATTCGTCGCATGTTTAATTCTTTGTCCAGGGTTGCTATTTGGCCTTGGCCAAATGGGTCCTTCTTAGAGTTGAGGTTAGATGATTTTTATTTTATACTTCTATTTATGTGTTTCCTTTCTAACCAATTATTTTCTCTTTTTCTTATTGGCGCTCTCCTTCAGTCTGTGCAGGTATGTATAATTAGAATTCCTGTGGATTTTACTCTTCATATTCATGTTTCTTAGTCCACTGATCATCACATGCACTATTACAGGTCGTTATCTATTGCAACTTCATGCCCGTATGCCCTGCTATAAGCATTCTTAACTCAAGTCTGAATTTATTTAAGTTTATTTTGTGAAGGTTCCTTCTCTTTGTCTTGTAAGGGTTGAAAGTCATTTTCCACTACGACTGTACATTCTTGTAAATATGGTTTGGGTTTCTTGTATAATTATAAATACTGGAGAAACCATACATTATTCAGACTACCAATGCCACAATAGTTATTTGTAATGAGATTATAGTTCTAGGATAGTTGACACTTCACCTTTCGATCCTGGTTTACTAACTATGTAATTTTATCATGGAAATTATTGACTATAATATGTATGTGAATTATGATATTCTAGTATGAAATTCTCTTATTCTGTTCTCTACTTTGAAACCTATGTATAGTCTCGACACTCTATATATGTTGAACATTACATGGTGCATACATTTTAACTTGAGCTCTTATTTTTATCATTATATGGTATGGCTCTGTGTCACCTGATTGTAACATAATTGCAACATGAATTATGAATGGTTGTCTTATATTTGTTTACTTATTTAATTGAATGATTTCCTGCTTTTCGAAAATACATTTTTTCTGCTCTTATTTGGTACTTGAGATTTAACCTTACAGTAATTTTTTTGTTAATCAGTGGTTGGTCATTTTTTTACTACTTCATCCATGGAATTAGGATTTCCAAACTCAATCCTCTCTTTGTAAGGTGCTGGTAAAAATTTCAAAAACCTGTCCTTTTTCTTTCTCCTTTTTAATATATGGCACATATTGTAATAAGTTTGTAAATTTTTCTACAAACTCATCTATAGTAAGCTACCCAAACCTTAACTCATGTAATTCCCTGACACGGTCATCATATTATCATTCACTCAGGTATTGAGACTTAAATTCTTTCTGAAATTCCTCCCAAGAAATTGTCTTCTCATTCAACATATGTACACTTTTAGCCTCTTCCCACAAGAGAGTAGCTTAACCTTATAATTGGTAAATAACTAGTCGGGCCTTCAAATTACTTTCATACTCCTATACTTGAAAGTATTTGATCATGTTGAGAAGCAAGGATTATGCATCTTCCTCCTTTTCCCCATCAAAAGTAGGGGGTTTGATTTTTCAAAATTCTCCCTAAAAATCCATTTTCTTCTTTTTATTATGTGATTTTGAATATGTTTTATCTAAATCTCCAGCACTTTCAGACTTCTCTAGCTCTGTCTTTACCTCCTTCCTTTGCAACCCTTCTGGTTCTACACTTTTATGACTAGATTTTTTTGTCAATTCCCTTATCATTCATTCATACTCTTCACTCACCCTCAATAGACGTTCATTGTTGTTTATGAGATGAGCCAATTATTGTTGCAAATTTCTTATAACCTCCATAAAATAAGAGTTTGGTGGTGTGTCTCTTCCTCCCAGATCAACATATAGTTCTTCATCACCTATTATGGATGGAGGAGATTCCTCTGCCATCTTGTAATGGGTTGCTTTACGTATGTATCTTATAAAACAACACAAACTACTATCCGTATTTTTGTAATAATTTTTTTACACAAAAAATTGCTAGACCGTGATGGTTCATTGCAGGCCTAGTATTAGAACCAAGGATCTGATACCACATGTCACATAACTGCCCATATATATATATATATATATATAAATAACGTCAATATTGTATGATAAGTTTTACATAAAATTTGTTAGTTTTATCTTCATTGACATATAAATATTCATAACTCTTCATTATAACTGTAGTTGTAATAAAAAAATTCATAACAGAATATGACACCCTTATTATAATCTCGACTATTTAGCTTATATTCATGGTCTTCTATATATATATATATATATATATATATATATATATATATATATATATATATATATATATATATATATATATATATATATATATATATATATATATATATATATATATATAGTAGTTTATTTCTTCCTTGAAATGAATAAACCCTACAATTTTTTGCGCTTCATTAGAGGTCACATCATCATATAGTTTATTTGAATTGCATGGCCATCCTCCTAAATAAACTTATACATGTTGCAATTGTGATTCCCTAAATCTGAATTAATATTCATGTTTTTTTAATGTTAACCTTACTCTACTATTACAATTTTAATGCGCATTTATCTGAAGAGTTAATGCTTCAATAAGTGGGGTTTCCATGCATAAGTGTGAATTCTCAAGGTTCAAAAGCTGAATTGTAATTATGGCCTTTGGATTCAGTGCTCGAATCATAGGCCACCACAATCCCATTTCCCATGTGATGTTCACATGGGCTGTCAGTCCCATTCATTTGGACGGGGAGGATCTCTCTAGCCAGATCGAATAGGGGATATGGAACTAAGCAACCCTAACCCCCCATTCACCTGGAAAATGTCTCATTTGGAATTTGTTTGTTAGCATCTTCATTCCTGCTGTTTCACTGAATGTCATCATGCGTCATTGAATAGTGGAAGCTGGGGTTTGTCTACAACCATGGAAGCTTCGGATCCTTCTCTACGAGGCATTTAATTTAAATATACAAGAAACGTGATTTCTAAATGTGGATTTTTCAATTGATTTCAAAATTTTCTTTTGTCTGGTCTCTTATTCTAATGCACCACCACTCTTGTGTTCCATACAGTAAGAACAATTACTTTCTGCAAGCTCGAGTACGTTTCTTTTTAACTTCTGCCAAACTAAGCAATCATGGTGGTCGTGATTTCCCCAGAATCAACTGGTAATTATTCCTTTGTCTCCTCGAACATGTTCTTCCTAATATATTACCGTATAGTTGCTAATACCCTAAAATAGTTATTGGATTTCCAATGTAATTTGGGTAAATTTGTTATCTCTTCATTTTGTTGTAGTTCAACCATTAATCACCCTTCTTCCATAATGGCGCATTTGGTACATACTCGTCGCATGTTTACTTCTTTGTCCAGGGTTGCTATTCGGCCTTGGCTAACTGGGTCCTTCTTAAAGTTGAGGTTAGATGATTTTTATATTATATTTCTATTTATGTGTTTCCTTTCTCACCAATTATTTTCTCTTTTTCTTATTGGCGCTCTCCTTCAGTTTGTGCATGTGTGTATACTTAGACTTCCTATGGATTTTACTCTTTATATTCATGGTTCTTTGCCCACTGATCATTGCCAACACTACTACAGGTCATTATCTATTGCAGCTTCATGCCCGTATGCCCTATTATAATCATTCTTAACTCAACTCCGAATTTATTTAAGTTTATTCTATGAAGGTTCCTTCTCTATGCCTTGTAAGGGTTGAAAGTCATTTTCCGCTACAACTGTACATTCTTATAAATATGGTTTGGGTTTTTTGTATTATTTAAATACTGGAGAAACCATACATTATTCAAACTACCAATGCCACAATACTTATTTGTAATGAAATTATAGTTCTAGGATAGTTGGCACTTCACCTTTCAATTCTGGTTTACTAACTATGTAATTTTATCATGGAAATTATTGACTATATGTATGTGAATTATGATCTTCTATTATGCAATTCTCTTATTCTTTTCTCTACTTTGAAACCTAAGTATAGTCTCAACACTCTATGTTGTTACATGGTGCATACATTTTAACTTCCACACTAAGTGATTCAATATATTTTTTTCTCCCAATCATATTAAATCACATCAAACAACTCGTAGGGATTTGTAGGAGTAATTAAGGGAAGTTTATATTAGTCTTATCTATCCACATTAGTTTCCATATTTGGGTATGGATATCATTAACTCAAGTGTTCTTTCCCAAGTAATTCTCTAGTTTATTTTTATTATTCAAATCTATTTATTATATCACCACGCTTTATTTCAAATTAAGTTCATTATGGATTTCCAGCCATCACAACTAAAAATAACTCATTCTAAGAAAAGAATATTTACATGAACACAAAGGGGTATTACACTAAACTACCCATGGTCATAAGGAAATAGATTCCTTGATGGTATTTGTGGATAAGCTCACAAAATTTTCACATTTTATTCTAGTGAATCTAACATGTGTTTAGAAATGTAACTAGCATCAACGTTCATAATTGTTTTCTAGATCATGACATAATGTAATTCTTATATATTTTTTGGAAAGAAATATTTTTTTTTTATAAGCATGGTTTTCATGCTCAATTTCCTTTACTAGGTCTAAGCACCCATTGTGTGTTTCTAGGGTTTGTCTCATGAATCATTGTCAATGTCATTATGTACTAGACCCTTCTTGGGTGAATTGTATGAAAGAAGAACATATTTTTTTTGTAAAAGGAATCACTTGTCATTCATCCACCAAGTCGGCCTCAAAAGAAGACAAGTAGACCTCATTGTAGGGATTCAACTACTTTGAAGAGACTATATGTAGAAGTGAATTCAAAGAAATATATATAATCACATTTGAAGAAAGAAACTGAAAAACTGCTCTTTTTCTTTCACACGTGTGAAGAAATATAAAACAAGAGTGTGAGTTAAAAAGCCAAAAATTATAGGCCTATAGTGGAGGTTGAAATTTTGATGTAGGAGGCCGAAATCAATGTTTGATGTAGTATTGAAGATGATTGACTTTCATTGACTTGAAGTAGACATTTGTCACCTTGGAAGGACTTTATTGGGAGGATGACTTGGTGGATTGGAGGATTTTTTTGTCTTGGTTGTCTCATTTTATTTGGTTCTTGAAGAAGAGAAGAGAATCTCAGGTTTTCCCCTAGAAAGCCTGGGTTTTTCCATAATTGAAAGCCTACATACTATGTCACTCGTTTTGATATTCATGCATTTGGTTTTGATAGTTGCTTGATTATAAGAATATAAAAGAAGACATAAACAAAGCTAATATGAATTCAAATATATCACAAGTAATTATCTAGATAAAGAAATGTTTCTACCTTTCTGATTTTCTAACAACATGTAAGGAAACCACCATTGCAAATATTTACGTGAGGAGAATTGCTAGGCCACATGGTCTGCCTAAGGCAATAATATCCAGCAGAGACCTCAGACTCAATTCAAATTTGTAGAAATGATTATTTAAAATATTTGGAATAAATTTAAATATTAGTACAACCTATCAACTAGATTTAGATAGAGAGACTGAAAGCATCAGTTAAGTGATTGAATATATCTTGAGCATGCATATTATGGACAAGCCTTCCAAGTGGGAATATTATTTACATTTGATTGAGATTGACTGTAATAATGTGAATCATGCATGTTTAAAGTGAGACCATTTGGGGCCTTATATGGATGAATGTAATACAAAACAATGAGTTGGTAATATGGGAGTGTCGTGATAGGAGTGATCAAAATCAATCTATTTAGTCTCATGTCCATAAAATTGATCAAATATTATGGAATCTTCAATCTTCAAAATCTAATTATTTCTTTACAAGCGAACTTGTTCCACAAGAATACGGGAGATTCTCATGCTAGGAGTGGATTGAATCAATTTATTTACCATTGTGTATGTATTAGCGACTAAGAACAACAACGATTGGTGATAAAATATGAATACTACATCACCATGCATGGAGCTGAGTTTCGAAATTAGGTACTCACAAGCCCTACAATCCTTGTGTCATTATAACATTGTTGTTTTCCTTGATTTGGAAATAAAAAAATACAAATAAAAAGAAAAATATATTTTTTATTTCATTGCCAGCTAAGTCCAGGAGATTAAAAATACTTTAAAATATTTGGGCTTTAATCCTCATTTTATAAATATCATTATACCAACCTCAACCTTAGTTACCTTAGTTAGGTGAAATGTCCCTTTTGTGATGAACAAAAATGATTAAGAGAGGAGGAAAAATGGCTTTCTATGGTAGTTAAATAGTAAACAATAATTCACAATAAGACACAATAAACCAAACAATGGCCATACATGATTGAATAAAAAACTCATGGAGAATCCTCTAGAGATATCATGCAGAATATTCTAGAGACATCATGGAGAATAGTTTAGAAATATATTTAGAACTCTAATTATGGATTACTTTTATGAGTATATTATTGATTTTGTATTTTAATAAGACCTAACATGATAGGGTTTTGTGCTGATAATGGCAGTAACCTTGGACGCCCCTTGGGATGTCTAAATCCTTACCATCCAACTAATAATTATTAATAATTAAAATAAAATTATGAAAGCCATATTCCAAAATAGACATAAATATTTTGTCGATATTTTGTAAATGTTAAATATTGTTAAATACCTACCATCAATCTAATAATTATTAATAATTAAATTTAAATTCTACAAACCCTATATCAAAATAGAGACACAATAATTGATTTAATTTTATAACTTGTGGAATACAATGTGCATATGTATAATTGATTTGATTTTTAATCATTTTTATTATAGAAGTTAAGATATGATACTCACAAAGATTTTGTTCTTTAAAATCTAATGTAAATGAAACAAGAGGAAACAATTAGATTTATATTGAGTATCATAAATATTGTAGAAGTATAAAGTAAAACAAAATGTAAAATACAAAATAAAAGAAATTCAAAGTTCTAACCCGTAAACAAATTGCTCCACAATACATTTGGTAGGTAAACAAGTTTTCAACACATTTGATATTTTATAAATGTATTGCCTTTGTAGTGGACTACATAGTTTATCTTTCCAAACACAGATTGTTATTTCTTTGCATAACTATTTAAACTATTTATCAATGCTTTAAGAAAAAAAGTTAAGTTTTATTTAAAGTTTACACAACTTGTTATATCTACAATGGATATTTGCTTAGATCCCCATTCTATATTTGATGACATGACTGCTTTTTGTCGCATAATAGACATTGTCCTTATTAGTGCAATCGATTTGACCATTGATCACTATTAGTTTAACACCCACCAATGCAATTTTTAAAGTTTGACTTTGAAAAATAAATATGTATTTTTATATTATTAAAAAAATATTTTCAAATATTTGATTGGACCATAACTTGAAGGTCTTATTGTACTGATTGGACCAATGCAAATTATAATGTTTTACGTAATTTTTATAGAGCATAATTTCTAACTTTAGTGGTAGGCACCATGCTTCATACAACACTTGTTTTAAAGGAATTGTTAATTTTACATTCAATACAGTTATGGATAATCAAAATTTAACCTCTTCCTCTTTGGTGTTCCCTTCCCCTATTTTTGAGGTATGCTAGTTATATTTGTGGAGGCAACTAATACTTCTTTCTCGCATAGGTTTTATCATTTCCTATTGGAATGTGGAACCAAAATGAAAGAATGGGCATGAATTCCATTCTATTAAAGATGATAGACATATAAATACAATATCTTGACCTTTGGATTCAACTTCCAAGGTTTTTTTGGATGTCTAGTAGTTGTGCATATTCCACACCATAACCGTAATAGATTGGGTGTCCAACATTCCCCCTCCCCACACTCTAAGGAAGACCACAAACCAATTGAGGTAGAAGAACATGAAGCCTTTACCGATGGTGGTTTAAGGAAAACCACCAACCCTGGGACTAAATCTTGAAGTAGTTCCTAGAACAATTCAAAATGTGGCTAGAAACTAAAGTTTTCTACTAGTGGAAGTGATCCTTGGTGTTGGTTTACAGTTACCATAAAATAATGTAGCTGAAACATAAGTATTTTTCCGATGTTGCTTTAAAGTAGGCCACCAACCAAGACATGGTCATGCGACACATCTTTGTCTCCGACTACAAATATGAATCTGGCTATCTTTCACTCTACCTCTAAGCTCTGGTTTAGGTTGTGGCTCAAGCTCTCTTGATAAATCTTCGAAGAAAGTAGCTGACCATCAATTCTTACCTGTGACATACAACAAGAGAAGATGACGAAATCTCAATTGCAAATCAATACTAAAAATTAAACTCTAAGATATAAAATTTTTATTTTTATTTTTAGAATTGATATAATTTTTATTGAATTTGTAATTTTTATTATTATTTAAAATATATTTTTAAATATATAAATAGTTGAACAACTCCTATCTCATTTTTGTTATATAAATTATATAACTCAAACTCATAATTTTAACAAATTTAACTAGAATTATAAATCAAATTTCTTAACATATAATTTTCCAAACCTAATAAATTTACAAATTTAAAATTACAATTTTGAATATTACACTGTGCTATTGTAAATCACCTTGGTACTCTCCCTATAATATAATATGGAATGAACGTTGTATTAATATAATATAATTCGGAATGAACGTTGTATTAATTAAATATGTACAAGAAATTATAAGTAAATATTTTATATATTAATTTAAAAAAATAAATAATTAAATATTTTAATTTTTAAATTTTCGCTAGTAAATAAAAAAGTTAATTAGATAGTTTTCTTTTCCTTTTTAATTAAATTTAAAAGAATAAAGATTTTTTTATTTATTGATTTATTTTTATATATGATAATTTTGAATCCTCATACTTAATCATTTATATAAATATTCTATAAATATTCTATGTTAATGGTGTGATAATTTTAACAGTAAACCGGGACTTATAATATAAGTATAATAATTTTTATAATAATTTAAGTACTATAATTTAAATATTATAATTTATATGTAATTTGGAAAAAAACATTATATGTAATACTTTTAACAAATTAGTGGTGTTTCTGTCAAGTTAAAGAGCAATGAGGGGTGTTCGGAAGATATTAAGTTTAATATTAGAGTTAAACAAGGTTGCCCCTTCTTCCCTACCCTATTTGACATTTACATAGACGAGCTAGAAGGTTGTTTAGAGGAAGCAGGATGTGCTGGGACGATCTTAGCTGGGATAGTCATCATCCTTCTTCTCTATGTTGATGATATTGTTCTTCTCGCAAGGTGCCCACGTGATCTTGATAAGCAACTTATTATTCAGAAGGATTTCTGCTCTACCATGGGTATGATTGTTAACATTGACAAAACAAAAGTTATGATTATCAAATCCCAGAAGGGCACTTATGCTAATTTTATGTATGACAATAGTAACTTGGAGGAAGTGTCTTCCTACAAGTACCTAGCAATTGATATTCATCACAAGCTCAACTGGAACTATAGCATTCAGAAAAGGATTAATGGGGGATGGAAAACTTATTTTGGTCTTGAAAATAATTGTAAAATGAAAAACCTCGTAATGTGGGATAGAAATAAGTTCATCTTTGAAACTTTAGTAACTCTGATTATCTTATATGGATGTGAGGTTTGGGGTTGTAGCATCTATAGAGAATCCTGGAGAAAGATTGAGCAAATCCAGAAGCATTTTATAATGTATAACCTCAAAATTAAAAGCAACACACCCTATCCTATTCTCCTTATAGAAGTGGGTCTTTCCCCTATTGAGAGCCTAGCTATGACTAGGCTTCTATTGTACAAGCACAAACTCAATAACATAGGAGACCATAGACTTCCTAAGCTAGCTTTAAATTCCAGCCAAAACCACCTAAGGCTCAAACGAGGTTGGTATAAAGACACCAAGGCCTGGTTAAACCATTGGGAGATCGATGAGAATGTTGCATTGCAAAACATTAATAACATTAAAAATATTGTTACTTCTAAGTTCAAAGAAAAAATGTGGTGTGAGAAAGATTTAGCAGCTAAAAGAAAATTAAGATATTATAAGGAGGTCATCAACCCCACCTTAGAAGACCAAAAGCATCTCTATGTTTTAACTAGCTCAAAGAAGAAAATTAATATAACCTAGATTAGAACGAACTCTCATGAGCTCCATAGTGAAACGGGTCGTTGGGCAGTTCCTAAAACACCATGGATGGAAAGGTTCTGCCATCTCTGTGAGAATATGAACATCGAAGATGAAAATCACTTCCTCTTAGAGTGCCCCGCATACAACCACATTAGATCTCAGTTTCAAAATCTTTTTTGCAATACTGACCTTCCTAGCCTTTTATGTTGTCAAAATTATAGTGAGCTCGGGAGGCTTCTCTCCAAGCTTTTTGAGTATAGGAATAAAATCTTAAATCAAACTAAATAATTCGTTTCTTTAGGTACCATAGACCAAAGTTTGGTCTTAGTGGAGGCTAACCATCATCAGTATCATGAATTTTAAGTGGTAAACCTATATTTGTAAATTTATAATATATTAATAATTTAAATAATATAATTTTTTATTTGGGAATGAAAAACCTTGAAATATTTCTAAAATGTAAGTATAAATGCAAAGTGATGAAGGAGATGGGTAGTTTATTTAATTATTATTTTTTAAAATTATAAAATTAAAATTAATCTCAAAATAATGTTTTTGTTTATTTTTAAAATTTAATTTAAAAGAAAAAAAGAATAGAATAAGATATAATTTTTTTTATAAGTTTATTTAATTTTTTGAAATTTTAGAATTAAGAAACAATTTAAGGTATATGTTTCAAGTTATTATTTAAAATTTTTAAATTTAAAATAAAGAGCTTGAAGATTTTTTTTTGTCAAGTTGTTTGTGATCCATTTGGTTTGACTTGTGGCTTGAGAAACCTTGCCCCAGAGACATCTAATTAATCAAAGTTACCTAGTATAGACTACATCAACCCTAAGCTGACTCAATTTTTTAAATGTCTCCTCCCCTAGCAAAAGCACAAACACCCCCTTATATTTTATTCTGGGTTCCCTTGCTAAAAAAGTCCATCCTCAACCTACTATATTAATAAAACTTAACAAACATTTAACAAATAATAATAATAATAATAATTTTGTAATTCTATTTATTTTTTTTTGTTAAATATTAAAATTAAAAATTAAAAATATATATTTTAATTAAAAATATAATTCAAATTAAATTATTTTTCTCATTTATATTAATATATATTATAATTAAAAAAATTATATTAAATTATAATTATATATATATATATATATATTCCATTAACAATATTAGTATATACAACCTCCTTTATCATTTCAACATTCATATTCACTCATATAGAAAATATGCTTAAAACTCCATAACTATTTTGAAGGCTTATGTTAAACTTCTTTTTAAAAAATGCACATTATCTATATCTTAAATTTTACTCAAAAGATTATAACAACTTTACTCGTTACTAAGTCAAAGAATTATAAAGATTATAACAACTTTACTCATTACTAAATCAAAGAATTTTAGCTCCAATAATTTGCTGAACAATTCGTTGCCCTAACAATTTTCCTCAAAATTTTATTTTAACCTTAAATTGATGATCCTAGTTTTCATTTGTGCAAAGGTGCACTCGCTGCGAATTTCACGTATTCTTACGCATATAAAATGAGTTAATTTAATTTACATTTTCATGATTGGATCTTCACTTAATTTGGTTTTATTTTTATATCATACAAATACCGTAATCTCAAAAGGGACATTTCACCGAACTAAGGGCGTGGTTGGCATAATAATAATAATTATTATTATATGAAGATCAAAGACGAAGGTTACATTCCAAGTTTAGGGGAGATAATTTCAAAATATTTTTTATTTATAAAAAACCTTATCAAGATAATTTCAAAATATTTTTTTATTTATAAAAAAACCTTATCAAGATGATATCTAGACTCAGGTCCTTTCAACGTAATAATTATAAAATGCATATTTTATAACAAATAATTATAATATAATTTAACCTATAAATAAAATAGTTTTCTCGGTCACTAAAACATACACCACAGTAAAGAGATTGATTCAGTCCACTCTGAGAGAGTCTCACTACTCTCATGGGCTGAGTTCGATCGTAAAGAAGTAGCCAGCTTTTCCGGATATCTCTGTGAGTGGAAGTGGGGTGGAGTGGTGTGTGATATCATATTTGTATTTGTATTAATTAAAAGAGTAATTGAACAAAAAAATTTCTATTGGTTTTTAATTTTAATTTTTTTTTTTTTTTATTGTATTGTATTTCAGATTTGTAATTTTGAAGATTTAGGTTTTGTTTTTCACAGGTGGAAAAACTTATCATAATTTAGTTGTCAAATCAGTAGTGAGGGCAACCATTTCTAGCCGCTAACTGCAAATGCACGCTTCTTTATTCAAGGAAAACCACATCATCTAGAATAACCCATTGGTGGTCTGTAAGAGAACAGGTTTTCACTTCTGCAACATACTTCTGGGTCTTGGGCAGTTAAACTATTTCTTTAAGTCCAAACAAATGCAGTTTTAGTACATACTCTAGGCTTAAAAACCCAAGGTTATAAAAAAAATCAGTTTAATTTTTTAAATGTTTTGATATTTTATCTTTTAAAAAAATTTGGCAATTTTTTTTGGGTAACACTGCGGTTTTTTTAATTCAAAATATAGATTTAACAATATCAATTTTTTACTAGAAAAGATACCAATAAAAACATCAAAAAATTTAAAATTAAATAATTATTTCTTTTGGTAAAATTATTGTTTTTTAAGTTCAAAATATAGATTTAACAATGTCACGTTTTTAGTAAAATTAAACAAGGAAACCTGCCAAACAAAAAACCGAAAGACCAAAAGACAAAATATTAAATAATTAAAATTTTGGTAAAATTATTGTTTTTTAGTTCAAAATATTGATTTAACGATGTCAAATTTTTAGTAAAATTAAGGAGAAAATATACAAAGGAAAGAAAAAAAAAAAAATCACAACATATTTTAACCGCTTTGCATTATCCGTATTTTACGGCATTTTTGCATCTGAGTTACCCCATCATTGGCAGGATTAGTTTATTAAGCTGTGGCTTCTCCTGCATCAGAGTGAACACAGTTAAAGTCGCAGCATCTCCGTGAATCTATTTATAGCACAGAGTCATTTAATATCACCATAATCTTAAATCCCTGAATTCCAAACAAAGCGCCTTCATTATCTATGGTTATTCGGACACGCTTTCGAATGAACAAATGTTGTTCATGTCACTTATGTTTACCACAACAAAGCGTACAAACTCAAATCATGATTTAGCTTATGTACCCTACAGTTTAAGAACATAATAAGGTTTAAAGAGACCATTTATTCAGTTGCCATCTAATTCCAAGGGTTTTAAAGTTTGACCTATTTCAACATCACAACATGATCAATAAAAATGAAACCTAAACTATTTGCATTGATGTAGTTATTCAAATTAAAATAAATTATAAAGTACATATCAATATAGAAGAATAGAGATCGATATCTACTAATAGTAAGATAATAATGTAGAGATAGTTAACATAATAACATTTTTTTATATCTCTAAGGAAGCTATTTAGACTTAAGATCTTAGCCTAAATATAGAAATTAGAGCCAAGGAAGTTAATGAGGGGTACTATGCATTGTCAAGATGGAGTGGTGGATGCATTTGGTAACATGTTTAGGTGGTGGAACGACGATTATGTTGTGTGAAGTTTGTTTTATGATCATTCGATGCTCTGGAAATAAAGGCATATATGGAGATGGCATTCAAGCTTGTTTTGAGTATGGTTCTCTTGGAATTAGTAGGAAATTGTTACAATTATGAAAAGAAATGGCAATAGAAGTTCAAGATGAGAAGAATTAATTTAAATTGCATTTTTGTTTGGTGGAAGTTGTGACATTGAAGGCCACTTATAAGTAACTTAGTATGCATAAGGATATGTTTACTCATTCTTTTTACTACTTTTTTTGGTTTTGTATTTGGAATGTTCATCATATCTATTATTGGTGGTTTCCATGCTTTAGGTGACCAAATAGAAGGGCCTCCTCTAGTAGTGATGTTCCTGTTATCAGACATAATTCGACTCTGTGGATTATCTATGGACTTTCATAATTCGAGTATGTGGATTATCTATGGAATTTCATGGTTTCAACACTATTGGTTCATGGTTTGGATGTGGAGAAATTCAATGCTTTGGTCTCAAGGTAACTTTATTTTTCATTGGTTTCATCATGAATTTCTCAATTTTAGTTGAAAATTTCAAGTTTTACTTAGCCATTTGGATTTCGTTCTAGACTAATGGTTATGTTAGTAATTTTAAGTCATTTTCTCTTAGTTGTATCCTTTCCCACCCCCTTTTCGAATCCTCTACAATAATGCCTCCACTTCTAATTTCCCTTATCTAGAAATCTCCATAAGCTTCTCCATCCCGAAATTTCAACCCTTGCACCCTTGGTCACTCAATTTCTCACTAGGGTCAAATATTCAACACCCTCCATTTTCCTAGGAGCTCACTATACACTCTTTGAGTCTACCCCGACTCTCCTCCCCTTTCCTCAATGGCTATATGTTGATCATCTTCGGGTCAGAGAGGTGGTAGAAGGGGAAAAATTGGCTCCTTTATGGGCCAAGTCATCCTTCCACCTTCCTTCTCGCAAAATCAAGCTCAAGCAGCAACAAGATAAGCCATGGATTGCTTTGTAGACATTATTCTTGAGGTGGTGAGGCACACCATAGTAAAAGTGGAGGAAGAGGTCCAATAGGAACATAAGTTTAATCTTGACTAGCATGTTGAAAGAGAGACAAGGAAACAAATCCCTGAAATCAACACCTCAACCAGTTCTCGACAAACCTCTTACATGTAGGTGGTCAATTTATATTGGTACATTCAAAATCTTATTGGAAGAGCTTTCATTTAATAATCTTACACTTAGCAGGAGATCATGTTCTACATGGCATAAATGATGGAAAAAATTGAAAGGCTTGACAAGAAAGTCACTATCTTGGCCAAAAATCAAGCAAACATTACCTTTACCTCCACTAATGAAGATAACTACTCTCTTCCACCAATCCAAATGAGATCTCCCACAACACGTAATGATTAAGTGAGCTAGTTTACTATATTATATTTTCTACAATGACATTGTTTTGACTATGATGCTTAATCACTAGAAATTTATTTTGATTAGTTATCCTTCCAATAGGTGATAGAACTATTGTCTTAGTGATAGTTAATGTGAAAATTTTGAATCTTTGCTATTGGATTGGATTTCCAAGTGGTGGACCGGTAGTAAAGGAAAAACAATCATGTATCCCCTTTTTTGCAAGTTAATATAAATTTCCATACCTTACAAGAAAAAATAAATCTTTTCTATAAAAATCTATTCTCTACCAATTGGTTTTCTGAAGCTCACATGATCCTCCATTCAATTTTCAGTGTATTGTTTATCACAAGTCTCCTTTGCTTCCTTGCATCATGCAACTTGGCAGCTCTGATACCACTGAGTCAAATATTTGGGTGGGCGAAGATCTAGGATTCTTGAACCTTGAGAGAGAGGACATTAAAAATACAATATTGCCTTAAATGACTCTTACAAAAAAAATGAACAAAAAATACACATAGTGAACAACATATGAAAAGAACTTAATTCTTTATTAAATGAAGAAATCCCTTTCACTACATTGTGGTGGAAAAATCCATCCTTTTATAAGGTCAGATCTATTATTTATAGTATTTTCAGTGCATTCTTGATTTACAATAACATGGGTGGATACTTTTGGTGGATACCATGGGTGGATGCCACTTTCCATTTAGATCATTGAACTATGTTGCAGAATGTGATGGTCCATTGCCTCCTGCAAGATCACCTATTGGTCACTCTTGGCATAATCGTGTTACCAAGGTGTTGCATTGGATTAGGGTGCAAGTCAATGTAGGTATTGTAGTCTAGGTTTCAATAATGTTGTCAGCCATATAATAGCGGGATACCTCTATATTTATTGAGGGAATTCAGAATGGAATTTAGGATAAATTTTTACATCAACTACTTTGACGTAGGAAATTTTCAGGGTTTAGATAATGGATCTACACGAGATAAAAATAATGATAGGCACAACATAACACTAGCTACTTAGTCACTTAGAGGAAGGTGTAAACCCCCTGTCCAATATCCTCTAGTAGTGACACTTATTCCTCTGCTTCAAATTCTACCCAATTTTGACAAGAAATTGATAAGTGCCTACATGTGAGGATATTTCCAACAAATCCATCTCCATTTGGATGTAACCATGTAGACCACACTAGTACTTCAGAACTAAGTGCCATTCGATGTCTCTGATACCTAGCTTTAAGAATAATGTATGGAAAATATTGGTGTACTCTGACACTGCTCGGTCTCCCTCTTGTTAGAGGGTTGTTTGTCTCGTATATTGGCCATTATAGTTCCCTACAAGGGATAATTCTTCCCTAAGGCCATAAACAAAATCTTCCCAAGTGGATCCTGCCTTGAATATCATAGAATCATTTTCCTATTAACCTTCCCACCAATCTTTGAGACAAGGAAGCTATTTTGAAGTGCAAAGGTGATCTTTTCATTGTTGGATTTTTTCTTGACATAGTAATATGCCTTTAATAGATTTAACCATTCCTCTAAAGAATATGTATCTATTTGACCTTAAAACACAAGAATAAGAAAGTTAACTTGTACCTTGAACAGTGTCACACCTCCAAAATTGCTACTAGTTGAAGGTTCCTTGGTCGTTGTTCAAAATATTGAAAGGATATGGGAAAAATTGTCAATCATGTCATTCTTCTATTGCAAGAGTGCTTCCTTGAGCAACAACTTGAAAGGACCTCCCACCCCATCATCTCTCTTTTTTTCTGCCATGGGTAATCGCTTGGGTTCGTGAGAGAAATTGTTCCCAAGTGAAACTAGCTGCAACTCTCTATACCTTGACTTCATTAGAGTCATGCATTAAGAAATAAGAAGGAATAGATTGCTTGGATACCACTTATGTGGGTTGTACAAGGAATAATATGAAAGGAAAGAAAGGAAATGCAGCACATAGAGAAAAATACGAGAAAAATGATATAATGAAAAATCAAATTCTATTAAGGAATGGAATAGAAGAACACTATAGAACACACACTCGCTAGAATGGTGGTAGTTATCTTTTAACAAAGAGAGATGTCAACTGTGTACATTCACAAAAGTTAGTATAAGAGGCCAAAAGAATAACCTTTTCACAAAAAGAAAGATCCTAGAGGTCCAAAACCCTAACCCTAGAAGATTAAATATCAAAACATTTGTAGGATTCAATGTGGTTAGTTGATGAAATATCCAAACATTTGTAGGATGCCATGTGGTTAGTTGGTACATCAACTTCCTTAGGGTGCAACTTTTGCATAAAAGATCTATTTTGGACACACAATAAATTGTTGGAAAGAAATATCCAAGGACTACATTGCTTAGAGCCTCAAAATGACCCTGAAAGTTTTGAACCGAAAAATTATAAAAAAATTACCAAAGAAATTGAGAATTGTTGAAACTGTGAAAGACGTACCACATATCCACCTAAATAAAATTATACCATAAAAACATTTGAGAAATATAAATATATATACAAATTGTATCATCATTCACCAGATAAAATATGACTAAAACAATATATAGAGTTCTACAACATTAATCACCTAAAACATTATTATCTTGATATAAAAATATTTCAATCACAATATAATATAAAATTTTATAAAGTTAATCACACAAAAGATTACTATCTTACATAAATATACTTCTATCGCATTATAACAAAGTACTCTCTCAATTACTTCAATTTATTTTATAAATATTCCATCCTTCAACTTTACACTCATACAAAATCATAAACTTAACTTTATTTACTTGATTTTGTTTTATTTGAAAACATATTTAGAAACCAGTTATACACATGCTTTTAAAATGTTATTTTAAACTGTTTTCTTTAAACAAATTAATAAAACGACAAATTAAATTATCTGCTAATGCCCTTACAAATTTGTTAAATTTTTTATTTAAATTTATAATTTTAATGATAAAAATTTGCTTCATTTAATCATTTTAAAATGTGAAAAAGCAAACCAAACTTTATTTTAATTAAAAAATATGTAAATAAGTGGAGAGGAAGTTTCTAATATACAATATATTGTGAAATGGTTGTTGGATTCTATTTTTAGTTAACAAAATATATACTTAGGAAAATAGAAAATATGTTATAGTGATTTTATAGTGAATTTTGTTGGGCAAAATTAGTGATATTGTAGTTTAAATATCATTGAATATATAGCTTGAGTGGGCCTAATAGTTAAGAGCATGTGCCTCCTCTGAAGAGGTCAAAGGTTCAAAACCAGAGGGGTAGAGTATGTATGCCTTCATAAACTTAGCAAACTTAGCAGGAGTATGTATGACTTCATAAACTTAGCAGGCTTACTAGTCAAATCATTGCAGAGTTCTCATACACCAATTTGGTGTCTCATGCCTTCATAAACTTAGCAAACTTAGTAGAACAAAGGGGTCTCATACACCAATTTGGTGTCTCATGGCTTCATAAACTTAGCAGACTTAGTAGTCAAATCATTACAAGGGTCTCAAACACTAGTTCGATGTCTCATGCCTTCATAAACATAGCAGACTTAGTAATCAAATCATTAGTAAGTACCTTATCCCACAAACAAAGGGGTCTCATACACCAATTTGGTGTCTCATGCCTTCATAAACTTAGCAGACTTAGTAGTGAAATCATTGCAGGGGCCTCATACACCAATTTGGTGTCTCATCCCTTCATAAACTTAGCAGACTTCGTAGAACAAAGGGTTCTCATACACCAATTTGGTGTCTCATGCCTTTATAAACTTAGTAGACTTAGTAGTCAAATCATTGCATGGGTCTCATACACCAATTTTGTGTCTCGTGACTTCATAAACTTAGCGGACTTAGAAAATAGAAAATATGTTATAGTGATTTCACAGTGAATTTTGTTGGGTAAAATTAACGATATTGCAGTTTAAATATCATTGAAATATAGCTTGAGTGGGCTTAATGGTTAAGAACATGTGCCTCCTCCAAAGAGGTCAAAGGTTCAAAACGAGAGGGGTAGAGTATGTATGCCTTCATAAACTTAGCAGACTTAGTAGTCAAATCATTGCAGAGGCCTCATACACCAATTTGGTGTCTCATGCCTTCATAAACTTAGCAAACTTAGTAGAACAAAGGGGTCTCATACACCAATCTGGTGTCTCATGGCTTCATAAACTTAGCAGACTTAGTAGTCAAATCATTGCAGGGGTTTCAAACACCAATTTGGTGTCTCATGCCTTCATAAACATAGTAGACTTAGTAGTCAAATCATTAGTAGGTACCTTGTCCCACAAACAAAGGGGTAGTCAAATCATTACAAGGGCCTCATACACCAATTTGGTGTCTCATGCCTTCATAAACTTAACAGACATAGGAGAACAAAGGGGTCTCATACACCAATTTGGTGTCTCATTCCTTCATAAACTTAACAAACTTAGTAGTCAAATCATTGCAGGGGTCTCATACACCAATTTGGTGTCTAACTTGCCCCTCACCTTAAGATTAGATAATAATAATAAATATTTTTATTTTACCAATTAATAATATTATATTAAAGATATTATTAATATTGGATAAATATTTTTTTTTTAATAAAAAAAATCATATCTAATTATTGACTTATTAATTCATGCTTATCTAATTGATTATGATACAGACTCTCCGTGTGCAACTTGGCTAAACTGTTTGTCTCACATTGTTTGTCTCTCACTGGTGTGATAGCGACGTGATCAATGATCAATTCCTCGTATCACATCGAACCCTAATCCAGTTTAAATAAAATAACTGAACTTGACTGGTTCATAACCCGGAAATTTCATGCTCGTTCCTAGCGACTAAAAAACTGTAAATAGTATAAGTATTAGAATTATTAGGCGAGCAGCAGCAGCAGATTGAGCAAAGATAATAATGGGGCGGACTACTGTAATGGCTTGCCTTCTCTGCTTATCGTTACTTCTTCTCTCATTACTGGGTTTGCCCGTGACAACAGAAGCTCGAACGCGTGTGGCCTTTTCTTCTTTGTCTGATATTGATGGTCATCATTATTTTCCAACACCGACAGGTTTGATGATATTCACTTCCAACGAGAAATCATATTTCTTTGATAAGAGTTGTTTGGTTGCAGGAGAGGGATCAGGGGGTGGTTGGAAGACAGCAATAAGAGCCGCGAGGCGTTCACGACATGTCCCGAGGCGTTCACGACATGTCCCGACACCTCCGACAGGAGGCACTAATAAACCCTATGTGGTTTTTCCGCCTCCACCGATAGAACCATAGGTCAACAGTCTTCAAATATTATCGGAGGGTTTTGGTTAAGGATTCTTAACTTGCAGCGTACTCTCGCGTGGGCCATACCTTTGCTGGATTTCGATATGGTTTATGTATAAGGTTAAGAACTTTGTATAACAAAAATTCTACATCTATGTGTTGGTAGAAGTAGCAAGTATTCGGTATGTGTTGGTAGAAATAGTAAGTATTAGGTATGCATGTAATTTCCGAAGAGTTGAGTTTGTGTAAGTTAAGAAAACCAAGTCAGGTTTAATGTTAGAAATAAAGTTTGGTGTAAACTTGTATGTATGAATTACTTCACATAGAAAAAATCAAATTTAATTATAGATTGCATGATTAAATTTGGATATATATTAAGTTTGGTGTTTATATATCATAGTTGCTTCATCGTAATATGAAGCAAAAAGAAAGACGAGCAGTGACTTGGGGTATATGTAAAAACATTTAATGAATAAAAAATCTTTATTGAAGTAAAAGGTTGTGTATTTATCCTTGTGTTTCTATGTGTTCTGGCTTTCCGGATCGACGTTTTTCTCTCCACGTGTATAACGGTTTTCAAGTTCATATTAACAGATCAATATCCCATTCAAAACCTATATTGCATCTAAATTGCGTCATTGCATAGGACTCATCTAGGTTAAATCACATTATTACCATTCTTGAATTTTCTTTAACCTGAATTATATTTTTTATCAATTAATAATTGCTCGTATAAAATAAAATAAATGGATGTTATTTTATAGAATGTATATAAATATTATAATTATATTTTATAAAAATATTAATGGGTTATTTTACTCAATTATATATTTAATAGAATGTCATTATTAGTAAGGGTTGTGATTTTAATTGGGTAGGGAGGAGAAAACATTCTCTAAACTAATTAAGGTTTCATGGTTATTATTAGGTTTAAATTTGGCCACAAAATCAATTCTAGTAACCAACTCAAATAAAAAATTATTCTTTTCTCTTATTCTACACAATTTAAGGAAGTGTATCTATCTTTGCATCATAGTTCTTGAGGTTGTCTCACTTTTCTTCTAATAGGACCCCTTAGAATTGTGTCTCTAGGAGCCCCAACTACTATTGTGGAGTCTCCAAGCACACCAAACCTTAAACTAAAGGAATTCTATCCTAGAAAATTCTCCTTCTAGGGCTCTATCCTTCCCCAAGGAAATTCAAAGATAATTGTTTCAAATATTCAGATGAATTCACCATGAACACCCATGGGATTTTTTTTCCAAGATTCCAATGGCTTACTAACTTACAACCCGCCTCCTATAAACTTAATGTGGAAGATTGTAGTGCATTAAGTAGTAAGGCATAGAAAGTGCAAGGCCGCGATGTAGGATTCAGATGGATTCACCTTGAACACCCATGGGATTTTTTTTCCAAGATTCCAGTGCCTTACTAACTTACAACGTACCTCCTATAAACTTAATGTCGAAGATTGTGCTGCATTAAGCAATAAGGCATAGAAAATGCAAGGTCAGGATGTTGGTGTGGCCCAGGAGATTGGGACATTTGCATCATGGCACCTTAAAAATTACGCAAAAAATTACTAGTAACCTCGCTGTAGAATCACTTGAGCAACTGATGTCTGCAAGGGTTATACCTTAGAGAAGTATGTAAAATCCACATTCCATGATCGAGACAACAAAGCAAATGTAGTCTTGGAGAGAATCCAATTTGATGTTTGTGGACCCTTCTCCACAACCTCCATTGTTAGACAAAAATACTATGTTATTTTTATTGATGATTTCTCGAGAAATTGTTGGATCTTCTTCATGCCCAAGAAGGATGAGACATTCTGAAAATTTGTAGAATTCAAGGCAGTAGTTGCGAAAGAGACCGACAAGCAGGTGAAGGATCTCAAGAGTGAGAATGGAGGTGAAAAGTAGGTGAAGGATCTCAGGAGGGAGAATGGAGATGAGTATGTTTCAAATGACTTCAAGGAGTTTCTTGCCAAAGAAGGAAACTTTATTCTTAGGTTTTGTGAGAAATGCATCCAAAATTAGAATATTTAAAAATGGTTCGTACCTAGGTAAATAACATATTATTTACCATCCCTTACTTCCCACAATAGTTTAAGAAACCCATAGCATAAAAAAATATAGGAATAAGATGTAAATAAATATATTTTCTAGGAGTTACTTCCCACCATTATTTATGTAGGAGTAAAGTTATAAATGTGTAGACATGTTAGTTTTTTAGGTTCTTCCAACCCAATACTACAAGATTCGATTTTCCTATTAATTAGTGTTAATTTAGCATTGAAGAATGAAAATTATAATGTTTTATGTAATTTTTATAGAGCATAATTTCTAACTTTAGTGGTAAGCACTATGCTTCTTGGAACACTTGTTTTAAAAGAATTGTTAATTTTACATTCAACACATTTATAGATGATCAAAATTTAACCTCTTCCCCTTTGGGGTTCCTTCGCCTATTTTGGAGGTATGCTAGTTATATTTGTGGATGCGGGAAATACTTCTTCTTGGCATAGGTTTTATCATTTCCTATTGGAATGTGGAACCATAATGAAAGAATGGACATGAATTCAATTTTATTAAAGATGATGCACATATAAATACAGACCTTTGGATTCAACTTCTAAGGTTTTTTTGATGTCCAGTAATTGTACATAGTCCATAACATAACTCTAATGGATTGGGTGTCCAACATTCCCCCTTAATCCAAAGGGGTGTATATGAGTCCAAAAAGATAGCAAAGTGAAAAAAAGTGTGGTAGTCAATCCCTAGATGTACTCCTTGAAATAATGGTTTAAGGAAGACCACAAACCAATTGAGGTAGAAGAACATGAGGCCTTTACCACTGGCCGTTTAAGGCCAACCACCAAACCTAGAACTAGAAGCAGTTCCTGGGACTAAATTTTTTGCTGGTGGAAGTTCTCTTTGGTGTTGGTTTAAAGTTGACCATAAAGTGATGTAGCTTAAACATAAGTATTTTATGGTGGTTTAAAGTTGATAATAAATTGATGTAGCTTAAACATAATTATTTTATGGGCGGTGGTTTAAGGTATGCAACAACCAAAACACTCATGGAGCACGACTCTGTCTAATGCTACAACCTGACTATCTCTACCTCTAGGCTCTAGTTTACTTCGTGACCATCAATTCCTTTGTGACATACAAAGGGAGAAGATGAAAAAATCTCAACTGGAAGACGTGTCAATGCTCATGACTAAACTTTAGGGTATAAAGTTTGTTTTTTTGGATTTGATACAATTTTTAGTGAATTTATAATTTTTTTTGTTATTTAAAATATATTTTTAAATATATAAATAAACAATTCAACAACTGCTATCTTGTTTTTAATATATGAATTATATAATTCAAACCCATAATTTACCTAAATTTAAAATCAAATTTCTTAATATATAATTTGTTAAACATTTACTTTTACATCATATTTTAAAAAAATTACCAATTAAAAAATATAATTTTCTTAACATTAATAAAGTTTAATCTTTCATATATATAATTTTTTAGTTTTAATAATTTTCATATTACACTCTGCTGTTTCATCGTAAAGCACCTTGCTATTCTCTATATACTATATTTTGGAATGAACCTTGAATTAATTAAATAGGTGAAAGAAATTATAGTTAAAAATTTATATATTAATTAAAAAATATATAATTAAATATTTTATACATTATTTTTTAGTAAATAAAAAAGTTAATTAATTTTTTTTGAAAAATTGAAAAAGTAAAAAAATTTAATTATTTATTTTTAAATATACTAATTTTGAATTAATAAACTATAAATTAAAAATATAATTTTCTTAACATTAATAAAGTTTAATTTTATATATATATATATATAATTTTTTATTTTTAATAATTTTCCATATTACACTCCACTCTTTCATCGTATATAATATATTTTGAAATGATCTTTGAATTAATTAAATATGTAAAAGAAATTACAATTCAAAAATTTATGCATTAATTAAAAAAAAAAATTATAATTAATGTTTAATCTTTCACATATATAATTTTTTATTTTTAATAATTTTCAATATTATACTCCACTCTTTCATCTTAAAACACCTTGGTATTCTCTATGTAATATATTTTAGAATGAACCTTGAATTAATTAAATATGTAAAAGAAATTATAATTGAAAAATTTATACATTAATTTTAAAAAAAGTATAATTAAATATTTTATACATTATTTTTTAGTAAATAAAAAGGTTAATTAATTTTTTTGAAAAATCGAAAGAGTAAAAAACTTTACTTATTTATTTTTAAATTTAATAATTTTGAAATAAGAAAATCATGTTATTAATTTCTCAAATATCCTCAAACTTAATCATTTATATAAATATTATATATCAATGTTTTGATAATTTTAATAATAATGAAGATAGACCAATAATTCCTTAATAATTTTTAATTTAAATATTATAATTCCTATCTAATTTGAAAAAACAAATATTATACATATTATATGACAATGATTTGATAGTTTTAACAAATTAGTGGTGTTTATAAATTCTATGGGATAAACTCATACTTATAAATCTATAATACATTAATAATTTAAGTAATATAATTTTTTATTTAAGAAATTTATAATAAATTTATAATTTAGGTAATATAATTTTTTATTTAAAAAATTTATAATAATTGAATTGAGGCTTCTGTGGTCTATATTAATTTTATGAGATATTTTTTTGGCATAAATCACAAGATATTTCATTTGTCGACACGTTTCGAACCAACTAGTGTGGTTCATCGTCCTAACGATGAACCACACTAGTTGGTTCGTGGACAAATGAAATATCTTGTGATTTAGGCTGAAAAATCTCTCATAAAATTTATAATAAATTAATAATTTAAGTAATATAATTTTTTATTTAAGAAAGTAAAATTTAATGATTTAAGTAATATAATTATTTATTTAAAAAATGAAAAATTTTGGAACACTTCTAAAAACTGAATATGAAAGTAAAATGATGAGAGAGATATGTAATTCATTTAATTATTATTTGAAAGTAATGTTTTTATTTTTGTTTTTTGTTGTTGTTGTTGTTGTTTTTTTTTTAATTTAACTTTAAAGAAAAAAATAGAATATGAGATAATCTTATTATAGGTTTACTATTTTTTATTGAAATCTTGGAATTAAAAAATAACTTAAGATATGTGTTTCAAGTTACCATTTCAAAAAATGTGATTTAAAATAAAGAACTTTAACTAGGTGCTTGAGAAACCTTGACCCAGGGGCATCTAATTCTTCAATGTCACTCTCCTTGGGCCACACCATCCGTAAGTTGACTAGATTTTTTAGCATGTCTCCTCCCATAGCAAATACACAATCAACCCGTGAGATTTAATCGTGGGTTGCCTTGCTAAAAAATCCATCCTCAACTTATTGTGTTAGTAAAGCTTAACAAAACTTTTTCAAATAATAATAATAATAATTTATTAAATATTAAAACCCATATTAAAATTAAAAATTGATTTAAAACATTAATTTTATTAAAAAATATAATTTAAACTAAAATGTTTTTCTTCATTTTATATTAATATTTATTATACTTTCTAAAAATTTATATAAAATTGTCTTCCATTAAAAATGTTATTACTTAGTTTTAACATTTCAACATTCATATACTTAAAACTCCATAACTGTTTTAAATACTTAAGTTGAACTCTTCTTTTTTTTTAAGAAAATGCACACTATCTATATCTTAAGCTTTACTCATTACTAAGTCAAAAGATTATAACGACTTTATTCATTTCTAAATCAAAGAATTTTAGCTTCAATACTTTGCTGAACAATTAGTTGCCCTAACTATATAGATTTTACTATCCAGAAACATGTTATAATTGAATTAATAGATTTTACTATCCAGAAACATGTTATAATTGAATTAATTTACATTTTCATGATTAGACATCTCTGAATTTAATTTTAATTTTATATCATAAGAACACCGTAATCTCAAAAGGGACATTTCACCAAACTAAGGGTGGGGTTGGCATAATAATAATTATAAAATGAAGATTAAAGACCAAGGTTACAGACAACCGAGTTTAAGGGGACTTCGCAAGCAATGAAGTAACAGAATGTTTTGCTTTTGAATCGCATCGTTACAGTAGCACGAGGATCGTATGGCCTGCGACTACCTCATGTCCCTGTACTGTGATGGAGACTTCGTATTTTATCGCAAATATTTGTTGGTCTCCGTCCACTCCATCCCAGCACGAGACTCCCATACTCTCGTGGACCGAGCTTTTGAGGATATCTGCCGAGGTGGGGTTGGGATGCGAAGTAAAAAAAATAAAATAAACAAACATACCAGGTAAAAAACCATGACATAAAAGAATTGAACTACAACATATTTTCACATATTTGTTTTTTTAATGTTATACCATATATTATCAGTATTTTACAGCATTTTTGCATCTGAGTTACTCCGTCGTTGGCAGGCTTAGTTCGTTAAGGTCTGGCTTTTCCTGAATCAGAGTGAACACATCATCTCCGAGATTCTATTTATAGCACACAGTCATTTAATATCACGATAATCCTAAATCTCTGAATTCAAAACAAAGGGCCTTCGTTATCTGTAGTTATTCGTACAAACTTTCGAATGCACAAATGTAGCAAATGTTTGTTCATTTCCCTTGTGTTTACCACAACAGAGCATACAAACCCAAATCATCATTTAGCTTGTTCACTCTACCGTTTAAGAACATGATAAGGTTTAAAGAGACACCACTTATCCATTTATTCAGTTGCAATCTAAATCAAGGGATTTGAAGTTTGATCTTTTTCAACATGACAACTTTATGACTAAAAATGAGGCAAAAATTATTTGCATCTATGTCTTTATTCAAAATTAAATCAATTATAAAGTAACACATCCTTATAGAATAATAGAGGTTGATATTTAATAATAACAAGATAATGAAATGGAGGTGGTTAAGATAACAACCTTTTCCATATTCTTAAAGAGGGTGTCACATATGAGATCTGAGCCTTATCATAGAAATGAGAACCACCAAAATTGTTGAGGGATGCTATACATCGCCAAGGTGGAGTGGCGCATGTAGTTGGCGACATGTTTGAGTGGTGAAACAAGAGTTAGCTTGTGTGAAGTTTGTCTCATGATTATTCAACATTGGTTAGAAGCTCTAGAAATACAAGCATATAAGGAGATGGCATTTAAAATTTCTCTTAGCATGATTATCTTGGAATTAATGGGAAAATGTTAAAATTATGAAAAGGAATGGCATGAGAAGTTCAAGATGAGAAGCCTTAATTTAAATTTATCTTTTGTCTGGGTGAAGTTGTGATATTCAAGGAGGCTTATAAGTAACTTAGTATACTATGATATGTTAACTCATTATTTTTACTACATTTTCTAGTTTTGCATTTCGAATGCTCATGATATCTAATCTGGGTGGTTATCATGCTTTAGGTGATAGAATAGAAGGGCCTCCTCTAGTAGTGATGTCCTTGTTATCACACACTTTTAAGTTATATGGATTATCTATGTAATTTCATGGTTTCAACTCTGTTAGCGCACAATTCAGACAGGGAGAAATTCAATGCTCTGGTCTCGAGGTAACTTTAGTTTTCATTGGTTTCATCATGAATTTCTCAATTTTAGTTGCAAATTTCAAGTTTTACTTCATATTCATTTCTCTTTCGTACCAACTTATGGTTTTGTTAGTAATTTTGATTATTTTTCTCGTAGTCGTATTTCATCCCCCCCATTTTATAATCCTCTATAGTAACCCCTCCACTTCTAATTTCCCTTATCTCGAAATCTCCCTCAGTTTCTCCATACTTCAATTTTATCCCTCCCACCCCTGGTCACTAATTTATGTCCTTTGGCCACTCGATTTCTCACAAGGGCCAAATATTCACCACTCTCCTTTTAACTAGGAGCTTACTATACACCGTCTAACTCCAACCCAACTCTCCTCTCCCTTCCCTCAATTTCTAGATGTAGATCATCCTAGGGTCATAGAGGTCGCTGAAGGGGAAAAGTTGGTCCCTTTATAGGTCAAGTCACCCTTCCACCTTCCTCCTCACAAACTAGGTCTCAAGCAACATCAAGACAATCCATGACTTTCTTTGTGGATATTATTCATGAAGTGTTCAAGCACACCATAGCAGAAGTGGAAGAAAACGTCCAACGTGAATGTAGGTTTAATATTGCCTAACATATTAAAAGAGAGACAGGGTATTGAATCCATGAAATAGGAACCTAAACTAGGTCTCAAGAAAACTCTTACATGCAGGTGGTCAACTTATATTGGCACTTTCAAACTCTTATTGGAAGAGTTTTCATTCATCGATATGAAACTCAACAAGAGACCTTCTTGTTCTACATGATAGAAATGATGCAGAAAATTAAAAGGATAGATAAGAAAGTCTCTGTCTTGGCAAAAAATGAAGCAAACATCACCTTTACCCCCACTAATGAAGATAGTGACTCTCCTCCACCAATCCAAAGGAACTCTCCCACGACATGTAATGATCAAGTGAGCCATTTTACTAGATTATATTTTATATAATGACAATGTTTTGACTATGATGTGTTAGTATCCTATAGTCGTAGTAGTTAGAAAACAAGTTTTATCTTTCAAGTTTAATTGGAAAATGTGTAAAGGTTTGCTATAGCCTTGTAGATATTAAGCTATAGGCCTTAGTTTAGAATAAAATTTTCATTATTGAATGTAATTATGTCAGTGTATGTGAAAGGTTGTGTAAATGGTCATTTGTATTCAAAGAGGTCGAGTTAAGTGAATCTAGGGTCATGAGCCATTCAAGTCATGAGTGGGGGTATGGTGGTCCTTGTCTTGCATCATTGGGACGATCTAGTGACATCTTGTCAAGTAGTTTCGTGATCAAATCAGGCCTATATTATGGCATCAACCTCCAGTAAAATAATCTAAAATGTTCATTGCGAAAGTCTACAGGGGGTGCTGTGCTTTTACCAAGGCATCAAATTTTGATGAGGAATCAGAATTTTTGGCACTTTTTTCCATGTAGGAGGTTTTTGTGAATATTTGGATCAAATCCAAATCATTTTTCTCAGTTGGAAGATCAATGTTTGGTCAAGTCATGAAGATGGAGGTCCGTTGCACAATTGCTGCAAGAACAAGGTTTGGGGTTTGAAGGTTTGTGTTCAGCCTAGAAGTTTTTGCATGGGTTTGAAACGTTGTATGGACCATTCCATGTCATCCCAGTACCCTTAGCATGCCAGGTGATTGTCATAGGTAGTATAAGCTTGGAGTGCTATGCTTTCACATGATCACTGTATTTTCACCTTGTCACTTAAACCATGTACCTATTTTGCATGAAATTCTTATAGCAGATGCATGGGGGTGAGATGAATAAAATAACTTAATTTCAGGTCAAAATGCTTCACAGTTTTTGAGAAACGAGCCACAATCATCTACAATTTTTTTTTGGATTGTCGTGAGATTTTTTCAGTCAGATTTGGCTCAAAATTTGTGTGGATAAGAGTTATAATGATATTAACTTGCTATCAAAAAATATTCTGAATCCAGATTACCATTTAGTATATATTAAAAAATATAGTCGTTGCGCTTTTGCATTGCGTTTTTGGACAGTCAATTGTTTAACAATCAGATTCGACTCCAAATCTTCCAAAACTGATTTTGAAGATGATGACAAGTGGCCATTAGTTTAAAAATTTAGGGGATAAGCTTCATCAACCTCTAACTACTCAAAACCTTTAAAAAATTGAATACTCCAACTCTTAGCTATTCGAGACTTCATTGCAACCAATTCATTTTAGGTTTCTCTTCATGATTTTATTTCCATGAACCAATATCTGTATTTAGAAATTCAAAATCCACTAAGTTGGATTTAAGCTTATCATCCTAAATATATAAGGCATATGTAGATGAATGTAGAGTGGGGGGGTGTTTGGGCAAGTGTGAGAAGACTTATTTTTGGCGCATCTTGTAATAATTTTTTGAATTTTAATGAAACTGGTGGATCAAAAGTACCTAGTTAAATATCTTCATATATTCATGTGATTCGGCTCCCTTATGAGTGTGTTTCCTGTTCTGTGTGTTATATTTCTTCGTATGATGTTTAAATGAAAAACTTGTTTCAAAATTCATCTAATTAATGGTGTTCTGTTGTAGTCATTTAGACATTCCATATTTTTTATGCTATAATCATTTTAAGATTCATTCATTGTTTGATGCCTTGAGATGGTTATCTAGTTTCTATATTCTTCTCACATTGGAAACTATTAATTAGCGTAAGGAAGTGTTTCTATCTTTCCTCTGAACAAATTTTCCCAATTCACCAAGCATCCACCACGTCATTGATCTTAGTTTTTACTAACTCCATGCCCAATGGTTTTTTCTCTACATGGCCACCATACCTATAAACTCAACTATTTTGCAATGATCTAGCCAATGTTATTGATTAAAGGCAGTGTTTAGTGATTGAGTAAGAAGAGAGTGCCCTCTCTGAAGTTGGAAGGGATAGATTCCAACTTCCAAGTGGTTTGTGGTTACCTTTGAGTTTCTCTCTTCAACGTGGAGAAATTACATAGAGCTAACATGATGCTTAATCATTGGAAATTTATTTTGATTCAATATTCTTCCAATATAAGTGATAAACTTATTTTCATAGTGGTAAGTATTGGGAAAGTTTTGAATCTCTATTACTAGTCTAACTTCCCAAGTGGTAGACCAGTAATGAAGGAAAAACAATCGTGTATCCCTTTTTTTGAAATTTAATATAATTTTCCTAATTTTACAAGAAAAAATAACATTTTTTAATAAATATATATTCTCTATTTACATTTATCGCCCATAAGAAGTATGTCTGCAGTTGGTACATTTATGAAGCTATGAGCTTCGATTCATTTTCACCATATTGTTTATTGCAAGTATCCCCAGCTCCCTTGAATCACGTGATTTGGCAGCTCTCATACCATTGATTCAGATCTGTAGGGGGGGCAAGATCTAGGTGTCTTGAACCCTAAGAGCGAGGAGAGAAAAAAACCAATATTACCTTAAACTACTCTCCATAAAAACATTGAATAGAAAATACACACAATGAATAACATATGAAAATAAGATAATTCTTTATTAAATGGGAAAATCATTTTCACTACATTGTGGTGGATGAATATGTACTTTTACAAGGCGAGGCCCGTTATTTATAGTATTTACAGTGCCTTCTTGAGTTATAATACCATGGGTGGATAACATGGGTAAATAGTATGGGTGGATTCCACTTTCTATTCGGATCATTGAACCATGTTGGAAAATCTTATGGTCCAATCCCTTGTGCAACATTACCTCTTGGTCACTCTTTGCACAATCTTGCTACCAATGGGCCATGTTGGATTCGGGTGAAAGTCGAGGTGGCGATTGTAGTCCAGGTTTCAATAATGTTGTTGACCTTGTAATAGGGAGGAAACTCTATATTTCTTGAGGAAATTATATATGGAATTCAGGCTAATGTTTTACATCAACTACTTTCACAAAGGAAAATATCAAGGGTTGGGTCATGGATCTACACAAGATAAAAAGAATGACAGGTGCAACCTAACACTAGGTCCTTGTCCATTTATAGGAAGGCCTAACCCTGTGTCGAATATCCTCTAATAGTGCCACTTATTCCTCTACTTCAGTGTTTGCTCAATTTTGATAAATATTATAAGTGGCTACTAGTGAGGATATTTCCAACAAATCCAACTCCGTTTTGATGTACCCATGTAGATAAAAATAGTACTTCAAACTAGGTGTCATTCAAAGTCTTTGATACCTATTTTTAAGCAAAAAGTATGGAAAATATTTGTGTACTTTGGCACTGTCTAATCTCCCTCTTGTCAGAGTGTTATCTATCTCATATACTGGCCATCATAGCTCCCTACATGGGATAATTATTCCTTAAGCGAATCAAGAAAAGCTTCCCAAGTGGATCTTGCGTTGAATATCATAGACTCGCTTTCTTAATAATCTTCCAACCAATGTTTTGTGAAATTTCCTGAATTCTGGCTATTGGAAATTATTCTTCTACCTTATGTAGATTATTTGTATTAAAAAATTAATCATGAAAAAGAATGAATAAAATCACTACTACCATTTTCACCAATAATAACAAGAGCTCAGAAAATAATACAAAGATAAAAGTTGGACACCGATATTTTTAGACAATATTCGTTGGAAAAATCCCATTGTGGGGAGAACCATTTTTGCAAATGAGGGTTTATATTATTAATAAATATTCAGAAATTGAGAATTACAACAACTACTTCCCTCTCACTGGAAAAGATCCAAGAAATATTTTTCTCCACTCCTAGAAAAATCGAACTGGAAATACAACTTTCCTTTTGTAACGCAACTTGACCCACTCTGTGTAATTCACACCTCCTCTAACAACTCGCATTGGAAAACTAGAAATGCACACAACCTTCTATGGAACTCGATAAACCTCCAAAAAATTGTTCCAACAAATATACTTCCTCTAGAAACACACTAAAGCCACTCCCACCTCCTCTAACAATTATCTTCAACAATTAAGATTGATTTGTAGCTTCAACAACTTGCACTAGTTAAAATGGCATTGAAACTAGAAGAATCAACCTCCCTCTTACAGAATAATTCAACCTCCTTCCATCACTCTAAATGTTGGAATCTCTATGAATACTTCTGGAAACCCTCTCCTAAAATTCTCTGCTAAATCCTGACTACTAGAGTCCTCCACACTATCATCACGCCCTTGTTATCACTACAATTCTATCTTGAATTTGATCTCCAAGGGCCCCATTGACTTTCTCTTATAATCTCTTGTTGAGAAAATAATGACCCTAATCTAATCCCAATTGATCGCTAAGATCATCTTGACCCCTTCTCATGACTTTTGTGGAAGTCACTAGAGCAAAATCGATTTTGTCTCACTTAATCTAATTTAATTAACCACTTTTCCTAAGCTAGACTTAGGAAAATAATTAAAAACTAGCTAATTAATCTAATTAAGATATTTTCCTTAGAATCATTTCTGGGTCTTGGAGATAATTATCCTCCTTTGTTCCTTAGCCTCATAGACACCAATAGATATTAGAACACTTGTTCGAGCTACAAAAGCTAACACTCCATCTAAGTGAGGAAGGCATTCTCCACTATTCCCAACTTATCCTGAAGAAGACAAACTTTTCCTTACCCAAGACCTTCGTCAAAATATCTATAACCTATTGATATATGGAGACATATTGTACTCAGACTAATTTACAATGTACAAAATCCCTGATGAAGTGGTATCTGATGCTAATGTGTTTTGACCTATAATGGAACACTAGATTCTCAGAGAGCTTGATGAAACTTTGATTATCATAATAGATACTAGTCGAATTCATCCTTTTCCAAATAGTAACACTAGAAAGTTCCAAATCCAAATAACTTCACATGTGGCTATCCTTGCTACCATGTATTCTTCCTCTGTAGAAATCAGTTCCACATACTTCTACTTCCTATTGCACCAAGCGACAACCCTTGATCCAATACTAATGGAACACCCTGAGGTGCTTTTTCGATCCACTACACTACAATATACATCTATATTTCCCATTAATATGACACTGTCACCTCTGGTATATCTCAAACCATACTTAATTGTGACTTCTAGATATCGCCAACCTAGATCCATCTAACTCTGGATCTATCATGCGCTAAGAGGGATCAAATCCATCAAGGTACAAACATTCATTTTGGAGTGTAAAACATGAGGAAAGGTTTGCACCTTGAGGGATTTCATCCCTCTCAGCGCATGATAGATTCAGAGTTCGATGGATCTAGGCTGGTTCATGCTAAGGGAAACAATGTGATATTTTTAGATTATCATTATTATGTATATGTTTGAGATAAACTTCATACTTTGAAATTTACATTATGCTTTTTTTGTCTCACATGACCATATAATTATGTTCTTTAATTTAGTCTATGTTTCTTGTCTTAAATGGTTTTCACGTCTGTGTTTGGATATCTTGAGGGATTTGTGTGTGTCTATGTTTGGATGCTTTGAGTGGTTTTTGTGCTTATGTGTTTGGATTTGGATGGTAACATTTGTGAATGTTACAAATTTTTTGTTATATTTCTATACGTGTATGTAATTTTCTATGAGTAATTAGTTGGTGATGAAGAAGGAAGACAATCATGTCGATTGCTTGCAGGAGGATTGATATTTCACATCTATTTCATTTAATTTTATGTATCACAACTTTTGACAACTAATTTAATTCTTAGTAATGTCCCTCCATGTATTACTAAGTATATCTTGAAGAGTAGTTTTAATTTTAAATTTGTTCAGTTACCTCAATCTGTCGAGATGATAGATATTGTTAACAACTTTAATTATGAAAAATGATTAAATAAAAATTTAAAATGAAAAGTTACAATGTAATCGTGTTGAATGAAAAAAAATGTAAATAATAAGATTGTAGCCAGTTACAAATAGTCTTCATTGTGATCAATCTCAACTATTTTCTTCTAATATTCTTATTTTCACCCCTCTTAGTTTTTCCATATTTTCATATTGACTATATGAAAAGTGTAGTTGAAATTGTAAAACAATCAACACTTCACTTCGAGCTATTATAGTAAACATCTTACCTTTTCTCTCTTTCTCTCTATTGTGGCCAGCAACAACCCCCCTTCTTATTTAGTGTTAGTAATAAAACTAAATAAGTGGGGACCCTTATTCAAAAAACTTAAAAAAATCGATTAAAGCTTGTATTTCCTTTTTAATAAAACTTACTATCATAAACTTAGAAGAATACCATCAAACATCTAAAAAGACTTAAGTTTTATGATAAGTTAGAAGGAAATCACTCCTTAAAAGCACGTCGCATCGCAAAAAGGGTAAAGGATACCTTCTCACAAGCGGAATTCTAAAAATGTGAAATCACGATGCAAAAACCCTCATCGCATCGCATGCCTTAAACCTCACCTATGCTGAAGTGCCTTAAAACGCAAATATGCGATGGTGCATCTTGCAAATCACATTTCGCAGAAAACACATTAACGGATGCTTGCGGCACTTAAAGGATTTGCGATATTGCGATACTGCGATCTGCGATACTGCGATCTGCGATATTACGAAGCAAATCGAAAAATCGCCTTATTGCAGATCTGCATAGCCCGTTGTTCAAGAAAATTTTTTCCATAAATCGAGGCCTGGTCATGCGCATTTATGTTAATTAACGAGTTAGTTGGCAATCATTAATGAAATATGGTTTTGATCTTATCAAGGAGCCAGTTCATGTAAGGTGATATCTTTTATATGTTTTCTGCATTTAAAGCTTTCCCGTCACCTTTTCTTGTCATAGTTCTCATCTCATTTGTAAACTACAGGAACAAAGAACTGAGAAGTATACGGAGCAGAGTTCAAGATATTATGGGAAAGAAGGGTAAAGCCCCCAGTACTAAATATATGTTCATTCTTGCACAGGATAGCGACGAGACCCAAAATTCTCCCGTATATGGACATGGTTAAATGAGTACTAAATAATGCTGATATCACATATAAAGAAATTAAAGCTCAGAACCAAGGACGTATAAAACCATTCTTTCTACAAAATTTAAGCTTTATATCCTCTAACAAAATGCACAAGAGGCAAAAATCACATCAGGGAAGCCCGAATCAAGAAACGGAGGCAGTTTCCAATGTGCAATTAGCGCCATCGCCAGGCAAAACCCATGGACATGGAAAGCCTAAAATTACTCAATCGCCTATAACTGCGGTAATTTGTAGGAAAAAGTGCTAAAGACAGAAAGTAAAATTGGAACTCAAAACCAGTAATATTTATCAGGTATATCATCAAGCGATATGTAGATATCTACCAAATGTGCAACATCTACAAACAAGCTGGAGACAGAAGGCTCAAGAAAAGGCAGAGTCAATCCAAAGGTTAACCAAGTTGAATTGGGATTCTTACTGGGCGTACTTGGTAAAACCACACAGCCAATGTATGACTCTCAAATGTGTCATCAATTCTGCCGAGAAGATGGCGCCAACTCTTACCGATTCCATTTTCGCAGGACAGCTAAAATCGGAAGTCGGCCACCCAACTCTCCTCAAGCAAATGCTGAACGCTTGCGACTTCAAGGAGCAGATACATAAATAGTTAGTTAGTAGTTTTAGTTTTAGATTCAGTTTTAGTTTTAGTTTTGCTTTATTTTTGCCTAAAATGAGGACGGTCATTTAAACCGCATCCTACATTTTTGTAATAAATTATTTTTAGAATTAGTTAGTAGTATTTAAACCCTTCTCATGCATTTAGAGAAGGGTCTAGAAATTTATCAAAAACTTGTCCTCAGAACATGCACTTTTGCACCCTCCAAGGAGGTTTTGATGAATGAATGGAATAGGATTTATTGATATCTGCATTTAATATCTAATACTAATGTTGCACTTCTGTACTCTTAGTGGATGCTGGATTAAGAAGAAATAGATCATTATTGCTGGAGCTCATGAGTAGAACTAGTTATAAACGCTACTTTTATCTCTTAACTGTTTTTGCTTATATGTTATGGTGATATTCACGTTCAATTATTTATATATGAATTCTTAAATGCTTGAGTTATCATTTGGCACTTTTGTATGGTGATAGCTATTTATTTATGCTTAGTATATGAGTAGCTTACTATGCGATATGTTTTTCACAACTGTTTCATCTAACTTTTTATATGAAATGGTTTATCTTTATTGAATTATTTTCTCATAGTAGTTGAATGATCTTTATTACCAACTGTCATTTGAAATCATTTTAGATCGCATATAGGAAATATTACATCTCGGGTTAGTTTAGAATTAGATATTTCTGTTTATTAGATTACAATTGCATGTTGATAGATTAGATTTAGAATAAAGAAAGCATTTTACTTAGGAATCATTAGTTAAGAAATATCAATTCTCAACACACACACACATATTGGGAAACTTGTCCCATATCCCTAGTCGGACCCACTATACCAAATGGAAAAGCAGCTGCTAACCAAGGTTCGGACCGGGTGGGTATCCCCCTTGTTGTAGACCCGATTTTCAGGCCTTCAACATATTTGGCGCTAGAAGGAGGGCCTGAACTGTGAATGGCAAGTAAGTCTAAATCAAAATACCATTCTGAGAGTAAATCGCCCTCACCATATCCCCCGACTTCTCCATCGCACTTAGAATCTTTAAATCTTGAGCCAGAAGTCGAAAGAACAACAACCACTACCACAAACCCTGATATTTCAGAGAAATCTACTATTGAACCTCCTGAAGTTGAATCTTTGATTCATAAACTTCAACGATTTTCAATATCACCTCAAAGATTTGATAAATCTCAAGGCAGTGTGACTTCGCAATATAATCCTGCTCATCCTCTCACCAGATTAAAGAGTGAAAAGTTTGGTATTGAGCCAACTGAGTTACCTCTACCTACAAGGAAGAGAGCCAGGAAATCACCTAAAGGGTCTGATAGTGAGACTCTTTCGTCATCATCATCCATCTCAACTTCCCCACCGCGAAGTCAACCATCCACTCCTCCACTTCAAATCATCATCCATCAGACCACTGGAACTTCAACATCTCCTTCTCAAACATCAGGAACTGTAATATCCTCATCTTCCCAACCGCAAGGATCATCTTCTGCGCTTTCCTCTTTTATAAATTTAGCGATGGCCCAAATGCCATGGAATAACCCAGGGGCAGTCTTAATGCCTGCGCCCTTGAGTCAAATACTGGCCCATCCTGAAAAATGGCTACCTAAGTTTAATCCTGAAGCAGGCATGCTAGCGGAAGAACACATAAATAATTTTATGTTATCCATAAATCTCAACGGGGTCACTAATGAAGATGCTGTCATTTGTCTTTTCCCTTACACGTTGCAAGGAGCAGCTAGATCATGGTATTTCTCATTACCATCCGGGTCTATTACTAGTTGGGACATCTTCCAAGAACAATTCTTGACTAAGTTTGGTGATGACAAGGCCACTGCAACATTAATCAATGACCTGTCTAACCTTAGAGCTGAGTCAAAGGAACCTATCAAAGATTTTAACTCACGTTTTAATAAACTATTGAACAAAATTCCCACTGCTTCTAAACCCAACGAAGAAGTGTGAAGTGAATGGTATATCTCTGCCTTACCATCAAATATAGCAATCTTCATGGATAGAGCTAACAAAACAACTTTAGCTGACAATATGAAGGAAGCAATAGCAGTAGAGAAACGTATCATAGCTCTAGAAAGGAAAAACGTCGTTGAAGAACATAAATCCAAAAAGGTTTCATTCAAAGAAGATCCAAAGAAAAAACAGCCCAAAGACCCATTTGATTTAGAAGGATTGCAAATTTTTTTGAAGACCATGTCTAACGAAATGGTTGATATAAAGAAACCAGTAGTAGAGGCTTCTAAAAATCCTTATAAGCCTTATAGAAGAAATCCTTCCACTGATCCAAAGCCTCCTAACGCTATTAGAAGTGCTGAATAAGAAGAAGAAGAAGAGGAAATTACTACCGACGTACCTACCGATGAAGAAGAAGTTGTAGAATTACAAGGTATGTGGGATTTCATCCTCCCTGATGAAGAGTATCAAGAGGCATCTCTAGTTAGTACTCGAAGTAGAAATCAACTCAATCCTCCTTAATCTACTCGGAAGCCAAAGAGCGCAAGCTCAACGCCGAAGGATAAAGTCGCAACCAAGAAAACGACATCCAAAGCGACTCAAAAAAGCCCAGTCCAAATAGATTCACCAACTCCATCTAAAACATTGATTGTTTCAGATGAAATGGAGTATAACATCATAGAAGACATGAAGAAGACTAGGGCCAACATCACTTTTTATGAATTGAGCAAGTTAAAACATCAACAAAAGCTCCTTTTGAAAGAATTGCATGTAGTACCAGTTGCACCATTGCCCGTCGCTGTAATCTCGCAAGCTTCCCATGAGATGGGAAGACCTCCAAATACTGTGATTAACAAAGTTGATCCAAATGACATCGCTCTAATTGGAGGAAGGTCAAGATCTCATACTCTGCCATTTCTTCTTACTTATGAAATTTTCAATAAAAATTTGCATAATTGTTTAGTGGATTCAGGAGCCTCATCCAATATTTTACCTAAATCAATTTGTGAAAAGTTGAACGTTCAACCTCAAAAATCTGTTGTGTGCATAGTGCAGATGGACCAGTCTCAAGTTAAAGTGATCGACGAATTAAATCAGGTTACCATAAGGCTGTAAGCTAATCCAAAGGTATGTCAAGTTATCGATATTTTAGTCGCAAACATTCTAGAATTCTATGGCTTAATTCTTAGCAGGGATTGGTTCATGGATATTTTGCAACCGGTTGGTTGCATATGTGGCTCCCTTACAATGGAAAACTAAATCAGATAAAGGTTGAGCAAGAAAGACATCAGAAATACATAGTAATAGAATTGGAAGGAGTAAATGAACCGGTAGCATACAACAATAATATAATTGGCAACTATTCTGTTGATTCTTTCCTAGGAAATTTCAATGCTCACACTTCACCTTACTTAAAACATTCTGTTTTATCTCAAGTAGAAATTTTTTCTCAGACAGATAGTTCTAAATGTATTAATTTTATAGAAAATCCTGTAAATATATCTTTATTTTGGAAGTTATTTTTTAACGGTTCTAAGTCTAATGAAGGAGCAGGAGCAGGATGCGTACTAGTTAGCCCATAAGGAAACAAAACTATGCTAACTTGTAGACTCGAGTTCAATTGCACCAATAATATGACAGAATACGAGGCTTTAGTCCAAGAGTTATATAAAGAAATCGGATTGAACATCAAGTATCTACAAGTCTTCGGAGATTCTGAAATTGTTATCAGACAGGTACGAAATACTATACATTGTCTATCAGGTCATTTAAAGCATTACCAATCTTTAGTACAAGATCTGACTAAACATTTTATAGCATTTAATATTTCATCAATTCCTAGAATCCAGAATGCTAGTGTTGACCTCTTAGCAAACGTGGCTTCCAAGCTCATTCCCTCAGAAGACTTTAGCCCTGATAGATTTTCAATCGAATTAATCTTTAGACCCTCGATTCCTGATAACATTACAAATTGGATAATTTTCAATGATGATCCTGATATTGTAAGCTTCCTCACCTCTGAGGGATCTTATACTAATCAGATAATTGATGAGGACCAACATGACAGACAATTGCAACAAGATAGCACTAATAATGCTATGCCAAAATCAGTAGTCAAATTAGAAGATCTATATGATTTAAAATATAGATTCAAAAGATCTACCAATTCAAAGCTTCAAAGTTCAACTCTGAACTATGAATTAGTGAATCTAGGAACTGATACCAAGCCCCAAAATATTAACCTAGGCCTTGGCCTGGCTCCTGAAGAAAAACTAGCGTATGTTCGTCTCTTGAAACAATACAAAAGTGTCTTTTCTTGTAACTACGATGAACTTAAAACTTATGACACTTCTATCATCCAACATACTATCCCAATGATAAACGATGAAAAACCTGTCCAGCAGAAACTGAGAAAGATACATCCTAATTTAGAAAACCAGATCAAATCTGAGCTTAATAAGCTATTGAAAGCCAAAATCATTTTTCCCGTACGACATTCTCAATGGGTTTCCAATATGGTTCCCGTTAGAAAAAAGAACAGAGACATTAGAATTTGCATTGACTTTCGAAATCTGAACAAAGCCTGCCAAAAAGATAATTTTCCTTTGCCTCCTATGGAGCAAATATTGCAGGCAGTTGCAGGATCAGAATTAATGTCCTTCTTGGATGGTTTCTCCAGCTATAACCAAGTTTTGGTCCATCCCGATGATCAATTAAAAACCACATTCAGAACCAAATGGGGTACTTACGCCTATCAAAAGATGCCTTTTGGTCTGATTAATGCTGGTGCCACATTCCAAAGAGCCATGGACATCGCATTTAAAGGATTAGTAAATAAATCGGTAGTAATCTACCTGGATGATATAATTGTATATTCAAAGAAGCGAGGCAATCATATCAAAGATTTAAAACATATCTTCCAACGGTGTCAAAGGTACGAAATTTCACTTAACCCAAAAAATCCTTTTTTGCATTAAGTAAAGGAAAACTTCTTGGGTTCATAGTGTCAAAATTTGGAATCCATATCGATCCTGACAGAATCAAGGAGATTTCCGAAATACCTTTGCCTCACAACAAGAAAGCTATGCAATCTTTCCTTGGCCCGATTAACTTTGTAAAGAGATTTGTTCCAGATTTTTCAAGAATCGTATCTCCTTTATAGGAAATGATTAAAAAGAACTCAAACTTCAAATGGGGCCAAGATGAATATGAAGCATTTAATTTGATCAAACACACAATTGTTAACGCTCCATCTTTAGCAGCTCCCAATTTTTCTGATCCTTTTATTTTATATACATTTGCATCTGATAAATCATATGTTGCGATACTCACTCAACCAAATCAAGACAAGGCAAAAGCCCCAATTGCTTTTTTCAGTTCAAATCTACAAGGGGCTGAGTTAAACTATTCAGACATAGAGAAACAAGCATTTGCTATTTTCAAAGCGATAAAATATTTCAGACCCTTTTTACTTAAAACCCATACAAAGATCATAGTACCATTTCCAGCGGTAAGAAATCTTTTAGTACAGAAAGATGTGGGTGAGAAAAGAGCCAATTGGGTTACCGCATTACAAGAATATGACATTGAGATTAAACCAGCAAATATTGTTAAAGGTCAAGGCTTTTGCAAAATTCTGGCTGGAGCATCGCTTATTTCCGAAATACCATCTACAGAGATACAAATGTGCGAGGTAAGCCTAAACGATGTTGATTCATTATATGATGATATCATATTCTATCTAAAGAACGGATATGCTCCTTCAAACCTCGATTATAAAAAGAAAAGAGCTTTAAGGTTGAAGGCTAAGCATTATCAGCTCGTGAACGATGTACTTTTTAGGATGAATTATGATTCTGTTCTCCTTAGATGTCTTGAGAAATCTGAAGCTGAAAAGGTTTTGCAGGAACTCCACGATGGACCAGCAAGTGGACATTATGCTGGTGATACTACTGCACATAAAATCCTCCACGCAGGCTATTACTGGCCCACATTATTCAAAGATGCACATAGCTATGTAAGAAAGTGTCAAGTTTGTCAAAATACTGTTGGAAGACAAAAGAAGCCATCATTACCTTTGTAGCTAGTCAACATTGAACAATCGTTTGATCAATGGGGATTGGATATAATAGGTGAGATCGTTCCGCACTCTTCTAAACAACATAGGTATATCCTTACAGCTACAGACTATTTTACTAAATGGGTAGAAGCAGTTCCTCTCAAGACAGCTAATGCTGAACACATCATTGAATTTATAGATCAGTTCATAATCACCAGGTTTGGTTTACCCTCTGCTTTAATGTTTGATAATGCATCGTATTTTTCTGGCAATACTATGACTGAATTTTCACTCAAAAGAGGTTTTAAGCTTAAGTACTCTGCCAATTATTACCCACAGGGGAATGGGTTAGCTGAATCTACGAACAAAAACTTGATTAGGATCATTAAGCGAACCATTGACCAAAGTCATAAAAATTGGCACAAGTCTTTAATATATGCTTTATGGGCAGACCGAATAACACAGAAAGCCTCTATTGGCACTTCTCCCTTTAATTTAGTTTATGGGAAAGAAGTGGTTCTTCCAACTCATCTAGCAATTCCCTCTTTGGCCTTAGTTCAATATATTGATGAAACACCAACTTCTTCCTTACAACTAAGGCAGTTACAAATCCTTAAGCTAGAAGAGCAAAGAGAACAGGCTAAAATAACTCATGCTCATCACCAAGCATTAGTAAAAGCTTCTTTTGACTCAAACATGATGTCCAGAAAAGACTTTCAGATAGGGGATCTAGTTTTAAAATGGGACAAGGCTCACGAAGAAAAGGGCAAACATACGAAGTTTCAATGAATGTGGCTTGGAAATTTCCAAATTACAGAAATGATAGGCCCATCTACCTTTATGTTACAGGATTTAACAGGAAAAAGAGAATCTTTACCTGTTAACAGGCAGATCCTCAAAAAACATAGGAGATTGTTCTTCTATTTTTGTAGATTAGTTTTTCTTTACTTTCATAATAAAAATAGTTGTAAATGGTTACATTTGGAATTCACGAAAAAGACAAGTATTTCTTTTAGATTTTGTTTTTTTGCTGTATAAATAGAAGTAATCTAGAAAGCTGGTCATTATTATTGAAAGATACAGTAAAAAAAAATCTATAAGCCTGAATATGATACTAGTTTCAACCTTGTAAATTTAGATAAAAAGCTACCTTTAGTGGGAATTTGTTTTATATCAGTCCAATGAAAGGCATCAATAACAAAACAAATATTCTCTATAGAAAATCTCTTTCCAAAAAATCTATCATTGTCGTCCAGAGCTATTCTTAAGGAAACAATGACTTCCTCCCCACTTAAGAAATCACAAGCTTCAAGGAATAATCCAATGATATACTTTAAAACTTAAAGAATAAGAGGTCTCATCACGAGCCGACTTATCATGATCATAGATATTATAACTTGCTGACTTTGCCAAAACTGCATACCACAACAGGGCAATGACTCAAGATTGTTGCAATCAAAAGACAAGGGGTCTCATCACGAGCCAGCTTGTTCAACAAAGCTATAAATCAAGTGAGTGGCACTGTCATAATTTGGCTATCAAACCAAGGCATTGTTCTTTAAGGATTAAAATAAAATGAAAGCAATAAGTGTAGATATGGATTTCTCTTTGAAAATTGTATATTTCTCCAAGTGGGATACAGGATCATTGCTGGGTAACAGGTAACCCTGTCGAGGCTATAAATGCCTGCTGGCAGTAGTGGCTCTACCTACGACAAATGAGCATATTTAAAACTGATTTACAGAGAAGGCTTTGTTTTTATCTTTATAAACCAAGTAGTGACTGATGTAAATACAATGACTAGCTCCAGGAAGTAAATAAACAAAGTTGACATAGACAAAACAAACTATCATTGACGGCTGAAAAGCATAGTGTATTTTATCTTTCTATAATAAAGTTTGATTTTCTAGAACAATTTCTGTTTTGGAAGTTTAGGAAATTCAAAAGAAAAGCAGAGATAACTGGTTCTTCCAAGTGAATCGCCAATTGTTGTGGCCAACAACAACCCCCCTTCTTATTTAGTGTTAGTAATAAAACTAAATAAGTGGGGACCCTTATTCAAAAAACTTAAAAAAATTGATTAAAGCTTGTATTTCCTTTTTAATAAAACTTACTATCATAAACTTAGAAGAATACCATAAAACATCTAAAAAGACTTAAGTTTTATGATAAGTTAGAAGGAAATCACTCCTTAAAAGCATGTCGCATTGCAAAAATGGTAAAGGATACCTTCTCACAAGCGGAATTCTAAAAATGTGAAATCACGATGCGAAATCACACATGAAAAACCCTCATCGCATCGCATGCCTTAAACCTCACCTACGCTGAAGTGCCTTAAAACACCGATATGCAATGGCGCATCTCGCGAATCACATTTCACAGAAAACACATTAACGGATGCTTGCGGTACGTAAAGGATTTGCGATATTGTGATATTACAATTTGCAATCTGCGATATTGCAAAGCAAATCACAAAATCTCCTTATCGTAGATCTGCACGACCTGTTGTTCGAGAATTTTTTTTCCATAAACCGAGGCTTGGTCATGCGCATTTATGTTAATTAACAAGTTAGTTGGAAATCATTAATGAAATATGGTTTTGATCTTATCAAGGAGCCAGTTCACGTAAGGTGATATCTTTTATATGTTTCTGCATTTAAAGCTTTCCCGTCACCTTTTCTTCTCATCATTCTCACCTCATTTGTAAACTGCAGGAGAAAAGAACTGAGAAGTATATAGAGCAGAGTTCAAGATATTATGGGAAAGAAGGGTAAAGCCCCCAGTAGTGAAGATATGTTCATTCTTGCACAGGATAGCGGCGAGACCCAAAATTCTCTCGTATACGGACATGGTTAAATGAGTACTAAATAATGCTGATATCACGTATAAATAAATCAAAGCTCAGAACCAAGGACATATAAAACCATTCTTTCTACAAAATTTAAGCTTTATATCCTCTAACAAAACGTGCAAGAGGCGAAAATCGCATTAGGGAAGCCCGGATCAAGAAACAGAGGCAGTTTCTGATGCGTGATTAGTGCCATCACCAGGCAAAACCCCTCGAGATGGAAAGCCTCAAATTGCTCAGTTACCTATAAGCGCGGGAATTTGTAGGAAAAAGTGCTAAAGACGGAAAGTAAAATTGGAACTCAAAACCAGTAATATTTATCAGGTATATCATCAAGCAATATGTAGATATCTACCAAATGTGCAGTGTCTACAAACAAGCTAGAGACAGAAGGCTCAAGAAAAGACAGAGTCAACCCAAAGGTTAACCAAGTTGAATTGGGATTCTTACTGGGCGTACTTGGTAAAACCACACAGCCAGTGTATGAATCTCAAATGTGTAATGAATTTTGCCGAGAAGATAGCGCCAGCTCTTACTGATTCCACTTTCGCAGGACAGCTAAAATCGGAAGTCAGCCACCCAACTCTCCTCAAGCAAATGTTGAACACTTGCGACTTCAAGGAGCAGATACATAAATAGTTAGTTAGTAGTTTTAGTTTTAGATTCAGTTTTAGTTTTAGTTTTGCTTTATTTTTGCCTGAAATGAGGACTGTCATTGAAACCGCATCCTAAATTTTTGTAATAAATTATTTTTAGAATTAGTTAGTAGTATTTAAATGCTTCTCATGCATTTAGAGAAGGGTCCAGAAATTTATCAAAAACTTGTCCTCAGAACATGCACTTTTGCACCCTCCGAGGAGGTTTTGATGAATGAATGGAATAGGATTTATTGATATCTACATTTAATATCTACTACTGATGTTGCACTTCTGTACTCTTAGTGGATGTTGGATTAAGAAGAAATAGATCATTATTGCTGGAGCTCATGAGTAGAACTAGTTATAAATGGTACTTTTATCTCTTAACTGTTTCTGCTTATGTGTTATGGTGATATTCATGTTCAGTTATTTATATATGAATGCTTAAATGCTTGAGTTATCATTTGGCACTTTTGTACGGTGATAACTATTTATTTATGCTTAGTATATGAGTAGCTTACTATGCAATATGTTTTTCACAACTATTTCATATAACTTTTTATATGAAATGGTTTATCTTTATTGAATTCTTTTCTTATAGCAGTTGCATGATCTTTATTACCAACTGTCATTTGAAATCATTTTCGATCACATAAAGGAAAGATTACATCCCAGGTTAGTTTAGAATTAGATATTTCTATTTATTAGATTACAATAATGTTGATAGATTAGATTTAGAATAAAGAAAGCATTTTACTTAGGAATCATTAGTTAAGAAATATCAATTCTCAACACACACACACTTATTGAGAAACTGGTCCCATATCCCCAGTTGGACCCACTATACCAAACGGAAAAGGAGCTACTAACCAAGGTCCAGACCGGGTGGGTATCCCCCTTGTTGTAGACCCAATTTTCGGGCCTTCAACACTCTCCAATAATAATAGATTGAATCACTATATCACAAAAATCAATGCACATTTTCAATAAAAAAAAATCTTACACTAAAATCAATCACATTGTTATTCTAATCACTTTAAAATTAATGTACCATCATAAATCCAATTACATAAAATCAGAAGTCAACATCTACACTGAAATCAATACATCTAATGCAAGAAATGAAATATGATTAGAAAAAAACATCTACATTGAAATCAATGCATCTAATGCAAGCAATAAAATAGGATTATAAATCAATATCTACACGGAAATCAAGGCATCTAGTGGAAGAAATCAAATATAATGAAAAATAAACAACTAGATTGAAATTAATACATCTAGTGCAAGCAATCAAATATAATTAGAAATCAACATATACACTAAAATAAATGCATCTAGTCAAAGCAATAAGATATAATTAGAAAAACCTACACTAAAATAAATGCATCTAGTGCAAACAATCCAATAGGATTAGAAATAACATTTACACTAAAATCAATGCATCTAGTGCAAGCAACCAAATATCATTAGAAATCAACATCTACATTGAAATCAATGCATCTAGTGCAAGCAATCAATTAGGATTATAAGTCACCATTTACAATGAAATCAATGCATCTAGTGCAAGCAATAAAATAGGATTATAAATAACCATCTACACTTAAATTAATTCAAGTGGTGTAAGAAATCAAATAGAATTAGAAAACATCTACACTAAAATCAATGCATCTAGTGCAAGAAATCAAATAGGATTAGAAATCAAAATCTATACTAAAAACAATGCATCTAGTGCAAGCAATCAAATATCATTAAAAATCAACATATACACTTAAATCAATGCATCTAGTGGAAGTAATCAAATAATATTGAAAATCACCATGTATGTTAAAATCAATGCATCTAGTGTAATAAATCTTCTTCCCTCTCTATCCCCTCCATCTATATCTATATCTCCCTCCATCTCTCCTTCTTTGTCTCTCTATCTCACCCCCAAACATACACACACTCTCTCCATCTCTCCCTTGTTACTCCCTCTCTCTCTCTCTATGTCTTTCTTCTTCCCTCCCTCTCACCCATTCCAAATCCATCTCTTTGTCCCTCTCTCTTCCCTCCTCTCTCTCCCTCCCTCTCTCCTCCTCTCTCTTGTCCTTACTCTCTATCCCTTTCTCTCTCCCATCACTTTCTCTCTTTATCTCTCTCTCTCTCTCTCTTTTGCCTCCAACCATGTCAGTTTCTCCCTCCCTCTCTCCTTCTCTCCCCCCCTCCATATTTGTGTATCCCTATCTATCTTTTAGCCTTCTCTCCCTCTCTCATTGCTCTCCTTTTATCTCACTTCATTCCTCCTCTCCCCTCTTATTTTGTTTATATCCTTCAATTCAAGCAATCAAATAGGATTAGAAATCACCATATACACTGAAAGAAATGCATCTAGTGCAAGAAATATAATCCCCTCTCTCCCCCCTCCATCTATATCTATATCTCCCTCCATTTCTCCTTCTTTGTCTCTCTATCTCACCCCCCCCCCCCCCACCCACACACACACTCTCTCCATATTTATCTATTTCTCCCTCTCTCTATCTCTCTCTTCTTCGATCTCTTCACCTTCCATATATATCTCTATCTCCCTCTATCTCTCTTTTGTATTTCTATATCAACCCAAAAACATATACACTCTTTCTCCATATCTATTTATCTCTCCCTCCCTCTTCATCTCCCTCACTCTCTCTCTTCCCCTTCTCTCCCTCTCTCCCCCCTTCTATCTCTCTTCCATCTTGCTCTCCTCTCTCCCTCTCTCTCCATCACCCTTATCACTCCCTCTCACTTTCTCCACCATTATCTATATGTGTCTTCCTTCTTACCTTCCTCTCCCTTTCCCTTCATCTCTCCTTCTCTCTCTCACATCCTTTCTCTCTTCCTTCCTCTCTCTCTCCCATTCTCTCCCACCTCCCTTTATCTCTCCCCCTCGACTCTCTCTCTTTCTCTCTCTTCCTTTCAACTCTATCACTATATCTCTCCCTCTCGCCTTATCTCTCCTTCTGTCCCCCCCTTCTCTCCATCTCTCCTTATATTTCTCTTTGTCTCTCACCACCAAGTATAAACATTCTCTCTCCATCTCTTCCTTTTCAATCCCTCTCTCTCTCCACTTTTCTCTCTCTCTCCACTTTTCAAATATTACAATTCTGATGTGGAAATATTTATGTGTATAGAGATTTTAATATATCCATAGAATATGGTTATTATTTTTAAAAATTCATTTTGCAAATAATTAATTAAAATAAATATTAAAAAAATTTAGAGCAAGATTTTGGATTCTCTATGTTAAATTAACAATTTTTCTTTGATTTAAGAAATGGTAGTGACTTTAGTAAAGAATAAATATGTTTGCAATTTTACCTAATTTGGAATTTTAATGTGGTAAAAAATTTTTTGAAGGTAAATTTATGATCTATTCAAATTCAACCTATATGATAAAAAAAACTATTTAAAGCATGAGATAATTGTATTGTAATTTTTTTATCTAAATACATGAGATAATTATATTGTAATTTCTTTTTATCTATATGGTTATTTCCATTTTTGTTTTGCGCCAAAATTAATTTTTTCTATTTTCATTATTATTATTTATTAGAGAGACGAGCATAAACATTGTTTAGATTTTTAATTTTTAATTTTTATATTGGGTGACATTAGCTAAAATTCAACTTTGAGCATGGACATACTTACACATCCGGGTCATACTGGGTTGTAGAATGCACCTCTCGGCGCAACAATTAATGTCTCACTGCTATCTAATGTACTCTCTTAGGTTCTACAATGAACTGACTCTGAGTGTTTACCCTGAAACAAATATATGACCTTGTGTTGACCAAATACATGGGAAGGCCTATAAGTTTCCTATACATGGTTGGGTCTACTATTGCATCCTTTGATGCATTTATCTTCCTCTAGTTGGTAATTGTAGGTGTTTAAATGGGTGTACATTCCTACATCCTAAATATCTTCAATATCTCCATAGTGTATCTCCCTTGGCCAAGGAAGGTCTCCCCATCTATCTGTCATACTTCTAGTCCTAGGAAATAATACATCAGTCCCAAATCCTTCATCTCAAACTCTATTTTTAAGTTTCTCTTGCATTCCTCTATGACCCTGCTAGAGATAGATCATCCACATATATTATAAGAATGATAAACTCACCTCCTACCATCAAATAGTAGAGTTTAGAATAAGCCTCACTCTTCATGAAGCCAATATGTTGCAAGTATCTATTGATTTGACCATACTATGCTCTGGGATCTTACATGAGTTCGTATAACACCCTCTTCAACCTGTAAACATGAGTCTCCCTCCCATGCATCTCAAATCATTTTAGGTGCTCTATATACAACTCTTATATAACTCCATTTAGAAAAGTTGTATTGACACCCATCTTGTGAATCTGCCATCCCATTTGCATTATTAGAGAGATAAATCCCTAATAGAACTATATCTGGCCACTACAGTGAATGCATCCTCATATTTTGTGCTCTCCTTATTAACAAAACCCTTTTCCATGAGCCTAGTCTTATACTCGTCCACACTACCATCTGCAACTTATTTAATCTTATAGATCCATTTATAGCCAAATACTGCCCTACCCACTAGCTTAGGTACAACCTCCCATACATCATTTAGTATGATGGAATTGTACTCCTAAACCATTGCATCCTACCACACTTGATGTTATGTAGCCTAATGATAGCTCGAAGGCTCGCTGTCAATGACCTCTGTCACCAAAGCCTTATACTTGTTTGTATGTCTACACTCCCTGTTGTTCACTCTAGGAGATCCCATGAACTCCTGCACATCTATTAACGTCTAAAGAACCTTTCTATTTCTTCTTTGACTTGTGGTGGTTGGAGCTTCATACTCCTCATCCTACTCCTACTGCTCCATCTGCTATGAACTCTCCTCCGCACCTATACTTGCCATTGTACTCATATTAATTCTCTGAGACTAAGATCCCTTTTAAAATCTTGGAACTTCTATCTGCTCATTAGTTTGTAACTCATGAGATTGTCTAAGGGTATTCTCCTCCTTGAATTTAACATCTCATCTCATGATCATCTTCATGCTACTAGGAATGTAGATCATGTATGCCTTGGACATTTCACTATATCCAACTAAATATCCCTTATTTACAGTCTAATCCAACTTTGTGCACCTATCATATGTCATGTCACAATAACTTTACTTCCTAAGAATCTAAAGTGTCCAACCATTGGCTTCTTTCATGCAAAATCCTCCTCACATTTCATCTTCCTAAACACATTGTTAGGGACTCGTTTATAAATATACACTGCTAAACTTTACATGGCTCTGCCAAAAGAAATCTAGGCATGTCCTAGTCATATAACATTTCTCGTGTTGCTCCAAATATTAACTTTCTCTTTCACTTTGTGACCCCGTTTTTATGTGGGTTATATGGAGATGCCCATTCTCTCTACATGCCCTCCATTGCACAAAAACCCTTGAATACCTTATCTCTTTACTCACATCCATTATCTATATAAACAACCTTTATCTTTCTTCCTATAGTGTTCTCTACAAGAGCCTTAAACTCTTGGAAGCGACTGAAGACTTTGTCCATTGTCTTCAAGAAATAAATCTAGGTTTTCCTAGAGAAGTCATCAATGAAGGTTACAAAGTACTCATAACCACCATGAGATTTTGTAGACAATGGGCCACAGATATCATAAGGCATCAACTCAAGCACACCCTTGGATCTACTTTCACTCCCTGGGAATGTTGCTTCTGCAAATTTCTCAAGAATGCACCCTCTACACACATCATCATGTTCCATGTTGATTTCTAAAACTCTTGTTATGGTCGCCCTTGGAAATATAAGTCCTCCATGGTGTATGTGTCCCATCCTATGCCATAATTCTCTCACATATTTGCCACTGTTACTGCTAATCAATTCTTTTGTAGAGTTGAATTGTAACCTGTATATCTTATCTCTCCTTACAAGATAATTTGTTTCACCTTATTCTAACTCCGGTGTTTAATGTACACCTTATTCCCTATAAAGGAGACATCACATCCCTTGTACTGAAGTGCATAAAATGAAATCAAGTTAGTTCCTAAACCTGGCACGTGTAACACATCTGTAACACTATTACTCTTTCCTGACTCCCTCTGAATGATGACAATACCTCTCCCAAGTAGAGTACACTAAGACTTGTTCCTGATTTGAATCTACAAGCCCATCACCTCTTCTTGATAACTAGAAAATAATTTTATAACTCCCGTCATATGGAATGATGTTCCACTATCAATATACCAGACACCTATATATGTATATCTAGAGAGGAAAGAAATGAGAGAGAACTCATCTTCTACTCTCAAAGACAAATCCTCAATGTCTGTTGAAGTCACTCTCTATTGCTTCCCCTTCTTATTTTCTCCTTTCTTCCAATTAGGACATTGATTGACATAGTGACCTTGTTGACCATCACCAAAGCACTTGATTGTACTAAAGTCCTTTCTCTTTTTCTCTCCCTTATACCATTTAAGCGATCCCTTCTTTCCTTTTCCCTTTCCTTCATTGGCCACATTCCTTTCATCTTCATGCTTCTAAGTTTTACCATTTCTGGTGCCACTATTGAGGATCAATCTAAGATCCTTTTGAGTGAAATCACTCAATAGGAAATCCCAAATTGGTAGTGTATCCCATCCATTAATAACTTGAATGAAAACATATCATTGCTTTGAGAATTCATTTGATGTGATCCTCACAATCTCATCATCATCTAGTTTTATACTGACAATTTCTAACTCATCTCTCACTACTCTGAGTTTGGTGAGACAACTCATAGCATTTTCCCCTTTGTTTGTTTTTTTGTTTCTTAGATTTTCTCTAAGGATCAACTTTTTTTTTGTCATAGCATGATTCATAAATGTGTCCCACATCCTTTTCATTGTCTCTAACTCTGTGATATGAGGAACTATATGGTCCTTGAATCCATCTAGGATTATCCTCTTGGCTTTGACATCCTCCTTCCTGTATGTTGAGAATTGTGTTGGATCCATTGGCACGTCTATTGCACTACTCAAATACTCTGTGAGACCATTCTCCTCCAACAACCAGAGAATTTTGTATTTCTAGATGCCAAAATTAGAGGCTCCATCTAACTTGTCTTGATATCTCAAACCTATTGAGGTCATCTCTTGAAATTTTTTAGAAACTGAACAGAAATCAACTAAATCTAGAGAGGTTCGATTTGGGGTTTACAAACCCTCACTTCCCCTTCACGTTCCTTATGCTGATTTACACCTGTAAACCCCTACGCTTTATTTCTTCTCTGATACCATGTGAACTTTCCTTAATTGCAGTTAGTGGAAATTATTCTTCTATCTCATATAGATTATTTGTCTTCACAAATTAATCAAGGAAAGGAATGAATGAATCACTATTGCAATTTTGACTAATAATAATAGAAACTGAGAAATAATGGACACACATAAAATATAGACATCGATATTTTTGGAAAATTATAGTCTCTAGAAAAACCCCAGTGTGGAGAAACTAGTTCTGCAAATGAGGGTTTATATTATTAATAAATATTTAGAAAATTGAGAAATACAACAACTATTTTCCCCTCACTGGAAAATTTATAACAAATATATTTCTCCACTCCTACTCAAAAAATAAAATTGGAAATACAATATTTCCTTCTACAAAGCAACATGGCATGCTCTATGTAATTTGCGCCTCCTCCATCAACTTGCACTAGTAGACTGTAAATGTCCATGACCTTCTCTTGAACTCACTCAGCCTCTGGAAAAATTATTTTTGATAAATATACTGCCTCCAACAATAGACTAAATCAACTTGCACCTCATTCAACAAATGTCTCTCATAATTGGAAATCAAACTGTAGCCTAAACAACTCGCACTAGGTAAACTGGAAATTCACACTTGTTGAATCAACCTTCCTTTTGTATAATAATTCAAACTCCTTCCTTCACTTGGAATGTTTGAATATTTATGAATAATTTCTCTGTAAATATTGTCCTCAATTTATTTTTTGAAAACTTCTTGTTGTTGTCGTCCATGCTATCATTGTACCCTCACTATCACTACAATTTTGTGTCTTGAATGTGATCTCCAATTGCCCCATCGATTTTCTCTTATAACCTCTCATTGAGAAACCAATGATGATGATTTGATATGAATCAATGGCTAGGATCATGTTGAATCCTTCTCATGACTTTTCTAGAAGTCACTAGAACAAAATTAGGTTTTTTCTCAATTAATCTGCTTTAATTAAGCACTTTTCCTAAGTTAGACTTAGGAAAATAATTTTAAAAATGGATAATTAATCTAATTAAGACATTTTCCTTAGAATCTTCCCAAGTCTTAGAGATAATTATCCTCCCGTGTTCCTTAGAATCAGAGACACCAATAGAGACTAGAACACCTATCTGACCTATAAAACTAACATATTTGACATGAGGAAGGGCTTTAGAAGTGCAAAGGTGATCTTTTCATGGTTGAATTTGTTTTTTTGACATAGTAATATCGATTTAATAGATTTAACCATTTCTCCAAAGCATTTGCATATATTTGATCTTAAAACACAAAGATATTATAGTTAACTTGTACTTTGAACAATTTCACACCTCCAAAATTACCACTAGTTGAAAGTGCATTGGTTGCTGTTGGAAATCCTCAAAGGACATGGGAAAAATTGTCCATCATCTCATTCCTATATTGCAAGAGTGCTTCCTCAAGAAACTACTTGAAAGGATTTCCCAACCCATCATATCTCTTTTCTTTGGCCATGGGAAACTACTTTTGTTGATGAGAGTAATTGTTCCCAAGTGAAAGTAGCTAGAGAACCAAATTTTTGTATCCTGGCTTCATTAGGGACATGCACCAAGAAATTACGAGGAATAAATTGCTTTGATACCACTAATTTGGGTTGTACAAGGAATAAAATGAAAGGAAAGAAAATAAATGCAACACAAGAAGAAATATAATAGAAAGCACAATGATATAATGAAAACCCAACTTCTATTAATGAATGGAATAGAAGAATACTATACAACAAAAACTGGCTAGAATGGTGGCCGTTATCTATAAAAAAGAGAGATACCTACTTTTCACATTCACAAAAGTTATTACAAGAGGCCAAAAGAATGATCTTTTGACATAAAGAAAGAAGTCTAGAGGTCCAAAACCCTAACTCTAAAATATCAAATATCAAATAGTTTACGAGACACAATGTGTTTAGTTAGTACATCAACTTCTTGAGAGTGTATATATATATTATTCTATAATTTATCTATTTATTTTATATATTTCATCATTTATCACATGAAGCATCACTAAAACAATATATGAAATTCTACAAAATTAATCACATAAATATTTCACACACATGATGACAAAGTACTTCCCAAATTATTTTCATTTCTTATGTGATTCCTTAACTACATATACAAAAGCATAAACTTAATGCTCTCTCCCTCCTATTTTTCATTTTTAAAAAACCAATTATATAGGTAATTGTAAATTTTTATAGTTAAAATATTATTTTAAACTGTTTTCTTTAAACAAATAAATTAAATAACAAATTAAATTTTTTTCTTATAAAAATTTACTTAAAAATTTATTAATTTTTATCATTTAAATTTATAATTTTAATAATAATAATTTGCTTAATTTAATCATAACTGTACATTTCATACTTAACTTAAAAGGTCTAAAAAATAATAAATCCAGGTAAGATTCCATTTTTCTCCCATACAAACCTGCTGGAAAATAAGTAAACAAGTTTTATCTGTGCACGAAAAGGGTAAGATTCCATTTTTCTCCGATACAAACATGCTGGAAAATAAGTAAACAAATCTTATCTATGCATGAAAAGGATAAACTAAATGAGATAAGATGCTTTGAGAGTAAACCAATTAAACTTTTACGATATATAGGTGACCTCTAGTTGACCTCTAGTTTTAGATATATTAATATTTACTTATATTATATCATGGTCAATTAAACATAGCGATTCAGCCGTAAAATTCATCTATAGATTTCACGTCTTGATAATGAGTTGTGATACTTACCCTGAAACTTTGAAAAATAATAAGCCCACGCATGATTCTTTCTCCAATGCAAACTTGTCAGAATACAAGTAAACATTTTAAAATGTTTCAAACTAGAGGAAACAATAAAACAAACTTTAAACTTTAATTAAAAAAAGAGGTATAAATCTATGGAGAGAAAATCTGTCCATGCAATGTATTGTCAAATGGTTGTGTATAGGAAAATAAAAAAATAGGTTAAAGATGTGATGTACTAAGTGAATGATGGTATAATTTTTATTTTATTTTAACTTATATTTTTATAAAAGGATGTATGAAAAAGTCATAATTGACTCATTCTAATTGATTATGATACAGACTCTCTCTGTGCAACTTAGCTAAGTGTTTGTCTCACTGTGGTGTGATAGCGACGTAAGCAATTATCAATTCGAACTCTAATCCAGTCCAAATAATATAAATGAACTCCTTCATAAGCCGGAAATTTCCCGTCCGCTCCTGATGACTAAAAATGTCATCCACCGCCGTACATGCAATAGAAAACGCGAGCCTTCCATTGTTACGTATCCGAATTATATTAGGGAGCAACAGCGGTAGATTGAACAATTATAATAATGGGGGGCAGTACTTTAATGGTCTTACTTCTCTGCTTATCTTTACTTCTTCTCTCCGTGATTACAATACAAATTCTCTAGTATTTAATCATCATAAAATATTAAAAAAATAATATTATAATCACTTCAGTGTCACAACATACACAACATATCATCTCACTTACCTATGTAAGTATCATCTCACTTACCTATACATCACATATACATATCATCTCACTTACCTATACATCACATATACATATATATGTACATATACAACTTACCTATCAAACTAGAAATAGTAAATTATAAATATATATATGAAAATGACCAATTATGTCTTATGTGACATTTAATTATCATTATTATATTTGATTCATGTGTAATATGATTTACCTATTTTATGCATATCACATAAAATTGTTCTTCAAGGATTCTTTGTCCCCGCGGAATAACATGGAGAAGTTTATGGTTTTTTTCTATAATTATTTAACTTCATGTTTGGTGATTCTGGTTGTTATGGTTGAAGAAACTAAATGATGTGCTTTTTAAAGAATTGAATAAAATTATCAAAATTATGACATTATGAAAATGCCATTTGATTTTAATTTAAATGGCATATTTTTTTTTTAGCACTTATTTAATTGGTATTCCGAGTATATCATTGGAAATTACTTTATTTTTGACATATGTAACCCATTTTGTGATTCTTTAAATTTTTTCAACTTTAGATTACTCCCTTATCCGTGGTTTAATGCTTATTTATGGTCAAGTTTCTCTTCCCTTTTTTATGTGACCTTTTCTTGCTCCTTGACCAAGGACATGTAACATAATTCTTCTTTTTGTACTTGTATTTTATTGTTGGTCCCTAATGTCTTATTCTCACCCTTTTGTGATTTTTTTGAATGGTTATATTTGAAGGAGTAAACTAGATGTCCCATGATTACTTAAAGTGTTTAGCATTGTATTTTATTTGAATAATGTCTCATGCTTTCTTAGGATTCTAGGAACCATGTGATCCATCAAATTCCCACACTTGTGTGGAGTACTTACTAAGGTGTGTTCTCTTCGAGCTCGTTCTTTTCAAATGCATGAATATGATTGGCTTGAATTAAGATTAATTCATTTTTCTATGGCAATGGAAGGATGATGTGGATTTGACTCTCACAATAATAAATTGAGTTACTTAGTTTTACTAGAGTCACATGTTAGTGTAGTTTGGAGTAGTAAGTGGATAGATTTTTTTTTTTCCATAGTACATTTTTATAATAATGTATTGCTTCATTTTGTTTAAATTAATATTTTTCCAAATTCTATTTTTTTTTTAATATAGAATATCAAACGTTATTAGGATATATAATTTTAATATAGATTTTAAATATAAATTATAAAATTCTCATAAAATTCTTATAAATTTTAGTTAAACAAATTATTAGAAAAAAGATGGATTTTGTCTATTCATTAATTTATCTTATTCTAGTTAAATTTAAGTAGGATTTTAGTGTTAGTTTAATTTAAATAAGATATTATTGTTAGTTGGATGACATCACTACAAAAATTATAATATGTAAAAATGATAAGGAAAGTGAAAACACATCCTAATGAATATCTAAAAGAAATAAAAGAATCTAAAAGAGTGGAATATTAAAAAATGTAACGAGATATAGAAGAATGAAGAGGAATAAGAAAGAGGAGGTTTCTTTTATGGGATTTGTTATAGAGAAGCATTTCAGTATTCAAGGCTATAAAGAAATGTGTGATGGGCATGAGGTTATGGGATTTACTCAATTGATGACATCTCATAGATTTGTTGTGAGCTTCGAAAATGGTTGTGGGGCCTCTTTGAACTATTGTTGGAGTGCTAGATGTGAGAGGTAATAAACTTGTTGCATTTTTGTTTAGGGAATTCGTATTTCATAACAATATCATACATCAATGGCTAAGTATTTATTGATGGCCCAAAATGGCCGTTCAACATTATAGGGGAGACCACCCAGTCAGGAACTTAAAGGAGCTCCTTTTCCATTTGGAATAGCCATTCCAATTGGTTAAAGTAGGTCTAATTACCTTCTCTCTATCTCTACTGGCTTAAAGTATTTCTTTAACTTGCCAAAAAAGATAGTGCAATCGGATTAGCCTTCTTGCTCTGCATGGGAAAGGAAGAAAATCCTTAAGCTGATTTAAGGCTAAGCCAAACCACAACCATGGTTTTTCCTCTTTTAGAAGAGAACTTCTAGAATGCAATATTTAATCTAAATTGCAAATATATGCTACAATGCAAGCAAAAGGAAAAAACTCCTAAGCCTATCTTGATTAGGAAGATGTAGATCTAACCCAACTGAGAGCAAGATATTAATATAATTGGGATTTTAACATGTCTGGCTTAAGATGAATATGTACCTAATGAAGTAGTTGAATTAACTAATATTATAATTATCGAACATGTTGTTCAAATATCTATTAACAATGAATGATGAACTACTAACATTAGGAAGTTGTTCTCATAATGCCAATGGAAATTAAATACGAATTAGATGACAGATTTCTGAGTAAGTAGTCACTCAGAAATCTGGTTTTAATATATCATAGTAAAAGATTCAATTGAAAAAATATTCATGAGACAAACAAATTAGATAGCTAATCTGTAAGACAAGTATTCATATTGACAGTAGTGCACAATATAAATCCAATTAACATAATTCTACCATCAAGAATGAAATTCACATTAAAAATAATAATATTTCTAATACAAATTTATTAAAATTTGGTCTGCTTCTCTATTCTTTAAATCTGATCTCCTATAATCTCCTTCAACGCATAAAATTTTCTACTAAAAGAAAGAGTTGCAATAGTGCAAGCTCTGTTTCTCATACACAATTCAAAATAAAAAGATACAAATCCCTATAATCCTGAGATCTGAGATTGATCCCCTCTACCTACAACATGAAACCTCTATTACAATAGTTCTTTTAGAATTACATAATTCATAAGAGCTGAGCCCTTAATACATTCTTTAAAATCCATATTTATAATTACAAATCAAAATCAAAATGAGAGAACTATTTTTGAAAATAAATTTGCTCCCACAAATTTTATTGGCCACCATTCTTTTTCCTCTATTGATGGAGAAATATCATTGATCCAAACATTATCTTCCTCATCTCCTCAACTGTTACCCTACCAGAAACAATCAAAATTAAATTAAAAATGCAAATCAAAATGAAAAATACCAAATCTGGAAAACAAGAATCTTCAATCAAAATTCAATTAAATAAATAAATAAAAAGAAATATGAGCTTTCCATTGATCCTTGTAAATATCTTATTGGAAAAATAGAACATAAACGAATGGATTTGCAATTGACAATGGTTTTGAGAAAATGAAAATGAAAACATTAAACTCAGAAAATTAATTTTGGTTACAAATTCATAGCTTAATTTTCTACTAAAGTTTAGAATCATTTAGTGACCAAATGTGGTCATGCAACCACTTCGCAGATATTCTCCATTATTTTATATATCTAACAAGCCATTATCGACCTCATTTGGCAAAACAAAGCTCAACTTATGAGCTTCCAAAGTTGAAAAGTCAAAACTGTTAGAATTTTGGAAAAAATGTTGCCTGGGCCAAAAAGAAAAAAAAAAAAAAATTAAAAATCTTAATTCTAATCGTAATTATATGTTAATTAATTATTTTATTAATGAAATATATACCATTTAATTACAATTGAAAATTAAACTAAACCAATTACAAATTAATTAATCAAAATTTTGAAATTAATTTATTACATTAATATTATAATTACAAAATTGAAATAATTAAAAAATAAATTAATTTAGAATATATTAAAAAAATAAAAAAAAGAGAGACACATGGCATTACCTTAGTGACTAGTGGTTCTGTATGGATGAGCCATAAGTGGAATTTGGGCTCAACATATGAGCCATATACGATGAGGAGGGGCCTTTTTATGAAGTGAGAGGAGTAATGGTGGAGGATTTACCATATATTAAAGTGGGAGGCATTATAAAACATGGAGAAGAGGCTTTATAAGTATTATGATATCGAGGAAATATAATATCAGAGATTTCTTTTAAGGAACTCTGATATTCTAATTCCCAAATAATCCGATATACCAGTTGTTATAATAATTAATATGTCAACATCCCAACATAAACCCACATTGAGTTTGCAGTAGTGGATTATTTTGATATGAGATATTAGAGCTTTGAAGGACCTTGGGAATTTTTAAATGAAACAAAATTTCTTATATAACATTCCAAAGGAACATCAGAGAAGAAAAAAAAGAGGTGAGGTGAAGTGGGGCCTACGTGGAGTGGGTCCCATCCATCATAAACTAAAACCACTAGGTAATTTAAAAATTCGAAAAAATTAACTACAACCGCTTTGTAATTTTCAGATTTTAGGTCTCATAGTTGCTTTGAAAAATTGGGAATTGGAATAAACTACCAAGATCCTGAAAACATATCATTTTAATTGTTCTACAATTTTGATGCAACGATTTTGTCGGATCATCAGTGAAAAATGAATTAATTAGTAAAAATTAATTAAAAATCGATATTTACAAATAATTTACAAAAATTAACATAATGTACAATTTTTAGCCATTAGAGTAAAATTGATCAAAATTCGGATGAGAACCATTTGCAAACCATGCATCCAAATGAGAGGAAACAAGAACTAATGGAAAGCTTGCAAAAAATTGAACTCAATGAAGCTATCAAAATAGAAATCTGATAAAAATTAAAAAATGGAAACATTGTAGGACACTTAACCAAAAGAAAATATTAAAAAGGTGATTTAGCTAAGTTTTCAGAAAGGGTCCCCATTATTTGAAATAAATTCTAGTCAAAAATGAGAGTGTTGAATTTTCACCTCAACAATTGGCAACAAACAGGGAAGAACCAGTTATCTATGGTTAAAAGTGGTGAACTTCAATTTACTCAAAGGTTAAAAGTGAGGCATTCTTTTAAACTATCAAACAATAAACATTTCGAGGGATACCACATTAATGAATAAATAATATAAGTTTAAAAATAAGTACTCAAACAGATTGAGCCTAAAATCACGAATTTGAATTTTAGGAAATAATTTATTATTTAAGAGTACCTCATATGAAAAATAAAATAAGGTACATATAGGAGTTTTTTGATAAAGAATATATCCATTGTTATGAAGGGTCTCTCACATTGATTTGTTGCCAACTAGCATGAACAATACCTCGGTGAAGATGTATTTTATGCCATACGAGCATGCACCGCTACTAGCGAGCATCCATAGACCCGACATGTTTACTTGTATTTCTCATGCTTCCCCTTTTGATCACTCTTTTGATAAGCACATTTTCGGGCTTTATTTTATGATGTACCTGAGTGAAAGAGGTGGGATGGTAATAGAGATTTATGTTAATGGATATAATACTTCCACAATGTTGACTCCAAATATTTCCCCATGACTATCAATCAGATACTTTTATAAAGTGGAAGGATGAGAGGGATCCGTTGAATTAAACTTAGGTCAATTATTTCCTTGAAAAGGTGAATTATATTACATAGAAAGGATGTATTTCTCATGCTTCCCCTTTTGATCACTCTTTTGATAAGCACATTTTCGGGCTTTATTTTATGATGTACCTGAGTGAAAGAGGTGGGATGGTAATAGAGATTTATGTTAATGGATATAATACTTCCATAATGTTGACTCCAAATATTTCCCCATGACTATCAATCAGATACTTTTATAAAGTGGAAGGATGAGAGGGATCCATTGAATTAAACTTAGGTCAATTATTTCCTTGAAAAGGTGAATTATATTACATAGAAAGGATGTATGTTCCTCAAAGGAAAATATTTAAAGTGAGAGGGATTTATGATTCCATAAAGATATACCTTTAATGGTAAATGAGATTAATTAAACTGACAGAGTAAGAATTTCCCATGTATTCCAATCAATATTGGGTGAGAAGAAGACCTTTCAAATAAATCTTAGCAGAATCACCAAAATCAACCCATAACCAATCACAAAAATGAAAAATAAATCAAAACTAGAATGAAAGAGGAAAGAAACAACTCCAAACATGTTAAAATGAGAAAGGAAAAGGTGAAAGAAAACCCCAAATTAAAGACAGATCGAACAAGACTAATTATATAAATGTCTCAACAATAGAGTAAAAGAAGATAAGCATGTGCATTTTCATTTTATGATGAGAATATATTGAATTTTATCTTGTAGTGTTGCAAGAAATTAGACTTTGAAACTAAAAAGGTGAAAATAACTTATGAGGTAAAATTCAGCCCAAATGAGAAATCTGTACCTGTTGTAAATTTTCTTGTTTCAAAGAAAATTTTGCATAAAAGCATCTTAGCAGTCTTTGATAAAAAGATTGCTTAAGAAACAAACTAAAGGTGTGGAAACTCCCTGGTTTAGCTATTTTGATAAAGATCATTACTGCATCTTTAAAAAATTGAAAGAACACAAAACAAAAGAGAATTAGTGCCAAATCCAAGCCAGCAGGGGTGTGAGATAATTTTGGGAGACCTGTAAAATGGAGATATATATCAACAAACTTAAAAATAAAACATAAATAATTAAAAAGAATGAAAATGGACATATGAGACTTACCATTGCCTCATTTAACTTACTTGAAAAGCGTGGATCTTGTCCAACAAAAGATAACCACTTCTTTTAATTGAAATAAAAAAAATGAAAAAGTGGTTGTCAATGTAGTTTCCATTATCCCAAAATGATAACTTATTAAAGCTAAAATACAACGAGATGTAAACTAGAAGAATACAATGTTTCATGTTCAAGGGATCTGAAATGAATAAAATCCATAAAAAAAGAAAATGAATATATGCTTCTTTATTAATTGTAGGAATAATTGTTCTCTTTTCCTTTTCCGATTTCATATCAACTTCAAGATTTTCATAAAATCTCAAAATTCAAGAAAAAATCCCAACTTTATGTAGAGGGAGAGGACTTGAAGTTTGTATACTAATATGAAGTGATATATTAGAAATTCAAATAAAAGAGAGTTTAAAAATGAAGTGAGCATGATCCATTACCTTTGTGTGTTTCGAACTTTCTTACGAGCTAGTTGCTCAAGTGTGCCTTTTTCTATGCATTTTCAACCTTCTTGATTTATTCAATATGTCGGGGACCTGAGCCTCTTTTATGTCAGTTTAAATGAAAATATGTTGGACCACGAGAAACTTACCACGATGGATTACAGAATGGATAAAGTTACCATATTCCAATGTCCCAAAATAGGGAGGCTCAATATAGATATTACAAGTTACAAACACTTCGATATAAATATGTTTAGATAACAATATTTCAAATGTATAAAAAGATCTATCAAAAAGCTAAATTTTAGCAAGAGAAAATATCGTAATAATTTTGAAAGAGGTACCATTATGGAAGGTGTCGATAAATGATGTGCCAAACGTAAGAGCTCAAGGTTTCCAAAAATTTCTTAGGGAAGAACTCTGATAAACAAAGACCTTCTTTATAAAGTTTTCGACAACATTTGTTTTCGGAAGCTTAATTAAATTTCCTCTACGATGTAAGAAGTCTTGATATTTAAAACATTAAAGGGAAGCAATTTCTCAGATTTTTTTTCGTAACTTTGTATAAATAAATCTTACGATATCAAATATGCCCAATAAGGAATGGATTTTAACGTATAACATGGTAATATTGTATATTATGGGGAATTTAACTATCAGAGGTAATCAATCTCCTAATATTTTTATAAAATGGCTCTGATAGCTTCCGAAAAGAAAGTAAGAAGGGCACCTACATTTTTCTATAAAACTAAGCTTCCGAGGAAAGGAGTCCGAGATTTAATAAATATGAGAATAAATTGAGTGTTAAAGATCTCGAAAACCTTTTTGAAAACAAAATCAGCTTACAAGACTTTGAGACCACAAGAGTCTAGTGAAGATAGTGAAATAGGGGCCATTTCCTTCGCTAAGCGTAATGGGCGTAGTAGTGGAGGAAAAAGGAAATGTGGATCTCGGAGAGGTAAATATTGGAATTTTTTTTAAATTCTTCTGATATAATAAAAACCCAAGAGACCGATAAGATAGAAAGCCTGATATTTTGAGGAAAGATCTCTGAAAAATGAAAACTAGAGGATCAAGATTGCAAGATTCACTAATTAGAGGCTCCGAGTCACTTCGGAAGCAAGGAATATGACTAAAGGGAAAACAATATGAACAAGTGTGATGCAATGGTTCAACTCAACTTGGCAATTGTAAGATTCAAAAAGAGTAGAGATAAAACCATGGATAGGGTTATTTTATGATTTGTTGCAAGATTTTGGAGCAAATCTCCTTTGCTTATGGGCCTTCTTTAATTTAAAATGCAAGAAGCTTTAGAACCACGACAAATCGGAACAAGGAATGGCTAATTGTTCAATTTTATCTACATTAATGATTATTAGCTCATCTCATGCATTTGTGAAGAAAGGAAATATGAATAGAAGAAACAATTTAAAATACCAAAATTTTGATGAAAAAGCAAATACTTCCTTGAACATGTTGCAAATTGTAAACGGTTGACTGCTCACTTTATTCCAAATCTAACTGAATTTTTTTGTACACATCAAGTATCCAAATCAAACTAATGAAGACCTCATGAATCTTCGAGTTCTCCCATAGATTTTCATAACTTAAAAATCATCTTCTTATTCCATTTAAATTAAATACTAAGTAATGAGTGATCTACATCAGTTTCCCATTTAAATTGAGGAAAATGTGGTAAAAATGACCCGAAGAAATGTTTGTGAAATTATGGAAAGTTGGTATGCTTAGCTATAATGATTCTTTGAAATTTCATCATTCATGATTTTGTTTGAGAAAAGAAATTTAATCTTATGATGAAAATTTGTGAAAAGGGATAATCAAGATAATCACACATGTGTATGATCCGAAACACTCTAAGTCACTTTTTCCAAAAATGAAATGGATAACAGAGGAAACATTTGAGCCCATTACTTGTTTATTAAAAATTTACAAATCAAACTGAAAAATAAAAAAAAGATGAACTAAGAAACAAAATTAATCCTATTGCTATTGTAACTATTTGAGTGAGCATATGACTAAGTATAGTCATACTTCCAATGAAGTCATTTTCTCAGTTTATATGTTTCTATACACACACACACACACACACACACACACACACACATATATATATATATAGAGAGAGAGAGAGAGAGAAGAAATTTATTAGGTATTGGATTCAAAATTAATGTGAAATTGTATAATTGATTGTGTTACTCCTATCCATTAAGTTGCATTCGACCACATATTTTACCACACACATTTAAATTTGTCAATAACTGAGAAGTAATAGCATTTTTGAGTTGAGATGTGCTCTAGAAATTAGTATGGGGTAGACATGTAGGCATTAGATGTTAGATGCTAGATGCTAGTTATGTAGGTGTTAGATGTGAGATGTGTAGGAGTTAAATATATGAATTTTTTTAAATTTTGGGCTCACAAGTATACATATGTTATGTAAAATGTTTAATTTGTCAAATTACATATAAAATAAAAAAAACTTTAATAATTAATAACTAAACTAGAATTGAGATAAAATAGTAAATTCACTAGATGTTTTTGGTTCTATGTTTTTGCAACCCATGTTTTTACATACAGTATTCTTCTCTAATGGTAAAATTATATAAAAATAAAATAAAATTAAAATTAAAAAAAAAATAAAAGAAAAAATAAAATAAATAATTAATAATTTAAATAAAATTAAGATAAAATAGTAGGTATATAGATGGAGGTTTTGGGCTCCATATTTTTACAACCCATGGTTTTCTTCTCCAGTAGCCAAATAACATTAAAAAAAATAAAAAATTAATAGTTAATAATTAAAATAAAATTTAGATAAAATAATAAATTTACAGATGGAGGTTTTTGGGCTTTAGGTTTTATCAACCTATGGTTTTGCACATGGTATTCTTCTCGAATGTATCCTATTTAAAGGTATGCATCGCTAATGTGAGACATTCATTGTAATAAAATATTTTAGCTAGATCAAAATAAATAATAATTTCCATAACAAATATCATTATTTTGAGAAATTTTCATATTCATTCTTGCGAAGGAAACCTCTCAATAAAGACACGCTACATAAAGACTTTATAGCTCTCTTGATGCATGCCTTACAAGTAAAACTTGGGAAAATCAACCTTTCTCAGTTTGTTAAATAGCCTTAAAAGATTAGATTTCTCTAAGTTGTTCTGTCTGTTACTCATTTTATTTTATATGTTTGAAATTTTCCTCTTGAGTGTGAAGAGAAAAGTGAGCACGAAAAAAATAAAATATGGTACATGTAGTCTTACATTTTATTTATATATTGTTTTTCACATTAAAATTTATTAGAGTTGTTCAGTTATGACTGATTCAACCATTAGTTTTAACCTTCACATGAAAATCCATTGGAATATGTCTCACATATATTCATATCAACTAAGTTTGGATATAAATGGTATTGGGTTTGATTTAGGACATGGAATGATAACATCAATATCAAATTAAAAGAAGGTTAGTTAATGTCCTTGATTCTTGTAAATACCTAGGTATATATTCTTATTGGTTTTTATGGTATAACAAAGGAGCTTATTAGGTTTTACAGTTTAACAACAAAGCTTCAAATATACTATCTTAACTACTGAGCTATATATATATATATATATATATATATATATATATATATATATATATAGAGAGAGAGATATATAAAACCATCCTAGATCCATCTTAGCTCTGGCTGTGTTACGCTGCGAGAGGGATCAAATCTCTCAAAATGCAAACATTTCCTCAAGTTTTGCACTCAAGAAAGAGGTTTATGCCATAATAGATTTAATCTCTTGTCACTTAATAAAAATAGAGTTAATATGTATCCAAACAGGTACGTAATTTCAATAAGATAAACTCTATTATAATGTTTAATAGAAATTAGATATATATTTTATTATTAATGCTTAGATTTAATGTTAGGAATCGAAAAATAATATTACTACACGTAATGGTTTAGATAAATTTTGTTTTAGAGTTTAATATAGAGTAAATATATATTTTATAATTTTAAAATTATTAATAAAATTAGCTAAATATAAGATATAGTTAATTACTTAATTTTTTGTTTTATTAAATAAATATGATATTGTAATTTTTTTATTATATATATATAAAATTAATTCGACTAGTGTATTTGTATAAATTATATAATTTTTTTCTAAAAATAAATAGGAAAAAGATATTCTATGGACTACTCTATTTGGTTGAGTATGATTACATGCCATCAATTATCCATTCCTAACATATGAAACAAAACCTTAGTTTTTATTAAAATATTCATAATTCGTCTTAAATCAGGATTTATAGACATATATCTTATTGTATATTTTTTTAATTATTTAATTTTATGTAATTAATATAAATATATATATATATATATATATAAACTTTTAATAATTTCTTAATATTGTGTCATATTACATCTCTCAAGCATGTGGATACCTTCTATACAATTCTATTTCTGAATTGACATTTTATTTACTAAATCTATACAAAGGAGTTATAATTAATTATTTTATAAAAAAAAAATATTTATTTAATTTTTAAAAAAATAATTATTTAAATTAATAAGGTAAAAGTATATATAATAATAATAATTAATTTAATAATTTTAATACGATAAATAATTAGATAATTATTTATGTTTATTTTTTTTTATATAATTTTCATTTTTTTTTTAAATATTGTAAAAGAAATATAAAACAATCTCTTATTTATTTTAAGAAGTTGATTTCAAACTAATTGAAAATATATCATAATAATAAAATAGTTTTCTTTTGTTATAACTAGAGTTATATGGTGGCAATGTCATTGTGTTTTTTGTATAGTTGTATTTTTTATTTATAGTTTTAGTTTGTGATATACGAAATTCGATGACTACCAATCTAAAGGAGACAAAAACATTTCCATTGGTCAAATGTATTATGGTATGTTAGTTTGATTGTTGTTAATTTGTTCAAAGTTAACAGGATTAACTTATTTGAACTTAATTATTAGTAACAATGATGGTGAGCTAGTTGTAGTTGATGTTAAAATTCTAATGTCCAATGCTATTACAAACAAGCATGAAAATCAATAGAGTAGTGTTGATGGTGTTGGAAATTAATAAACCAAAGAGGTATCCTTGGTATGAAGTCTCAATTAGACCTCACACTGTTTGGAGTAGGAGCTCCAACTAGAAAATAAGTATGGTTATCATTATTCTTAGGAATTTGACTTGGATGCACTTATCAACATAAGATATTATGCAAACAAGCTTTGAAACAAGAAAGTTGACACTATGAGGCATACAATTGCAATGTATATAGGGTTATTTAATGGAAAGGAGAAGAAAGAGTGCATCTCTAGAAGAAAAATAATAGTATTATCCTAGAAGAGACACATAAGAGCATGGAAAAATCATTGATTAACCTACAAAGTAGTTGACAAGATAAAAACAACCATAAAAAGAGTAAAAACACACATTCAATAAGATGCATACTAAAGAGAACAAAATACTTCATTTTCATTAGTTTGTGTTACCATAAACATACATTGCGTAAAATGAAAGAATAGTCTCACAATCTTCCACGACATATGCATGAAAGTTTGTCGTATCTCAGATCTTCATATATTAAGTGAAATTACCAATATACACAATTACAATGCTACCACACTAGACCCAATAGTGGAACACTAAGTCACTACTTTCTCCTCGAAAGGAAGATCTTCTCTTCTATGTGAAGCTAGAGTTCCAAATCCCTTTTACTTGAGCTATGAGGGTGAATTTATAACAAATGAGATGACTCTCCACCTTGCATATGACTCTTGACCTCCCTCATGACTCTTGACTGAGATTCTACTATGACTTTTCAAATTCCTACATGGCCTTTGAGCTTCTACATGACTTTAGAACTTTCAAGCGACTCTTCATATTCCATGTGGGACCCTTGGGCATCCACATATTTTACATTTCTTCATTTTTTTGAAATCATATAATTACATTCCACAAATGATGTGGAAAAATACATTTTCACATGACTCTGTAATGACTTTTGAGAAGCCATGACTTAGTAACACTTACATGAGACTTCATTGTATCAATGCCAAGTTCCTCTCTTTTTTCTATGAACTTTAATTATTCATGATGGATCTTTCTTTTTTTCTTCATCTTCACCCTCCAAAGGCTCTAGATGAGTGTTATAACCTTCCACGTCAGCAGGAGTTGCTATCCTTTTGTCTTGGTCCAAGATTCATTCATATCCTTCATGATGGCTCTTCCTTTTTCTCCTTCTTTGCAAGTACTCTCTTGTAGTCTCTCCTTGATGAAATTCCTTGAGGATGACCTTGCCATGTTGCAATTATAACACTTGGAGATGAATTCCACTCTTGAAAAGCTAAAATTTGTCTAGAAACCACCTATTATACGTTGACTTGATCTTGGAAGAGGTTGACTATAATGAGGCAACTAACATGATTTTGAGATAATGAGGCTTAGAATTGCACAATTGAGGGCCATAGGGACCATGATGACCAAACTATAATCTTTAACTATGCAATGTGCAATTTGGGAAAGCTTTCAAGTTACTCCGCAGTAGGAAAACTCAGGAGTCAAGGTGGTGAGCTTGTTTATAGAAGATGCATAGTATGTTGCTTAACTAATAGGAGGTAGAGATTACACAGTTGAACATCAAAAGGACTAAGGGATGACCACATTATCCAGTATAACTTCTCAATGTGTGGTAGGAGGTAAGTTAGGACATGGTACCATGTAGTGAGGGGTTTTAGTCAGTAAAGAAGGCAAGACTAGTCATTATAAGTACATAATGAATAATGATTGAGGGACAAGCTCAATGAATTTTGGAATTGAGGGTTACAGTAACCTAGAGGGTACCTTACCACTAAAACTATGCAATGCACAATGGGAGGCTCAATGATGAAAATATTATGAAGTTGGGCAAGGTAAGGAGACATGGAGGCAAGTGTTTCCACTATAACTATGCAATCTGTAGTAGTTGAAGGGGAGTCTTAGGTGACTATGCAATTGGGCATGATAGTGACACAAAGATGACCCCATTTCCCACTGAGATTATGTAATGTGCAGTATGGGAAAGACTGGCCAAGGAATTACGCAATTGATCAAGTGAAAGAGGCAAGAGTGATTGTGGTGCAGGTAAATTCTCGGTGCAGACACAAACAATTCCTATAGCTCGAGAGAGTGGGTCTAGTCACAAACAAACAATCTATGGAAAATCTCCTTAAGCTAGCATCAAATAAGAGGGCCTACCTCTCATAACGCTATTCTTCATAGTGGTGATCCTGCTTCCTTGCTCCAGCTATCTTCTGTTTCCTTCCTTCAAATACCTGAAATAAGAAAGCAAACAACAACAACAAACATGATAGCATAAAATATTGTATTCAACCTACTTAATAGGTCATGGAAAATTAAGCCATAAATATGTAAAATAACACTTCATGTAGGAAATCAATCAATAGTTGTATTCATATAAATTAGAAAGATTACAATTGATGCCTTCACGTTGCTGGTCTCCTACGATGCATCCCAGTTCCCACACTTCTACTAGCACTTTATGGATAGCCCCAACTATGGAAGTTTTAAGGTCTCTTCCCTCTAGTCCCAAGCCAAACCAAAACACACTATTCTCCCCCAAACATACACTAGAAAGCTACAAAATGTAGATGTCTTGTTGATCATTCAAACTCACTCCAAAACTAGTTGAGCTTGGGAAAAGAGAGGTTTATATAGCTTGGATGGATGGGAGATGGTTCCTCTCATCATGGGATAAGGTCTTATCTCTTGAGTTTATTCCATCCTAATAGGGGAAAGGAGCCCAAATTGACTTCCTCGGCTCCATCCATTCCAACCATCTACCAGACTTCTGTTACGAAGATTCTATTGGTAGAGGCTTCGAATCCATATTCAAAAACTTGCCAAAAGAGGATCGACGCGACTGGGAAAGGGCTTAGTCACTCGTACGGTGCTAGGGCTAGTTTTAATCTCTGCAAATTGGTGTGAGGAGGAAACTGGTCAGTGGCATCGATCTTGTAAACTAGGATAAAAGGAAGATTCTTGGGATATGATACAAAGGGGAATTATTCTTCTCATGAAGAGGGACATACTGGGAGTTTATTCATGATGGGAAAGCATGTCGGGTTCACTATAGAGGTCCTCCAAGATCATGGATGGGGAGTATAGGGACAATGAAAAAATGTTGTGTCACAGATGCCCCCTAAAGCATGAAGGTCGAACTAGAGTGAGGGGTGAAATGCTTTACAAGTGGATGAAGGGAACCGGAGTCCATCGTCAGAAAAATAGAGTCATGTACATGGATCCAAGGCATGGGCACAACCATCCAATACAAAGGGTCATAATGAAACCAAGGTATGGTCGCAACCATCCAATAATAAGGAGGATCACATATAAAAACTCATGGTATGGTCACAGACATCCATATAAAAGAGACATGTACATATCAACATGATCATGTCACATCGCCTCACAACCTGGATTGGTATGATCTAAGCCTAGGGTCTTGCACTCCAAATGACCTGATCAAAGAACAAATCCTGACATGTGAATGAATGTGTTGAAGTCGAACATGCTAGAAATTCACTTGATTAATAGTCAATGATGTGAACTATTAACAAGAATGAGAGAAACCACCTGTTGGAAATAATACTGGGAGGGGGGAGGGGGGGTGAATCAGTATTATCTAATTCTTTTAATGAACCTTCCTTATTTGATCTTTGAATTATATTTGCATGTCAGTACCATAAAATAATGTGCATGAACAAAGAAAACAGATAGTCACACCAAAGAACACAAGATGTAAGGTGGAAACCCAATGTGGGTGAAAACCACCTGCTGCAATATGTCTCTATCTTCTTTCAAATTAGAAACTTCTTTTACAATGGTTTTGTACTGGTGCAGTCCTTTACCAATACGCAGGCTGCAACCTGCAGAGAGCTACAACTCTCTCTCGTTTTCCAGTCTCTCCTGGAAGGGAGCTACAACCCCCTACTTCTTTTCTTACAAGGACCACTTTTCATAAATTTTCAAACTGGATCCATAAGCATCAATTGATCATCAAGTATGAGAGAATCACCCAATCAACTGTAGTAACTAGATCAACAGTAATAGGACCAAACCCAGAACACAACAATGATAAACAAAGATTTTAAGAGAAGGAAGCACCCTGCTCCACTGCTAGCCTGCTTCCGGACTCACCCTGCTCAACTGCTAGCCTGCTTCCCGGACTCACCCTGCTCAACTGCTAGCCTGCTTCCCGGACTCACCCTGCTCAACTGCTAGCCTGCGTCCCGGACGCACCTTGCTCAACTGATAGCCTGCGTCCCTCGCTCTGAGTCTATTGAACTGCCTGCGTCCTGACGCACCTGAACCCTTCTGCGCCTACGTCCCGACGCACCTGAACCCTTCTGCGCCTGCGTCCCGACGCACCTGAACCCTTCTGCGCCTGCGTCCCGACGCACCTGAACCCTTCTGCGCCTGCGTCCCGACGCACCTGAACCCTTCTGCGCCTGCGTCCCGGCGCACCTGAACCCTTACTGCACCTGCGTCCCTCCGGGCATAGATGATTTCAAGACTTCAGAAGTAACCCAGACAGTCAGATCTATAGATCTGAACATGCGCCGAAGAGATCTCGGTCCATCAGTAGATTCGCCTTGTTTAGATCTAGACCAGATCTAGCCCTCATAAGATATTCAACCAAAACCATGCTTAAACCAAATGATCTCCTTTGCTTTATATAGGCAAGCTCCTCCTCAAATCATGGAACAATACCACGAGCCGACACCATAATAACACAATACCGTTGGCTAGATACCAAGAGTAAAACACAAGAAACCCCCACGTGAGCTTTTCTCTGCCTTGAAATGTGTGCACTGGGTGGACGCACCTCCTGAATGGCTGGCCTGCGTCTCTGGACGCGGTCCCTGCAAGGTGTACCTGCGGGTACGCACCTTCTGAACTGATATCCTGCGTCCTTCTTATTTTTCAATAAAATGAGAGCCTTGTCATGGGAGTTGCCATCAAGTACAACATCTGTAACATATAGCCATACCAGAGAACATAATGCCAACAATCTCCCCCTTTGGACTTGATGGCAACCTTACAATCTTCAGCTTCATTCTCCCCCTTTGACATCAAGGGCAAAGGGGTATGCTCCCCCTAAGATCATGCTCCTCCTGAAAATGAACCAGATCTGTAACAAAGAACCATAATCCACCATGAAAGAGATAGAGACATATTGCAGCAAGATCTCCTTCTGACCATCCTCCATAATGCCAACAATGCATTATATGCTCCCCCTGAACCTGTGAGCTAACCATGACTGAACCATTTCCTGAGTCTGTTCTGCTCCCCCTGAGCCTGAGCCAACCATGACTGAACCTGAGTCTGTTCTGCTGCCCTTTCTTCATATACGCGACTTTGCAGCCTGTAACTCGCGTATATACGCGACTTGTCTTCATTATATCAGCGTATGCAAGATGGAATACTGAATTTCATCACTTTCAGATTCCCCTGTGTCTGTTATGTCCGCTGTCTGAATTATGCCACACCTTTCTGTCTCTGTCTTCTTCAATTCCTGCAACTGTGATGATGTATGGTCCTTTTGTTTTGAATTTTGAAATTTGCTCCTGCATTCCCTTGCTTTATGCCCATAGTTGTTGCATGTATAACATCTTACATTTTTCATGTTCCTTCTATCACAATCAATTGCTTTGTGTCCATATGCATTGCAGGCAAAACAATATCCTCTGAAATACCTGGGATGCGATGATCTGTCTTGAACCATTCTACTTCTACATCTGGCTGCAACATGTCCAAGATTATGACATACATAACATTCAACATTTTTTAGTGGAGGAAATAATCGTCTATCATAGTTAGGAGTAAAGGATCTTCCTTGAGGAATTTCTGTCCTTGGTTGTTCCTCGTTGAGCATTTTAGATTTCTCATTAGAGTTTCTTGCCTCACCTTGTGAACTAGATTCACCTTCAACATATTCATGAAAACCAAGACCAGTCTTGATAGCAGGAGACCTTTGACTATTAAGAATATCATCCAAGACTTTAGTACTATCTTGAAATCGTAAAAGCTTATCCTTTTCTTCTATTTTACCTTTCAAGATATTTACCTCAACTTGATGTTGTTCTTCCTTTTTCAGATATTGATTCCTTAGGTCTTCTTCAGCTTTTCTTCCTTCTTCCACTTGTCGCTTTAGTTTGATCACTTCATGTTCTTGATCTTCAAGATCTTCTCTGTTCTGTTCTCTTGATTTTTTAAGATCTTCTTTTAGAGAGAGGATCCTTGATTCAAGTTTCTGAATAGTTGTACTCTGATCCTTTACTATATCCTGAAATTGCTCCCTTACCCTGATTTCTATCTCCAATTGTTCTTTTAATTTGGCAACTTCTTCAGTTTCTGCATTCTTCTCTTCATGTGCCATGAGACTTTTAATATCTTCGCTATTATTGGATGAAGCATTCTTCTTCTTATGTGCCATGAGACTTCTAATATCTTCACTATCGTTGAATGAACTTTTAATATGGGTATAATAGCTTCTACCATCTTCTTCAGATATCTTTCCTTTGTTATGAGGACATCTAGCAGCATAGTGACCAACTCTACCACATAGAAAACATTTGAAAGGTAGCTTACCTTTGAACCGTCCAGTTCCCCGTTCAAGATTCTTGACAAAATTTACCTCATCTTCTTCCTCTGATACTTCGAATGCGGCCTCTGGTGGTACCTCTTGTCGCATTTCAAAAGCAGTTAAGATCCCATGAAGTTGTGACATGGTGATTTTCTGCACATTCTCCTTTTCTTCTATGGCAGATACTTTAGAGTCAAATTTAGCAGACAGAGATCTCAAAACTTTTTCAACTAAGACAACTTCCTCAAATTCTTCACCCAGATCCCTCATACAATTCACAATCTCATCCATACGCAGGAAATAATTAGCTATGCTTTCATTATTACGCATCTTAAGAGTTTCATACCGGATTCTGAGAGTTTGAAGCTTTGCTCTTTTTACCTGATCATCTCCTTCGTAGCTTGTGACGATTTTGTCCCATATTTCCTTAGCTGATTTGAAATGCATGATCTTCATAAATTCTGATTGAGTCAAACTACTCAATAGGACAATAACAACTTTGGCATTGAGCTCATATTGCTTTTTCTCTGCTGGATCTGTAGGAGTTGCTGATGGGAATTTGTATCCTCCTTCTACGATTCCCCAAACTTCTGCTCCAAGTGATTGTAGATATGCAGTGGTTCTTATCTTCCAGTGAGTAAAATTGTTCCCGTCAAAGACTGGTGGCCTGATGTGTGCCTCTCTTTCTGGATTAGCCATTCTGATGGATCTTTTCCTTCAAGCGATCAAGCTTCCTTAGAAGGACCTGCTCTGATACCAATTGTTGGAAATAATACTGAGGGGGGGGGGGGGTGAATCAGTATTATCTAATTCTTTTAATGAACCTTCCTTATTTGATCTTTGAATTATATTTGCATGTCAGTACCATAAAATAATGTGCATGAACAAAGAAAACAGATAGTCACACCAAAGAACACAAGATGTAAGGTGGAAACCCAATGTGGGTGAAAACCACCTGCTGCAATATGTCTCTATCTTCTTTCAAATTAGAAACTTCTTTTACAATGGTTTTGTACTGGTGCAGTCCTTTACCAGTACGCAGGCTGCAACCTGCAGAGAGCTACAACTCTCTCTCGTTTTCCAGTCTCTCCTGGAAGGGAGCTACAACCCCCTACTTCTTTTCTTACAAGGACCACTTTTCATAAATTTTCAAACTAGATCCATAAGCATCAATTGATCATCAAGTATGAGAGAATCACCCAATCAACTGTAGTAACTAGATCAACAGTAATAGGACCAAACCCAGAACACAACAATGATAAACAAAGATTTTAAGAGAAGGAAGCACCCTGCTCCACTGCTAGCCTGCTTCCCAGACTCACCCTGCTCAACTGCTAGCCTGCTTCCCGGACTCACCTTGCTCAACTGCTAGCCTGCGTCCCGGACGCACCTTGCTCAACTGATAGCCTGCGTCCCTTGCTTTGATTCTATTGAATTGCCTGCGTCCCGACGCACATGAACCCTTCTGCGCCTGCGTCTCGACGCACCTGAACCCTTCTGCGCCTGCGTCCCGACGCACCTGAACCCTTCTGCGCCTGCGTCCCGACGCACCTGAACCCTTCTGCGCCTGCGTCCCGGTGCACCTGAACCCTTACTGCACCTGCGTCCCTCCGGGCATAGATGGTTTCAAGACTTCAGAAGTAACCTAGACAGTCAGATCTATAGATCTGAACATGCGCCGAAGAGATCTCGGTCCATCAGTAGATTCGCCTTTTTTAGATCTAGACCAGATCTAGCCCTCATAAGATATTCAACCAAAACCATGCTTAAACCAAATGATCTCCTTTGCTTTATATAGGCAAGCTCCTCCTCAAATCATGGAACAATACCACGAGCCGACACCATAATAACACAATACCGTTGGCTAGATACCAAGAGTAAAACACAAGAAACCCCCACGTGAGCTTTTCTCTGCCTTGAAATGTGTGCACTGGGTGGACGCACCTCCTGAATGGCTGGCCTGCGTCTCTGGACGCGGTCCCTGCAAGGTGTACCTGCGGGTACGCACCTTCTGAACTGATATCCTGCGTCCTTCTTATTTTTCAATAAAATGAGAGCCTTGTCATGGGAGTTGCCATCAAGTACAACATCTGTAACATATAGCCATACTAGAGAACATAATACCAACACCACCATTAATGACAATGGATCTCAAGGTACCTGCAGCATATTTCACAGAATGTGAATAAAGGAGCTGATGTCTAACACCCGTGAAATTACCCGATCGAAAGCCAATGATGTGAGCTTGTCATCGAGTGTGAAGAACTTGCCATTAGGGCATGCAAGCTCTAAGGTACTAGAAGGGAGTCTCTTGGCCAGCTTCCTAGATAATGAGTTGAAGTCGAAAGGAAGTGACCATGTCGAGGGAGGGCCATGATGTATCCCACATCATTGACATGAGACAAAGGGATGCAAATTATTTTAGATGATACAAAGAATCGAGAGTAAGTGTAACTGTAGAAGGACTAACTCTTGAACATATCGGCAACACAACTCCGAAGTTTGGTAGCTTTTGGATCAATAGGATCAGTGGTTATGATGACATGGCAGAGATCAAATGGAAGGAAAAAATTAATGGCCCAACACAGGAAGGTGAATGATGAAAAGGAGGATATCCCAACCCGACACAAAGCAGAAAGTGTCATGTTCAAGAGTGAGCTACTGACACGATTGATAGAATTTCCAATTTTCCCCACCATTTCTGGTAGGTACCCCAATTATTTTTTATCGCAAGCTTGAAGGGGATAGCATGTTCTTGCATTGTAAGTTCATCCTTAGGGTGAATCCAACCTAGTAAGTTTAATGAGCCCTAGGAAGGAGAAGCTCATGTTCATCACAGCGATAAATCCAATGTCGTTTAATGTTTTAACGAGTCTGAAAAAGGGGTAACTCAATATCTTTTTCATGTTCAGAGATTTTGAAAAAGACATGGAAAATAAAACTCCACATGGTCCCTTTTCATACATTTGTGTCTCTTGAGCTTAAAAAGGTAGAAAACAATACTCGAGAGAACCGCTTGACCATTTCAATCAAGGAGTACCTTTTTCATAAATAGTTCATCCCAACCCGAAAAAGGGGTAAACGTATATTGGGAAAATGACATTTTGCAGCCTTTAACGAGTTCAAAATGACAAGAGCTTGACAAACTTTTCATGTTTAAAGAGTTGGAAAAGAGCTTGAAAGTAGACCCCCCAATTTTATTCTCTTTTATGAGTCAAAAGGGAAAAATAATTGGCGATATTTTCATTTGAGTTTTACAAGTCGAGAAAAGAGCTTAAACCTGACTCCAGTATCATCATCGATAATCCCTCACCTGTCGCTGCACAAAAGGTAAATGCATTATTTAGTCTCTGAGGAAAAATAGGTCAAAAATAATTTTAAAACCCTAATATTTCATGAAAAATGAATAAAAGGAGAAAAAAGTAATTATGTTTTACCATTTACCATTTTACCTTTGTGTGAAGAACTTTTTACCCAATTGTGCCCTAGTTTTTCTAAAGTAGATTGCGGGAGATCCGGGAGGCCATTCGTTGAGAAGTCAATTGCAAGTAAAATCCAACACCTTAAGATCCATTTTCATGCTTATTTTACCTATTTTTAAACATTATTTGGAATTTTTTGAGGAGGTTTTGTCAAAAAAAATTCACCCTCGGTCGGCGCGATTTCTGACCACAGAATCGCGCCGATCGGCGGCTATGAAGATTTTCAAATGTGCCGTCAGCACTACTATTTTTAAAATAGTCACACCAGTGCCATGAAAAAAATATTTTCAAGTTTTTTTCCCAATTTGTCCATTTGAATCCAAATTTATCTGGCCAAAGATGTTTATTGACTTGATTATATGGTTTTTTGTAGGGAAAAACTCATGAAAAATGGTGGATTGGAAGGAACACGAGCATGAGGATATTGACACTCAAGTAATGGCAGACCCAAATTGCCTGAATTCTTTGAGGAACTGTGGGCTCCTTAAATTCTTCCTTACACCAGGTCTATAGGCTCAACCCGAATTGCTACGGTATCTGATCAGTCTCTAGGACATGAATGGGGAAGTTTTCATGAATCGTGACCAAGAAATGGAGTTGGAAACTTCAGACATTTATTTCATCACAAGATTGTCCTGAAGAGGGGAGCTAGCCAATCTATATGGGTCAAGGCTAATTGGGGCAAGTTTGACCATGTTACTTGCAGAACAATGCCTAGAAGCACTCAAATAATAAAGTGGCAAGATCGAGATTATGATTGTTCGGGATCTTGTGCTGAGAGTGTTATTGTTGACCATAAATAGAGTAGTTGAGGCCCAAGCGCAACATGATACCAACAAGTTGAAGTTTTAGTGTGCTATCGACTATACGATGCCCACTATCTTCAATTAGGTGAAAGCTATGAAGGTCAACATGAAGTGCCAGCTATCAAAAACTAAGGTGGGAAACCTGAAGGAGTTATACTATGGGTCTGTTCAAGTGACCTTCTTCCTGGAGCGGGTTCCGCTGCTCCACTACTAGCTGGATGAGGTGGAATCGCCATTGCCACGAGACCCACAAATGGTTCGTTGGAGTGCGTTGATGCCCAGGATTATCGGGGGCCAACAAATGTCCTATAAGCATGCCTTCTTCTCATGGATATGATGACAATTGATCATAGTGGAGGATTGGCCTTACATCGGTACCGACTTTTGTGGTGATCCAGATATGCCACTCCTAGAGGGGGAGGATTATGATGATGGAGGTAAAAAAAGAAAACCATTTTAATTTTTGATTTTTATTGTTTTTGAGCTATATGTGTAAATGACATTTTGATTTCATGAACATAGATGTTGGACCAAAGCGTCCTACCAGGATGTCCCCGATTTCCAGGCACATTGCTCGGCAGTTCGAGGTTGCTCCTTATCAGGAAGGAAGCAACAATCAGGAGGAGATCGCGTGAAACCTCGAGGGATTGACCCATGGTATCCCAAACTATTCCTAGATGGGTGATGCCCCACACCAGTATTAGAGTCATATCATGGGGGTATCAGATCGGATTCGCCGACTGTTGACTTGTGTAGTTCGAGCAGTTACAAGATACCATGAGAATCATGTTTTTTAGTGCATAGGTCTAGCATTCCACATTTTTGAGGCTTGCAAGCCACGGTTGTATTTGAACACACATATTATTTTTTTGGGTTTTGATGTATGACAAACATATATATATATATATATATATATATATATATATATATATATATATATATATATATATATATATATATATATATATATATGTTTCCTTGCTTACTATGGTACAATTTTTTTGTGTTTTGAGTTTTTACATGTTTCATAAATGTCTATCCAACACATAATTAGCTAATGCATCTGATAATGTATTTATGTGTCTAGGAATATGATGATATGTAATGTGATCAAAATTTATCTCTAGTAGACTAATACGTAGATACATTCTCAATATTTGAGGGTTTTTGATGGAATATTTCTCATTGAGTTGAAGGACGACAAGATGTGAATCAATGTTGACAACCAATTCTCAGATGCCAAGAGCGATAGCTTTTGACAACAATTTGATAACTGTGCTATACTCAACGATGTTATTAGTTGTTCAACCTAGAAAAATACCTTAAATATCAATCAACTCACCATGGGAATCATAAATGGCCCATGTTGTCGATGATAGATTTTGGTTACTACAACAGGCACCAGCAGCAAAACCAATGAGAGGAGACACCGACATCTGCAAAGCAGACATAAACATAATAAGCAGGAAGGTTGCTTGCAAAAAACACACCAAACCACATTGTAGAAAAATGAATAACACGCTATTGTACAAAATTAACCATGCAAGATGACCTAGGCATAGTAATTTTTGAGAGAGTCCATGCTTGGACTCGAGTAATCAATCAACATAGATGAAAACTAGAGTTTTACCATTGACATGATGAGTAAGCATTGACTCGGCCAAATAATAGAGTAGAACTCATATAAGGCTATGCCCCCATGCCCCCTGGGCGAGGGAGGGTTATGAGTCAGAAGATGAAAACCCCATTGCAATAATGGGCAATTGGTAAAAACTCAGGGAGGGAGAAAAAACCTGAATCTATGAAGAGATAAAGGTGCCCTTAGTTGAAAGATCTTGACAATGTTAGGAGAAACTGACATGTCAATAGGCAGCAAAGAAGAGAACTTCTCAAGACACATAGAAATAATTGTCGGGCCAGGCAAGAATGAGGAATGATGATGAGTGTCATTCCAAGGTACTTCCTCCAAAGATATTACTTCCATGATACTCTCATCAAAAAGATAAGTCTCAGCTAAGGGATTAGGAGATTCTAAAGAACCAAGCCACATGGGTTGAGAATATGCATCGAGAGATGTTCTCTAAACAAGATGATCAAAGGACACTGAAGGTGAAGCTAAAGCAATGTCCACGTAATTAATTTTAGTGTGACTTAATGGCATAATGTTGCCCCAAGTATCAACAAGATCCAGTGAAGTAATGACCCACATATTAGACTTGACCAAAATCATGTTGACAAAGGCAACATGAGGAGGTGGGAGCAGAAAAATATCCATCAAGGTAGGATCTTTAAAGAGTCCTGCCCCCACACTCTCATAAGGAGCACTGGTGTGCTTGACATACAGAACATTTCCATCCAAGGAGGAAGAGGCAAAGAAGGATAGTTGGTTGACTGTGACTATCTTCCCTTGATGGGGAAAATGAATCACACAGAAAAGGGAGGAGGCTACAACATGCATGGCATGGGTCCAACTCCGTCCGAGTAGAAGATTGTAGTTAAGATTAGCATCAACGATCTCTACTTCGACATGTACTATCTTTCCCTCCAAAGTAATGGCAAGGTTGGGAAGGACACCGAATGGTCACGAATCATGTCCGTAAAAAGCTTCCAGAGTGTTAGGGGACTGGTTCAAAGTAGGAGAACCAATTTCCTTCCAACAAGCGATAGACATAATGTAGGTAGAAGCACCTTCATCAATGACGGTCCTATGAATGGTTTTCTCATTTATGATCACTTGAATGAGAAAGGAAATTTGATGAGGTAAAAAAGGAACGTGCTTTTCTAGGTCAAATCAAATGAGATTAGAGTCAGCTGGATCAATACCCCCAATAGCCGATAGTAACAATTTCCGCTAAGAAGGATAGATTTGAAGCACCTTGAGAGAGCAGACATAGCTGATGGCACTTGAGCCAAATCTTCAACAATGTTATAATGCTGAGCAGCTCGAGCATTGGGAGTGTACGAGGAGTTTCGTAGCACACCTTGAGAAGGTGGTCAAATGGTGGAATCAGGATTAGGTCGCTTTATATGGAGAGGACCAGAACTGGATAGGGAAGAAGAAGAAGGGGTATCTTCTTCCTCTTTCCTTGCTGTCGAGGTACGAATTTGATAATGTTTTGACTTGGTATCCAAGTTAATCGAGGTACTCATCATGAACACTTGTGAACCCGAGGAAGCAGATGAATGAGGCTGGTCTATCATTTGAGTTTGCTAGGACGGAAAGGGCTCTTTCAACATAGCTGGGGTCCCTTTCAGAAAACAACTAACTTTAGACCGCTGGGATAATCCTTACTATAGCGATCCTTCTCACAGATGAGGCATTGATATTTGGGCTTCCATTGGGAAGCATCACCAGTAGATGACTTAGGAGGACCTTGTTTCTAGGCATCAGCTTTACTCTTGCCTTTGCCTTTCTTCTTACCTTTAGAGGATTTATCCGCTGCAGTAGACTGGATAGCATGGACCTCTGAGGTTTTACCAAGGCCGAACGAATTGCGAGAGGAATCATTGGGAGCAGTGTTGGAGACTGACTTTCGTTTGGAAGAAGATTTTACAGGGGTCTAAGTCACTAAACCAATTAATCCATCAACAGGAGGTGTAACCGGAGACTTAGATGTCGTCAGATTAGATGATGGTTTGGGCGCATTGGGTAACACATCATATAATGTGTCGGATTGTGAATAGACGAGGTCTAGATACTGGGCATGCGCGATGGCTTGTTCCTTAGTGATGCATCCACCCATAGAAATGTCCTTAGTAATTTTGTTGATGAATGATTTGGTGAACGACTCAGTCAACAACTGATTAGAAATCTCAAACTTAATCAGACGGCACCTACGTCTCCATTCATGGATGTGATTAGAGATGTGAGTTTTAGTGTCTTGTTTGAGCGACGTTAGCAGATGGGTGCCAGTTTCATAGCAAACTGGTAGGTGGAAATGTGTGAGAAATGCCATGGCAAGAGTGTTAAAGTCATCATAGGTATTTCAAGGTAGTTCGATATACCATTTGGCTGTAGCACCTATAAGAGTTTGTTGGAGAAGCCGAAGAAGAATGGAATAATCAATGTAGGAATTTAAGGAGCACCAGAGGTGATATGTCATCATGTGAGCTTGTGGATCCTCTTTCACTTTTCCTCCAAACTTCAGACAATTGCTCAGAATCTTCAAAGAAGCAAAGGTGACTCTATCACTTTTGGTTCGAGACAAGCTCGAAAGGATAAGCACTTGGGTGATATTTTATATTTAGGGATTCAAAAATATCAAAATGACTACTCAAGATGATCTAGGCAAAAGGATTACCAGGTAACCATGAACTACATAATACCTCCTGGCGAACCAAGAAGTACGGGCATGTAATCTCCCCGAATGCTATGTTTGGTGTATCACGTTTACAAGGTGATAGAATTAGATTCCTATGGATAAATGATTGCAACCTAGTGCGGTATCCCTTTATATACACGATGGTATAGGAAGCAAAAGTCAATACTAGCGATGTCTAGTGCCGAAGCGAACAACAACTGCTAGGTTTAATGACATCGGAACACATCTCTAGCCTAGACCTTCTAAAATGTGATCGTTAGGTTTCAAATGCGCCTTAGGTTAATTGAATACATTTTAGAGTTTATCTTGAAATTATGTCTCACTTTTCAGGCCTTATCAATGTGACTCGAAAAACACCTATATGCAACTAAATGGGACAAGACCCTTTCAATTCGATGAATTGTCTACACTAATGAGAGAAGAAAGCAAACTCAAATGCAAGAAAACAAGCAATAGAAATGAAGATGACCTTTTCACTATTTCACTTCTGAAAACAAAATGATGAAAAACTCTTTCCAATTCCTAACTTTCCTATCAAATGCACTTCAAGTAGTCCTTTCACGAGTAAAGAGAATTCATTTCTTTTGCAATGCAAACGACGATGCAACTCTAGTATTCGATGATGCTAACTAATGTAACATATTGATTTAGCGAACTAGAATTGTGTATTTTTCAATGAAATGATGAAATGAATCTTTCACAAACACTTCTCACTTCAATGAAACATTTCCAATATAATTAATCACAAGCAATTGCAAAGCACAAAAGATAATTCTTTTCAAACTAGTGAATAAAAAATCAACAAATAACAAGATGAGAAATGTGATATATGCTCGAAAAGAGACGTTTAAACAACAAATGAAACTTTCCAAACACGTTAAATGGAAATCAAATCAACAAAAGGACTAACAAATGAAATGCAAAGAGAAACTTTGACTATCGACTTGACTTGCTGAACACACAAATAAGAAAATGGATGATGACCTAGATGCCCTAGGTTACGAAACATCCAAAGACTCAATAAACAAAGTGAAGAAAATGCAAATCAAACAAGCATACAAACCAATCTAAAAGAGCTTTCCAGTTAGGGAGAACACAGTCAAAAAAACATGAGAGACAAAACTCAGAAGGGAAAGACACACTGGCTATGATCTAGGGTAAACCTTGATCTTCACCTATAGGAATTGGCGTGACTGTCTAACTGACAACAATTCCCAGAAGGGGGTTGGCACGACTGTTTTTGAGAAACTCACATTGATCGACGTGACTGTTAGAAAAATAAATGCGCTGACCGAGGATTCAAGGAAAAAAATAAATTCAAAGGCTAATACCAGACTTGCCACTATAAATTTCAGGCTTAGAGCAGCAAACTAGGCAAAGCAGAGAACATTATAGAGAAATGGTGATACTAGAAAAGTTCACACAAAACCATAAAATAAAAATCAATCAAACATAAGGATTGGCTCCCCAGCAGAGTCGCCAATTTGTGGTGTAGGTAAATTCTCAATGCGGACACAAACAATTCCTCTAGCTCAAGAGAGCGAGTCTAGCCACAAACAAACAATCTATGGAAAATATCGTTAAGATAGAATCAAATAATAGGGCCTACCTCTTAGAACGTTATTCCGCTTGGTGGTGATCCTACTTCCTCACTCCAGCTATCTTCCGTTTCCTTCATTCGAATACCTGAAACAAGAAAACAAACAACAATAACAAATGTGATAGCATACAATATTATATTCAACCTACTTAATATGTTAAGGAACATTAAGCCATAAAGATGTAGAATAACACTTCATGTAGGAAATCAAACAATAGTTGTATTCATATAAATTAGAAAGAGATTACAATCAATGCCTTGACATTGCTGGTCTCCTCCGACGTATCTGGGTTCCCACACATCCGCTAGCACTTTATGGATAACCCCAAATATGTAAGTTTTAAGGCCTCTTCCCTCTAGTCTGAAACCAAACCAAAACACACTATTCTCCCTCAAACATACACTAGAAAGCTACAAGCTATAAATGTCTTTCTGATCATTCAAAATCACTCCAAAACTAGTTTAGCTTGAGAAAAGAGAGGTTTATATAGCTTGGATGGATGGGAGACGGTTCCTCTCATCATGGGAGAAGGTTTTATCTCTTGAGTTTGTTCCATCTTAATAGGGGAAAGGAGCCCACACTGACTTCCTTGGCTCCATCCAACCCAACCATCTACCAAAATTTTGTTATGAAGCTTCTAGAGCTTGAAGCTTCGACTCCATATTTAAAAAACTTGCTAAAAGAGGATCGACATGACTGAAAAAGGGCTTAGTCACTGCGTACGACGCTAGGGCTAGTTTAAATCTCTGCAAATCGGTGCGAGGAGCAAACTAGTCAGTAGCGTCAATCTTGTGAACTAGGATAAAAGGAAGATTCTTGGGAAATGATGCAAAGGGGAATTATTCTTCTCATGAAGAGGGATATACTGGGACTTTCTCCATGATGAGAAAGCATGTCAGGTTCACTGTAGAGGTCCTCCAGGATCATGGATGGGGAGTACAAGGAAAATGAAAAAATGTTGTGTAACAGTGATAGACTTGGGTACTTTGATTGCACAGTGTGCAGTTAAGCAAGGGATGGTTCTAAGGATGACTCAAGTATTTACTATAAATTTAGATTTCACAACACTTCTCAAGGTTGGTTAAGGAATGTGCGTTGAGAAAGTATAGTCAGTAGAATGGAGTGATTAAGATCTGGAATTGCAAAATGCATAGTTGAAGGAGGTTTTTGTCTATGATTATGCAGTGCACAGTTATAAAAGGTAAGGTTTCATTAATATGGCTTCGAAATTCACAGTGCGTAGTTGGAGGAGGTTAAGGGATAAATCATGAATCGCACAAGTTGAGAGGACAAGAAAAACTCCAAAATTGAGTAAGTGTGGGATTATTGAGACAATAAGATGACTGTAAACATGATAAAAACCACACTTATACAATCCCACACATGACTAGAAGAAATTTAGTACTCAAAACAATCATGTACATAGTGAAACGACAACAAAGTGAAACTTATTTCTAAGTGTGACAGTTGAAACATAGATTTGCGACACATAGAATACGAGTTACAAAAGAGGTGTCGACTGTAACCAGAATGTGTGCCAAGTTGTGTGAATGTGTCTAGAACATATTATTATGACATATAAAATCATATAATGTAGAAGAGTGCATTAGAGTTGCCTCTAGTGATGCACCAAAGTGTGACACGTACATGAGTGTAACCAGTTACAAGCGACACTTCTAACAGTAAGAGAATGTGAAAATGAGACATGCAAAAGCTAAAGAAAGTGAAAGTGACATATGCTGAAGCAAATAGAAAACAAAAGAGACACTTTTGAAAGCAAAAGCAATAAAATATGAAAGTTTTTACAATGAAAGTGACACATGTGAAAGCAAAAGGTGTGAAAAGGAGATAGTTGAGAAGACTCACTAAAATGGTGATACAATTGCCACCATTAAATATATGATTTCTAAATTTTACACAACATAAAATATATTTTTTACTTAAAAAACATTTTTCCACAAACATAAATTTTAATAATTAAAAAGTTATCTAAAAATATTTCTTTCTAAGAATTTAATAATTGCTTAACAAGTTAATAATGAGACAGGTAACCTTCTTTACAATAGGAATTTACTTATAAATTTGTCAATAATTCTCTTTGAACTCATAAATTGAATAATAGAAATTTACCTTATTTAATTAGTTTAAAATTCTCTAGAATTTATTAAAAAACATCTGAACTAAATTTAGTTTAATTTTAATTTAACTATTTTAGAATGTTTGAAAATAAAATAAAACAAAATAAAAAATTTAAAGCAAATTATATTTTAATTTAAAAAATATAAATATGTGGAGAGTAAGGCTATCTACTCAATGTATATCAAATAGTTAAACCATTTTTAAGTTAAATAGAAAGTAGCTAGCAACATGCTTCAAGTAGCAACATGCTTGAAGTAATGATCATGTATAATTTTTAATTTTATTATTTAAGTATTACAGAAAAGTAATAAATTAACAGAAACATATTAATAATTATGGTTGGTATATATTGATAAATGTATACTAATAACATGTACAATTATATTAGTAAATGAGATTGAAATATGTTGATAAACATTAATGACATAGATTTAAAACTAATATTAAGATTTATATTGATAAATATATAATAATAACCATAATAACATTTTAAAGAAACTATTATATAAAAAATTATTACTATTATTATTATTATTATATTATATTATAATAATTATATAGTTATAACTATAATTATATAATTATATATAATTTAATAATTATAAATATAACTATAATTATTATTATAATTACATTATAATTAAACTATAAACTCTATGAATAATATTATACCCTAGAAATATGAACGCTTAGAGTGTCAAACCGAAGAGATCAATAATATAAACCCAAGGGATTAATACTAAATACTTAAGGAATTATAAAATCGAGGGAATAATATTAAACCCAATAGATTACTATTATAAACCAAAAGTATATAAACCCTAAGATAAATATTGTAAATCTGTAAAATAAATATGGTTGACCATAGTTTACCATGCTTCATTTTCATATTGACATAATATTTGTAACAATGCGACATTGGACCATTGTTGACCATGATTGATTTTCATATTGAGAAAGCCCTTTGATAAATCCTAAGATAAATATTATAAACCAAGGTATATAAACCATACATTAAATACTATAAACGCTAAAATAAACATGGTTGTCGATGCTTGACCATAGTTGATTTACATATTGAGACAATATTTGTCACAATACAATGTTGGACCATGGTTCAACTTGGTTTTCCATGATTAATTTTCATATTGCGTCAATCTTTTTCACAATGTGACATTGGACCATGGTTAACCATGGATGACCATGGTTGACCAACGTTGATTTTCATATTGAGATAATTTTTGTAACAATGTGACTTTGGACCATGGTAAACCATGATTAAGCATAGTTGACGATTGTTGACAATGGTTTTCCACGGTTTATTTTCATATCGAGACAATCTTTGTCACAATGTGATGTTGGACCATGTTTGCCCATGATTATAAACCCTCTTCATCTTTAGAGTACACTAGGATGTCATCTATGAATACTAACACAAATATATCAAGATATTTGTGAAGTACGCTATTCATTAGACACATGAAGGTTGCTGGTGCGTTAGTGAGACCAAAAGGTAACACTATGAACTCATAGTGTCCATATCAAGTTCTAAAAGTTGTCTTGTGAATATCTCCATCTTTTATCTGCATCTAATGATAACCAATCCTTAAATCAAATTTTGAAAAGATAGTTTCTCCCCTCACTTGATCAAACAGGTCATCAATTCAGGGGCAAAAGATATTATTTCTTGATAGTTAACTTGTTTAGTTGTTGATAATCGATGCACATTCTAAATGTGCCATCTTTTTTCTTGAAAAATAGTATAGGGGCCCCACATGGTGAGACACTAGGTCTAATATAACCCTTATCCAACAGTTCTTGTAGCTACATTTTTATCTCTAATAATTATGGTATACTCATTCTATAAGGGGCTCTAGACACGGGGGTAGCACCTACTCCTAAATTGATAGAGACATATGTATCTCTACGAGGAGGTAACTTGGGAAAATCCTTTGGAAAAACATCTTGAAACTCTCTTATAACCGATAAGGTCCCTGAACTTTATTTTTCTGTTAGTTGTTCATCTACTTCCACATGCACCAAGTATATTTGGCCTCCTTTCCTTGCATTCCTTTTTAACTATAAAGTTGAGATTTTCCGAATTGATATTGGTTTTGGTTTTCCTCTTATCAGTTTGGTTTGGCCATTTTGATCCACACAACTCACGGTTTTCTCCAAACAATCTATGACATGTCCTTATTTTTCTAACCAATCATGCCAATTAATATATCATATGATCCTAAAGGAAGAATGTTTAAATTCACTTTTTCGCAGTAGCCATTTAATTCCACCTGACACTATCTTATTTGATGAGTTACCTTTCATTTGGCACTAGTTGCTAAATATACCAACCATGCATTATGGAATTTTTTCGATTGCAGTTTACATTTTTCCATAATTTGGGGGCTAATAAAATCAAACTAGTCCCGGGATCAATTAAAACAAAAAAATATTGGCTAAGAATGGTAGCTTCAATATCAATCATAGTAGATTAATGCTCAACCTGTATGTCTTCTAATGTTACACTAATTCTAGGAATATTTCTTTCAATATCATTTACAATAGTTGCTTGATGTTCTGCTTGAATATTTTGAATTGATCGCGGATTATGCAAACAATATCTTAATATATGTGGTTCACCACAACCCCAACACTTCAGTGGTTCTCTTTCCTTTTCCTATTCAAATCCCATAGGCTTTGAACTCATGTGAGACTGTGCAGGCTGATTAATGCTTCCCTTGTTGAACCTCTTCCTCTGATGTTCCTTTCCAAATTTTTTATAATAAGGAGATTTTTTTCCTTTTATGTTCATAAAAAATTTGATTTTATCCTTATTTTGCCATTTTTTTGAACCCGCACTTCTATTTTTGAACTTCTAGTAACATAACCTATATTTCCTTAATACTTCATCCATGGACTTAGGATTATCAAAATCAATCCTCTCTTTGTAAGGTGTTGGTAAACAATTCAAAAATCTTTGTACTTTTTCTTTTTCCTCTTTAATATAGGGCACATATTGTAATAAGTTTGTAATTTTTTCTACAAACTCATCCATAGTAAGCTACCCTAACCTTAACTCATGGAATTCCTTAGCATGATCATCATAGTATCGTTCACTCAGGTACTAAGACTTAAACTGTTTTTGAAATTCCTCCCAAGAAATTGTCTTCTCTTCCAACAGATGTACACTTTTAGCCTCTTCCCACCAGAGAGTAGCTTTTCCCTGTAACTGGTAAATTGCCAGTCGGGCCTTCAAATTACTTTCGTACTCATATACCTAAAAGTATTTGATCATGTTAAGAAGCAAGGCTTCTGCATCTTTCTCCTTTTCCCCATCAAAAGTAGGGGGTTTGATTTTTCAAAATTCTCCCTACAAATCCATTTTCTTCTTTTTCTTATGTGATTTTGAATAAGTTTTATCTAACTCTCGAGCACTTTCAGACTTCTTTGACTCTATCTTTAACTCCTTCCATTTCAACCCTTCTAGTTCTACACTTTTATGACTAGATTTTTTTTTCAATTCCCTTATCATTCATTCCTGCTCTTCACTCACCCTCAATAGGTGTTCATTGTTGTTTCTGAGATGAGCCAGTTCTTGTTGCAAATTTCTTATAACCTCCATAAAATGAGAGTTTGGTGGAATGTCTCTTCCTCCCAGATCAACATATATTTCTTCGTCACTTATTATGGATGGAGGAGATTCCTCTGCCATCTTGTAATGGGCTGCTTTACGTATGTACCTTATAAAACAAAACAAACTGTTATCAGTATTTTCGTAATAATTTTTCTACACAAAAAATTTCTAGACCGTGATGGTCCATTACAGGCCTAATATTAGAACTAGGGATCTGATACCACTTGTCATATAACTGTCCATAATTTTTATTTTTTATTTTTTTTATAACATCAATAGTGTATGATAAGTTTTGCATCAAATTTGATAGTTTTATCTTCATTGATATATAAATATTCATAACTCTTCCTTATAACTGTAGTTCTAATATAAAAATTCATAAGGGAATGTGACACACTTATTACAATATCAACAATTTAGCTCATATTCATGGCCTCTCTCTCTCTCTCTCTCTCTCTATATATATATATATATATATATATATATATATATATATATATGCACTTAGTATTCTATTTCTTCCTTGACATGAATAAACCCTACAATTTTTTGTGCTTCATTAGAGGTAACATCATCATATAGTTTATTTTAATTGCATGGCCATCCTCCTAAATAAACTTATATATGTTGCAATCATGATACCCTAAAGTTGAATTAATAATCATGTTTTTTTTTAATGTTAACCTTAGTATGCTATTACAATTTTAATGCACATTTATCTAAAGAGTTAATGCTTCAATAAGTGTGGTTTCCATGCGTCAGTGTGAATTCTCATGGTTCAAAAGCCGAATTGTAATTATTCCCTTTGGATTCAGTGCTCGAATCACATGCCACCATTATCCCATTTCCCATGTGATGTTCACATGGGCTGTCAGTCCCATTCAGTTGGACGGGGAAGATCTCTTTGTTCAGATCGAATAGGGAACATGGAGCTAAGCAACCCTAACCCCTCATTCACCTGGAAAATTTCTCATTTGGAATTTGTTTGTTGGCACCGTCGTTCCTACTGGTTTGCTAAATATCATCATGTGCCACTGAATAATGGCAGCTGGGTTTTGTCCACAACCATGGAAGATTCAACTCCTTTTCCACAAGGTATTTAATTTAAATATACAAGAAATGTGGTTTCTAAATGTGGATTTTGGAATTGATTTCAACATTTTCCTTTGTCTGGTTTCTTATTCAAATGAACCACCACTCTTATGTTCCATGTGGTAAGAACGGTTACTTTCTGCAAGCTCGACTACATTACTTTTGAACTTCCGAAGAACTGATCAATCATGGCTGTCGTGACTTCCCCAGGATCACCTGGTAATTATTCCTTTTTCTTCTCGGACATGTTCTTCCTAACATATTAGCGTATAGCTGCTAATACCCTAAAATGGTTATTGCATTTCCAGTATAATTTGGGTAAATTTGTTATCTCTTCATTTTGTTGTAGTTCAACCACTGATCACCCTTTTTCGAAAAAAGTATCTTCCCTTTTCGTTAAAGCTCGTATTTTTCTCTCGCGATTCTTTGTTCACATTTACTCATTGTTCTTTCCACACTGAGTGATTCAATATATATTTTTCTCCCAACCATATTAAATCACATGAAACAACTCATAGGGGTTTGTAGGAGTAATTAAGGGAAGTTTATATTAATCTTATCTATCCACATTAGTTTCCATATTTGGGTATGGATCTCATTAAATCAAGTGTTCTCTCTTAAGTAATTCTCTAATTTATTCTTATTATTCAAATTTATTTATTACATCACCATGCTTTATTTCAAATTAAGTTCACTATCGATTTCTAGCCATAAAAACTAAAAATAGCTCATTCTAAACAAAGATTATTTACATTAACACAAAGGATTATTACACCAAACTACCCATGGTTGTAAGGAAATATGATTCCTTGATTTTATTTGTGGATAAGCTCTCAAATTTTTCACAGTTTATTCTAGTGAAGCTAACATGTGTTTAGAAATGTAACTAGTATCACTCTTCATAATTGTTTTCTAGATCATGACATAATGTAATTCTTATATATTTGTCAGAAAGAAAGATTTTTTTATAAGCATGGGCTTCATGCTCAATTTCCTTTACTAGGTCTAAGCACCCATTGTGTGCATCTAGTGTTTGCCTCATGAATCATTGTCCTTGTCATTATGTACTAGACCCTTCTTGGGCTCATTGTATGAAATAAGAACATAATTTTTATGTAAAAGGCATCACTTGTCACTCATCCAACAAGTTGGCCTTAAAAGAAGACAAGTCGACCTCATTGTAGGGATTCAACTACCTTGAAGAGACTATATATAGAAGTGCATTTGAAGAAATATATAGAAGTAGATTTGAAGAAAGAAATTGAGAAACTTCTCTTTTTCTTTCACACGTGTGAAGAAATCTAATACAAGAGTGTGAGTTACAAGGAAAAAAATTACAGGCCTATAGTGGAGGATGAAATTTTGATCTAGGAGGCTGAAAATGTTGTTTGATGTAGTATTGAAGATGATTGACTTTCATTGACTTGAAGAAGATATTTTTCACCTTGGAAGGACATTATTGGGAGGATGACTTCGTGGATTGGAGGAGTTTTTTGTCTTGGTAAAAGGGTCTTGGTTGTCTCATTTGATTTGGTTCTTGAAGAAGAGAAGAGAATCTTGGGTTTTCCCCTAGAAAATGTCGGTTTTGCCCTAATTGAGAGCCTACATACTATGTCACTTGTTTTGATCTTCATGCATTTCTTTTTGATAGTTTCTTGATGATAAGAATATAAAAGAAGACATAAAAGAAGCTAATATGAATTCAAATATATCACAAGTAATTATATAGATAAGGAAATGTTTCTACCTTTCTGGTTTTCTAACAACATGTAAGGAAACCAACATTGCAAATATTTACGTGAGGAGAATTGCTAGGCCACATGGTGTGCCTAAGGAAATAACATCCAACATAGACCTCAAACTCAATTCAAATATCTAGAAATGGTTACTTAAAATATTTGGAATAAATTTAAATATTAGTAAAACCTATCAACTAGATTTAGATAGAGAGACTGAAAGGATCAGTTAAGCGATTGAATATATCTTGAGCATGCAAATTATGGACAAGCCTTCCAGGTGGGAATATTATTTACATTTGATTTATCTTGAGTGTAATAATGTGAATAATGAATGTTTAAAAATGAGACCATTTTGGGCCTTATATGGCTAAAAGTAATACACAACAATGAGTTGGGAATATGGGAGTGTTTTGATAGGAGTGATCAAAATCAATCTATTTAGTCTCATGTCCATCAAATTTGTCAAATATTATGGAATATGTGATATTCAAAAGCTAATTATTTCCTTACAATCGAACTTGTTCCACAAGAATATGGGATATTCTCATGGTCGGAGTGGATTGAATCAATTTATTTACCATTGTGTATGTATTAGTGACTGGGACCAACAATGATTGGTGATCATATATGAATACTACATCACAATTCATGGAGTTGAGTGTCGAAGTTAGGTACTCACGAGCCATACAATCCTCGTGCAATTTTAACATTGTTGTTTTCCTTGATTTGGAAATAAAACAATACAAATAAAAAGAAAAGTATATATTTTTATTTCACTGCCAACTAAGTCTGGGAGATTAAAATTAATTAAAAATATTTGGGCTTTAATCCTCATTTTATAACTATCATTATACCAACCTCAACCTTAGTTAGTTGAAATGTCCCTTTTGTGATGAACAAAAATGATTAACAGAGGAGGAAAAATGGATTTCTATGGTAGTTAAATAGTAAAAAATAATTCACAATAGCACACAATAAACCACACAATAGAAATAACCACACAATGGCTATACATGATTGATAGATAAAAAAAACTCATGGAGAATCCTCTAGAGATATCATGGAGAATCTCTTAGAGACATAATGGAGAATAGTTTAGAAATATATTTAGAACACTAATTATGGATATGCTTTCATGAGTATAATATTGATTTTTTATTTGAATAACACTATTATCACCAAAAAATTGATCATCTAGCCTAATTTACTAGATGGATCGAAGTACACCATGTAAAGCTAATTTTACCATAGTAAAATTTCTTTCACTGTGAGAATTTACCTAATAAACCACTTTTGTTAAGTAATTTATAGTTAAACCCATGAAGAATAATTAAATAAATCACTATTTATTTGATTTTCTTCTAGGAATAATTAATTAAACCATTGTTTTATTATTATTCCTTGCCATGTTTGACCTAATCATGAAAAATAAACAAATAAATCATTATTTTTCTTATACTTCTATAAGAATAATTAAGTAATCACTAATTAATTATCATCCTTTGTTAAATTTGACTAAGTCCCTTAGGAATATTTAAATAAATCCTTATTTGTTTATTATTCCTTAACTAGTTCCTTGAGATGATAAATAAATCATTTATTTTTTTATTATTTCTAAATAAAAGTTTAAATATTTTTTCCCTCCTAAACAAATATAATAAAATATTCTAGGTGGTTATTCCAAGAATGAGATCAATAATAATTTATTATTGCTCATTATTTGAGGATAACTCAATATTTTTTTATAAATAGAAGAGTTTTCCATTCATTATTCACTTTTGATTATTTTCATTGTTGCACTCTGATTATTTTCATTGTCACACACCATATTTTTATTGGGTTTTCACATTATAGAAGAGAGAGACTCTACACAAGCTGAAGACATTTGAGGATAGACAAGAACCCATCCTATGGGGGCACTGGTAACATTTATCTGTTCTCTTCACAGGTGTTATAATAAAATTATTCTTTACATATCTAGTTTCCATTGGATGATTGGAGTTATTACTCTTCCTTTTTGTTGTTTAACTATGATTGTGGGATAGATCCGAACTTTAACATGCTTTGTTTCTATCAGTTGCTGCAGATCTACAATGTTTAGTAGCCATTTATATTGTTGATATTGTTTGTCATCCAAAATTTTAAGTGGGTTCTTTCTGTATATCATTGAGAAGAAAACACTACAACAAAATTGATAGCTCCACTGGGGATTTTGTGATTGTTTCCAATCACAAAATTGGTGACTCCACTGGGTTTTATACTTTAGATTCAGAAACCTGGGTGAACTCCAGTTTTTAGCTTAGGGTTTCTTCTCTTTTCAATTCTATTAATGTTTCCTAGTTTTTTAACTCTAGATATGATAAATTTTTGACTTCTGCAAGCTTTCTGGTCATTTTTGCAGGTCACAGGAACCAACCGCGACAAAGGCGACACTTTTTTATGAGATTTGTGGACCGAGATCAACAGATCAGAAATCACACTTTTTGGCCCAAAAATTGCAATCTAGATGCAAGAACGCACTAAACAACCCAAAAAATGTGATCCCTATAGAGAAACAAGTTAGTACCTGCGTTTTCTAGGTTTTATGGTTTCTCTCAAATCTGTTTCTGGGTTTTGCATAGAGTTGTCTGTTGGGTTGTATGACCTCTGTCTCATATTTCTTAGGCCTTGATCCACTATAATTTACTCGTCGAAGTCTAATTTAGCCTCCCCTAGGGCTTCTAGTACATTTCCACCTTTCTAGGAGGAGTTCAGCTGAGTGAGTAGTCTGAGTTTCTGCAGCGATTTCAGTTGCATTTTCTAGATCTGTACCCTTCTGTTTCAGATATGTTAAGATAGGTTGTTACCATCCATATTTTCACATTTAAACTTGTTTGGTCATTTTCCTTAGGGTCCCGTTAGTTTCCCTATGTGTTTCACCCATCTCCCTATCTTTTTACAACGATCTTCCCCTCTGGTTTTTTGCTGTTACTGCACCACTTTCTAGTAGCTTAGTGTCACTTGATCCCAGTCACATCGACATTTAGATCTCTTGACTGTTTCAGTGTATTTTCCATCGGTTTATCCACCAACCAACACAATGTTTGCAAACCCAATTTGGGTGGGGTTTAGTTAATTGTTTTGATCATTTTTGTTATTTATTTCAGTTTATTTTCAACAACCTTTTTTCATTCTTACAAACACGATCTAGGCTTAATCAATTAATACACTTGCACACACAAGCACATCTTAAGCGAAGGGCACTTGGTTTACACTGCCAATCGAAGACTTAACATAATAAATTTATCTCCTTGCATCGAGACAAAGATATATTGTTGATCTGCCTTAAGCATTTCCATGTCACGTGTATCCTACCACCATTTCACCACAAAGGCATTTGTCGTGGAGAATATTAGGCCTTCACCCCCAATTTCCACTTGGGCATATTACCCCTCCCCATTGGGTTCAAGCTCATAGCCCTTTGAGTCCCCATACCGACTCTTCTCCTGGTTCTTCTGATTCCTCATATGATTCTGAGCCTCATTCACCACATATTGTCACCATGTCTTGGACCCATAGATGGTGCAAGAACCCAACCTGCTATTGGATACAGTTCTATCCTGGTGGTCACATCAAGCGAAACAACCTTAGGAACTGTTCTGGCAACCCCCATGCCTCCCTTTATGGCTGGGTTAAGTCTACCAGATTTTATCCAGTTGATAAACGACCCCTTACACCATGATGCTGGTTGGCCCTCTATGTCGACTAAACTTTTGTCTAACATCCCAAAGTTTGAGGGCAATGCTAGAGATGATCCTACCAACCATGTTCGATCCTTCCACATGTGGTGTTTGTCCAATTCCATAACCGATGACTCCATTTGTTTTCGGCTCTTCAAACGCACGCTCATGGGAGACGCTACAAAATGGTATGTTGAGCAACCCACTACATATCATTCCATTTTCGTGATGCTTGCTAAAGCGCTCCTTTCATATTTCTAGTTACCTCTCTGGTATGACACTGATACGGAGCCATTAACCACATTCTGTCAGTCCTCCGCCACTCACCTTTTTGACCATGTTGAAGAGCGACATTGAAGGAGGAGCACATGTCATGCCCCGACTTTCAAAGACCATGTCTATCTAGATTGGTTTCTTAGGATCCTTTTTATCTCCCATTGGAAAATATGTCACATCCCATTTTCCTTAGACCGAGGAAGAAGGTCTCCAAATCGCTCTGAGATATAATATGATTTATGCACAATCTAGTTATGTCTATACCGTCATTCCAGACCTCTCTCGTCCTGAAAGTACCAATGCACTAGGGGCATCTGATGCCGCTGACGGTATCATTGGATCCCTTTCACACTCTTCACCATATACTCAGCAAAGTTATGGCTACCCATGGGGGCACCAGTTCCTCCAACACTTATGCCCCTCCTGCTAGCAACATGTTTCCAGGGCCCCAACTCGTCTACCAAACTGTTGCTCCTCCTTACGAACAAATCAGTGGTCCAACCCCCCAAGCATTAGTGTCGCAGCCTCCCATGCATCCTCAGCTCCAGCAACTACCACCCCCTCAAGGTCAGGTGTTTGCACAACAGAGTGCTACCAATCCCAAAAATTCGAAGAAAAAGAATAAGGGGAAGGGTAATAAGGGTAACCATGGTAATCAAGGTAACCAGCTTGGTGAACCCCAGGGAAACCAGCCTAACACCAACAACAAGCAATAGGGCCCAGCCTAAGCAAAACAAGGTTATTCGTACAAACAAGCTTTGTGCATGTTGTGGTGTACATGGCCATTATACACATGAGTGTCCTCTCTTACCCCAGATGTGCCAAATGTGGGAAGCTCAAGAAGCTTTTAGAGGTCAACAATTGCCTCAAAATCCCGTGCCACCTCAACTGGCAGTGCTCACAAATCCTTTTCCTCAGCAAGGATTTGTTGCTGCTTAACCTCAACTAGATCAAGAAGCCCCTCTCCCCTAACCTTCTGATCCTGGTGACTAGCAGATCCTTATCATGAACTATGATGAGGTTAGCCCCTCTAATATCAACCTACAAACTTGGTCATGTCAATATGACAAGCCCTTGACTTCGTCTACTATCGAGTCCAAAACCAAAGTATCTGCTGAGCTTCTTATGACACCAAATGGTCCTTTGCACATCCCTCAACCTAAGGTTGAGGCCATTCCTAAAATTCCAAAAGTACCATTATGCCGTAATGCAGCTTCTAACAGAGCTGCCCATACATATAGTATAATAGATGACCTGGCACAATCACCTTCTGCCATGTCAACGCTGGAAGTCCTCCAGTCGTGCCCATCCCAAAAGAAAGATCTAATAACTGCCTTGGGTGTAGTATATCATTCTAACGATCATCTGATTGTCTTCCTGTTTGATACATCAGAACATCCCCCATTGCCTTCATATCTTGCTTTTTAGATACTAGTTAGAGTCCATAATGCCATCATCTCTAGATTAATTATTGACGAAGGCGCATCCACCTGTGTGATGTCTGCTGCTGTTTGGAAACAACTTAAGTCACTTGACTTGTCCCCCTCCACCATCACTTTGCGTGCTTGGGATGGACACCCCTCCCAGCCGCTTGGCCTGTACCACAACTATCCAGTGACCCTTGCAGGGCATGTCAACATTGAAGTTATTGATTCCCCTTTGGATTACATCATTCTCTTAGGTTGTGGTTACACATATGCTATGTCAGCCGTTGCATCTGAGGTGTTCCACAAGAAGTGCTTCCCCCATAAAGTGAAGATCGTTACCATCAATCAGATGACTTACTACGAGCCGACATCTTTGACCTCCCCTGAGTCCATTATCTCGTCGGTGTCCGATAAACAGTCTTCAAATCCTTCCACCAGTGTTTCACCTGGAGTCTATAAATATTCCTCATTGTTGGGTGCTTTCCCTGGTCCTCCCCTTCCCATCTCAAAGCATACTTCTATGAGTGTTTGCATGTTACAAGCGTCATGGGATGCCCTTAAGCACTTCGGTACACATGATCGATAGCCAGCTCCTCAACACCCTACTGTTTCTCTTCCAGCTGAACCTTCTCGACCTGATCCACCAGGACCTCCTCCATTTGTGGGTTCCTCTCCTATGTTTCCACCAGGAACTGTTCCTCTAGGTTTTAGCCATCCAGGAGCTATTCCGCCGGGACATTATCCTGCCATCCATACACCTTTTTTGTTCCCCCCATTGGGAAATTTTTTCTATACCTGTCATGGCTTCATTAGTCCTTCCTAACATGAATGTGGGGATCCCAGTATGGTACATTGATCCCCATACAAACATTCCACCTAGTTAGGCAAGACCATATCACGCTTTGACCCCGGTTCAACTAGTCCCCATGACCCCTGCCGCTACTTCAGTCCCATCACAACCTCAATAGGAACCAACTCCTGTTGTGAAAGCATCTAGACAAGGGGGGAGAGATAAAAGGAAAGAACCCAAGGACAAGGCTCTCCAACCTCTTCCAGCCCCTAAGGCCCCAAAGCCTACGCCCCTGTGCGCTTTGTGTCAAGTTGTTGGGCATGCCACCAACAATTGTCCTGAACTTCCTCAACTTAAACCTTTAGTTCATGAAGCATTCCCTGAATCGATATTCTGGAAGTCTATGTTAACTTACCGGTCCCACCTAAGAAAATCAAAATTCTGCACACAAACCACCCTTGTGCCCTACGTGATATCCACGGTCACTATTCCCATTTTTTCCCTCGTCTCGATGAGTTTTGCGATTACCTTGGGGTGATCCGTGAATATGAGGCCACTCATAGCTGAGCATCTACTCCTCTACCTGTGGATTTTGGTACTATAAATCAACCAGAACAGGGAAACACTGGCCCCACTATTGTGATCCCTCCCCCCGATGTCGAGATGAAGGACACCACAGGCCCCATTCTTTACTTGTCGTCATCCTTGAGTTCTTTGTAGGAAAACATTTCTGAGGTTTTTTCATGTGCTTCTATTGAACCTGAGGTCTTATTTCAACTTTTGCATAATATAATTCCATGTGGATAACTTCCTCACATATTTTATCCCATAATTTTTGGATATTGTTGTGATATTCATGCATGATTTCTAAATATTTGTGTACTGATTTTTTATTCTTAGGTTTTACAATACTACAGGATTTGATTTCCTGTTAACCACTATTAATTTACCATTGACCAATGCCAATTATAATGTTTTACGTAATTTTTATAGAGCATAATTTCTAACTTTAGTGGTAGGCACTATGCTTCCTGCAACACTTGTTTTAAAGGAATTGTTAATTATACATTCAATACATTTATGCATAATCCAAAATTTAACCTCTTCTTCTTTGGTGTTCCCCTCCCCTATTTTTGAGGTATGCTAGTTATATTTGTGGAGGCAACTAATACTTATTTCTCACACAGGTTTTATCATTTCGTATTGGAATGTGGAACCAGAATGAAAGAATGGTCATGAATTCCATTTTATTAAAGATGATACATATATAAATACAATATCTTGACCTTTGGATTCAACTTCCAAGGTGTTTTGGATGACCAGTAGTTGTGCGTATTCCACACCATAACCATAATGGATTAGGTGTCCAACATTCCCCCCATCCCCCTTAATCCAAATAGGTGTATATGAGTCCAAGAAGAGAGACAGTGTGAAAAAGTGCATGGTAGCCAATGGCTAGATGTGATCCTTGAAATAATGATTTAAGGAAGGCCACAAACCAATTGAGGTAGAAGAACATGAGGCCTTTACCGATGGTGGTTTAAGGTCAACCACCAATCGTGGAACTAAATCTCGAAGTAGTTCCTAGAAAAAATCCAAATATTGTTAGAAGCTAAGGTTTTCTAGTGATGGAAGTGCTCTTGGTGTTGGTTTAAAGTTACCATAAACTGATTTAGCTAAAACATAAGTATTTTTTCGGTGTTGGTTTAAAGTAGGCCACCAACCAAAACATGCTCATGGAACATATATCTATCTCTGGCTACAAATACGAATCTAGCTATGTCTCACTCTACCTCTAAGCTCTGGTTTAGGTTGTGGCTTAGGCTTGCTTGATAAATTTTCGAAGAAAGTAGCTGACCATGAAAGTAGCTGACAACGGGAGTGTTGGAAATAATGCTTCCATGTCATGTGTGAGTCCCTAGGTGTCAATATAGAAGTACTCAGTTTCCTATGTGTGAGTTGTAATAACCATCTAGATGTGTTTTTGTTAGTGATCTAGATACCATAAATATGTAATGTCCGTGAGATCAATAAGATCATACAGTGTTTGGTGTTGTGTGTTTAATTGCTCTCTTCTCTCTTTCTATTTTCTAACATGGTATCGAGCCTATTCTGGGTTGACTCCCTCAAGGGAGGGCCATGAAAATGAGAGATCCTTAAATTTTATTCCTCTATAAATAAATTAGGGTTGGAGATTGTGTTGTGTGAGTAATTATATTATTTTTTATTTGTCTATGTGTTCCCAGTATATTTGAGCGACATTGGTAGTGTTGTAGTGCTGGGTTTTCACCGTATATTTGAGCGAGATTGGTAGTACTGGGTTTTATAGATCTGTATGTATGTTGAATTCTTATTTGAAGTGTTGAGTTGATGCATTGTGAGTTTTCAAAAAAAATATTCTATTAAAGATTCTATATGCCGCTGCAAAATATTCGATATCTAAAGGGATTTGTTGATGTGCTGCTTCTACTGTAATGTAATTGTGTTCGCCGCTCAATAATCTTTATGTTTGTCATCCACACTTATGGTTAAGTGATGTTCTTCCTTCTTTGTATGCAAGTGTTGAAATCAGGAATGCGGTTATGGACAAAATTTTCTTCAACGATCAGCCGAAGTGTAATAATATTCTTTTTAAAGATTTTGAAATCTCTGCAATGGTTTTGCGTTTGTGTAAAGGGATCTTTCTCCCTGTTTTCAGAGGCATTGTTTTCGCTGTTGTTAAAACACATCGTGGATTATGTGCCCAGTTTCATGGATCTCTGTACCCAGGTATTACCCATGCCAGGTCTGTCAGCGTTTTTTTAAATTGATCCAACAACCATATAATATCGAGGTCAATGGTTTGGGCAACATTGTTAGTGTTCATGGGGTCGTTTCGGCACAGTGATAGCAGACATCAGTGTCATATAGCGGAGCATATTTTATCAATTCTTTTCTCTAGACCGAGAAGGTTACACACACAAGAAATTTTGTCTGCGACAATGTTGTTGTTGGGTCCACCAATTTTATCGAAAGAAACTTCACAACTGTCATTTTCGAAGCCAGTGTATTCGGTTTATTTCTCTCTTCAACGACTTCAGTCAAGATATTTTAATTCTCTCAAATCTACTCAAGGACGCAGAGGCTCAGGATTCACCCGTTAATTAAGAACCGATCTTCTCTCGGTGCCATAGCTAGCCTCGACTCTATTGATCATTGTTACCCTTCCATTTATCCCCATCAAGGTCTCAACGGTGGAAGAATGAGTTCTCTTGGCTATCTCAATTTCGGATACCTACTTTCCCATTCTCATGCCTCATGGATAGGCACATGAATTGGTTTCTTTTATTACTTTGAATTGTGAAAACCCTTTTCACTTGAGGTTATTTTAATATTGATGTGGTTGATTGGTATATTATAAGGAGTTTGGTAAAAAGTAGGAGTTTTCGGGTTTGCATATTGTGATTTATAATTAAAAAAAGTGAAAATAAAAATAACAATAACAGTTGTGAAATCATGTTGATGTTTGTGGTGTGGGTTGTAAAATTATTTTTGTGTAAAAAGGAAGAAAAAAATGAAGAACCACAAAGAAGAGGTCAACTATTGCATAGGCTAATGTGGCTCACAATACTCTTGGAGCATTAGTCGCAGGTAGTTTTTAATAAGGTCAAGCTGGTGTGACCCTTCGTGCTCCGGGAGAGCCAATACATTTTATTTTATAGGCTCAAGTTTTACAATTGTCTGTTGAAGACATTTTGTATCCAGAATGCTATATTGATGAAGGTTGTGGAGGGTCGTGGATTCACAAATGGTGGCAGTTCCATAGGATGTTTTAATATCAAGACTGACCAGTTGCGCTCTGGGAGGTTGAGAAACCTCAATTTTTCAAAGCACATCAATGATGGTCTAAAGTGGTTACGTTTTAAATGGAGGTCAAGTTACAACTCGAAGATGTGGTGGTGAAAGAGCAGTGTTTGTGAGATTCTAGAGTGGATATGAGTGCTGATGATGACCATATCCGACAAAGCCAATAAAGATTTATTTATTGTTGTAATGTGGTTTTTTTTTTTAATATTTTCTACATGTAAACATTAAGGAAGAAGGTTGGAAGTAATGCTTCCATGTCATGTGTGAGTTGTCATTGTGAGTCCCTAGGTGTCTATCTAGAAGTACTCAGTTTACTATGTGTAAGTTGTAATAGCTATCTAGTCGTGTTGTTGTTGGTGATCTAGATACTATAAATATGTAATGTCTCTGAGATCAATAAGATCATACAATGTTTGGTGTTGTGTGTTTAATCATTCTCTGCTCTCTCTATTTTCTAACAGGGAAAAGATGAAAAAATCTCAATTGCAAATCAATAGTTAAGACTAAACTCTGAGATAAAAGCTTTTTATTTTTATTTTTAAAATTGATATAAATTTTAGTAAATTTGTAATTTTTTATTTATTTAAAATATATTTTTAAATATATAAATAGTTCAACAATTCTTATCTCATTTTTATTATATAAATTATATAACTCAAACCTATAATTTTAACAAACTTACTTAAAATTAAAATTAGAAATCAAATTTCTTAATATATAATTTTTCAAACCTAATAAATTTACAAATTAAAAAAAATAAATCACAACCATAAATAAAGTTTAATCTTTCACATATAAATTTTGATTTTTAACAATTTTGAAAGCTCTTTGTAAATCACCTTGGTACTCTCCCTATATATATAGATTTTTATTTTTAACAATTTTGAATATTACACTGCGCTCTTGTGAATCACCTTTGTACTCTCCGTATGATATATTTTGGAAATATGTAAATTACACGTAAATATTTTATACATTAATTTTAAAAATATATATAATTAAATATTTTATATTTTAATTGTTTTAGTAAATAAAAAATTTAACTAGATTTTTTTTTTAAATATGAAAAACTAAAGGTATGTTTTTTTTTTTTTTTTAAATTTATTTTTATATATAATAATTTTGAATTATTAAAATCATGTTATTAGTTTCTCAAATATCCTCATACTTAATTATTTATATAAATATTATATGTCAATGGTTTGACAATTTTAACAAAATAACCCGTACTTATAATATATAAGTATAATAATTCAAGTATTATAATTTAAATATTATAATTCATACGTAATTTGAAAAAAAATCATTATATATGGTAATGATTTGATATTTTTAACGAATTAGTGGTGTTTATGAATTTTAAGTGGTAAATTTATATTTGTAAATTTATAATATATTAATAATAATAATATAATTTTTTATTTGGAAATGAAAAATCTTGAAATATTCCTAAAAAGTAAATATGAATGCAAAGTGCTGAAGGAGATATGAATGCAAAGTGATGAAGGAGATGTGTAGTTTATTTGATTATTAAAATTAAAAATTAATTTCAAAATAATGTTTTTATTATTTTTAAAATTTAATTTTAAAGAAAAAAAATAGAATAAGATATAATATTTTCTATAAGTTTATTTAATTTTTATTGAAATTTTAGAACTAAAAAACAATTTAAGATATATGTTTGAAGTTACCATTTAAAAATTTCTAATTTAAAATAAAGAATTTCAAGATTTTTTTGTAAGTTGTTTGTGATTTATTTGGCTTGACCTATGGCTTGAGAAACCTCGGTGTAGAAGTATCTAATTCCTCAAATTCACCTAGCTTGGGCTACATCAGACCTAAATTGACTCAATTTTTTTAGATGTCTCCTCCCTTGGCAAAAGCACAACCACCCCCTTGATGTTTTATTCTTGGTTGCCTCGCTAAAGAAGTCCATCCTCAACTTATTGTAGACTTGACAAACCTTTAAAAAATTATAATTATAACAATAATTTTGTAATTCTATTTATTTATATTTTATTAAATATTAATTAAAAATATAATCTAAATTAAAATAAATTTTTTTATTTATATTAAAATGTTATATATATATATATATATATATATATATATATCTATTTCCTTTTCTTTTTCCCTAACAATATTATTATATACAACCTCCTTTATTATTGCAACCTTCATATTCACTCATATAAAAAGTATACTTAAAACTCCATAACTGTTTTGAATGCCTATGTTAAACTTCTTTAAAAAAAATGCACATTATATCAATCTTAAATTTTACTCAAAAGATTATAACAACGGAGTCAAAAGATTATAACAACTTTACTCATTACTAAGTCAAAGAATTATAAAGAGTATAGCAACTTCACTCATTACTAAATCAAAGAATAGATTATAACAACTTTACTCATTACTAAGTCAAAGAATTATAAAGAATATAACAACTTTTTTTTTTTGCTAAAGCAAGTGTGGATCCTTCTATTTCATTAAGCTGAAAAATAGTATACAATTTTTACAAACGTCCACCCGACGCCAAGGAATCAGAAAAAATTAGAGCCCTAGCCACCAAGGGCAAAACCTCTTAGCCTTACAAAGAAAAACACCAAACCCAAGGAAAAACAAACAAAAATACATCCCGGCCCCCGGAAAACCCGCGAACTTTCCTGCACCCCAACTCCCGGAAAATCCCCTACCATCTGAGCCGTCCAATTCAGCACTCAAATCAACAGCCGAGGAGGATATTGCACAACAAAAATGACTGAAGTTCAATGGTCCTGCCCCACCAAGCTGCATGATCAAACTCAACTGTTGATCCCCTTCAACTAAATCCTACGGATGAGATTGATATCACACCGAACAAGATGGTCAGACATTAGTGTGCGATGAAGGGCGGTTTTCTGATCCATCACCCTGCCACGTGTTGTACGTTGAATGGAATCACTGCAAAATCACCAAAACCGTTTCCCACTTGAAAGCGGTGCGATCAGTCAAAAACTGCCTAGGAGGCAGTTTTACATACCGAGACCCCGAATTCTGAAAAATTTGGCTACTAAAAAAAACTGGATTCTTCCCTCGTATTTTATTCTTCCTTGCCTGAACCTGGAACCAAGTAAAGATAAGAGGCTTTCCACTAAACGAAGAACTGTGATATCCGTTTCGCTCACCCTGATGAACAGAGATCTTCATCTCGCTAACTCCGAGATTTTGAGCAACTAGACGTGGTCTTCTCCCCACTAAAGAACAATTTACAAGATATTTATGACACATTCAGAGGATAAATCAAATCGAGCTAGCCTCCATGGCTTTGTCTCTAAACACTTCCTTATCTTCTTTCGCTTGCTCGCAACAAAGAGCTTTCAGTTTGCTCAGACGCAACTCATACCACTCCATCGAAACCTTATCGTCTGTACATCTGACACCTTGGTTGGCAAAAAGATCCGCCAGCTTATTTTCCTTTCTACGAACATGGTGGAAACTCACAGTGTGAAGGCCATGAAGATGGCTCTAAATTCTCTCGAAAACCCGAATTAATTTCCAATGTTTGGAGACTTTCTCTGGCACTGTTCCATTATTTATTTTTTTCACTGAGTTGATGATTAACTTAGAGTCTGCCTCTATCATCACATTGAAATAGTTATCTTGACTCAGAAAATCCAAGCATAGCTCCATAGCCATTAGTTCAACCATGTTGTTGGTAGCTGTACCTAAGTGGCAATGGAAGATGAATATAATACTTCCCTCTGCATCCCTAAGGACTCCTCCATACCCAGCAGTTCCCGGGTTCCCTTTTGAAGCCCCATCAATGTTGTATTTCAAATAGCCTTCTGGGGGAGGATGCCAGAAATCCTTCTCCATATCCATAGATATAACCTTCCTATCTAGGCCTAGAGGATTGAGCCCCTACATCCCCAGCTGCCTGAGAATTTTAAAATCCCCTTATGAGGGAGGATTGTTATGGTAGTTACTAACAGTAGTTCCCACTGTCTCCTTAAGCTGTTTTAGGATTATCTCAAACAGGCGATGTGGGGGAAGAGTATAACAACTTTACTCATTACTAAATCAAAGAATTTGAGCTCCAATAATTTGCTCAACAAATTTCACGTATTACAACGCATATAAAATGAGTCAATTTAATTTACATTTTCTTGATTGGACCATCTCTTAATTTGGCTTTAATTTTATATCATAAGAATACTGTAATCTCAAAAGGGACATTTCACCAAACTAAGGGGAGGTTCGGCATAATACTAATTATAAAATGAAGATCAAAGACGAAGGTTACATCCAAATTTAAAAGAGGATAGTTTCAAAATATTTTATTTAGGAAATTTATCAAATTGATGTCTAAACTCAGGTCTTTGTATCGTAATAGAGAATTCATATTTTATGATAATAGTTATAATATAATTTAATTTATAAATGATTTTTTATTTTTATTTTTTCGATCACTAAAACATACACCACAGTAAGCAGATTGATTAATTCCATTCTCACCACGAGAGTCTCCCTACTCTCATGGACCGAGTTCAATAGTAAAGAATTAACCAGCTTTTCCGTATATCTCCGAAGGTGGGGTGAGGGTGTGATGTCATATTTGTATTTGTATTAATTAAAAGAGAGTAACAGAATGTTAAAAATTTAATATATATGAATATATTAATTAAATGGCTCCTTAGGTGAGATATATGGAGAGTGTATAAACACTCATACATACACTATTACAATGAGTTAGATGAGCCTCTAATATATATGCTTTCACACTAACGCGTGGTTTGAACCACTCGCTATCAAATAGAATCTCAATCTTATTCTAAAGCAACAAACACCTAAACATAGGAAAGCTTAACTTTCTCCATTAATGCTAACACTCCCCCTTAATGGAGAAAGGGTTCACTAAAAAACTCAAATGACATACGACACCTGCTGGTCTTAGTCTTAGCTAGGCTTACAATGGTAAAAGACAGAGCTTTCATTTTTGTCTTCTTGCAGCAGAGCCCATACTTGTTCATTTGTGGATGAGGCTTCATCTTCACTTTCTTTGCCATGAGGTAGTGTTGTATCTTCACCTCATTTCTTCCCCTATGAAGGAAAGCTTGAATTCTTATTCTCACCCTTCTCGAAATTATGGCAAGCTGGATAGGAGAATTTTCATTCTCACTATCTCCAGTGTCAATCATCTGAATGTCAACGATGATGTCTTCATCATTCATTAATGCAACTTCTGTGTTGACTTCATAAAGACATGGTGTTTCAAGCCATGCTTCAAGAAACTTCAATTCTTCTTCAAACTTCGTTTCTTTTTCATGCCTTCCAATATTTGCACAAAAAAAATGTTACATTTATATAGAGGACCATATTTTCTTTTATCTTCCTGCTCCTTCAGGAGAGCTTTCATTTCTCCATCTCTCCCTACTTCATCCCTTTCTGCTGACATAGTTATGCCTTCAGCCTCTTCACTCAGTTCTGTTGTTGCAGGCATGTTCTGCATTTGATCTGTATGTGAGGATAGGTCTTCCTTCTCACAAAATAGTAATTCATCAGTAAGATGTTTTTCAATCATCAAGTTGATCCACTCATCATGAGGTATATAAGTCTCATTAAACTTGATTTCTGCATCTGGAAAATTTCAGGTTCTACAATAATGGATGTGTTTTCATCATCACAAATTTCAGTTACAGACACACATTCATCACCCATCATTTCATCTTCAGTTTCACAATCAAATATGGGATCATTTTCAAGAGCAATATATTCAGCATAATTTCCCTCATTCAAACAATATTTCATTTCTAAAACATCCCATAAGAATTTTGTACTAAGAATCTCTCCATATTCATATATTGTGCTAAGTATGATATTCTTATCTCATGCAGATGTTATAAGACTTAATGCTGATGCATCTCCACTATCATTATTAACATATTCAACATAATCCAGTAAATTTACCTTCCATAATACTCTTTTCATTTCATTTATCCATATTTCATAATTCATACCTGAAAAAGACGGTAAATTGACATTAACCATTTAATAATCTCACCAAATTCCAAATTTGCATCTTGATCAGCTACATGGCCATCAATTTGAACCTGAAACACATCACTAAATTCAGCAAAACAATATTTTTCATTTCTCCTTTGATGTTTTCTCATTAGTTTTCTTCGAGACTCTTTCAATTTACTTTGAAGACCGATTTTCTCCCCTATCAATTTTGGATCTGGAAATCGATCCACCACAGTCAAATTATCCACCATATACTCAAATATCTCCACCTGCTCTATGGCTCCACAGACAAATCAATTAGTCTCCTCTTCAGGCAAATATGCCTCTCTAGCCCACTATGCAGGTTTGTTCCATGTTTGGACAGCACTCAGAAGTCCACATCTATCCTGTTTGTACTCCAAACAGATGTTCCCAGCACCAGATCATGCAGCGAGTTCACCATGGTCACTAGAATCAGAATCAAAACTTTGTTTAGCAACAAATAAACAACAGCTCCACTCAATCAATGTGGCACACCATGATTCTTTGCCCACTACGACACTTTTGTTAACAGGTCAACTTTTTCCATACCAAGTTAAGACTACCACCAGAGACCACCCACTCAGTTTTGAAATCAAGCCCATAAATGGCGCTCTCCTGCAATCGCAGCAAACTGTAGTAATAAATGGCACTCTCCTGCAATCAAAACAACATTCAACCCTCCCCCAACGATATTGCAGCCTTTTTCACACTGGAAAACACAACGCCACAACAGATCTTGTTTTGTTGTGCCCGATCCCATGCAGCCCACCTCACGGCTTAATTCCACTGGCAGATTTTTAATAGTGCAACAATTGTCAAAAAATAGCTGATCGATCTCAGGCTTCTCCAATCAGCAATAAAAAAAAATTCAGCCTAAATGCCTCCTCCCTATGGCCTTGTGAATGAGGATCTCACGCTGTTCCATAAAAAAAATACTACAGTGACTCAAGTAGTCATATTGCCAACATACACCAAACAAAGTCCAACCTCCTCCTTGATGCAGGTCCTGCCTCCTCTATTCCATGCACGCAAACCTCAACACGTTAGGAAGCCGCCCTTCTCGTGGTGATGCCAATGAATCCTTATGACCAACGCTTATGTGCGCAACCTTCACATGGCAATCCACACCATATCTAGCCTCTCTCAGCCCACTATGCACAGCGATCAGATGTCAACGCATCAGCCACGACCTTCAAAGGAAAACATACAGCTACAGGATCGCAACCACCAAGCCGCTACCACACAGCCAAATTTCATGGTAATGTCACTGTGATCCTTCTGCGATTCGTCCTCCTAGTGATTATGGCATTTGCACCTCCTGATGATTCAGCCTTCGCACCTCACCTCGACATCACGCCTTCCACAGATGTTAAAAAATGATGCAGCAACCGCACCAAACTCGGGCCACTAATGTTACTCCACCACAGAGCAGATCCTTCACCCACGGGGCTGTTCTTAATATAGGATGAGCACACTTCACCCACGCAGCTCTTCGAGCCACCATGCAGCCACGGTCACGCAACCATGGTCACCACGCAGCTCTTCTCCTTCACCACGCAAATCCAATCTGGAAACAATGTTTCTCCAACAATTTGTTACCACGGTCTTTACCATGCACAAGCAAGTCTACAATTTTTACCACGCACCCTTCTCTTTGGTGGTAAAAAACAAGCGATCACAACAAACAAAGAATCCATGGATTGGGCTAGGGATGGTATATCACCAGATCCCAAATCGATAGCTTGGCCTCCTGAGTTAGCTGGTTCCCACTCTCAATACCACGCGAGAAGCGGGCAGGACTTCACCGCATTATGGGAATGGAAGAGGCCGTAGCTGATGGACCAACCTTCGACATCGAAGAAAAGCATCGTGATCTGCCCAATCACATTATCTGGTCCCTGCAACTATCTGATAATGACCGCATCAAAGAAATATATTGCGGATTTAGCTTCTTTTTTTCGCGGATTATCTAATGTCGTGCAGAGAGCATCATCACAATGTTTTCAATGCGTTTGTTGGTGGATTAAAGTTTGGGTAATATTATTGTTTTTTTAATTCAAAGTATAGATTTAACAATGCCAAATTTTTAGTAAAATTAACGAGAAAACATACGAACGAGAAAGCAAAAGATAAAAAAATTAAACTACAACATATTTCAACATATTTACATTATCCGTATTTTATGACATTTTTTGCATTTGAGTTACTCTATCATTGGCGGGCTTAGTTTATGAAGCTATGGCTTCTCTTGCATCAGAATGAACACAGTTAAAGTCATAACATCTCCATGAATATATTTATAGCACAGTGTCATTTAATATCACCATAATCTTAAATCCTTGAATTCAAAACAAAGAACCTTCATTATCTATGGTTATTTGGACATACTTTTGAATGAAAAAATGTAGCAAATGTTTGTTCATGTCCCTTATGTTTACCACAATGGAGCATACAAATCCAAACCATCATTTAGCTTATGCACTCTACAGTTTAAGAACCTGATAAGGTTTAAAGTGACCCCATTTATTTAGTTGCAATCTAATTCCAAGGGCTTTAAAGTTTGACCTATTTCAACATCACAACATGATCAATAAAAAGAAACGTAAACTATTTGCATCTATGTAGTTATTCAAATTAAAATAAATTATAAAGTACATACACCTTTCAATATTTCCAACAACAACCAAGGAATCTTCAACTAGCAGCAATTTTGGAGGTGTGACATTGTTCAAGGTACAAGTTAACTTCAATATTTTTGTGTTTGGAGGTCAAATAGATACAAATTCTTTGGAGGAATGGTTAAATCTATTAAAGGAATATTACTATGTCAAGAAAAAATCCAACAACGAAAAGATCACCTTTGAACTTTGAAATCGCTTCCTTGTCTCAAAGATTGGTGGGAAGGTTACTAGGAAAATGATTCTATGTTATTCAAGGCAGGATCTGTTGTGGGGAAAAATGCCTATGCAGGATGATCCTATCCACCTAAGGTGTGACAGTGCCTTAGCAACAAATAGAGACAGCGATTCTAGTATTCTTCCTTTATGAATTAAGAATGAAGAGAGATGGATGGACTAACCGGTGTCTTCCGTTTGTCCCTCGATCCGGTTTCTCTTCTCTTTGGGAGTTCCCAGCTACTTGCCTTCTCGCTCGCCCAGCTTCAAGAGGTTTCTGCAAGATCACAAGAAGAGAACACTACACAAAGACATAGATTCATATTCATAACTAGTTCAGGATTAGAAATAAACTAAACATACTAATGCAATCATACATCAAAGATACATCAGTATATAGGAGAAACCAAGATAGCTTTATTGATGAATAACAAGGTTCAGGAAGAGATACAACCCAGAGGGCTCCAATCCAGCATCTCCTTCCCAGCAAATGAAATTCCTATCTTCACCTTCCCTCAAAGCATTAAGCACCCAATGATTCCAGTCTCAAACAATTAGCAATTCTTTGCAATAACAAAATTCCAGCCTCTAGATCTCATGGAGGAGAGATCCATATATAGATGTTTGGAGAGAGGATGAGTCAGCTTGAGATCTGACTAGTGTCCTCTCCCTTTGTCAGTTCTTGCTTCCACTTGGAGGTTCTTGCTTCCACTTGGAGATTGAGAACCTCTTACTCATCACTAGTCGAATTCACTGAGGCAAGTGTCATTGAGGAAGATTCTGGAAGCTTCCAGGGTCTTGACACCTTGTTGAATGAACTTGCCATTTGTCAATTCTCGTTCAGCGCACCCTGGTAGTGCTTCTACCTACGTTGCAGTGCAGGTAGCCAGTGCAGACTTTGCATTTCAGCGCAGACAGCTAGTGGAGCCTCTGAATTGATCCTGAATTGACTTGTTTTTGAGCAGTTTCTGGTGGAGAACTTTTGTGAATTGCTGTGGTTTGTTAGCCTTGTTCCTCTAGGGGTAGGAACAACATGTTTAGGGACTTTGGATCCCTTAGATTATGGACATTTCATGCTTATAATTGTAAGGCACAAAAATGTCTATAACAGTTGCCCCCTAAAGTATGAGGCCGTTTATCGGGTGAAATGCTTTATCAGGAGGATCCGAAGTTCATTCATTGCTGGGAGGAGACCTGTAATACAATACAATACAATACATTATTTTTCATACTGTTTTCATGATCTAGCTGAGGCGGGCATTCCCATGCTCAACTTTATAAATTCATTTTTCTGTACATAGAACAGACAACCGTCTGATGGTAGACTGATAATTTTGATGAAATTATCATCCTTTGGGGTAGGATGATTATCTGCTGCAATGATGTACATGTCAATGTCTTTATCTTTCCTGAATATATATCGCAGCCCGGATGGATGAAACTAGATCCGGGGTCTTCAAAACTCGTTCGATCTTCACTCTAAGTACAAGTCGATCCATGTGAGAAATGTTCTGAAGTCGAACATGGAAAGACATCGCTTGATTACCGGTCAATGAGGTAAACCGTTAACAAGCGCGAGAGGAATCACCGATAATGATAATGACCCTCAAGGTACTGCAGTAAAATTCACGTGGTGTGAATAAAGGACTTGGCGTCGAACACCATGCAAAATCTTTCGGTCGAAGGTCATTGATGCATACCTGTCGCCGGAAGTGAGAAACTTGCCATTGAGGCATGCAAGCTCCAAAGTACTGAAGGGGTTGTTCCTAGATCAACTTCTTGGATAATGAGCTGATGTCGACAAGAAGCGATCCGTAAAAGGAGGGCCTTAATTAATCCCACATCAGTGACATGGAACGGAGCAAATGATTTTGATGGAGGTGAAAACGATCTGATGACATATGATTCAGGGCGGCGGTCATGAAAGGATGAAGGATAATGTACGGCAGTGGATGGGACATGGCTGACTTCTCTGAACGACTTCTCTTGAACATATGGCGACACTTATGCGAAGGATCGGTAGCATTACCCCAAATATGGATGGTATGGCGAGACCATGGTGATGTGACTGGTGAATGAAACAACCCAACCCGATTGTGGTACGGAGGAAAAGTGTCATGTTCAAGAGAGACTTGCTACCATCAAAGTTTTCTCGAGTTTCTCCCAATTTTTCCCCAGTCATTGCTGACCAGTACCTCTTTATTTTTGTCAAGCTTGAGGAGGATAACATATGCTTGTTCTATAACTTGCCCTTCGGGCAAGCCCATCGCTATGTTTTAACGAGCCTAGCGATAGTGAAACTCGTTCTCGTCTAAAGACAAGTTTGTCGCTATTTAATGCATTTAACGAGTCTAACAACAAAGATAACTCAGTCCTTTTCATTTTTAGAGAGTCTGAAAAGGTACGTAAAGTCAACTCCGAGAGTCATTTTTCGTCATCTAATCCCTTAAGTCCGAAAAAGTATAAAACAATACAGAAGGGATGAGTTTTCGATAGTTTTAACGAGCCGAACAAAACAAGCGCTCGATCTTTTTGTGCAATAATCCCTCAGGTCCAAAAAGATTAAAATCTAGAGGAGGGATAGCTCTTCTAGTCACTTTAATGAGCTGGAAGGCCAAAACTCGGCAATCTTTTCATATTTTACGAGTCAGATGAAAAGAGCTTAAAGAAGACTCGTCTTCTGAGGAACGAGTGATAAAAGGGTTAGCAGCTGATTCCAGGTACGGGTTGGAATTTTCCAATCACGGCAGTGTCACAAGGATGGCTAGTGAAATCACTCTTCGCAGCTGTTCCTCAAAATGGGTAAACAATCATATGGAGGTGAATGATCGGCTAATGGAAAAGTGGAGGTGATGGGCAAACACGACCAAGGCTTTAATGGCTGATGATATTGCATTCACAGTGGTTATTTACCGGGTAGTTCATTTTTTAACGAGCTTAAACGCGGATTGAAACACTTGCTCGATCTTATGTTTATTTTTTAACGAGCATGAACTATGTGCTAAAACTGCTCGGATCTTGCGTTTGTTTTTTAACGAGCATGAACTATGTGCTAAAACTGCTCGGATCGTGCGTTTATTTTTTAACGAGCATGAACTGTGTGCTAAAACTGCTCGATTAATCCAGTCATATGATAAGAATGTCTCATGTAAGATGCCATTTTTATGGAGCTTGCGCCTTACCAAAGCTATGCCCCGCATGCTTTCATTATGCAAGTTCGGAAACGACTAATCCTACGAGTTTAAAGGGTTAGACCTACAGGTTTAAAGGGAGGACCTAAAAATTTAAAAAATAAATAGCCGCCCCTTGCTTGCACTCCAAAAGGTTTGCATGCCCCCAGGCATAAAGTACGATTTCAAGGTTACCCCTTCTTAGTCCAAAAAAACATTTGTTTTACTGGGAGAGGCCTACCTCTTTCAGGTTACCCAAAGATTGTCTCGTTAATCTTTCAAACAAAACACTTCTTAGGCGATATCTACCGAAATAGACAAAGGTGAGAGACTCCGTCTATCAACTCACATAACTTTGACAAAAGAATCTTATTCTAGAATAACCCTCTTCCAGCATGGGCGGGGTACAGACTAGTCATATTCTCCCGCGGAAACCTACCTTATACCCAAAGTTTTCCTGCCGAAGCAGACGAGGACGCATGCCCCCTGGGTTTCAGTCATATCCTCCCGGATTACTCGCGCTCATCAGGGGGACGGACCGTGGGTTGAGACATTTCTTGCGTGAAGAGACCATTTAGGGATGGTATATGACTATTTGCGATGCGTGATCCAGGAAATGAAAGCTGGTCCACGAGCTTGACCACTCTTCCTTCGTGTGGAAAACACATTACTCTAAAGAGTGAGGAGACGATGGCTCCCATGCAATATATATAGTCTCGTCCAAGGAGTAGGTTATAATCCAAGGGTCCTTGAACGACCATCACGTTCATTTGAACGGTCTTCCCTTTCAATGTGATAGGCACATTGGGGAGGATCCCTAAAGGTCGACTGGTTCCTTTATCAAAGCCTGTCAGATTTCTCATTTCAGGCAAAAGCGCTGGCGAACCAAGCGCTTTCCAAGCAATAGAGGAAAGGATACTCACATATGCCCCCTCATCAATGATGGTGCCAGCCATTACCATTCTATATATTTGAATGATAATTCTGAATGGTATGCTTGCTGGCAAACGGGGTTTGCCTAGTTGGTTCGAGTCGAACGAGACAACTAGGTTGCTTGGTGGTGGGACTGAATAGACGGCCGGGTATGACTCTGACGAAGTTCCTTCCTGCGATAAAGGAATGGGAAAATTGCCCCCTTGTTCGTTGGAGTCTGTGTTGATGAAGAGAATTTGGACGGTGTCATCTTTATTCTCCTCTGTGATGGTATCATTCGAAGATAGAGCCTCTGAAGGCAAAATCGGGTCAACTTCCGCCTCAACCTTTTGACTTTCGTCAGGTATGGATTCAGACGGTTCATCCTCAATGATAGGTGCTTCGGCTGACCACCTGAGCGGGCCAGCCGGGTTTTCAACTGGTGAAGGACTTGGCAGGAGTTTTTGATATCCAGGAGGAAGTTGCACTGGTAAAACCAGGTGATCTTCCAAAACTCTTTTAGCCTCGTCTAAGAAGGGACAACGGTGGATGGCATGGTCGCCTTCACACAGTTTGCAGGGAAATCTAGCTTTCCCCCTCTGTCCAGTGACTTCACTTTCACTAGTTGACGGTGAGCTGTCAACATGGCTATCAGAGGTTGACGCCACCGAATTGTGCAAACGGGGAGACCAGTCCCTTAGTATCCGAGGGATGCAGGGACAATCTCTGTGGAAGTGGTCTCCCTTGCATATGACACATGGCGATTTAGGCCTAATCAGCGCTGTGTGTGGATTTTTGTCAGACGACACTTGTCTGCCCCCAGTCGCTTTTGGCTCCTTCTTCTTCTTCTCTTTCTTCTTCTTTTCCTTCTTCTCCTTAGGAACTTGGTTTTTTTTTTTACCAGTTCCATCAAGCGAAGAGGAAGGAGGAGAGGAAGAATTAGATGAAGTAGAAGGCTGGTGGGTAACTCTGGTCTGGTCTAACTGTTGATTCGACTGTTCAGGAATAGTGGTGTTCTGAATGACATTGGTTGAGAAGAGCCAGACAGGCAAGCCTATTGTCAATCCTGGAAGCGACAATGTGGCCATATGGGGCGCACCAACATCTCCCCAAGAGGAGAAGGGACTAGGATTTCCACCAAGGGGAATTCCTTGGTTGGTGTGCTCCATTTTCTCAACCTAAAGATCAACGCAGGAAAAAGGGGTGATTGTTCCGTTTAAAATAAATTTTAACGACGCTTTAGACACAACTTGCTTTTTCACTTTTAAAGAGTCGAGAAAAAGCTAAAGATGACTCTAGTCTCCTTCGATGTTTTAACGAGCCCGAAGTGACAAATGCTCGGATGGACTTTTTCTGTTATAGAGTCTGAAAAAGGCTAAAAGGAACTGCTCTGGAGTTCTAGGTAGAGGGTATGCCAAACTTTTCGCAAAACCGCAGAATACTTTTTAAGGTACGGGCGGTCGATCTTCCTGAATGCTGTGTTCAGTGGATTGCGATCAATAGGGCGGCCGACACGACTTCCTAAGGATAAAGGTTTTATGCCTATAGGGGTCTCCCAATATATACTCGACGGTACATGGGAGCACAATCCGTAATGGCGCTATCATCCCTCAGGAGGAATCACCCACCATCAGCGAGATCGACAGTCACCAGGCTTTACGACACCGGAACACGTCTCTAGCCTAGACCTCTATGTTGTGCATTAAGTTACAAAGCGTTGTTAAGTTCATTCAATTTATTTTAGGTTGATCTTTTTAGAAGTTTGCCTTTTGAGGTTCACCACGAGATGTATGATACAAATTCCTAAATGCAGTCTAAATATGATAAGCAAGCTTTTTATATCTTTTCAACCATGAAAATCCTAGCTACAAAGGCAAAATAAAGACACCATCTTTTCTCAAAGAGCAATCAACACACTCTAATGCACTTTCCCTAAATCAAGCATGCAAACTATCAAGATGCAAATGCACAATGCAGGTGTTTGTTTTCCGCTTTCTTAGTATTGATGCCTAAAAAGAAAGCTTTTTGTACAACTTTGAATTTTCTTTTAAATGACAAATACAAACAAGTTTACTTTTTCGAAATCTGAAAGGGTAGAAGAGATTACGACACTTAACGACTTTCGAAATGAATACTTGTTTCGACACTTAAAAGAGACAAACTCAAACCAAAAGCAAAAGTAAATGTATAATCAACTGCAAACAACCAATGAACTCTCTCCTAAGATCACAATCAACAGATCTGAATCAAGGGCTACAGGATGATTATTTCACTCTTGCAAAGGAAAACTATAAATGACGCCACAAACACATAAAAATACTCACAGTATTTTTGTACAAAAGGAGGCGGAATTTAAGCAGAGAAAAGGAGTTATCAGACAGGTACCTATGCTGGTTATAGGCTGCAAAAATCAGAGATCAAAACAAAGAAAAACAGAGCAGAGAACCCCAGCTGCACAAGGCCTAACTGGATCAGCACACCCTCAACACAGGGGTTTTGACATTCAGCGCAGGTAGCCTTCACGGGACCTGCGTTGAAATGCAGAACCTCTTCACAGGGTCTGTGCTGAAGGAGAAACGAGAGTTTCTCTCTGGGTTCTGGGTCACAGTTTGCTATTTAATCTACAGTTTCAGGCCAAATCAAAGCAACAAGCAAGGTACAATCAAAGGGATGCTTTGAAGAAGGGCTAAGATCTATCACAAAGGATCATCAAATCATTTGTGAGTCCATTGTTCAGATCATAGACAAATCCAGTGATTGGATCAAAGCAGCAGCTGTCTACTTTGCATCTGAGAATAGCAGATGCAGTTCGATTGTTGCTGTTGAGTCTATGAAACAAACAATGATAGAAACACAAATAAAATGACTAAACAGATCTCCCCAGTGGAGTCGCCAATTTGTTGTGGGGAAAAATGCCTATGCAGGACGATCCTATCCACCTAAGGTGTGACAGTGCCTTAGCAACAAACAGAGATAGCTATTCTAGTATTCTTCCTTTATGAATTAAGAATGAAGAGAGATGGATGGACTAACCGGTGTCTTCCGTTTGTCCCTCGATCTGGTTTCTCTTCTCTTTGGGAGTTCCTAGCTACTTGCCTTTTCGCTCGCCCAACTTCAAGAGGTTTCTGCAAGATCACAAGAAGAGAACACTACACAAAGACATAGATTCATATTCATAACTAGTTTAGGATTAGAAATAAACTAAACATACTAATGCAATCATACATCAAAGATACATCAGTATATAGGAGAAACCAAGATAGCTTTATTGATGAATAACAAGGTTCAGGAAGAGATACAACCCAGAGGGCTCCAATCCAGCATCTCCTTCCCAGCAAATGAAATTCCTATCTTCACCTTCCCTCAAAGAATTAAGCACCCAATGATTCCAGTCTCAAACAATTAGCAATTCTTTGCAATAACAAAATTCCAGTCTCTAGATCTCATGGAGGAGAGATCCATATATAGATGTTTGGAGAGAGGATGAGTCAGCTTGAGATCTGACTAGTGTCCTCTCCCTCTATCAGTTCTTGCTTCCACTTGGAGGTTCTTGCTTCCACTTGGAGATTGAGAACCTCTTACTCATCACTAGTCGAATTCATTGAGGCAAGTGTCATTGAGGAAGATTCTGGAAGCTTCCAGGGTCTTGACACCTTGTTGAATGAACTTGCCATTTGTCAATTCTCGTTCAGCGCACCCTGGTAGTGCTTCTACCTGCGTTGCAGTGCAGGTAGCCAGTGCAGACTTTGCATTTCAGCGCAGACAGCTAGTGGAGCCTCACAATTGATCCTGAATTGACTTGTTTTTGAGCAGTTTCTGGTGGAGAACTTCTGTGAATTGCTGTGGTTTGTTAGCCTTGTTCCTCTAGGGGTAGGAACAACATGTTTAGGGACTTTGGATCCCTTAGATTATGGACATTTCATGCTTATAGCTGTAAGGCACAAAAATTTCTATAACAGGATCCACTTGGGAATATTTTATTTATTCCCTTAGGGAAGAATTATCCCTTGTAGGGAACTATGATGACCAATATATGAGATAGAAAACCCTCTAACAAGAGGGAGACCGAGCAGTGTTAGAGTATACCAATATTTTCCATACACTATTCTTAAAGCTAGGTATCAGAGACATCAAATGGTGCCTAGTTCTGAAGTACTATTGTGGTCTACATGGTTACATAAAAACGGAGATGGATTTGTTGGAAATATCCTCACATGTAGTGACTTATCAATATGTTGTCAAAATTGAGTAGAAATTGAAGCAGAGGAATAAGTGTCACTATTACAGGATATTGGACATGTGGTTTACGTCTTCCTCTAAGTGAATAAGGAGCTAGTGTTAGGTTGTGCCTATCATTATTTTTATCTTATGTAGATCCACGATCTAAACCCTGAAAATTTCCTACGACAAAGTAGTTGATGTAAAAATTTATCCTAAATTACATTTTATATTCCCTTAAGAAATATCAAGGTACCCCGCCAAGGAAGATTTTAAGGATGGAAAATTGTCTTGAAGTTTAAAAACATTGGCGAATCTCTCTAGTCCCTAATATGCAAACTATAAAATGTTTATTGATGTATTTGTATAATTATTCAAGTTTATCATCATTTTATATATACTCTCTATATAATGTTGATGATTTTTAAGGTTAAATAATTTTATATTGTAAAATTTGAGCGAATCACTTTTATAAAAAATGGAAATTAGCGAATCTTTTATTTTAAATCATGGAAAAGTAGCCCACCTGCGAATATTAGCCCCTAAAATTTTCCGTGTACCCCACTATTATAGGGCCAACAACATTATTGAAACCTAAACTACAATAGCTACCTTGACTTGCACCCTAATCCAATGTAACACCTTGGTAGCACGATTATGCCAAGAGTGACCAATAGGTGATGTTGCAAGAGGGATTGGACCATCAGATTCTGCAACATTATTGAATGATCTTAATGGAAAGTGGTATCCACAAATGTATCCAATCATGTTAGTGTAAATCAAGAATGCACTGAAAATACTATAAATAACAGATCTCACCTTATAAAAGGGTATATTTTTCCACCACGATGTAGTGAAAAGGATTTCTTCATTTAATAAACAATTATGTTCTTTTCATATGTTGTTCACTGTGTGTATTTTTTGTTCATTTTTTTTGTAAGAGTCATTTAAGGGAATATATATTTTTTTATGTCCTCTCTCTCAAGGTTCAAAATCCTAGATCTTAGCCCACCTAAAGATTTGACTCATTGGTATCAGAGCTGCCAAATTGCATGATACAAGGCAACAAAGGAGACTTGTGATAAACAATACAGTGAAAATTGAATGGAGGATAATGTGAGCTTCATAAATGTACCAGTCGATAGAGAATAGAGTTTTATAGAAAAATGTTATTTTTTCTTGTAAGGTATGGAAATTTATATTAACTTTCGAAAAGGGGATACATGATTATTTTTTCTTTACTACCGTTCTACCACTTGGGAAGCTAATCTAATAGCAGAGATTCAAAATTTTCACATTAACTATCACTAAGGCAATAATTCTATCACTTATTGGAAGGATAAATAATCAAAATAAATTTCTAGTGATTAAGCATCATAGACAAAACAATGTCATTGCAAAAAATATAATATAGTAAACTAGCTCACATAATCATTACATGTTGTGGGAGATTTCATTTGGATTGGTGGAAGAGAGTCGCTATCTTCATTAGTGGAGGTAAAGGTAATGTTTGCTTATTTTTGGCTAAGATAATGACTTTCTTGTCTAGCCTTTCAATTTTTTCCATCATTTATGTCATGTAGAATATGATCTCTTGTTAAGTGTCAGATTGTTAAATGAAATCTCTTCCATTAAGATTTTGAATGTGCCAATATAGATTGACCACCTACATGTAAGAGGTTTATCAAGACCTGGTTGAGGTGTTGATTTCAAGGATTTCTTTCCTTGTCTCTCTCTCAATATGCTAGTTAAGATTAAACCTACATTCCTATTGGACCTCTTCTTCCACTTGTACTATGGTGTGCCTCACCACCTCAAGAATAATGTCTACAAAGAAATCCATGGCTTATCTTGTTGCTGCTTGAGCTTGATTTTGCGAGGAGGAAGGTGGAACGGTGACTTGGTGCATAAAGGGGCCAATTTTTCCCCTTCAGCCACCTCTCTGACCCGAAGATGATCAACATATAGCCATTGAGAGAAGGGGTAGAGAGTCGGGGTAGAATCAGAGAGTGTATAGTGAGCTCCTAGGAAAAAGGAGGGTGTTGAATATTTGACCCTACTGAGAAATCGAGTGGCCAAAGGAAATAACTTAGTGACCAAGGGTGCAAGGGTTGAAATTCCAGGATGGAGAGGCTTATGGAGATTTCTAGATAAGGGAAATTAGAAGTGGAGGGGTTACTTCAGAGGATTAGAAAAGCGGGTACGAAAGGATACAACTAAGAGAAAAAGACTTAAAATTACAGACAAAACCATTAGGCTGGAACAAATCCAAATGGCTATGAAGTAAAACTTGAAATTTGCAACTAAAATTGAGAAATTCATGATGAAACCAATGAAAACTAAATTTACCTTGAGACCAGAGCATTGAATTTCTCCACATCCAAGCCATGCAACAATAGAATTGAAACCATGAAATTCCATAGATAGACTCGAATTATGTCTATAACGAGGACATCACTACTAGAGGATGCCCTTCTATTTGATCACCTAAAGCATGGAAACCACCCATATTAAATATGATGAACATTCCAAATGCATAACCAGAAAAAGTAGTAAAAATAATGAGTGAATATATCACTATACATACTAAGTTACTTATAAGTAGCCTTCAACGTCACAACTTCCCCCAACAAAAGAGAAATTCAAATTAAATCTTCTCATCTTCAGCTTCTCTTGCCATTTCTTTTCGTAATTGTAACAATTTCCCATTAATTCCAAGAGAATCATACTCAAAGAAAGCTTGAATGCCATCTCCATGTATGCTTGTATTTTTAGAGCATTTAACCAATGTGGAATGATCATAAAAGAAACTTCACACAACATAATTGTCGCTCCACCACCAAAACATGTTACCAAATGCATCCACCACTCCATCTTGGCAATGTATAATGCCCCTCATTAACTTCCTTGGCTCTCATTTCTATATTCAAATTAAGATCTCACGTCAAATTAGCTTCCTTACTGATATAAAAAAAAAAATGTTATTATCTTAACTATCTCTACATTATTATCTTACTATTGGTAGATAACAATCTCTATTGTTCTATAATACGAGAAAAATTGTTAATCATCTCATTCTTCTATTGCAAGAGTGCTTCCTTGAGCAACAACTTGAAAGGACGTCCCACCCCATCATCTCTCTTTTCTTCTAGCATGGGTAATCACTTGGTTTGGTGAGAGCAATTGTTCCCAAGTGAAACTAGCTACAACTCTCTATACCTTGACTTCATTACAGACATGCACTAAGAAATAACAAGGAATATATTGTTCGGATACCACTTATGTGGGTTGTACAAGGAACAATATGAGTGGAAAGAAAGGAAATGAAACACATAGAGAAATATACTAGAAAGAAAAATGATATAATGAAAAATCAAATTCTATTAAGGAATGGAATAGAAGAACACTATAGAACACACACTGGCTAGAATGGTGGTAGTTATCTTTTAACAAAGAGAGATGTCAACTTTGTACATTCACAAAAGTTATTATAAGAAGCCAAAAGAATAACTTTTTCACAAAAAAGAAAGATCCTAGAGGTCCAAAACCCTAAGCCTAGAAGATGAAATATCAAAATGTTTGTAAGATGCAATGTGGTTAGCTAATGAAATATCCAAATGTTTGCAGGATTCCATGTGGTTAGTTGATACATCAACTTCCTCAGGGTGCAACTTTTGCATAAAATATCCATTTTGGGTGCACAATAAATTGTTGGAAAGAAATATCCAAGGACTACATTGTTTAGAGCCTGAAAATGACCCCAAAAGTTTGGAACCCAAGAAATATCCAAGAACTACATTGTTTAGAGTCTCAAAATAACCCCAAAAGTTTGGAACCCAAAAATCATAAAAGACTTGCCAAGAAAATAGAAAATTATTATAACTAAAGTTTGGAACCCAAGAAATATCTAAGAACTACATTGTTTAGAGTCTCAAAATAACCCCAAAAGTTTGGAACCCAAAAATCATAAAAGACTTGCCAAGAAAATAGAAAATTATTATAACTGTGGAAGAGGTGCCACAGATATCCACCTAGAACAAATTATGCCATAATAACATTTGAGAAATATAAATATGTATACAAATTATATCATCATTCACCATATGAAATATCACTAAACAGTGTGTAAAATTCTACCACATTAATCACCTAAAACATTACTATCTTAATATAAAAATATTTCAATCACAATATATAAAATTAATCACACAAAAAATTACTATCTTATATAAATATACTTCAATCCCATTTTTCTCAATTATTTCAATTTCTTTTATAAATATTTTATTTTTAAACTTTACACTTATACAAAATCATAAACTTAACTTTTTTTATTTGATTTTTTTTAATTTAAAAACGAGTTATACATGTAAAATTTTATAGTTAAAATTTTATTTCCACTGTTTTATTTAAACAAATTAATAAAACGACAAATTAAATTTTCTGCTAACGCCCTTAAAAATTTGTTAAAATTTTTATTTAAATTTATAATTTTAATAATACAAATTTGCTTCATCTAATCATTTTAAAATGTTTCAAAATAAGGTAAAAAACAAACCAAACTTTATTTTAATTAAAAAATATGTAAATCTGTGGAGAGGAAGTCTCTAATATACAATGTATTGTCAAATGGTTGTTGGATTCTATTTTTTTTTTACTGATAGTTAACAAAATATGTGTTTAAGAAAATAGAAAATAGGTTACACTGGTTTCATAGTGAATTTTGTTGGGCAAAATTAAAGATATTGTAGTTCAAATATTAACATAGAGTTTGAGTGGATTTAATGGTTAAGAGTATGTGTTTTTTCCAAAAAAGTCACAGGTTCGAAACCAAAGGGGTAAATTATGTATACTTTCATAAACTTCACTGACTTAGCAGCCAAATCATTACCCCCAAGTAAGAACAAAAACATCAATTTAATATCTGACTGGATAACCAATTTAGTACCTAATTAGATAATAATAATAATTGTTTTTATTTTATCAATTAAAATAAGAACAAAAAAGTTTTATACACCAATTTAATATAGTAACCATAAAATTAAATAATAATAATAATTATTTTTATTTTATCACTTAAATATTATATTTTTCATAAATAATCAAAAAAATCATATCTAATATTTGACTTATTAATTCATCCCTAATTTATTATGATACAGACTCTCTGTGTGGCTCACATTGTTTGTCTCACACTGGTGTGATAGCGACATAATCAATGATCAATTCTTCATATAACATCGAACCCTAATCCAGTTTAAATAAAATAACTGAACTTGACTCGTTCATAACCCGGAAATTTCATGCTCGTTCCTAGCGACTAGAAAACTGTAAATAATATAAGTATTGGAATTATTAGGCGAGCAGTAGCAGCAGATTGAGCAAAGATAATAATGGCGCACACTACTGTAATGGCCTTTCTTCTCTGCTTATCTTTACTTGTTCTCTCATTACTGGGTTTGCCCGTGACAACAGAAGCTCGAACGCATGAGGCCTTTTCTTCTTTGTCTGATATTGATGGTATTCAATGTTAAGCTCCATTAATTTAACACAAAAGCTACCTTGATTTATGGAGTTGCAGCTTTTCTTAACTTATGGAAACCAACTGCAGTAGTTTCCTTAAGTTAAGAAAATCAACTGCAATTACTAAATTAATAATTGGGAGCTACTAAAGTGGTCCATTACTTTGATCTCATCTCTACCTTGATTTGTGGTTTTTCTAACACATAGCATTTAGAAGCTTGATGGAAGCTTAGCTATATGTTTATCTGTTGGTCCCCAAGCTCATATCTCAACCCCCTTCAGTTCTACACCATCTAGCTGAGATAGCAGAGCTCGGAAGTGCCTTCAGAATTTTGTGTTCTTTTGTTTGGACAGAAGCTGGAGTGCTGAAGGAGAAGCTTGTGGACTGTGGCCTGCATCAATACATCACCAATGGCTGGAGGTAACTCGTATCCCTGGGCAATAAGGTTTAATGATTCTTTGAGTTTATTCCGCATGCAGAATCATTGTTAAAATTGTAGAATGTCTAACAGTTGGTATCAGAGCCCATTTACCTCTGCCTTGCTGTAGTTGGCCATAGCACCTTAGTTCTGTCATACACATTTGACTGTGTTTATATGCATGCATTTGTTCACTGGAGGAAAGCTTACTGTGATTTTACCAATGCTTAAAGAGATGTTTCATTTCTATAATATTTCAGAATCACGAGTGATGGCAATTTTTTAACCTCACTATTGCCATCTGATTCTTAAAATCATTGACCATCGAAATAATGGTTGCTAAAATCGTTTGATACATGAATGTTCAAAATTCAAATCGTTTTGGGATAAGCACGAATTAATTTCATTTTTTAACGCTATTATTTTCAAACGTGTTTCTTTAAATGCTTTTGCATCTGACATAGGAAATTGCTCTCGTGAACTTCAGATCTTGCTTTGTTTTCTGGCAATGTGGTAACATACAGATCGGTTCTTGAAATTTCCTTATTAAATTTCGGAGGATTTTCCAAAACATAGATACTAGATCAGAGAGCCAATGGTCGTATGGTCAATGTCTTCTCTCTGTTTGGGGAAAGCCTAGGTGGAACAATAATGGCTTTTTTATCCATCACCCATCTTCTTCTTGATTATATATTTTATGTGGAGGTAATTTGAAGAGTGTCTTGGATCACCTGAGTTGCTACAAGGGGGATTCATAAGCAGATAGATCATGATAATCACGATAGATCATGAATTGCTAGAAGGGTTCATCGTATGGAGTGATTTATGATTTCTATTGTCTCGTTCAGGTTTAGAATTCCTTGCGAATTCGGAGAATAGGTGTGAACGTAAGTAACGATAGTTTCATATAGTTATCCCTGTAAACACCACTGTTGCTTATTGTTTCGTCCATCAGAAATGCCAAAATCAGAACCTGTCTGCGAATTATTGAATATTCATGAAGAAAAATATTCAGAGTTTGCATCATTGATTTGTTTGAGGGCTGGTAACGCTTTTTCTTCTCCATGATAACCTAGCATCTCTCCAGAGTTTGCATCATTGATTTGTTTGAGGGCTGGTAACGCTTTTTCTTCTCCATGATAACCTAGCGTCTCTCCACGACTAAAGCTCATGCTTAGTACCTTGGAGCTATGTTGCCATTACTTGTGTTGTACATCACTATCGCACGGGAAATTCTGTCACAAAAATCCCGAAATAATCAAGAGCATAAGACAACCAGGTGGCAAGAATATGCACGCTGGGACGTGCAATCTTTTATGTCCACTGTGGCGGTGGATTCCATAAAATAAGATGCCCACTAACACACCATTTTTATGGGCTGAAGGTATGATTTGGGCGTGAGTATTGTTAAGCTCCATTTATTTATCAAAATGATGGTTTAAATATATTGCAAATGAGTGATATAATACATGGTGGAGAAGCGTACTTTGAGTTTAATTTATGTGCTAAATTTGATAAATGTATTAAATTCTTAATATATATTAAAGTTATTTGTGGTGGCATTAATATATGGTGTCACAATATTATTACAAAAGGACCCAACATTGATGCCGAGCAATGCCCCAAGGAAGCTTTGATGCCCAGCAATGGCAATACAACCCTCCAATTCCATGCAATTGCATATCTTGCGTTGGATACATAGCATATGGATCAAAATCAGTATAGCATTGGATAAATAGTTTTGCCATTATAAAAACGTTAATATATTAGCAGCAAGGAAACAAACGTATTGTTTTTGGAGCATATACATTGTAGCGTTGATATTGCATTGGTATTGCAGTGTTTTCGACCATTAGTGTTTTGACAGTGCATATGAATATGCGCGATTGACTGTAGGGTATGGCAGCGTAAATAGATACAGAAACCGCGTCCATCGGTTGTGTGAAATGCCTGTATAAAATGTCTTATATTGTTTGTATCTTTGATGCGACCTGGCAACTAGGTTATAATAAGGACAATAGTTGGACGTAGATCCATGTGGCCTAGCAGCCTTCACTATTGTTTTATTTACTGCGTTCATCAAAATTTATTAGAATATTTCTGCTGCATAATATTTTTATATTATATCCGAGAATGGAAACCTGGTAAATTGTCATGTGGTAGTTGGATTACGACCTTTTATGTTGGATTATTGTTAAAAAGTCGTTTTATAACACATGGCATTACTTTTGATGATATACCATATTGTATGGTTTGTCTCGTTTGGTTATATATATTTTGGTTATATAATTTTAGATGATTTTATAAACGTATATTTAAAGTAAATGAAAAGGTCAACATATGACTTGATTCATTCAAGAATATTCATGACATAAAGGATCTTACCAAAGTTTTGGGTATGAACGTGAAATGGTTGAAGTCTATTCTTTTTGATATGAGTCATGTTAAAGGAAATAGTTCATGCATTCTTAAATATTTCAATATTTCAATATTTGAAAAAATTTAGTCTTTGAATATTTCAAATTTGCAGTTTTGTTTGCAAATTGTTTAGAGCCCATTTTGTAATTGATTTAAGAATTAGTCTTAAATAAATTATGGGACAGTGAGACTAAGGAATGTAAATTTGATTTTAATTCCATTTATCTTGTGAGCAAAATAGCTTGTTTGCTGGTCTATTTTGTTGTTTTATAAACTCCGGGTTTAGTTTATAAATTGAACAATCAATTTGTAGTCATTTTTCGGTAATGCTGACTGCTTTTGATTTTGCTGGAGAATTATTACAGTTTTATGGAGTTGATTAAAATGTCATTTTGACTTACTCCCTTTCAGTAAGCATTATTTTTCTCTCTGGTTAAGTTTTGTTTATGCAACAAAATTAATGTCTAGTGATCCGTGTAATTTTAATTAATTAGAGAGTAGCCACAGCATCTTTAATTAAATAAAATTATATATTGATTGGCAAGATCACATAAAGATTATTTAGACATTAAATTGTAATTAATTACATTGAATATAATAAATTTTATCCCACAGGAATTTTTATTATATTTATGTGATTAATTAGGATAAAATTTCATAACCTACCCACAGGAGTTATGAATTAATAAGTTTTATCATAAAGTTTTATTTAATCTGCTTGAATTGAAAATTTAGCCCACAGGCAATTTTCATGTCATTTGATTCAATTCTTTTTAGCATGTTTTACATTGGTAAAACGTGAAAGATCATAAAGTTTTGTTGAATCTGCTTGAATTGAAAATTTAGCCCACAGGCAATTTTCATGTCATTTGATTCAATTCTTTTTAGCATGTTTTACATTGGTAAAACGTGAAAGATCATAAAGTTTTGTTGAATCTGCTTGAATTGAAAATTTAGCCCACAGGCAATTTTCATGTCATTTGATTCAATTCTTTTTAGCATGTTTTACATTGGTAAAACGTGAAAGATCATAAAGTTTTGTTGAATCTGCTTGAATTGAAAATTTAGCCCACAGGCAATTTCATGTCATTTGATTCAATTCTTTTTACCATGTTTTACATTGGTAGAACATGAAAGTTTATTAAGCCTCAACATAAGCATGTGATTCTTTATTTTGATGCAGTAGTACAACCTGCAAATTTCTCTGAAATTCGTTCTAACATTCCCCAACTTGAGGAAGTAATCTCGTTTGTTTGTTATGAATCTAATATGGTTAACGTTAATAGCCAGTGAGAAGTGAGCAAAGCATCTTATCAGGAAACAAGATGGGCTCGCATGTGGAAGCTATAAGAACATGTTATTTAACTTTAAGTAGTGGCTTTGTTTTGGAGTTCGAAAAGACCTTTTATGTTCCAAGTTTTTCTAGAAACTTGATTTCAGTTTCAAGGCTTGTACCTTTTGGATATTCCTTAAACTTTTCAGAAGAATCTTTCAGTCTATTCTATAAATCTGATTATGTTGGGAATGGTATTTTGTCTAATGGTCTTTACTGCAAAACAAAGTCACATATGATTCAATGCATGTTCACACTGGCACTAAAAGATGATGATTAATAACACTTCTTCATTAATGATTGATAACACTTCTTCATGAATAACACATCTTCATTGATTCCCCTCTAGTCATGGTGAGAAATTGGTTTGCAAGCTCAAGAAGTCATTGTATGGTTTAAAACAAGCATCCTCCCAATGGTATTTGAAATTCCATAATGTAATTTCTTCTTTTGGTTTTGTAGAAAACATTATGGATCAATGTATATACCTGAAGGTTAGTGGGAGTAAAATTTGTTTCTTGTTTTACAAATGGATGGCCTTTTTGCTAGCAACCAATGATAAGGGTTTGCTACATGAGGTGAGACAATTCCTCTCTAAAAAGTTTCGATATGAAGGATATAGGTGAGGCATCTTATGTCATTGGCATTAAGATCCATAAAGACAGATTTCGAGGCATCTTGGGTCTGTCCCAGGAAACCTATATTAATAAAAAGTTTAGAGAGATTTCAGATGAAGGATTGTTCACCAAGTATAGCTCCCATTGTGAAGGGTGATAGGTTCAATTTGAACCAATGCCCGAAGAACGACTTAGAAAGGGAACAAATGAAGAACATTCCATATGCTTCTGATGTCGGAAGCCTAATGTAGGAATGTTGGGACGATGTCAGAGTGATCCAGGTTTAGACCACTGGAGAGCTGCAAAGAAAGTAATGAGGTACCTTCAAGGGACCAAAGACTACGTGCTTATGTATATCTTGTTTGAGGCTGCTTTACATGGTGTATGGCTTAAGAATTTCATTTCTAGGCTTAGAATTATGGATTTTATCTCTAAGCCATTGAGAATATATTGTGATAATTCAGCTGCTGGTTTTATGGCTAAAAAAGTGGGAGTCGAAATAAACACATCGACATTAAGTTTTTAGCTATAAGGGAACGTGTTAAAGAAAATAAAGTGGTCATTGAGCACGTCAGCACTGAGTTAATGATCAATGATCCTTTGATTAAGGGCATGCCACAGTTAATTTCAAGGATCATGTATTGAATATGGGACTTGGTTCCATTATGCAGTTTTTTCATTGTATGGACAATGTTAATGAAATTCTTAATTATTGTGATGTTTTTTCTCATATTATGTGCACCTTAAGTTGATTTGAGAAAATTCATTTAAGAAGGACCAAGAATAAACATAGGGTTTATTCATTAAGAAATTGTTGCCACATAAATTATAATAAGAATAAATGCATAGTAATACATGGAAGGTAATACTCGTCATTAGAGGACTTATCGCCATGATTCATGTATCTATTACTTAATACAGATTATCAATGGTTTTTAAGTTGAGACATTAAGTTTGGAAGTATGGACCAAGTGGGAGAATGTTAAGCTCCATTAATTTAACACAAAAGCTACCTTGATTTATGGAGTTGCAGCTTTTCTTAACTTATGGAAACCAACTGCAGTAGTTTCCTTAAGTTAAGAAAATCAACTGCAATTACTAAATTAATAATTGGGAGCTACTAAAGTGGTCCATTACTTTGATCTCATCTCTACCTTGATTTGTGGTTTTTCTAACACATAGCATTTAGAAGCTTGATGGAAGCTTAGCTATATGTTTATCTGTTGGTCCCCAAGCTCATATCTCAACCCCCTTCAGTTCTACACCATCTAGCTGAGATAGCAGAGCTCGGAAGTGCCTTCAGAATTTTGTGTTCTTTTGTTTGGACAGAAGCTGGAGTGCTAAAGGAGAAGCTTGTGGACTGTGGCCTGCATCAATACATCACCAATGGCTGGAGGTAACTCGTATCCCTGGGCAATAAGGTTTAATGATTCTTTGAGTTTATTCCGCATGCAGAATCATTGTTAAAATTGTAGATTGTCTAACATTCAATTCTATCTAGAAATCATATTTATTTGATAATAATGTTTTTTTCTAAATCTCCCCTAATGATTTTTGATAAGAGTTGTTTGGTTGCAGGAGAGGGATGAGGGGGAGGTTGGAAGACAGCAATAAGAGCCTCGAGGCGTTCACCACTTGTCCCGACAGCTCCGATGGGAAGCACTAATACAGTTTATGGACTCGCTGTGTTTGTGCCGCCTCCACCGATAGAACCATAGGCCAACAGTCTTCAAATATGATTCCAGGGTTTTGGTATAGTAGATTTGAGTTTCGTCCTCTTTGCAGCGTACTCTTGCGTGGGCCATACCTTTGCTGGATTTCGATATGGATATGGGGAAAGTTGGTTTGTGTATAAGGTTCAAAGTGTGTTGGTAGAAGTAGTAAGGGTAAAAATAGGAAGTATTGGATATGTATGTTATGTCAGAGGAGTTGAGTTGAGTTAAATTAAGATAATAAAAGCAAGCAAAATTTAATATTAGAAGTAAAGTTAGTGTGAGTTTACAAGGATGAAGTATTTAGCAGAAAAAAATAAAATAAAGTTTAGTTATAGATTACCTGATTACGTTTGGTTAAGTCATTGTAATCTGAAGCATAAAGCAACAACTTGGTGGGTAGTGGATGTATATGTGAAAACATTTAATGAAAAAAAATCTTTATTGAAGTAAAAGCTTGTGTATTTATCCTTGTGTTTGTATGTTTATCTCCTCTAACAACCATGTGTGTTGAGTTTAGATGCTTTCAGAACTTAAATGGCATCTAAATTGCGTCATTGCATCTGACACATGGATGTTTAGGTTAAAATCACATTATTACCATTTTTGAATTTTCTTTTAACTTGAATTATATTTTTCATTAATTAATAACTTTTCATACTATGAAGTGTTTTTGTACGAGTTTTTCTCACCGACCTCCTCTAACAACCATGTGTGTTGAGTTTAGATGCTTTCAGAACTTAAATGGCATCTAAATTGCGTCATTGCATCTGACACATGGATGTTTAGGTTAAAATCACATTATTACCATTTTTGAATTTTCTTTTAACTTGAATTATATTTTTCATTAATTAATAAATTTTCATACTATGAAGTGTTTTTGTACAAGTTTTTCTCACCGACCTCCATATCATTGCATAGGCATGTCTGCTTTTTTTTTTTTTTTAAATATGTTTTATTTCAAATTGAAACTCTCTAAGGAAGGTTAACCACTTTTCTTTTATAGCATTTAAATCAGGTTGGTTAAAGAGATAATATTTCAAACTGATGTGATCTTTCATTAAAATGAACTTCTTTCCTGATAAATAGTGCTTCCACATTTTTAGGGTCTGTATCACTATTACTAATTCTAGATCATATACATCATAATTTTGTTCGTGTTTTTTTAACTTTCTGAACTCATAGGTTATTACTGCATTTTCCTGCATCAACACACCCCCAAGTCCTTCCAAACAAGCATCAGTATAGACAGTAAATTCCTTATTTGGGTTTGTAATTTTTAATATAGGGGTTGTTGTTAATAATTTTTTTAACTTGTCAAAACATTCTTGACATTTGACTATCCATTCAAAATTTATCCCCTTTTTTTGCAAGGAGGTCATATGATAAGCTAATTTTCAAAAAGCTTCTACAAATCTTCGATAGTATTATGCAATTCCCATAAATGAAGAAACTGCTGACACATATTTGGGTTTGGGTCAATTCACAATCGCCCTAACCTTTTTAGGGTCCACAGATAGTCATTGCTTGGAAATAATGTGCCCTAAATATTGTATTATGCTTAGGTAAAATTCGGATTTGCTGAGTTTTTCATAAAGCTGATGTTCTTTTAAAGTATGTAACACTAATCTGAGATGTTCTTGGTACTCTTCTTCATGTTTACAGTACACTAGGACATCATCTATGAATATTAACACAAATCTGTTAAGATATTTGTGAATTACATTATTAATTAGACACATGAAGGTCGCTGGTGCGTTAGTGAGACTAAAAGGTAACACTATGAACTCATAGTGTTCATATCAGGTTCTAAAAATTGTCTTGTGAATATCTCCATCTTTTATTTGTAGCTAATGATAACCAATCTTTAAATCAATTTTTGAAAAGACATTTTCTTCCCTCACTTGATCAAACAGGTCATCAATTCGGGGGAAGCATATATTTATTCTTGATAGTTAACTTGTTTAGTTCTTGATAATCAATGCACATTCTAAATGTGCCATCTCTTTTCTTGAAAAATAGTACAGGGGTCCCCCATGGTGAGTCACTAGGTCTGATATAACCCTTATCCAGCAGTTCTTTTCGCTGCATTTTTGGCTCTAATAGTTCTGGTAAACTCATTCTATAAGGGGCTCTAGACACGGGGGTAGCACCTAGTCCTAAATTGATAGAAAAATATGTATCTCTACGAGGAGGTAACTTTGGAATTTCCTCTGGAAAAACATCTTGAAACTCTCTTATAACCGATAAGGTCCCTAAACTTTCCTTTTGTGTTAGTTGTTCATCTACTTCCACATGCACCAAGTATATTTGACCTCCTTTCCTTGCATTCATTTTTAAATATAAAGTTGAGATTTTCCGAACTGATATTGGTTTTGGTTTTCATCTTATCAGTTTGGTTTGGGCATTTTGATCCACACAAATCATGGTTTTCTCCAAACAGTTTTTGACAGCTCCCTATTTTTCTAACCAATTCATGCCAATTAATATATCATACAATCCTACAAGAAGAATGTTTAAATTTGCTTCTGCGGAGTAACCATTTAATTCCACCTGACACCATCTTATTTGATGAGTTACCTTTCATTTGGTACTGGTTGTTAACTATACCAGCCATGCATTATGAAATTTTTCCAATTATAGTTTACATTTTTCCATATTTTGGGGGCTAATAAACTCAAACTATCCTGAGGATCAATTAAAACAAAAATAGATTGGCTAATAATAATAACTTCAATCTCAATCATAGTAGATTGATGCTCAATCTGTATGTCTTCTAATGCTACACTAATTCTAGGAACATTTCTTTCAACATCATTTACAATAGTTGTTTCATGGTTTGCTTGAATATTTTGAATTGGTCGTGCATTATGCGAACAATCTCTTAGTATATGTGGTTCACCACAACCCCAACACTTCAATGGTTCTCTTTCCTTTCCCACTATACTCATTTTCCTATTCATTTCCCATAAGCTTTGAACTCATGTGAGACTGAGAAGGTTGATTAATGCTTCCCTTGTTGAACCTCTTCTTCTGATGTTCCTTTTCAAAAAATTATAATGAGATATTTTTCCTTTTATGTTCATGGCAAATTTGATTTTATCCTTAGTTTGCCATTTTTTTAACTCGCACTTCTATTTTTGAACTTCTAGTAACATAATCTAGATTTCCTTACTACTTCATCGATGGACTTAGGATTTCCAAACTCAATCCTCTCTTTGTAAGGTGTTGGTAAACATTTCAAAAATCTTTATCATTTTTATTTCTCCTCTTTAATATAGGGCACATACTGTAATAAGTTTGTAAATTTTTCCACAAACTCATATATAGTAAGCTACCCTAACCAAGAAATTTATGAAATTCCTTATGATGAGGAATTTCATCATGTAATTCTATAGTAAGCTACCCTTATGAGGAATTTCATCATGTAATTCCTTAGCACGTCATCATATTATCATTCACTTAGGTACTCAGACTTAAAATGTTTATGAAATTCCTCCCAAGAAATTTTCTTCTCTTCCAACAAATGTACACTTTTAGCTTCTTCCCACTAGAAAGTAGATTTACCATGTAACTAGTAAATAACCAGTCGGTCCATCAAATTACTTTCACACTCCTATACCTAGAATTATTTGATTATGTTAAGAAGCAAGGCTTCTGCGTCTTCCTCCTTTTCCCCATCAAAAGTAGGGGGTTTGATTTTTCGAAATTCTCCATACAAATCCATTTTCTTCTTTTTCTTATGTGATTTTTCTTATGTTTTATCTAAGTCTCCAACAATTTCAGACTTCTCTGACTCTCTCTTTACCTCATTCCATTTCAACCCTTCTAGTTTTACACTTTTATGACTAGATTTTTCTGTCAATTCCGTTATCATTCATTCCTACTCTTTACTCACCCTCAACAAATGTTCATTGTTGTTTTTGAGATGAGCCAGTTCTTATTGCAAATTTCTTATAACCTCCATAAAATGAGAGTTTGGTGGAGTGTCTCTTCCTCCCATATCAACATATATTTCTTCGTGACCTATTATGGATGGAGGAGATTCCTCTGCCATCTTGTAATGGGCTGCTTTACATATGTATCTTATAAAACAACACAAATTTCTATCAATATTTTCGTAATAATATTTCTACACAAAAAATTTCTAGACCTTGATGGTGTATTGCAAGCCCTGTATTATAACCAACGATCTTATACGACTTGTCACGTACGTGTCCATAATTTTTTTTTTATATAACATCAATACTATGTGATAATTTTTGCATCAAAATTGATATTTTTCTGTTCATCAATATATAAATATTCATAACTCTTCTTTATAACTATAGTTGTAATATAAAAATTCATAAGGGAATGTGACACCCTTATTACAATCTAGACAATTTAGCTCATATATATATATATATATATATATATATATATATATATATATATATATATATATATATATATATATATATATATATATATATATATATATATAGCTGTGTGTGTGTGTGTGTGTGTGTGTGTGTGCTTATAGTTTATTTCTTCCTTGACATTAATAAACCCTACAATTTTTTGTGCTTCATTAGAGGTAACATCATCATATAATTTGTTTGAATTACATGGCCATCCTCCTAAGTAAACTTATACATGTTGCAATCGTGATTCCCTAAAGTTGAATTAATAATGATGTTTTTTATTGTTAACCTTACTCTATTATTACAATTTTAATGCACATTTATCTAAAGAGTTAATGCTTCAATAAGTGGGGTTTCCATGCATAAGTGTGAATTCTCATGGTTTGAAAGCCAGATTGTAATTATTCCCTTTGGATTCAGTGCTCAAATCACAGGCCACCACAATCCCATTTCCCATGTGATGTCCACATGGGCTGTCAATCCCATTCATTTGGATGGGGAGGATATCTCTATCCAGATCGAATAGGGAATATGGAACTAAGCAACCATAACCCCTCATTAACATGGGAAATGTATCATTTGGAATTTTTTTGTTGGCACCGTAGTTCCTTCTGGTTCACTGAATGTCATCATGCACCACTGAATAGTGGTAGCTGGATTTTGTCTACAGCCATGGAAGCTTTAGCTCCTGCTCTATGAAGTATTTAATTTAAATTTACAAGATATGTGGTTTCTAAATGCAAATTTTGCAATTGATTTCAACATTTTCCTTTGTCTGGTTTCTTATTCTAATGCATCACCGCTCTTTTGTTGCATACGGTAAGAACAATTACTTTCTGCAAGCTCGACTGCGTTTCTTTTGAAATTCCACCAAACTGAGCAATCATGGTGGTTGTGATTTCCCTAGGATCACTTGGTAATTATTCCTTTGTCTACTCAGACATATTCTTCCTAAGATATTACCGTATAGTTGCTAATTTCCTAAAATAGTTATTGGATTTCCAGTGTAATTTGGGTAAATTTGTAATCTGTTCATCTTGTTGTAGTTCAACCACTAATCACCCTTCTTCCACAATGGCGCATTTGGTACAGATTCGTCGCCCTTTTACTTCTTCATCCTGGTTTGCTATTTAACTTGGCCAACTGGGTCCTTCTTAGAGTTGAGGTTAGATGATTTTTATTTTATACTTCTATTTATGTGTTTCATTTCTCACCAATTATTCTCTCTTTTTCTTATTAGCACTCTCCTTCAATCTGTGCAGGTGTGTATACTCCGACTTCCTTTGGATTTTAATCTTCATATTCATGGTTCTTCGCCCATTAATCATCACCTGCACTACTACAAGTCGGTCTCTATTGGAGCTTCATGCCCTATGCTCTATTATAAGCATTCTTAACTCAACTCTGAATTTATTTAAGTTTATTTTGTGAAGGTTCCTTCTCTATGTCTTGTAAGGGTTGAAAGTCATTGTCCACTATGAATGTACATGCTTGAAAATATAGTTTGGGTTTTTTGTATAATTATAAATACTCGAGAAACCATACATTATTCAGGGTACCAATGCCATGATACTTATTTGTAATGAAATTACAGTTCTAGGATAGTTGGCACTTCACCTGTCGATCTTGGTTTACTAACTATGTAATTTTATCATGGAAATTATTGACTATAATATGTATGTCAATTATGATCTTCTATTATGCAATTCTCTTATTCTTTTCTCTACTTTGAAATCTATGTATAGTCTCAACACTCTATATATGTTGTTACATGGTGCATACATTTTAACTTGCACTCTTCTTTTTATCGTTATCTAGTATGGCTCCATGTAGCCTGATTGTAACATAATTGCAACATGAATTATGAATGGTTCTCTTATATTTGTTTACTTATTTAATTGAATTATTTCCTTCTTTTCAAAAATACATTTTTCCGCTCTTTTTCAGTACTTGGTATTTACCCTTACAGTACATTTTTTGTTAATAAGTTGGTGATCAATTTTTTATTTATTTTTCATTTGACATAATTTATTTACTCTAAGTTGCTAGGTAAACCAAACAAATATCTCTTTATCTATTCTAGGCTTATCCTCTGTCTAAAGTTGTGCCTTCGTTCTGGTCGTTGTCACCTAATTAATGAATTTTTTTAACACGTCCCATGCCATGGATAAGTTCTTGTGCTAGTTTATAAATATAATTACCCAGGAGGCATGGCATAATGGTTTCTAGCCAAACCCTCCTGTAAATGGCTGTAAAAATGCATGACTGTCACTTAACTATAATAATTTCTTATTATATATAAATAATAAATTAAAAACCGATGAACTTAACCAATTTTTCTAACTGTAGTAACTGTTGTGGGTGTACTTTGGAAAAACATTATCCTCCCAAGCTTGAACTGAACCTCTAGTTGCCCCGGAGCCAAGATCTATTCCCCTCACTAGAATAAACCACTTCTTATGATTCTAGACAATGTATTTTTATGCCTTGATTACCTAACAGACTTTCCTTAGCGACGTAGCACTTTCGAGGGTCTGCCAACCCAATGGCCCAAGATTTTTCCTATTTTTCAAAAAATGTATCTTCCCTTTTCCGTTAAAGCTCGTATTTTTCTCCCGTGATGCTTTATTCACCCTTACTCACTGTTCTTTCCACACTATGTGATTCAATAAATTTTTTCTCCCAATCATATTAAATCACATCAAACAACTCGTAGGGATTTGTAGGAGTAATTAAGGGAAATTTATAGCAATCTTATTTATGCACATTAATTTCTAGATTTGGGCACGGAGCTCATTAACTCAAGTGTTCTCTCCCAAGTAATTCATTAGTTTATTTTTATTATTCAAATTTATTTATTACATCACCATGCTTTATTTCAAATTAAGTTCACTATGGATTTCTAGCCATCACAACTAAAAATATCTCATTCTATATAAAGAATATTTACATGAACACAAAGGGGTATTACACGAAACTACCCATGGTTGTAAGGAAATATGATTCATTGATGGTATTTGTGGATAAGCTCACAAATTTTGCACATTTTATTCTAGTGGAGCTAACATGTGTTTAGAAATGTAACTAGTATCATTCTTCATAATTGTGGTCTAGATCATGACATAATTTAATTCTTATATATTTGTCAGAAGGAAAGTTTTTTTTTTTTTTTTTTTTTTACAAGCATGGGTTTCATGCTCAATCTCCTTTACTAGGTCTAAGCACCCATTATGTGATTCTAGGGTTTGTCTCATTTCTCATTGTCCTTGTCATTATGTACTAGACCCTTCTTGGGCTCATTGTATGAAATGAGAACATAATTTTTATGTAAAAGGCATCACTTGTTACTCATCCACCAAGTCGGCCTCAAAAGAAGACAAGTTGACCTCATTGTAGGGATTCAAATACCTTGAAGAGAGTATATATCAAAGTGAATTCAACGAAATATATAAAAGCACGTTTAACGAAAGAAACTAAAAAACTACTCTTTTTCTTTCACACGTGTGAAGAAATCTAAAGCATGAATGTGAGTTGCAAGGCCAAAAATTACAGGCCTATAGTGGAGGCTGAAATTTTGATGTAGGAGGCCAAAATCGATGTTTGATGTAGTATTGAATACTATTTACTTTCATTGACCTGAAGCAGACATTTTTCACCTTGGAAGGACATTATTGGGAGGATGAATTGGTGGATTGGAGGAGTTTTTTGTTTTGGTAAAAGGGTCTTGGTTGTCTCATTTGATCTGGTTCTTGAAGAAGAGAAGAGAATCTTCAGTTTTCCCCTAGAAAACCTGGGTTTTGCCCTAATTGAGAGCCTACATACTATGTGACTTGTTTTGATATTCATGCATTTTGTTTTGATAGTTGCTTGATGATAAGAATACAAAAGAAGACATAAACGAAGCTAATATGAATTCAAATATATCACAAATAATTATCTAGATAAGGAAATGTTTCTACCTTTCTGATTTTCTAACAACATGTAAGGAAACTAACATTGCAAATATTTACATGAGGAGAATTATTAGGCCACATGGTGTTCCTAAGGAAATAATGTCCAATAGAGACCTCAAACTCAAATCAAATTTCTAGAAATGGTTATTTAAAATAGCTGTGATAAATTTAAATATTAGTACAACCTATCAACCAGATTTAGATAGAGAGATTGAAAGGATTAGTTAAGTGATTGAATATACCTTGAGCATGCATATTATGGACAAACCTTCCAGGTGGGAATATTATTTACATTTGATTGAGCTTGATTGTAATAATGTGAATCATGCATGTTTAAAAATGAGACCATTTGGGGCCTTATATTGTTGAAAGTAATACACAACAATGAGTTGGCAATATGGGAGTGTCCTGATAGGAGTGATCAAAATCAAACTAATATTATGGAATCTGCATTCTTCAAAAGCTAATTATTTCTTTACAATAGAAATTGTTCCACAAGAATATGGGAGATTCTCATGCTGGGCATGGATTGAATCAATTTATTTACCATTGTGTATGTATTAGTGACTGAGACCAAGAATGTTTGGTGATAAAATATGAGTACTACGTCACCATGCATGGAGTTAAGTGTCGAAATTAGGTACTCACAAGACATACAATCCTCGTGCAATTGTAACATTGTTCTTTTCCTTGATTTGGAAATAAAACAATACAAATAAAATAAAAATATATTTTTTTTATTTCATTTCCAGCTAAATCTAGAAGATTAAAAATACTTTAAAATATTTGGGCTTTAATCCTCATTTTATAAATATCATTATTCCAGCCTCAACCACAACCTTAGTTAGGTGAAAGGTCCCTTTTTTGATGAACAAAAATGATTAACAGAGGAGGAAAAATTGTTTTATATGGTAGTTAAATAGTAAACAATAATTTACAATGGCACACAATAAACCACATAATAGAAATAAACCACACAATGGCTATACATGATTGAATAGATCCTAAAAACTCATGGAGCATCCTATAGAGATATCATGGAGAATCTTCTAGAGACATCATGGAGAATAGTTTAGGAATATATTTAGAACACTAATTATGGATATACTTTTATGAGTATAATATTGATTTTGTATTTGAATCAGACCTAACATGATAGGGTTTTGTGTTGATAACGACAGTAACCTTGGAGGCCCCTTGGGATGTCTTAATCCTTACCATCCAACTAATAATTATTAATAATTAAATTAAAATTATGGAAGCCCAATTCCAAAATAGACATAAATATTTTTTTAATTTTAATAATTAAATTTAAATTCTAGAAACACTATATCAAAATAGAGATACAGTAATTGATATAATTTTATAATTTGTGGAATGAAATGTAAATATGTATAATTGATTTGATTTTTAATCATTTTTATTATATAAGTTAAGATATGGTACTCACAAAAGTTTTGTTCTTTGAAATATAATGTAAATGAAACAAGAGGAAACAATTACATTGATATTGAGTATCATAAATATTGTAGAAGTGTAGAGTACAGCAAAATGTAAAATACAAAATAAAAGAAATGAAATTTCTAACTGGTAAACAAATTTCTCCACAATACATTTGGCAGGTAAACAAGTTTAGTTTTACAATACATTTTATATTTTATAAATGTATTGCCTTTGTAGTGGACTATATGGTTTATCTTTCCTAGCACAAATTGTTATTTCTTTGCATAACTATTTATCAATGCCTTAAGAAAAAAAGTTAACTTTGATTTAAAGTTTACACAACTTGTTATATCTACAATGGATATTTTCTCAAATCCCCATTCCATATTTGATGACATGAACTATTTTTGTCACATAATGGACATTGGCCTTATTAGTGAAATCGATTTTCCCATTGATCACTACTAGTTTAACACTAGCCAATGCAATTTATAAAGTTTGACTTCTAAAAATACATGTATATTTTTATATTATTAAAAAACTATTTTCAAATATTTGATTGGACCATAACTTAAAGGTCTTATTGCAACTTTTGTGATGCAGGAGCATCTAGTTGACAGGTCAAGACAAAAGGAAGGGTTGTTTGGTCTCTGAAGAGGACAGAGGAGTAATTTATTGAGTGGATAATGTGGTTGTTTTTCTTTTACTTTTATTTGATTATGTTGTCTAATTTAATAAACAAACAGTAAATAGGAAGGTCAAGAATTAGAATTAATCAGGATAAATGTTTTAAGCAACTAGTTTTACTTTCGTAATAATGCTGTAAGACAATAATAGTTCTGTAACTAAACAGATGTAACTAATCAGATGTAACCAACAGAGGTTGAAAAAAAACGAAAACAATTCTTGACAATCATTCAAAAAGAGGAACAAAACACAATGGAAGGGTTCGACCTTTTGAGAAGAAAATAAAGAAATATATTTTTTGTGCACACAGGCATTCCTCTCTAGTGTCCCATAGCCATAAAAATTATTTATATGACATTACATTGATTTCCATGTACAGTTCAATTATTTTTATATTCTATCTTACATGCATATGGTCATACATGTGATTTGAAATTACATTGGTCCCAGCAAGCAAACGAAACGAGACAGGTTGCGAAAATAACTCAAGGACGTGGTTCCAGAGTAAATCATATACTTCCCGAAACAACATACATGTGAACGTCGAAGAGCCAGAACAAGCCGGATACCAAACAAGTAACAAGGTGCAAGCATTACCAGGTATGCTCGAAGAACAAACATTCACATTTTCATTTATAAAATAAGTCCGAGAGGAAAAACAAAATTTCCGTTCATTCATATATATTGTTCAAAAACAGCCTGTTCGACAATTATATAGTCCATACCAGAATTTATGGCAAATTTGGAGAAAGATACAGTGTGGGATTAGAAACCCTCGGCCTATCTACAACTACCAAATAGAACAAAAAAAATGACTGTGTAAACCTACAGCCGAGACTGCATATAGTTGAAGGCTCAGCCAACTATTGAAACAAGGATTTTAATAAACCCAACCTAAGGCATTAAACATAGATAGCAAAATAACAGAGAACGACACAACCCATGTCTAGCCGGAGCTATGGACCACCAGGTATCGAAGTTCTTCGAGTTGTCATACCTGCGACAACAACCATTCAACAAAATATGTGAGAATCGGACAACAAAGAAAAGCGAGGGTTTACAGAATAACAAAATTAACTTCAAAACTTACCTAACAAAGGTGAGCTGTGGCCATAGCAGTTCCATAAGGTTACCCTGATCGCAAGGAGCAAAGACATTAGCCGACTGAGGGAAAAGGAGTAAATACTGATAGCATGGAACCAGAAAAGCTTACCTTGAAATATTGAAGGAGCTGAAGAGAGTGGCAACCACATTCTGCTGGGACCCGAGAAAGGACAATAGGAACCAGAAGATTGTTACCTGGGACAGTTCCAACCAGAAGAAGAACACAATGACCATAAAAATCATAGGCATTGACACCGTATGCTAAAAAAAGGCACAAAGACGTTAACAACGAACCACAAACATACAAAAACTACCAGAATATGTGTAGACCAAGTAGAGATTGAACCTACAGTGTTGACAGAGCTCATACTGAATGAAGGAAAGAGATTTTCAGGTTTAAAACGTTGAATTGGAGCACGAAATGGAAAAACCTTGCACAGAAACCGCCACAGTCTACCAAGAATGCAGAGCCACAAAACTGAAGGAATGTTCACGAAAAATGACTCAGGCTAGGGTTTGATCGCCCATACCAAGGAAGGCTCGAGAATCCCAAGAGAGGACACTTGTCCAACAACTGAAGCTGAAAGTACCAATCACAAGTGTGAGTTCCAAAGACCGAATCCACATCATTACAATCAACCTCTTGTGAATCAACTTTACACCAAATATGTTGTTCATCATTAATTTTCACTTTATTCCTGAATTGATAATTGTGTGAGGTGTGATAAAGTGGGCTGGACCCATCAAGTGGTATCAAAGTAGGAAGTTGAAAGAATTAGGATATGGAGGTTGGAAGACGAGGACATGGAAGAGTTGTGCATAGAGTAGTAGATGAGGGTCTGAGGGAAGAAATAAGGATCCTTACTGTTCGCTTAGAGGCATTGGAGGTAGGAAGGAGAAGAGACCCAGAACTTGGAGATGCCAGCGAGGAGGAGGCAGTAGCTACTACAGACGGATCAGATGAAGAAACCCAAGAGATAAATTTTTTCAGGTCAGTGCTGCTAGCTAGTAGCAAGCCCAAACTGGAAATTCCTAACTATGATGGTAGTCTGCCCGCCAAAGTCCTGCTAGACTAGATAAGTGAGTTGGATAAGTATTTTGAGAACGAAGAGATCAGTGAGGACAAAAGAGTCAGGTTTGCTGCAACCAAATTGAAGGGACACGCCACCTTGTGGTGGGATAGTGTCTAACCAGATAGAAGGAGAATGAATAAGTTACCAATAAGGCAGTGGCCAAGGATGGTGGCAAAGCTGAAAGGCAGATTTCTGCCTAAGGATTATCAGGTTGCGCTTTACCGACAGGTACAAAACTTAAGATAGAAAGGCATGACAATAAAATAATACACGGAATATTTCTACCATGTGAACTTGAGGGCTAGTTATACCGATGATACTCCAAAGAAGACAACAAGATACGTAAACGGTTTGAGGTTAGAAATAATGGATGAAATTAGTATTCTTTCACCGCATAACATCGAGGAAGCCTATCAGAGTGCTGTAAAAGTTGAAGAAAAGATTAATAGAAAACAGAATAATAGGAGAGGGGGGGGGGGGGGAAATGGTAGAGGATGAGGCCAGTCCTACGGCAAAGGGAGAACAACCAGTAACAACGAAGAAGGCAGCAACTCCAGGGCTCCAGGAACAGAAGAGAAAGGAGATAGCACGAGAGGAAGTCATCCATATCAGCGAGGAAGAGGGAATGTCCGAGGAAGAGAAGCTAATTTCCAGTGCTACAAGTTCCACAAGTGGGGGCACAGATCCTTCGAATGCCCAGAAGCAGAGCAAGCTGGCCAGAGGGGAACATTTGTTGCCAGCCTGAGGAAGCTGAGGCACCACCCCAGGAAGCAGAAAATGTGGGAGAAACAGTGGAGACCTTGGTTCTAAACAAAGTGCTATTGAAGCCAACCAAGGAAACTGCTGAGCAGACCCAATGGAAGGCACTGCTCTGGACAGTTTGCAAATCACACGAAAAGTGCTGCAAATTGATCATAAATAGTGGGAGTATAGATAAGTTGGTTGCCACCGAGATGGTGGAGAAGCTGGGATTGAGGTGACTTAAGAACCCCACACCTTACAAGGTGTCATGGCTGCAGAAAGGCCACCAGCTATTGGTTGATGAACAATGTGAGGTTGAATTTCACATTGGCAGATACAAGGACAAGGTTGTCTGCGATATCATACCAATGGACGTGTGTCACATACTGCTAGGGAGACCATGGCAGTATGATCGGAAGGTGGTACAAGATGGGAAGAGGAATTGCTACAAGTTTGTTAAAGATGGAGTCAAGCATATGCTTGTACCCATCAAAGAATAGGATACAACAGAAGCAAGCGAGACAAAGGCGTTGTTAGTAGGTGGAAAACAATTTATTAAATAGATTGAGGAGAACAAAGTGAATTATGCTATCGTAAGGAGGACTAAGACTGTGATGTTGCACACAGAAATGTCTAGATTACCTGCAGAGATTCAGAAGATGTTATAGGAATTCAAGGACATTGTAGTTGATGATTTACCGGACAAGTTGCCTCCCAAGAGGAGCATCAGCCATCATATCGATTTCATACCCAGAGCAAGCCTACCAAAAGCAGCATATTGGATGAGCCCGAAAGATAATGAAGAGATTAGGAAATAGGTGCAAGAGTTGCTATACAAAGGGTTGATTAGAGAAAGCTTGAGCCCTTGTGCGGTACCAAAAGTTCTCGCACCTAAGAAGGGAGAAGAATGGTTGATGTGTACGAACACGCAGGCTATCAATAAAATCACTATTCGATACAGGTTTCCCTTACCAAGGATGGACAATATGATGGATTGTCTAAGTGGGGCAGCTTATTTCATGAAGATTGATTTGAAGAGTGGCTATCATCAGATCAGGATCAGAGAAGGAGATGAGTGGAAGACAACCTTCAAGATTAATGAAGGGCTGTACGAGTGGCTAGTCATGCCATTTGGTTTGAGTAACGCTCCTAGTACTTTTATGAGGTTGATGAATGAAATGTTGAAAGAGTTCATCAGTAAGTTTGTGATAGTATATCTTGATGACATCTTGATTTTCAGCAGAATGAAAGAAGAGGACCTTCAACATGTTCGAAGAGTGCTAGAGAAATTACAACAGAATAAACTGCTGATAAACTTGAAGAAATGTACTTTCCTACAGAAAGAACTAGTTTACTTGGGATTTGTAATTGCATAAAATGAATTGAAGATGGATCTAGAAAAGATCGCAACAACTGTTAATTTGCCGTCACTGAAGAGATTATTTGAGGTACGTAGCTTTCACGGGCTGGTGAGTTTTTATCACAAGTTCATAAGAAATTTTAGCGAAATCTGTGCGCATATGCTGGACACCATCAAAAAGGCCAATCAGCCTTTTTGTTGGACAGAGGCAACAGAGGACAGCTTTCAGCTCCTGAAGAGGAAGATTACAGAGAGGCTGATTCTAAGGCTACCAAATTTTAATAAGCTTTTCCAGGTTCGATGCGATGCAAGTGGGACAACCATTGGCGCTATGCTCAGTTAGGAAGATAAACCTGTTGCATTTTTTAGTGAGAAATTGAACAAAAGTAGGCAAAAATATTCCTCATATGACAAGGAATTTTATGCCATCATCCAGGCTTTAAAGCATTGGAGACACTACCTGCTGGGAAATGAGTCTGTGTTATTTTCTGATAATTCAGCGCTGCCATATGTAATGTAACAACATAAATTGAACCATAAGCATGCCAAATGGGTAGAGTATCTGCAGAGTTTCACCTTTGTGCTGAAACACATCAGTGGGCAAGCCAATAAGGTGGTGGACACATTGAGTATAAAAGCCTTGCTCTTACAGGAAAGTACAATACAGGTATTGGGTTTCAAACACTTGAAATATTTGTACCAGATCGACATAGACTTCAAAGAGGCCTTTGAAGCCTGTCAAAATCTCGTGCTGAAGAACACAAGTCCATGGTTGGACTACAACTTACAGGAGGTACTATTGTTTATAGGGGGACAGTTATGTATCCCAGATTGTTCAATGAGGGAAAATATTATATGGGAAAAACATAGTGGGGGTCTAGCTGGTCATTTCGACATAGATAAAACTTTGGAGCAGCTCGGAAACTTCTATTACTTGCCAAGAATGGGCAGGGATGTACAGCGGTATGTGAATAGTTGTAAAGTCTGCCAACTAGCAAAGGGACATAGCCAAAACATTGGACTTTACATACCACTACCTCTTCCAAGTAGACCATGGGACTCAGTCAGCATTGACTTTGTCTTAGGACTACCTAGAACACAGTGAGGATATGATTTAGTGATGGTGGTGGTAGACAGGTTTTCAAAAATGGTGCATTTCATTCGTTGTCATAAAACTAGTGATGCCACTCACGTAGTTCACCTTTTTTTCACGGAGATTGTTAGATTACACAACCTACCCAGATCTATTATTTCTTACAGGGACGTAAAATTCACGGGACACTTTTGGCACACCCTGTGGAAGAAGTTGTACACACAATTGAGTTTCAGTTCTGCATATCATCTGCAGACTGATGGGAAAACAAAAGTAGTGAATAGGAGTTTGGGAAATTTGTTACAAAGCTTGACTGGGGAAAATTCACGGTTATGGGATTGTGCACTCGCTCAGGCAGAATTTGCTTATAACAATTCGCCAAACCGTAGCACAGGACATAGTCCATTCCAAATCTCGTACGGCATGCATCCTCGGGGAATACATGAACTGCGGGATTTGGGAAAGTTGGAGCAGAGAAGTGCTGACGGGGAAGAATTTGCTGAAGCGATGAGTGAACTACACGAATAGGTGAAACTAAAGTTGCAGGACAGCGTGTAGAAATATAAACAACAGGCAGATTTAAAGTGGCGAGAAGTCCAATTTAATTTAGATGATGAAGGCCTTGCACATTTACACAAAGAACGGTTTCCTAAGGGCGCGTATAAGAAGCTCAAATTCAAAAAGATTAGTCCCTGTAAAATTTTATGTAAGTTCTCAGCCAACGCTTATGAAATACATCTGCCACCTGATATAGGCATATCACCTATTTTCAATGTGGTAGACCTGTTCCCATCTACTGCCAACTCAGAGGAAAATAGTGTGGTATGGCCAGAATGGGACACCCATGTTGGAGACAGTTCTTGGATGAGGCACATGCCTTTGGTTAAGCTCCATGAGATCAAGAAGATTCTCGACAGCCAGGTAGCCAAGAAGACCTGCAGGAAAGAGTATCTGCAATACCTTGTCAAGTTGAAGAACTGTCCAATTGAGGATAGTTGGTGGCTCGACGCAGTGCAGATACAAAAGGCTAGTTATTCTGTGGAGGAGCTCATGGAACAGAGCCATGACCTTTTTCTTACCCCAGGAGCCTGATGCAGGAGCATCTAGCTGACAGGTCAAGACAAAAGGAAGGGTTGTTTGGTCTCTGAAGAGGACAGAGGAGTAACTTGCTGAGTGGATAATGTGGTTGTTTTTCTTTTACTTTTATTTGATTATGTTGTCTAATTTAATAAACGAACAGTAAATAGGAAGGTCAACAATTGGAATTAATCAGGATAAATGTTTTAAGCAACTAGTTTTACTTTCGTAATAATGTTGTAAGACAATAATAGTTCTGTAACTAAATAGATGTAACTAATTAGATGTAACCAACAGCGGTTGAAAAAAAAACAAAACAATTCCTGATAATCATTCAAAAAGAGGAACAAAACACAATGGAAGGGTTCGACTTTTTGAGAAGAAAATAAAGAAATATACTTTTTGTGCACATAGGCATTCCTCTCTAGCGTCCTATAGCTGTATAAATTATTTATATGACATTACATTGATTTCCATGTACAGTTCAATTCTGTTTATATTCTATCTTATAGGCATATGGTCATACATGTGATTTGAAATTACATTGGTCCCAGCAAGAAAACGAAACCAGACAGGTTGCGAAAATAACTCAAGGACGTGGTACCAGCACAAATCATACAGTTCCTAAAACAATATACATGTGAACGTCGAAGAGCCAGAACAAGCTGGATACCAAACAAGTAACAAGGTGCAAGCATTACCAGGTATGCCTGAAGAACAAACATTCACAGTTTCATTTATAAATAAGTCCAAGAGGAAATTTTTTTTTTATGTTCATTCATATATATTGTTCAAAAACATCTTGTTCGACAATTATACAGTCCATAACAAAATTTATGACAAATTTTGAACAAGATACAATGTGGGTTTAGAAACCCTCGGCCTATCTACAACTACCAAATAGAACAAAAAAACGACTGTGTAAACCTACAGCCGAGACTGCATATAGTCGACGGCTCAACCAACTATTGAAACATGGATTTTAATAAACCCAACCTAAGGCGTTAAATGTAGACAGCAAAAGAACAGAGAACGACACTACCCGTGTCTAGCCAGAGCTACGAACCACCAAGTATCGAAGTCCTTCGAGTTTTCATACCTGCAACAACAACCATTCAACAAAATATATGAGAACCGTATAGCAAAGAAAAGAAAGGGTTTACAGAATAACAAAACTGACTTCAGAACTTACCTGACAGAGGCGAGCTGCGGCCTTAGAAGTTCCATAAGGTTACCCTTCTCGAAAGGAGCAAAGACATTAGCTGACTGACGGAAAAGGAGTAAATACTGATAGCATGGAACCAGAAAAGCTTACCTTGAAATGTTGAAGGAGCCGAAGAAAGTGGAAACCAGATTTTGCTCAGACCCAAGAAAGGATGACTAGGAACCCTAAGATTGTTACCTAGAACAGTTCCAACTAGAAGAAGAACACAACGATCATGAAAACCACAGGCATTGACACCGTATGCTAAAAAAAGGCACAGAGACGTTAACAATGAACCACAAACATACAACAAACTACTAGAATAAGTGTAGACCAAGTATACATTGAACCTACAGTGTTGATAGAGCTCATACCAGACGAAGGGAAGAGATTTTCAGGTAAAAACCCTGAACCAGATCACGAAATGGCAAAACCTCGCACAGAAACTGCCACAGTCTACCAAGAACGCAGAGCCACAAAACTGAAGGAATGTTCACGAAAAATGACTCAGGCTAGGGTTTGATTGCCCATACCAAGGTAGGCTCGAGAATCCCAAGAGAGGACACTTTTCCAACAACTGAAGCCAAAATTACGAATCACAAGTGTGAGTTCCAAGGACCGAATCCACATCATTACAATCAACTACCGGTGAATCAACCTTACACCAAATCTAATGTTCATCAGTAATTTTTGCTTTATTCCCGAATTGATAACTATGTTAGGTATGATAAAGTGGGCTAGACCCATCAAGTGGTATCAGAGTAGGAAGTTGAAATGATTAGGCTATGTAGGTTGGAAGATGAGGACGTGGAAGAGGTGTGCACAGAGTAGCAAATGAGAGTCTGAGGGAAGAAATAAGGATCCTTACTGCTCGCTTAGAGGCAGTGGAGGTAGGAAGGAGAAGAGACCGAAAACTTGGAGAAGCCAGCGAGGAGGAGGTAGTAGCTACTACAGACAGATCAGATGGAGAAACCCAAGAGATAAAATTGTTGAGGTCAGTGTTGCTAGCCAGCAGCAAGCCTAAACTGGAAATTACTAACTATGATGGCAGTCTGTCCACCGAAGTCCTCCTGGACTGGATAAGTGAGTTGGATAAGTATTTTGAGAATGAAGAGATCAGTGAGGATAGAAGAGTCAGGTTCACTGCAACCAAATTGAAGGGACATGCCGCCTTGTGGTGGGACAGTGTCCAAGTAGATAGAAGGAGAATGACTAAGCTATCGATAAGGCAGTGGCCAAGGATGGCAGCAAAGCTGAAAGGCAGATTTATGCCTAAGGATTATTAGGCTGCGCTTTACTGACAGGTACAAAACTTATGACAGAAAGGCATGACAGTAAAAGAATACACAGAAGAATTCTACTGTGTGAACCTGAGGGCTAGTTATACCGATGATACTCTAGAGATGACAGCAAGATACGTAAATGGTTTGAGGCTGGAAATACTGGATGAAATCAATATTCTTTCCCTGCATAACATCGAGGAAGCCTATCAGAGTATTGTAAAAGCTAAAGAAAAGATTAATAGAAAACAAAATAATAGGAGAGGACGGGGAAATGGTAGAGGACGAGGCCAGTCCTACGGCAGAGGGAGAACTGCCAGTAAAAGCGAAGAAGGCAATAGCTCTAGGGCTCCAAGAACAGTAGAGAAAGGAGATAGCATGAGAGGAAGTCAGCTATATCAGCAAAGAAGAGGGAATGGCTGAGGAAGAGGAGCTAATTTCCAGTGCTACAGGTGCCATAAGTGGGGGCACAGAGCCTTTGAATGCCCGGAAGAAGAGAAAGCTGGCCAGAGGGGAACATTTGTTGCACAACCTGAGGAAGCTGAGGCAGCACCCCAGGAAGCAGAAAATGTGGCAGAAACGGGGGAAGCCTTGGTTCTAAACAAATTACTATTGAAGCCAACCAAGGAAACTACCGATCAGACTCAATGGAAGGCACTATTCTGGATAGTTTGAAAATCACACAGAAAGTGCTGCAAATTGATCATAGACAGTGGGAGTACAGATGATTTGGTTGCCACCGAAATGGTGGAGAAGCTGGGATTGAGGCAACTTAAGCACCCCACACCTTACAAGGTGTCGTGGCTGCAGAAAGGCCACCAGCTATTGGTTGATGAACAATGTGAGGTTGAATTCCACATTGGCAGATACAAGGAGAAGGTTGTCTACGATATCATGCCAATGGACGTGTGTCACATACTACTAGGGAGACCATGGCAGTATGATCGGAAGGTGGTACACGATGGGAAGATGAATTGCTCCAAGTTTGTTATAGATGGAATCAAGCATGTGCTTGTACCCATCAAAGAAGAGGATACATCAGAAGCAAGTGGGACAAAAGCGTTGTTAGTAGGTGGAAAACAATTTATTAAATAGATTGAGGAGAACGAAGTGAATTATGCTGTCGTAAGAAGGACTAAGACTGTGTTGTTGCACATGGAAATGTCCGAATTGCCTACAGAGATTTAGGAGATGTTACAGGAATTCAAGGACATTGTATTTGATGATTTACTGGACAAGTTGCCTCCCAAGAGAAGCATCAGTCATCATATTGATTTCATACCTGGAGCAAGCCTACCAAATAAAGCAGCATATCAGATGAGCCCGAAAGATAATGAAGAGATTAAGAAATAGGTGCAAGAGTTGCTAGACAAAGGGTTGATCAGAGGAAGCTTGAGCCCTTGTGCAGTACCAATAGTTCTTGCGCCTAAGAAGGGAGGAGAATGGCGGATGTGTATGGACTCGCGGGCTATCAATAAAATCACTATTCGATATAGGTTTCCCTTACCAAGGATGGACGATATGTTGGATTGTCTAAGTGGGGTCGCTTATTTCACGAAGATTGATCTGAAGAGTGGCTATCATCAGATTAGGATCAAAGAAGGAGACAAGTGGAAGACAACCTTCAAGGCTAATGAAGGTATGTATGAGTGGCTAGTCATGCCGTTTGGTTTGAGTAATGCTCCTAGTACTTTTATGAGGTTGACGAATGAAATGTTGAAAGAGTTCATCGGTAAGTTTGTGATAGTATATCTTGATGACATCTTGATTTTCAGCAGAACGAAAGAAGAGCACCTTCAACATGTTCGAAGAGTGCTAGAGAAATTACAGCAGAATAAACTACTGATAAACTTGAAGAAATGTACTTTCCTATAGAAAGAACTAGTTTACTTGGGCTTTGTAATTGCAGAAAATGAATTGAAGATGGATCTAGAAAAGATCACAGCAATCGTTAATTGGCCATCACCGAAGAGCTTATTTGAGGTACGTAGCTTTCACGGGCTGGCGAGTTTTTATCGCAAGTTTATAAGAAATTTTAGTGAAATCTGCGTGCCTATGCTGGACACCATCAAAAAGGCCAGTCAACCTTTTTGTTGGACCGAGGCAACAGAGAACAACTTTCAGCTCCTGAAGCGGAATATTACAGAGAGGCCGATTCTTAGGCTACTAGATTTTAATAAGCTTTTCCAGGTTTGATGCGATGCAAGTGGGATAGCCATTGGTGCTGTGCTTAGTCAGGAAGATAAACTTGTTGCATTTTTTAGTGAGAAATTGAATGAAAACAGGTAGAAATATTCCTCATATGACAAGGAATTTTATGTCGTCGTCCAAGCTTTAAAGAATTGGAGACACTACCTACTGAGAAATGAGTTTGTGTTATTTTCTGATAATTCAGCGTTGCAATATGTAATACAACAACATAAATTGAACCATAAGCATGCCAAATGGGTAGAGTATCTGCAGAGTTTCACCTTTGTGCTGAAACACATCAATGGGCAAGCCAATAAGGTGGCAGACGCATTGAGCAGAAGAGCCTTGCTCTTACAGGAAAGTACAATACAGGTATTGGGTTTTGAACACTTGAAAGATTTGTACCAGACTGACACAAACTTCAAAGAGGCCTTTGAAGCCTGTCAAAATCCCGTGTTGAGGAACACAAGTACATGGTTGGACTACAACTTACATGAGGGACTATTGTTTAGAGGGTGACAGTTATGTATCCTAGATTGTTCGATGAGGGAAAATATTATACGGGAAAAACATAGTGGGGGTCTAGCCAGTCATTTCGGCATAGATAAAACTTTGGAGCAGCTTGGACACTTCTATTACTAGCCAAGAATGTACAGGGATATACAACGATATGTGAATAGGTGTAAAGTCTGCCAACTAGCAAAGGGACATAGTCAAAACACTGGACTTTACACACCACTACCTGTTCCAAGTAGACCATGGGACTCAGTCAGCATTGACTTTGTCTTAGGACTACCTAAAATAGAATGAGGATATGATTCAGTGATGGTGGTGGTAGACAGCTTTTCAAAAATGGCGCATTTCATTCCTTGTCGAAAAACTAGTGATTCCACTCACGTAGCTCACCTGTTTTTCACGGAGATTGTTAGATTACATGGCCTACCTAGATATATTGTTTCTGACAAGGATGTAAAATTCACGAGACACTTTTGGCGCACCTTGTGGAAGAAGTTGGACACACAGTTGAATTTCAGTTCTGCATATCAACCACAGACTCATGGGCAAACGGAAGTAGTGAACAGGAGTTTGGGAAATTTGCTACGAAGCTTGACTGGGGAAAATTCACGGTTATGGGATCGTGCACTCGCTCAGGTAGAATTCACTTATAAAAATTTGCCAAATTATAGCACAAGACATAGTCCATTTCAAATCTTGTTCGGCATGCATCCTCGGGGAATACATGAACTGTGGGATTTGGGAAAGTTGGAGTGGAGAAGTGCTGATCGGGAAGATTTTGTTGAAGTGATGAGTGAACTACACGAACAGGTGAAAAAAAATTTGCAGGACAGCGTGGAGAAATATAAACAACAGGAAGATTTAAAGCGGCGAGAAGTCTAATTTAATGTAGGTGATGAAGTCCTTACACACTTACACAAAGAACAGTTTCCTAAGGGTGCGTATAATAAGCTAAAATTCAAAACGATTGGTCCTTGTAAAATTTTACGTAAGTTCTCATCAATGCTTATGAAATACAACTGTCACCTGATATAGGCATATCACCTATTTTCAATATGGCAGACCTGTACCCATATATTGCCAACTCAGAGGAAAATAGTGTGGTACAACTAGAACGAGACACCCAAGTTGGAGACAGTTCTTGGATGAGGCACATGCCCTCGGTTTAGCCCCATGAGATCGAGAAGATTCTTGACACCCAGGTAGTCAAGAAGACCCATGAGAAAGAGTATCTTCGATACCTTGTCAAGTGGAATAATCGTCCAATTGAGGACAGTTCGTGGCTCGACGCGGTGCAGATACAAAAGGCTGGTTATTCTGTGGAGGAGCTCATGGAATGGAGCCATGACTTTTTTCTTACCTCGGGAGCCTGATGTAGGAGCATCTAGCTGACAGGTCAAGACAAAAGGAAGGGCTATTTGGTCTCTGAAGAGGACAGAGGAATAATTTTCTGCGTGGATAATGTGGCTGTTTTTCTTTTACTTTTATTTGATTATGTTGTCTAATTTAATAAACGAACAGTAAATAGGAAGGTCAAGAATTAGAGTTAATCAGGATAAATTTTTTAAGAAACTAGTTTTACTTTCGTAATAATGTTGTAAGACAATAATACTTCTGTAACTAAACAGATGTAACTAATCAGATGTAACCAACAACGGTTGAAAAAAACCAAAACAGTTCCTGACAATCATTCGAAAAGAGGAAAAGAACACAATGGAAGGGTTCAATTTTTTGAGAAGAAAATAAAGAAATATATTTTTTGTGCACATAGGCATTCCTCTCCAGCGTCCTATAGCCGTATAAATTATTTATATGACATTACATTGACTTCCATGTACAGTTCAATTCTGTTTATATTCTATCTTACAGGCATATGGTCATACATGTGATTTGAAATTACATTGGTCCTAGCAAGCAAACGAAACGAGACAGGTTGCGAAAATAACTCAAGGATGTGGTGCCAGAGCAAATCATACAGTTCCTGAAACAACATACATGTGAATTTCGAAGAGCCAGAACAAGCCGGATACCAAACAATTAACAAGGTGCAAGCATTACCAGGTATGCCTGAAGAACAAACATTCATAGTTTCATTTATAAAAGAAGTCCGAGAGGAAAAGCAAAATTTCTGTTCATTCATATATATTGTTCAAAAACACCCTGTTCGACAATTATACAGTCCATACCAAAATTTATGACAAATTTGGAACAAGATATAGTGTGGGTTTAGAAACCCTCGGCCTATCTATAGCTACGAAATAGAACAAAAAAAATGACTGTGTAAACCTACCGTAGAGACTACATATAGTCGACAGCTCAACCAACTATTGAAACAAGGATTTTAATAAACCCAACCTAAGGCGTTAAACGTAGACAACAAAAGAACAGAGAATGATACTACCCGTATCTAGCCGGAATTATGAACTGCCAAGTATCGAAGTCCTTCAAGTTTTCATACCTGCAACAACAACCATTCAACAAAATATGTGAGAACCAGACAACAAAGAAAAGCGGGGGTTTAGAGAATAAAAAAACCGACTTCATAACTTACCTGATAGAGGCGAGCTGTGGCCATAGTAGTTCCATAAGGTTACCCTGCTGGCAAGGAGCAAAGACAATAGCCGAATGAGGGAAAAGGAGTAAATACTGATAGCATGGAACCAGAAAAGCTTACCTTGAAATGTTGAAGGAGCCGAAGAAAGTGGCAACCGCATTCTACTGGAACATGAGAAAGGACGACTAGGAACCAGAAGATTGTTACCTGGAACAGTTCCAACCAGAAGAAGAACACAACGACCATGAAAACCACAGGCATTGACACCGTATGCTAAAAAAAGGCACAAAGATGTTAATAGCAAACCACAAACATACAAAAACTACCAGAATAAGTGCATACCAAATAGAGATTGAACCTACAGTGTTGACAGAGCTCATACCAGATGAAGGAAAGAGATTTTGATCTTAAAACCCTGAACTAGAGCATGAAATGACAAAACCTCGCACAGAAACCGCCATAGTCTACCAAGAATGCAGAGCCACAAAACTGAAGGAATGTTCACGAAAAATGACTCATGCTATGGTTTGATCGCCCATACCAAGGCAAGCTCGAGAATCCCAAGAGAGGACACTTTTCGAAGAACTGAAGCCGAAAGTACCAATCATAAGTGCGAGTTCCAAGGACCGAATCCACATCATTACAATCAACTGCCAGTGAATCAACCTTACACCAAATCTGTTGTTCATCATTAATTTTTGTTTTATTCCCAAATTGATAACTGTGTGAGGTGTGATAAAGTGGGTTGGACCCATCATTTTGCACAATATAGTTTCATGTGGGTAACTTCCTCACATATTTTATCCCATAAATTTTGGATATTTTTTCTGATATTCATGCATGATTTTTAAATATTTGTGCACTAAGTTTTTATTCTTAGTTTTTTCAATACTATTCAGTTTTCTTATTAATCACTATTAATTTAGCATTAAGCAATGCAAATTATAATGTTTTAGGTTATTTTTATAGAGCATAATTTATAACTTTAGCGGTAGGCACTATGCTTCCTGCAACACTTGTTTTAAAGGAATTGTTAATTTTACATTCAATACATTTATGGATAATCACAATTTAACCTCTTCCTCTTTGGTGTTCCCTTCCCCTATTTTTGAGGTATGCTAGTTATATTTGTGGAGGCAACTAATACTTCTTTCTCGCATAGGTTTTATCATTTCCTGTTGGAATGTGGAATAAGAATCAAAGAATGAGCATGAATTCCATTTTATTAAAGATGATACACATGTATAAATACAATATCTTGACCTTTGGATTCAACTTCCAATTTTGGATGTCTAGTAGTTGTGCATATTCCACACCATAACCGTAATGGATTAGGCATCCAACATCCCCCATCCCCTTAATCCAAACATGTGTATATGAGTCCAAGAAGAGAGCTAATGTGAAAAAATGAATGGTAGCCAATGGCTAGATGTGCTCCTTGAAATAATGATTTAAGGCCACAAAACAAATGAGGTAGAAGAACACGAGGCCTTTACCGATGGTGGTTTAAGTCAAACCACCAACCTTGGAACTAAATCTCAAAGTAGTTCCTATAACAATTCCAAATATGGCTAGAAGCTAAAGTTTTCTACTCGTGGAAGTGCTCCTTGGTGTTGGTTTAAAGTTACCATAAATTGATGTAGCTGAAACATAGGTATTTTTCTAGTGTTGGTTTAAAGTAGGCCACCAACCAAAACATGCTCATGGAGCACATCTTTGTCTCCGGCTCCAAATATGAATATGGCTATCTCTCACTCTACCTCTAAGATCTGGTTTAGGTTATGGCTCTCGCTCGATAAATCTTCTAAGAAAGTAGGTGACCATCAATTCTTACCTATAAGATACAATGGGAGATGATGAAAAAATCTCAATTGCATATCAATACTCAAAACTAAATCTCAGATATAAAGTTCTTGTTTTATTTTTGGAATCGATATAATTTTTAATGAATTTGTAATTTTTTTCATTATTTAAAATATATTTTTAAATATATAAATAGTTCGACCACTCTTATCTCATTTTTATTATGTGAACTTTTCCTAAGGAAAAAACAAAACTTTTTATTAAGATTATAAAAAGTTTACATTGCATATGCCGATGCATCACTGTTCATTTTGAGTTACTGTCAAGTCTGGATTTACAAAATTTTCTGCCTTATACCTGAAAACAGTTCCATTTAAGTGCTGTAGCTGTCTCTGATTTGCGCTGAACTGTGGTTCTTTTGAGCCGATAATCTTACACAGAGACTATGGACTGACCATGAGGAATATCATCAAAACTGGGTCTCCTCAGAATTGAGGAAAACAACCCGTCACTATTCCAGAGAAGTTTTAATAGGCCGCATTATCGTAGCTGTGGTAGTTTTGAGGTTTTATATATAATACAAAATTTTTTTGAGGGTAAGTAAACAAAAAATTTCTGCCAGAATATCAGAAAAGTTAATTGTAAGGTGGCTGATCCGACCTTCTGATTTGGCCTTGATCATCTTCTACTATTTTCCAGCTGCCCAAATCCTGTTGAAGACCATCTTTAGAAAGCTTATCCGCCATGTCATTTCTTTCCCTGAAAATGTGACATATAGAGAAACTATTAAACATTGATTTTAGTCTTTGAACTTCTCCCAGAATTTGTTTTAAGACTTGATTGCTGCATGTACTTTGACCATTTACCCATCTGATCACATTTTGGGAATCCCCAAAGATTTGAATAGTGAGGGTGTGCCTTTGGATGAGCCAGCATAAAAGGAGTTTGAGGGCAAGCAGTTCTGCAAAGTTATTGGAGCCTGTTCCTAGCCCCACGGAAGCTTTTAGAGAATGAGATGGGTTTTCATGGATGACAATTCCTGCTCCTGCTTTATTATTTTGAGATGCTCCGTCGAAGAACGCCCAGGGGATTCCTTCTGAGATCTGCACTTCAGGGACATATCTTTGGGAGGAGGATTCCTTAGGTTTAGGTATGCTAGAAAAAATGGCAGCGCCCTGGATTGCGGTGACTGCTACAGGGGTATCCTTGTCCTGGAAGATGCTCCTGTTCCTAGCTTTCCATATCCCCCAGCTGATGATTAGGGGGAGGTTGTGCAGGTTCCCATTCAGGTGCTCATTCCACCACTTCTGCCAGGCTTCTTGAATATTGTTGCCTTCTCAGACGAGCTTTTTATTCAATAAGTTTCCAGTCTCACACCATATCTTTAGGGAATCTGGGCATTTAAGAAAAATGTGGTTTATGGATTCTACTTCGGCTTTGCATAAGCTGCATCTCCCAGGCCCGTGCATGAATCTGGTCTGCAGAATGTCCCAAGTTGGGATTTTGCTCCTTAAGATGCACCAGAAAAGGATTTTTGACTTTGGAGGGCTCTTAAGTTTCCAAAGCTGTTTCGACCACCACTCCGGGTCTCCCCATCCTTTCCTTGACATAAGGAAGTTATAGCCATTCTTTGGGCCGTATTCCCCGGAGTCTGCATGAGCCCAGATTAGCTCATCTTGCCTGTCGCTCAGCCTTACATTGGATCTGAAGAGTTCCTGAGTGAAAACATTCCAATCGTTCCACCATCTTTGCTCCAATTCCAACTCTTCTCCATTCTTCCAGGCTTGCCCCCAGATGGATGAGAAACCTGGTTTCTCCACTTGGCTGAGGAAGAGGAGACCTTTTTCTTCCAGCTGCTGAACCAGGTCAGGGGAGAGGGCATAGTTGCCATTACAGCCGACCCAGGGATCCTTCCCAATCTTTACCTTTTCACCATTCCCAATCTTCCAAGCTAATCCTTGTTCGATCACCTTAAAAGACTCCAAAGTGGCTTTCCAAATAGCAGAAACATTCTTTTGGCTCTTAATTGGGTTCCTGATCCAATCTTCCATAGGAGTTGGATCTATATATTTTCTTTTTACCGTTCTTGTCCAGAGGTTTTCCATCTTAATAAGACGCCACCCTGATTTGGCTGCCAATGAAAGTCTGAAATCTGGGAGGCTTTTTATCCCCCAACCGCCCCAGTCCTTTGGTCTCGCCACTTTCTCCCATGCAACCCAAGGGAGAACCGAGTTTTCTTTGGACCCTGCCCACAGAAATCTGTTGCATATTCTCCTAATTTTCTCCAGAACTCCTTTTGGGACCCATGTTAGAGCTGCCTAGTAAACTGGGATGGCTAGAAGCACAGCTTTTATTAAGGTCAGTCTCCCTACTCTGGAGAGCCATTTGAAACTCCAGTGACTGATTCTTGCTTCAATCTTAGCGATTAGCCAAGACCAATCCTCCTTCCTATAATCATTTGGCTTCAGCCAGAACCCCAGATACTTGAAAGGGGAGCCCATGTTGCGCATTTCAAATGGAAAGAATGAACTGAACTGCTCCTTTTCGAGTCTGTTTAACCCTTCTTCAATGATTTGATATTTCCTGGGATTGATCTGCATTCCGGTGGCTTTCAGAAAGAGATCAAAGATAATTTTTAACTCCTTAAGTTCATTGGAGGAGCCATTAGTAAAAACCAGGATATCATCTACAAAAAGTAGGTGAGATATGAACAAGTTTACTGCTGCCTCAATACCATTAATCTTACCTTCCCTTTTGCTTTTATGAATCAGCAGGCTTAGACCTTTAGCCACTAGAAGGAATAACAAAGGGGACAAAGGGCAGCCTTGCCTCAGCCCTCTCTGTCCTTTGAAGAAAGAGGTAGCAGCTCCGTTGATGAGGATAGCATAACTGACATTTGTTATACACCCCATGATCCATCTAATGAAGTCCACTTTGAATCCAAGGTGCGTTAGGAGCATGCGGATATATGTCTAGTTTATCTTGTCATAGGCCTTTGAGAGGTAAATTTTGATCACTGCTCCCCTCTTGTTTTTCATCTTAACACTGTGAAGGACCTCCTGAGCCACACCAATTGCCTCATGAATTTGTCTTCCATTCAAGAACCCAAATTGTTCAGGTGAAATATGCCTTGATAGAATTGGTTTGATCCTGAGAGCTATTACTTTTGCGATTATCTTATAGATGCTGTTGCATAAGGAAATAGGTCTGAAGTCCTCGAAAGATTCCGGTGCTTCCTTTTTAGGAATGAGGGCTATGAAGGTTGCATTGAAAGGACTGTAGATTTCTCCCTTCGATCTTGACTCCTCTACTACTTCTGTGATTTCTTCACCTATCTGCTCAAAAAAGTGTAGAAAAAGCTCTACTGACCAACCATCCGGGCCAGGGCTTTTCTCTTTTGCCATAGACTTTATTACACTTTCCACCTCCTCCTTTGTGACAGGGTCCATTAGATGGTCCGCTTCTTCCTCCTCCACATATCTGTGGAAACACTGCGCTGTTTGGATGACTTCCGCTATGGTGATCTCTCCAGGGTCTTTGAATAAGGATTGGAAATGATTCACCCCGAGGGAGGAAAGCGCTTCGAAGGTCTTGGCTTCCCTTCCATCTTCAGATTTTAGGCTCCAAATAGTATTGGCACTCTTCCTCCCTTTAGCATAGTTATGAAAAAAGCTAGTGTTATCATCCCCTGCTTTGAGCCAGATTGCTCTGCTCTTGAGTCTCCATTCTTCCTCCTTTGCCAGCAGAATTTGATTCTTGTGCTTTTCCAGGGCTACAATTTTCTCCTTAGAATCTTGTGTCGCATAGCTATCCGCCTCTATGCTTTCAAGCCTTTGGAGTTCCTCGTTTATCCTAGATAAGTCCTCATTCTGTTTTAGATTCCTGTCCTTTGCCCATAAAATTGTTGCCTTTTTCAATCTTTTGAGATTTTCCATAAATAAAAATCCTTTATTCTCTTGTGAGCCTCTGACAGGGTGAATCCATGTTTCATTAAACAGCCTGTTGTAGGATTCATCTTGGAGCCAGGAGGCATTGAATTTGAAGGGAGCAGGAGGTTTTGGGGAACCTTTGGAGAGCTCAATAAAAATCGGAAAATGGTCCGAGGGCCCCCCTTCTTCTACCCATTGCCTGAATAAAGGAATTTCAGCTGCCAGAGCCTCATTGATTAAGAAGCGATCTAGTCGCTTTGCCACCATCGCTTCTCCTACTCTTCTATTCCGCCAAGTTGGTTTCAGCTTGATGAGATTTGCTTCTATTAGATTATTTGAGGCTAAGAGATTCATGAAAAAATCGGATTGCGGGTCCTCTCTTGCATATGGGCCCCAGGTCTCCGCTCTTCCTAAAGAGAAGTTTAGGTCTCCTCCCATCCCCAAGAAATTATCTTTCACGAGCGAGCTCTCCATCAAGCCATTCCAGAAAGGGATCCTTCCTTGACATGGCCCGTATATATTAATAATAGTAAAAGGAAATTCAAAATCAGAAGATTGACACTCAATCCCCATCACCTGCTTCATTCCCCATTGATTCTGGATCTTGATTCTACCTTCTCTGATTCCTACAGCCAAACCACCTGAATGGCCATCAGCATCCAAGGCTGTGAATTCCCATCCTGGAAGAAGTGCTTTGAGCATTGATACAATGTCCTCCCCTTTCCCCAGTGTCTCCTGGAGAATGATCACATCCACCTTTGAGTTCATGACTAACTCCCTCAGGGCCAGTTTTTTGGGTTTACTGGCTAAACCCCTACAGTTCCAAGAGGATATGATCATTTTAAAACAGGACCGGGGCTTTGCACTGCTCTAAGTGCCCCTGTGATAGATTGCTGCTTCCCATCTACCACATCGAAAATAGCTTGGACTTTGGCCGCAGAGAGTTTGGATTTCCTACCCCCTTTTTTCCCGAGCTGGCTCAGGGATGGGGAAGGATCAATGCCCCCCACAGAAGGCATATGACCGGGTTTGGATACCAGAGAGCGAAGGTTATAGGGGCATTGAGAAAGCTGGGCCTGGGAGGTGGATTCAAGGCAACACCCATCACGATTCAAATCCAGGGAAGGAATAGCGGCCGATAAGTTTTCAATACAGTTTTCAATGCAGGTTTCCAATTTTCCATCGTCCAAGCTTACATTTTTAATAGTTAATTCAGGAGGGGAAGAATTAAAGAGCAGATCAGCAACTAAACAATCATCCAAACATTCGTCTTTATTTTCAATAAGAGAAGAATGAATTGGATTCAAAATCATACCCTTTGGATCCTCGACTGGGCTTGGGGCTGTGCTAGGTGACTCCTCGTCCGCGGGCTGCTCTGCTTCCTCTGGGCACGCTCCGTCTCCCGACAGATCCTTCGGAGGTTCCTGAGGGTCAGCTTCCTGAACATGGCTCCCCTGCTGCGGGTCTATGTCCATTAATTCCTCCTCCTGGGCTACAGGAAACTCTTTGTTGATTTGATGCTGAGAACGCCTATAGAAGTTTTCCGTCCTCTCCCTCGTTCGCTGGAACCTCCTCCTCCGTCTTCCCAAAGGGCATTCCTTAGCCAGGTGCCCGTATTCGTGGCAGCGGTGGCAACGGAACGGCAAGTACTCATAATCCAGGATTTGTTCAAATACATAATCCTTATATTGAAGAATGATCTTCTCTGCCAAACCTCCGCTAGGATTAAGGCTTACCAGGATCCGAGCCATGGCCCTGTTGTTTGTTTCCTGAAAAGACATATCAATCTCTAGATAAGTACCCAGTCTGTTCCCGATCGCCTTAAACACTGATTCTACCCAGAGGAACGATGGCAAGCCTGGCGCTCTTACCCATACCGGGAAGACATCAGCTTTTTCATGAGCTGCATCAAACATGGGGCTCCATTTTTTAAACAGCACTGGGATGTGCCCAAGTGACCAGTTCCTCTGCAATACCCATTCTGCTGCCTCTTTGGATTCAAAACGGATCGAGAACCATCCTTTTGGTAGTGTCAGAACCCGAAACTCTCTGATTAGGTCCGTTTTCCAATTCTGCTTCCCCCAGGATTTGATGAATTCGGATGAGAAAATCTTCCCTCTTACTCTACCGACCAGGGTACTTTCAGCTACCTCCAGCACTTCTTCAATTTGGACGTCCATCCCCAACACCAGGTTTCCTTCAACCCCTTGAGATTTAATCAATCTCTATTTTTTCCTTTGCCCTTCTGAGAGTTTTGAACCTCTGGGGATGTCTCCTAGGGCTTCATTCTCCTGCTGCCCTCCATGAGCGCTAGGGCCAGGGGACTGGGAGATAGGGCTAGCCTCCAGGCAGTGCTCCTTCGAGGAATTTGGATGAAAAATTAAAGAATCAAAACGAGTCTGATTAGTTACCTGAGATCCCTGAATTGTCCGCCTATCTTCCCCCCTTGGATCCTGGGGTTCTACAGGACGCTGAACCGGCCCTCCTATCTCTTTTGCGTTATTTCTGCTTGCTGCAATTGAAACCCTTGTGATGGGTGCAGGACTTCGCGCATCTCCAACCGGGCTATGCCCTAACTTAGCTCCTAGGTTGACAATGTCTTCCAAACCGCCGGAAAGAACCGGTCCTGCAAACCCTAGGTTCCCTTTACTTCCGAAGGGTGGGTTGATCGGGTTTGTCTGAGAGGTCTTGTGACTCGAGCTTTGGAGCGGGTGGTGAAGCTTTCCTCCCTGATGCACGATTTCCGTTTCACACCGATCCTTAGACGAAATGGAGGGTATATGGGTCTGTTCCTCTGGCTCCGAACAGAACGGAGGAGAGACTAGGGCTTCCACCGTTCCGAAGTAATGTTCAACGTTCTGGGGTGTTGGGTCTTTCCCCCAAACGGAGAGAATATCCTCCATAGAAGGGTCTAGATCGATACCCTCATCCGGAATAACCATGGTTACTTGCTGGATGACAGTCGATGTCGGATTGTCGGGTGCTGGGAGGTCACTGTCCGAAAAAACCTATTCCTGTTTTCCCCCTGCAGGAAATTACCTTCACGATTTACAGCTGCGATGCCCTCCAGGTGTCTGTACTTTGTCTAGATCAACCTCCACCTGCCGATAACCTACCTATCTGCCACCGGGACGAAAGAGACTGCCGATGCCTACTCCCCGTCCATTGTTGCTGGGCCCTAACCTCGGCCCTACGGGCCTAGATCTGGCTCTGCGCCAGCTGCCGAGACCTCCCTGCGACGATCCATCCTCCATCTTGCCACCAGTTATGCCCAGGTCATGTGATCATTTTCCATTTGAATTGCGAAGAAGTTCCTTGTCGAATCCACCTTATTATGTGAATTATATTACTCAAACCCATAATTTTAACAAATTTACCTATAAATCAAATTTCTTAATATATATTTCACAACCATCAATAAAATTTAATCTTTCATATATATAATTTTTTTTAACCATTTTAATCTTTTATATATATAAATTTTTTTAACCATTTTGAATATTACATTATGCTCTAGTAAATCATGTACAAGAAATTATAAGTAAATATTTTGTATTTAATTTTTTCTAGTAAATAAAAATTTAACTAGATTTTTTATTTTTTTATTTGATTTGAAATTGTAAAGATTTTTTTTATTTATTGATTTATTTTTATATGATAATTTTAAATTATTAAAATCATGTTATTAGTTTCTCAAAACAATGGTTTCATAATTTTAACAAAATATTCATGCCTAATTAAAGTAGACCCGTACTTATAATATAAGTATAATAATTCAAGTATTATAATTTAAATATTATAAATTATATGTAATTTGAAAAAAAAAACATAAAACACTATATGGCAATGATTTGATACTTTTAACAAACTAGTAGTGTTTATGAATTTTAAGTGGCTAACCCATACTTTTAAATTTATAATACATTAATCATTTAAATAATATAATTTTTTATTTGGAAATGAAAAATCTTAGAATATTTCCAAGAAGAAAATATGAATGCAAAGTGATGAAGGAGATATGTAGCTTATTTAAATATTATTTTTAAAAATTATAGAATTCAATGCTAATTTCAAAATAATGATTTGTTATTATTTTTAAAATTTAATTTTAAAGAAAAAATAGAATAAGATATAATCTTTTTTATAAATTTATTTATTTTTTATTGAAATTTTAGAATTAAAAAACAACTTAAGATATGTGTTTCAAATTATTATTTAAAAAAATTTAATTTAAAATAAAGAATTTTAATATTTTTTTATTTTTTTGTCAAGTTGTCTGTGATTTACTTGGCTTGATCTGTGGGTTGAGAAATCTCCCCAGAGGCATCTAATTCGTCATCACCTAGCTTGGGCTACATCAACCCTAAACTGACTCAATTTTTTAGACGCCTCCTCCCCTAACAAAGGCACAACCACCTCCTTGATGTTTTATTCTTGGTTGTCTTGCTAAAAAGGTTCATCCTCAACCTGTTGTGTAATTATAATAATAATTTTGTAATTCTATTTAATTATATTTTATTAAATATTAAAATTAAAAGTTAACTAAAAATATATATTTTAATTAAAAATATAATTTAAATTGAAATATTTTTAAATGTATTCTAGGTTATAAAAATTTATATAAAATTATATCTATTTTTATTTTTTATTTTATTTTTTCTCTTTCATTAACCATATTATTATATACAACCTCTTTTTGGGCCTAATAGTTAAGAGCATGTGTTTCCTCCTAAGAGGTCACAAGTTCAAATTGAGAGGGGGTAGAGTATGTATGCATTCATAGACTTAACAGTCAAATTGCTACATGAAAGTGGGTCCATTGTCCCACAAACAAGGAGGTCTCACATACAAATTTGGTGTGTGGCTTAGCCATGACCTTAAAAAATAGATGATAATAATAATAATCATTTCAACCTTCATATTTATTCATATAAAAACTTCATATTCACTCATATAAAAAAATATACTTAAAACACCATATCTCTTCATATAAAAAGTATACTTGAAACTCCATAACTGTTTTGAATTCTTATATTAAACCTGTTTAATAAAAATGCACATTATCTTTATCTTAAATTTTACTCAAAAGATTACAACAACTAAGTCAAAAGATTATAACAACTTTACTCATTACAAAGTCAAAGTATCATAAAGATTATAACAACTTTACCATTACTAAATCAAAGAATTTTAGCTCCAATAATTTGCTGAACAATTCGTTGCCCTAACAATTTTCCAAAATTTTATTTTAACCTTAAATTGATTATCCTAGTTTTCAATTGTACAAAGGTAGCACTCGCAGCGAATTTCACGTATTACTATGCATATAAAATGAATTAATTTAATTTACATTTTCATAATTGGACCTTCTCTTAATTTGGTTTTAATTTTGTATCATAAGAATACCGTAATCTCAAAAGGGACATTTCACCAAACTAAGGGCGTGGTGGGCTCAATAATAATAATTATAAAATGAAGATCAAAGACCAAGGTTACATCCAACTTTAAGGGTGGATAATTTCAAAATATTTTTTTTTAATCAAAAAAACTTAATCAAGATAATGTAGAGTCAGGTTCCCTCAGGGTAATAAAGAATGCATATCTTATAACAAATAGTTATAATATAATTTAACTTATAATTAAAATAGGTTTTTTTTTCTCGGTCACTAAAATATAGACCACAGTAAACAGATTGATTCAGTCCACTCTGACAGAGTCTCTCTACTCTCTTGGGCCGAATTCGATCGTCAGGAAGTAGCCATCTTTTCCGGACATCTCTGGGAGTGGGAGTGGGGATGACGGGTTTGGGATATTTGTATTTCTATTAATTAAAAGAGTAATTGAATAATTTTTTGTTTTGTTTTTTATTTTAATTGTATTCGAGATTAGTAAATTTGAAAATTTAGGTTTTGTTTTTTACATGAGAGAAAAGTTATCATAATTTAGTTGTCAAATTAGTAGTGAGGACGGCCAAGCCGAAAATCACCCTTAGTCAAGGAAAACCATGTCACTTGGAATAATCAGTTGGTGGTCCATAAGAGGGCAGGTTTTCACTCCTTTTTCACTCCTGCCAAATACTTCTAGGTCTTTTGCATTTAACCTATTTCTTTAAGTCCAACAAAGACTAGCTCTTAGCCAAACAAATACAGTTTTAATACATACTCTAGATCTAAGAAACAGCTCAACTTTTTAAATATTTTGATATTTTATCTTTTAAAAAATTTGGCAGTTAACTTTTTGTTACCATTATAGTTTTTTTAATTCAAAATATAAATTTAACAATATCAAATTTTTAGTAAAATTAACTAGAAAATATACCAACGAGAACATCAATTTTTTTTATTTTTTTAAATTATTGTTTTTTAAGTTCAAAATATAGATTTAACAATGCCACATTCCTTGTAAAATTAAACAAGGAAACCTGCCAAACAAAAAACGAAAATACCAAAAGATAAAATATTAAATAATTAAAATTTTGGTAAAATTATTGTTTTTTAAATTCAAAATAGAGATTTAACGATGTCAAATTTCTAGTAAAATTAACAAGAAAACATACCAAGGAAAATAAAATAAAAATTTACAACATATTTTAACCGCTTTGCATTACCCGTATTTTATGGCATTTTTGCATCTGAGTTACCCCATCGTTGGCAGCAGAGTGAACACAGTTAAAGTCACAGCATCTCCGTGAATCATTTAATGTCACCATAATCTTAAATCCCTGAATTCCAAACAAAGCACCTTCATTATCTATGGTTATTCGGACACACTTTGGAATGAACAAATGTTGTTCATGTCACTTATGTTTACCACAACAAAGCATACAAACCCAAACCATCATTTAGCTTATGTACCCTACAGTTTAAGAATATGATAAGGTTTAAAGAGACACCATTTATTCAGTTGCAATCTAATTCCAAGGGCCTTAAAGTTTGACCTATTTCAACATCACCACATGATCAATAAAAAAGAAACCTAAACTATTGGAATCCATGTAGTTATTCAAATTAAAATAAATTATAAAGTACATATCAATATAGAACAATAGAGATCGATATCTACTAATAGTAAGATAATAATGTAGAGATAGTCAAGATAATAACATTTTTTTATATCAGTAAAGAAGCTATTTAGACGTGAGATCTTAGCCAAGGAAGTTAATGAGGGGCACTATGCATTGTCAAGATGGAGTGGTGGATGCATTTTGGTAACATGTTCTGGTGGTGGAACGACAATTATGTTGTGTGAAGTTTGTTTTATGTGTTAGTGTCAGTCTTTCCAGCCTTCCTCCAGTGATCAAATATGCTCTTACAAAGTGGTCTCAGAGTGTCAAGGTCAAATTTTGTTATTTCAAAGAGTCTTCAAGCAAAATTTGGTCACTAGGCATTAGGTCAAGGGTTTGCTTTCACTCCTTCTAAAGTTGTCCAAATGTCGGTCCATGTCATCATTTTGCTGAGTCTATCATCATTCATAGGGTTGTCATTATCATGTCAGTGTCTAATGAGTCATTTTACACCTTGTTCATGCTTCAGTTGCGCCTAGGCAAGGTCATTTCCCTCTCCTAGGGTTTTGAAAGCTAATTTCTCTTGGATGGTCAAATCATTAGCAAAACTTGTATCCAGATGTTCATACACCTTCCCCTATCTTTCATGTACCTTATCAAACATTTCCCATCACTGAGATCCCCCAAATTCCTCATTTTTGCACAAACCCTAGTTTCTTGCCACAACTTGGCAATTTTCTAGGTTTGGCCTGTGTTTTGCCCTTTTGGACCCCTTCCCCTCACTCAATATCTGAGATTCCACTTTCCCCTACTTCCTAACATCTCTCCCTACTCCCCAAAATTTCCCCAAGAATTTACAAGTCCCTCATCCCCTTAATTTCGCTTCATTTCCACAAAATTCCTAGTTTCACACATCGGGATAAGTTTTATTCAAAAGATGTTTCAGAGCAATAAAATATGAATTTTGGAAAACTGAGAGAGGTTTTTGTCCAAAACATGCCAAAGAAGAAAAACCTCCTTCATTTTTTACACAGGTGTCATGGCTTTAGAGAAATGTCAAAAATACCATTGCCTCAGGAGAATCGAATGCACCTATGGAGTGACCTTGGGGAAACCAAGTTTTCTCCTATCTTGGTTGGCCAAATGACTTTCTTAATGAGTCTATTGTTAACTAGACACAAAGAGATTTCCAATGAGCTATCATGAGCTCAATTTGGAGTTGAGGAAGACATTCAAACGTTAACTGCAACAGCACTCTGCCTTGAGGCAGCCTCATTTGAAACGTTTTGACCAGTCTTGGGAGATTTGATTTTTGACAAGGCAAATGAACACAAAATAAAAAAACTTCAATTGTGTTGGAAAGTAGACTCAAAGACCTTTCCAACGAGCTATCCTGCGCCCAATTTTGACACTGGGAAGGCCTCCAAAAGCCTCCTAAAAAATGCACTATGTAGATGGGTGTGCGCTACGCATCAGGGTGGGCGCGCTACGCACCAGGGGCACGCTACGCACCAGGGGCGCACTACGCATCAGCACACTTTTCTCAGTGTAAATTTACTCGTGCGCTATGCACCAGGGGTGCGCTACGCGTTGGGTGAGGCGCGCTACGCGTTGGGAATTCTGCCCAGAAATTCGCCAACAAGTATTCAACTCCTCTCCTAACTCAAGCAAACCACAGGTAGGCTTCATTTCCATGGTTGGTTATTGGTTTTGCAAGATTAATGAGAAAAATTATGATAGATGTGCCATGAAAATTAAATGTAAAAACCCTAAAGTTGTTGTGTGGATTCAAAGGCCTAGTTTGCTAGGGTTTCAAAATTACATGCTGCCAAGGTCTTCCCACTTTTGTCTTTCCTACCCCTCTCATATTCACCAACATTTTCCCCAATAATTCCTCCTAAAACCCTATATTATTCTCCCTCCAATCCTAAACCCCTCCCTTCTACTACAAACATATTTTTCCTACCCTACCTCATCCTAAACCCTAAAATTTGAAAATTTTCATGTCCCTTCCCTTCCCTAAATTCCTTGTTTTATTTCCATTGTCCCCATTTTCCTAATGTTTCCCCTTTCCTAACAGTTCCCTTGTATATTTGTGTCCCCTTGGTCACAACATTTTGAGAAAAAAAAAAGCCTACAGTCAATTTTGCACACAGTTGTATATCAGCATATATATATATTCGAGCCACCTTGTTTTTAAAGAACATGTCAGAGACCGAGTCAGATTATGAGCAGGATTATGATAGTGATTCTACACCAGAGGTAAGTGTGCCAAGGAGGTATCACAAAGGTGGCAAAGGTGGTCGGCATGTCAGGGAGGAGCCTACTTCTTTGGCTCAATTGCAAGCTTGTCCATTTGCAATGGACTGTTTTCGGTATCAATCATGTTTTGAATACTGTGAGAAGATTTCACAAATTCATCATCATCGTGAATTAGCTCGCTTGTTTGTTCTACATTTACAAGATAGTCATGTAAACCTTGCCAGAGTGAATTTCACCTTGTCACCCGAGACTATTGCTCAGGCCACTGGGATACCAAATGTAGGGGAGGAACGGCTGAAAAGGGCCGATAGATATCATGCATTATTGAAACACATGGTTATGCATTACAAGGTCCGGAACTTGGTTTGCAAGACGCGAATTAGGAGTCTTAAGGCAAAATTGAGGAAAAGGGTCAAGAAGCAAAAATGACAAAAGGAGCTTGATCGTTTTTGGATTTTGGCCGAAGCCTCTTTGATTGAGCATAGTACTTGATTGGGGACCCCCAGCCCAAATTTCAACAAGTTTGGGGAAAATTTTGTCAATTTTGAAATTTTTGTGTAAAAAACAGGTTTTTGAGCTCAACGCGTAGCTCGCCGCGCGCTACCCTTAAAATTGGGAGGTCCAAATCACGAAATGTTTGCATTTTTGGATTTTTTATGATGAAATACACCTACTCAGCCACTAACAAGGCATTTCATCAAGGTTTGGGTCCCCAAAAGGTCAAAAAACATGCAAAAAATGACCTCACTGCCCCTTTTTGGACACACATGAAGCAGTCTTGGAAGAATGAACTTTTGGAGGGGAAAATGGACACCAAATTGGAAAATTCCACCTGGGTTGGAAAGTCGACTCAAAGAACTTTCCAACGAGCTATCGTGAGCTCAATTTGGATGCCGGGAAGTGCCCCAAAATCAGGTGGAAAGGCGCGCTACGCGTAGGGCTCAGGTGTGCTACGCATGAGGATTTTTTTACACATTTTGCACCTTCCAGCTCAGGAATTCGCCCAGCTTTGACCAGTTTTGACTTGTGATGGGATTTTTCACCCTCCTTGATGTAATTGATGTAATTTTATGTTGACTTGACACTTATTTACCTATTCTAGATGATTCATTCATAAAATAGCAAACATTTAATGAATGAATTGGTTTCCTAGCTTATAGAGGCAAGTTGTTTTGACTGCCTAGATTATAGTGCTTTGTTTAGAATTGGTTGAAACAGCTCCTAGGATGATGAGCTCGACCCCTAGAGGCAAGGGAATGTGTTAGCTTGCCTATATTATGTATTTTCTTAGTTATTTTCATGGTTGGACTCTTTGGGAAGAGGCTTTGAGACTTTATTGTACATTTTACTTTAGCATTTTGGCAAAGGGAAGACCAGGGATTTGCAGCACTATTTGGAATTCTTGTGGCTTTATGTCTTGATGGTGTGCTTCTTTCAGTACTTGTAAGTTTGTTATGCGTGTCATTTTCCCTCTCTCATCTTCTGCAATTGAACAAATGAAGTGTTAAGGTAGAATCCATAAATTTGCTATGCTCTGCCTTTAAATTCGTTTAATTTTCCATGTTTTCTTCAGTTTAGGGAGAACCCTTGCGCTTGCTTGCTCTCCTTAGCTCCTCACCTATCTGATCTATACACCTCATCACTTTAAAAGCATCAAAACAATTGCCTACCTTGCTCCAAGCAGACCTCTGCAGAAACTGTGTCTCATCCCCGCACCCAAAATTGCTTTTTCCTTTGATTCAACAAAAATCCCAAAAGATCACCTTTAAACCTTTACACTTAATATCTAGCCTAAGATCATTATTCCTTATTGGTCATCTCAGCCCCTTTGAAAACCTTTTGCCGAGATAGACCTGGAGAGAGCCCTCTCTTGTCCTCGTAGGGCTAGCTACGAGGCTGAGCGTGGTTTGATGTTGCCTCGAGTTTTGCCTTCCTTAGCCTGAGGCAGATTTGAGCGCTAACATAGTGGCGACCATACTGCGGAAGAAAATGGTTTGCTTATTGATGTCATTTATTTTATAAGATACAGACGGAACCTGAAGTTATGCCAGGTAGCCTTCAAAACACTTTTGCTTTGCATTAGCGCAAGTAGATAAACGCTGCTTCAGTCAATCTTCGGTCTAGCTTGTAAACGTGACATTTAACTTGTTAATTACCCAAGTACATGTATCAAGTTCAGATCTGATTGTTGATGGTGGACAACGATCAGACATCACAAGGCTGAAATCATTCACCTGGCGACTCTAAATCATTTTCGAGATCAGATCTAAAGACTCCACTGGAGGATGCTCCCGACCAGCAGAAACATGAAAGGACAACATGGACAGATCAGGTATTCAAGTTGGAATTTCATCCAAGACATTTTGTTCTTTGTCATAAATGATTTCTTCTCTTTTCCCAAGAATGTCAAGAAGGCTTTGCAAAGGATACTGTATTTGAGAAGAGATCCTCGGCCTGCAGTTGGTTCTTTCCCTTTGAAGATTGTGAATACCAAAGATTTGCATACCTTTGAGCTTGATCAAGACCTTTCTTCTAAATTTTGTGATGACCATCTTCAGATTGATGAACCTCAAAAGACCAAGACCGATTCTATACCTGCTGTACATGCCCTTACACCTTGTAAAATTCCAGATCGATATAAGCCTCTTGTTTTACCTTCTGTTTTTCATGCTTTCCCCAAAAAATATGATCTATACTTGCCAAGGTTTGATGGTGAATGTAAGAATGTCAACGCTGAGCAACATGTGCAGAATTTTGAGTCTTTTCTAGACCTTTTTGAAGTTGATAGCGAAGATGTTAGTAAAAGGATTTTTGCTCTTTCTTTGCAAGCCAAAGTGAAGAGTTGGTTCAAAGCCCTGCCTGATGCAAGCATTTCAGATTTTCAGCAGTTTGTCAAAGTTTTTCTCGACAGGTGGATGATCGGGCAGAACCTTTTCTTGATTGTAGAAGAGTATAACCAGCTGAAAAGATTGCCAGGGGAGACAGTACAACATTTTTCAGCCAGATTTAAGCAAGTTTATTATTCGATGCCAGTTGATATAAGGCCCACTCCTAGATCGGCTCTCTTGCACTATCCGGGTGCCTTTGATCCGGAGATGGAGTTTCAGCTGAGAGAAAGGGATATTGCAACACTTCACGAGATGAAAAACAGTGCAGTAAATGTAGAGGCTCATCTGCTGATCCGAAGGGCAAGGATGAAGGAAGACGAGATGAAAAACATAGATCCGGAAAAACCGACATCTCTAGAGGTAAAGCTTGACATTTTGGTAAGTGCAGTGGAAAAGATGATGGACAAGATTAATGCAAGGAATGAGTATGATGTTCAAACCCATGGCTTGTTGATTGAAGAAGAACAAGTTGCTGACCCAAAACATTTTGTTTCTGATCCCAGTTGTCATAGCGATTGTTTTATAGATCATTGTGAAGAAGAGAGAGCTGTTGATATGATGTGTATGTTTGATGATGAAATGCCTTAGTTTGATCAGTATGATGATGATTATGTTCTCCAAACAGAAGCTAATCATGTAGACAAATCAACAGCTAGTTTGTGGGAGGAGGAAGTTCACTTACAACAGATCGAGTACAATGATCAAATGATGCATATCGGCTATGACATTTACGAGGAAAGTGCAAAAAAGTTTGAAGTAAGTGAAGGATCTTTGCCTTTTTGTTTTGATTCGTTTCAGTTCATCAGAGATAACTACCATGCAATCAGAAATCAAATGTCAACAAGTCTTGATTTAAAGCATCTTAAGAGCAATGAAAATTTTGTTCAAGACTTCTCATATTCAGATTTGCAACCCCCGAAAGCCATTGATTGTCAAGTTGCAGCCGAAGTCTTGGATGTGGACACACATGATTTAATGATTCAAGGTGACTCCGTACCATTTTGTTTTGAATCATTTCAGTTTTTGAAGCGTAGATTGCATAGTAAATCTTCGAACGAACAGCTTATAACAAATTAGCAATATCTCAGTGTTAATGTTGAGGATGAGACAGACAACAAAATTCTTGAGCAGCCTGTAGCATCAGATTTGCAGCCACTAAATGAAATTGAAAGGTAGATTACAGATGAAGCTGTGGAAGACGAAATACAAGATTTGATGATGCAGGAAGATTCTATACCCTTTTGTTTTGAAGCATTTCAGTTTATAAGGCAGAATCTTCGTGAAATCTCTCAAGGAAAAGATGAACAGCTAGAAGGATGTCATACATTTTCAATGGATACATTACAGCGGTCTTTTCAAGTTTTTCATGATCCAATAGCTGATGTTTTGGATGAGGTTTGCAGTCAAAGTCTTTCTCCATTGACTACATGTGAGCTTTAAACATGTGTTGATATGAATTTGATCCGGCAGCCGGTTTCTTTGTCATTTTCAGCAGAGGTCTCGTCACAAGGCTCAGATCAAAGTTTTCATTCATGGTATGAGGAAAAGAGCAGTAATCCATTGGATGAGCTAAGTTCCAGTGTGCTTGAATTTCAAGATCCTTATGCAGTGTTTTTGGAGGTGGATAGAGAATTCATATCATTCTACGGATCTGTTTCCAAATTGTCATGGGAGTTGCCCTTCAGTAGTTCTCTTTTGTTGTTCATAAGTGAGCACTTGTGGAGAATTCGAACAGAAAACAGGATACTTACTTGGTTGCATTGGTTGTTTCATTTCACTTGATCAGGTGATGAATGAAAGTGTTAGAGTAGGTTTTGATGAATAAGCTCCAACCTGAGCATCATTTCTAGTTTGTCGGTTGTGTTTAAGTATTGAGTCAGTTTTTAGTTGAGTGAGAGTCAATTTGTGTCATCCGAGTCATCAGTTTTCAGTCATGCATTTTAGTTTGAGTTTTTGACTCCATTGCCCAATGGATAAAGCGTTGGTCTGCTGTCCCAAAGATCTGCCGTTCTTGGCACCTCCAAGGAGCTACCATCCCCATTGGAGCCAATGTTAGTTTCAGTCTTTCCAGCGTTCCTCCAGTGATCAAATATGCTCTTACAAAGTGGTCTCAGAGTGTCAAGGTCGAATTTTGTCATTTCAAAGAGTCTTCAAGCAAAATTTGGTCACTAGGCATTAGGTCAAGGGTTTGCTTTCACTCCTTCTAAAGTTGTCCAAATGTCGGTCCATGTCATCATTCTGCTGAGTCTATCATCATTCATAGGGTTGTCATTATCATGTCAGTGTCTAATGAGTCATTTTACACCTTGTTCATGCTTCAATTGCGCCTAGGCAAGGTCATTTCCCTCTCCTAGGGTTTTGAAAGCTAATTTCTCTTGGATGGTCAAATCATTAGCAAAACTTCTATCCAGATGTTCATACACCTTCCCCTATCTTTCATGTACCTTATCAAACACTTCCCATCACTGAGATCCCCCAAATTCCTCATTTTTGTACAAACCCTAGTTTCTTGCCACAACTTGGCAATTTTCTAGGTTTGGCCTGTGTTTTGCCCTTTTGGACCCCTTCCCCTCACTCAATATCTGAGATTCCACTTTCCCCTGCTTCCTAACATCCCTCCATACTCCCCAAAATTTCCCCAAGAATTTACAAGTCCCTCATCCCCTTCATTTCGCTTCATTTCCACAAAATTCCTAGTTTCACACATCGGGAAAAGTTTTATTCAAAAGATGTTTCAGAGCAATAAAAGATGAATTTTGGAAAACTGAGAGATGATTTTGTCCACAACATGCCAAGTAAGAAAAACCTCCTTCACTTTTTACACAGGTGTCATGGTTTTAGAGAAATGTCAAAAATACCATTGCGTCAGGAGAATCGAATGCACCTTTGAAGTGACCTTGGGAAAACCAGGTTTTCTCCTAGCTTGGTTGGCCAAATGACTTTCTTGATGATTCAAATGTTAACTAGACACAAGGAGATTTCCAATGAGCTATCATGAGCTCAATTTGGAGTTGAGGAAGGCATTCAAAGGTTGACTGCAACAACACTCTGCCTTGAGGCAGCCTCATTTGGCACATTTTGACCAGTCTTGGGAGATTTAATTTTTGAAAGGCAAATGAACTCAAAATTGAGAAATTACAGTTGTGTTGGAAAGTAGACTCAAAGACCCTTCCAACGAGCTATCCTGCGCCTGATTTTCACACAGGGAAGGCCTCCAAAAGCCTCCTGCAAAATGCACTATGTAGCTGGGTGCGCGCTACGCATCAGGGTGGGCACGCTACGCACCAGGGGTGCGCTACGCATCAGCACACTTTTCTCAGTGTAAATTTACTCGTGCGCTACGCACCAGGGGTGCGCTACGCGTTGGGTGAGGTGCGCTACACGTTGGGAATTCTTCCCAGAAATTCGCCGGCAAGTATTCAACTCCTCTCCTAACTCAAGCAAACCACAGGTAGGCTTCATTTCCATGGCTGGTTCTTGGTTTTGCAAGATTAATGAGAAAAATTATGATAGATATGCCATGAAAATTAAATGTAAAAACCCTAAAGTTGCTGTGTGGATTCAAAGGCCTAGTTTGCTAGGGTTTCAAAATTACATGCTGCCAAGGTTTTCCCACTTTTGTCTTTCCTACCCCTCCCATATTCACCAACATTTTCTCCAATAATTCCTCCTGAAACCCTATATTATTTTCCCTCCAATCCTAAACCCCTCCTTTCTACTACAAACATATTTTTCCTACCCTACCTCATCCTAAACCCTAAAATTTGAAAATTTTCATGTCCCTTCCCTTCCCTAAATTCCTTGTTTTATTTCCATTGTCCCCATTTCCCTAATGTTTCACCTTTCCTAACAGTTCCCTTGTATATTTGTGTCCCCTTGGTCACAACATTTTGAGAAAAAGAAAAAGCCTACAGTCAATTTTGCACACATTTGTATATCATCATATATATATTCGAGCCACCTTGTTTTTAAAGAACATGTCAGAGACCGAGTCAGATTATGAGCAGGATTATGATAGTGATTCTACACCAGAGGTAAGTGTGCCAAGGAGGTATCACAAAGGTGGCAAAGGTGGTCGGCATGTCAGGGAGGAGCCTACTTCTTTGGCTCAATTGCAAGCTTGTTCACTTGCAATGGACTATTTTCGGTATCAATCATGTTTTGAAGACTGTGAGCGGATTTCACAAATTCATCATCATCGTGAATTAGCTCGCTTGTTTGTTCTACATTTACAAGATGGTCATGTAAACCTTGCCGGAGTGAATTTCACCTTGTCACCCGAGACTATTGCTCAAGACACTAGGATACCAAATGTAGGGGAGGAACGGCTGAAAAGGGCTGATAGAGATCATGCATTATTGAAACACATGGTTATGCATTACAAGGTCCGGAACTTGGTTTGCAAGGCGCGAATTAGGAGTCTTAAGGCAAAATTGAGGAAAAGGGTCAAGAAGCAAAAACGACAAAAGGAGTTTGATCGTCTTCGGATTTTGGCCAAAGCCTCTTTGATTGAGCATAGTACTTGATTGGGGACCCCCAGCCCAAATTTCAACAAGTTTGGGGAAAATTTTGTCAATTTTGAAATTTTTGTGTAAAAAACAGGTTTTTGGGCTCAACGCGTAGCGCGCTGCGCGCTACCCTTAAAATTGGGAGGTCCAAATCATGAAAGGTTTGCATTTTTGGATTTTTTATGAGGAAATACACCTACACAGCCACTGCCAAGGCATTTCATCAAGGTTTGGGTCCCCAAAAGATCATAAAACATGCAAAAAATGACCTCACTGCCCCTTTTTGGACACACAGGAAGCAGTCTTGGGAGAATGAACCTTTTGGAGGGGCAAATGGACACCAAATTGGAAAATTGCACTTGGGTTGGAAAGTATACTCAAAGACCTTTCCAAAGAGCTATTGTAAGCTCAATTTGGATTCCAGGAAGTGCCCCAAAAACAGGCGGAAAGGCGCGCTATGCGTAGGGCTCAGGCGCGCTACGCATCAGGATTTTTTTACACATTTCGCACCTTCCAGCTCAGGAATTCGCCCAGCTTTGACCAGTTTTGACTTGTGATGGGATTTTTCACCTTGCTTGATGTAATTGATGTAATTTTATGTTGACTTGACACTTATTTACCTATTCTAGATGATTCATTCTTAAAATAGCAAACATATAATGAATGAATTGGTTTCCTAGCTTATAGAGGCAAGTTGTTTTGATTGCCTAGATTATAGTGCTTTGTTTAGAATTGGTTGAAACAGCTCCTAGGATGATGAGCTCCACCCCTAGAGGCAAGGGAATGTGTTAGCTTGCCTATATTATGTATTTTCTTAGTCATTTTCATGGCTGGACTCGTTGGGAAGAGGCTTTGAGACTTTATTGTACATTTTACTTCAGCATTTTCTCAAAGGGAAGTCCAGGGATTTGCAGCACTATTTGGAATTCTTGTGGCTTTATGTCTTGATGGTGTGCTTCTTTCAGTACTTGTAAGTTTGTTATGTGTGTCATTTTCCCTCTCTCATCTTCTGCAATTGAAAAAATGAAGTGTTAAGGTAGAATCCATAAATTTGGTATGCTCTGCCTTTAAATTTGTTTAATTTTCCATGTTTTCTTCAGTTTAAGGAGAACCCTTGTGCTTGCTTGCTCTCCTTAGCTCCTCACCTGTCTGATCTATACACCTCATCACTTTAAAAGCATCAAAACAATTGCCTACCTTGCTCCAAGTAGACCTCTGCAGAAACTGTGTCTCATCCTCGCACCCAAAATTGCTTTTTCCTTTGATTCAACAAAAATCCCAAAAAATCACCTTTAAACCTCTGCACTTAATATCTAGCCTAAGATCAGTATTCCTTATTGGTCATCTCGACCCCTTTGAAAACCTTTTGCCGAGATAGACCCGGAGAGAGCCCTCTCCTATCCTTGTAGGGCTAGCTACGAGGCTGAGCGTGGTTTGATGTTGCCTCGAGTTTTGCCTTCCTCAGCCTGAGGCAGATTTGAGCGCTAACATAGTGGCGACCATATTGGGGAAGAAAATGGTTTGCTTGTTGATGTCATTTATTTTATAAGCTACAGACGGAGCCTGAAGTTATGCCAGGTAGCCTTCGAAATGCTTTTGCTTTGCATCAGCACAAGTAGATAAACGCTGCTTCAGTCAATCTCCGGTCTAGCTTGTAAACGTGACATTTAACTTGTTAATTACCCCAGTACATGTATCAAGTTCAGATCTGATTGTTGATGGTGGACAACGATTAGACATCGCAAGGCTGAAATCATTCACCTGGCGACTTTGAATCATTTTCGAGATCAGATCTAAAGACTCCACTGGAGGATGCTCCCGACCAGCAGAAACATGAAAGGACAACATGGACAGATCAGGTATTCAAGTTGGAATTTCAGCCAAGACATTTTGTTCTTTGTCATAAATTATTTCTTCTCTTTTCCCAAGAATGTCAAGAAGGCTTTGCAAAGGATACTGTATTTGAGAAGAGATCCTCGGCCTGCAGTTGGTTCTTTCCCTTTGAAGATTGTGAATACCAAAGATTTGCATACCTTTGAGCCTGATCAAGACCTTTCTTCTAAATTTTGTGATGACCATCTTCAGATTGATGTACCTCAAAAGACCAAGACCGATTCTATACCTGCTGTACATACCCCTACACCTTGTAAAATTCCAGATCGATATAAACCTCTTGTTTTACCTTCTATTCTTCATGATTTCCCCAAAAATTATGATCTATACTTGCCGAGGTTTGATGGTGAATGTAAGAATGTCAACGCTGAGCAACATGTGCAGAATTTTGAGTCTTTTCTAGACCTTTTTGAAGCTGATAGCGAAGATGTTAGTATAAGGCTTTTTGCTTTTTCTTTGCAAGCCAAAGTGAAGAGTTGGTTCAAAGCCCTGCTTGATGCAAGCATTTTAGATTTTCAGCAGTTTGTCAAAGTTTTTCTCGACAGGTGGATGATCGGGCAGAACCTTTTCTTGATTGTAGAAGAGTATAACCAGCTGAAAAGATTGCCAGGGGAGACAGTACAACAGTTTTCAGCCAGATTTAAGCAAGTTTATTATTCGATGCCAGTTGATATAAGGCCCACTCCTAGATCGGCTCTCTTGCACTATCCAGGTGCCTTTGATTCGGAGATGGAATTTCAGCTGAGAGAAAGGGATATTGCAACACTTCACGAGATGCAAAACAGTGCAGTAAATGTAGAGGCTCATCTGCTGATCCGAAGGGCAAGGATGAAGGAAGACGAGATGAAAAACATAGATCCGGAAAAACCAACATCTCTAGAGGTAAAGCTTGACATTTTGGTAAGTGCAGTGGAAAAGATGATGGACAAGATCAACGCAAGCAATGATTATGATGTTCAAACCCATGGCTTGTTGATTGAAGAAGAACAAGTTGCTGACCCAAAACATTTTGTTTCTGATCCCAGTTGTCATAGTGATTGTTTTATAGATCATTGTGAAGGAGAGAGAGCTGTTGATATGATGTGTATGTTTGATGATGAAATGCCTCAGTTTGATCAGTATGATGATGATTATGTTCTCCAAACAGAAGCTAATCTTGCAGACAAATCAGCAGTTAGTTTGTGGGAGGAGGAAGTTCACTTATAGCAGATCGAGTACAATGATCAAATGATGCATATCAGTTATGACATTGACGAGGAAAGTGCAGCAAAGTTTGAAGTAAGTGAAGGATATTTTCCTTTTTGTTTTGATTCGTTTTAGTTCATCAGAGATAATTACCATGCAATCACAAATCAAATGTCAACAAGTCTTGATTTGAAGCATCTTGAGAGCAATGAAAATTTTGTTCAAGACTTCTCATATTCAGATTTGCAACCCCCGAAAGCCATTGATTGTCAAGTTGCAGCCGAAGACTTGGAAGTGGACACACATGATTTAATGATTCAAGGTGACTCCGTACCATTCTATTTTGAATCATTTCAGTTTTTGAAGGGTCGATTGCATAGTAAATATTCAAATGAATAGCCTATAACAAATCAACAATATCTCAGTGTTAATGTTGAGGATGAGACAGACAACAAAATTCTTGAGCAGCCTGTAGCATCAGATTTGCAGCCACTAAATGAAATTGAAAGGCAGATTACAGATGAAGCCGTGGAAGATGAAATACAAGATTTGATGATGCAGGAAGATTCTATACCCTTTTGTTTCGAAGCATTTCAGTTTATAAGTTAGAATCTTCGTCAAATCTCTCAAGGAAAAGATGAACAGCTAGAAGGATGTCATACATTTTCAATGGATACATTACAACAATCTTTTCAAGTTTTTCATGATCCAATAGCTGATGTTTTGGATGAGGTTTGCAGTCAAAGTCTTTCTCCATTGACTACATGTGAGCTTGAAACATGTGCTGATATGAATTTGATCCGGCAGTCGGTTTCTTTTTCATTTTCAGCAGAGGTCTCGTCACAAGGCTCAGATCAAAGTTTGCATTCATGGTATGAGGAAAAGAGCAGTAATCCATTGGATGAGCTAAGTTCTAGTGTGCTTGAATTTCAAGATCCTTATGCAGTGTTTTTGGAGGTGGATAGAGAATTCATATCATTCTACGGATCTGTTTCCAAATTGTCATGGGAGTTGCCTTTCAGTAGTTCTCTTTTGTTGTTCATAAGCGAGCACTTGTGGAGAATTCGAACAGCAAACGGGAAACTTACTTGGTTGCATTGGTTGTTTCATTTCACTTGATCAGGTGATGAATGAAAGTGTTAGAGTAGGTTTTGATGAATAAGCTCCAACCTGAGCATCATTTCTAGTTTGTCGGTTGTGTTTAAGTATTGAGTCAGTTTTTAGTTGAGTAAGAGTCAATTTGTGTCATCTGAGTCATCATTTTTCAGTCATGCATTTTAGTTTGAGTTTTTGACTCCATTGCCTAATGGATAAAGTGCTGGTCTGCTCTCCCAAAGATCTGCCGTTCTTGGCACCTCCAAGGAGCTATCATCCCCATTGGAGCCAATGTTAGTGTCAGTCTTTCCAGCCTTCCTCTAGTGATCAAATATTCTCTTACAAAGTGGTCTCAGAGTGTCAAGGTCGAATTTTGTCATTTCAAAGAGTCATCAAGCAAAATTTGGTCACTAGGCATTAGGTCAAGGGTTTGCTTTAACTCCTTCTAAAGTTGTCCAAATATCGGTCCATGTCATCATTCTGCTGAGTCTATCATCATTCATAGGGTTTTCATTATCATGTCAGTGTCTAATGAGTCATTTTACACCTTGTTCATGCTTCAGTTGCGCCTAGGCAAGGTCATTTCCCTCTCTTAGGGTTTTGAAAGCTAATTTCTCTTGGATGGTCAAATCATTAGCAAAACTTGTATCCAGATGTTCATACACCTTCCCCTATCTTTCATGTACCTTATCAAACACTTCCCATCACTGAGATCCCCCAAATTCCTCATTTTTGCACAAACCCTAGTTTCTTGCCACAACTTGGCAATTTTCTAGGTTTGGCCTGTGTTTTGCCCTTTTGGACCCCTTCCCCTCACTCAATATCTGAGATTCCACTTTTACCTGCTTCCTAACATCCCTCCCTACTCCCCAAAATTTCCCCAAGAATTTACAAGTCCCTCATCCCCTTCATTTCGCTTCATTTCCACAAAATTCCTAGTTTCACACATCGGGAAAAGTTTTATTCAAAAGATGTTTCAGAGCAATAAAAGATGAATTTTGGAAAAATGAGAGAGGTTTTTGTCCAAAACATGCCAAAGAAGAAAAACCTCCTTCACGTTTTACACAGGTGTTATTGTTTTATCGAAATGCCAAAAATACCAGTGCCTCAGGAGAATCGAATGCACCTCTGGAGTGACCTTCGGAAAACCAAGTTTTCTCCTAGCTTGGTTGGCCAAATGACTTTCTTGATGAGTAAAAGGTTAACTAGACACAAATATATTTCCAATGAGCTATCATGAGCTCAATTTGGAGTTGAGGAAGGCATTCAAAAGTTGACTGCAACAGCACTTTGCCTTGAGGCAGCCTCATTTGGCACATTTTGACCAGTCTTGTGAGATTCGATTTTTGACAAGGCAAATGAACTCAAAATTGAAAAATTCCAGTTGTGTTGGAAATTACACTCAAAGCCCTTTTCAACGAGCTATCCTGTGCCCGATTTTGACACCGAGAAGGCCTCCACAAGCCTCATGCAAACTGCACTATGTAGCTGGGTGCGCGCTACACATCACGGCGGGTGTGCTACACATCAAGGGCGCGCTGCGCATCAGCACACTTTTCTCAGTGTAAATTTACTCATGCGCTTTACACCAGGGGCGCGCTACACATTGGGTGAGGCGTGCTACGCGTTGGGAATTCTGCCCAGAAATTTTCCAGCAAGTATTCAACTCCTCTCCTAACTCAAGCAAACCAGAGGTAGGCTTCATTTCCATGGCTGGTTCTTGGTTTTGCAAGATTAATGAGAAAAATTATGATAGATGTGCCATGAAAATTAAATGTAAAAACCCTAAAGTTGCTGTGTGGATTCAAAGGCCTAGTTTGCTAGGGTTTCAAAATTACATGCTGCCGAGGTTTTCCCACTTTTGTCTTTCCTACCCCTCCCATATTCACCAACATTTTCCCCAATAATTCCTCCTAAAACCCTATATTATTCTCCCTCCAATCCTAAACCCCTCCCTTCTACTACAAACATATTTTTCCTACCCTACCTCATCCTAAACCCTAAAATTTGAAAATTTTCATGTCCCTTCCCTTCCCTAAATTCCTTGTTTTATTTCCATTGTCCCCATTTCCCTAATGTTTCCCCTTTCCTAACAGTTCCCTTGTATATTTGTGTCCCCTTCGTCACAAAATTTTGAGAGAAAGAAAAAGCCTACAGTCAATTTTGCACACAGTTGTATATCAGCATATATATATTCAAGCCACCTTGTTTTTAAAGAACATGTCAGAGACCGAGTCAGATTATGAGCAGGATTATGATAGTGATTCTACACCAGAGGAAAGTGTGCCAAGGAGGTATCACAAAGGTGGCAAAGATGGTCGACATGTCAGGGAGGAGCCTACTTCTTTGGCTCAATTGCAAGCTTGTCCACTTGCAATGGAATGTTTTCGGTATCAATCATGTTTTGAATACTGTGAGCGGATTTCACAAATTCATCATCATCGTGAATTAGCTCGCTTGTTTGTTCTACATTTACAGGATGGTCATGTAAACCTTGCCGGCATGAATTTCACCTTGTCACCCGAGACTATTGCTCAGGCCACTGGGATACCAAATGTAGGGGAGGAACGGCTGAAAAGGGCCGATAGAGATCATGCATTATTGAAACACATGGTTATGCATTACAAGGTCCGGAACTTGGTTTGCAAGGCGCGACTTAGGAGTCTTAAGGCAAAATTGAGGAAAAGGGTCAAGAAGAAAAAACGACAAAAGGAGCTTGATCGTCTTCAGATTTTGGCCGAAGCCTCTTTGATTGAGCATAGTACTTGATTTGGGACCCCCAGCCCAAATTTCAACAAGTTTGGGGAAAATTTTGTCAATTTTGAAATTTTTGTGTAAAAAACAGGTTTTTGGGCTCAACGCGTAGCGTGCCGTGCGCTACCCTTAAAATTGGGAGGTCCAAATCATGAAAGGTTTGCATTTTTGGATTTTTTATGATGAAATACACCTGCTCAGCCACTGCCAAGGCATTTCATCAAGGTTTGGGTCCCCAAAAGGTCAAAAAACATGCAAAAAATGACCTCACTGCCCCTTTTTGGACACACAGGAAGCAGTCTTGGAAGAATGAACTTTTGGAGGGGCAAATTGACACCAAATTGGAAAATTTTACTTGGGTTGGAAAGTAGACTCAAATACCTTTCCAGCGAGCTATCGTGAGCTCAATTTGGATGCCGGGAAGTGCCCCAAAATGAGGTGGAAAGATGCGCTATGCGTAGGGCTCAGGCGCGCTACGCATCAGGATTTTTTTACACATTTTGCACCTTCCAGCTCAGGAATTCGCCCAGCTTTGACCAGTTTTGGCTTGTGATGGGATTTTTCACCCTCCTTGATGTAATTGATGTAATTTTATGTTGACTTGACACTTATTTACCTATTCTAGATGATTCATTCATAAAATAGCAAACATTTAATGAATGAATTGGTTTCCTAGCTTATAGAGGAAAGTTGTTTTGACTGCCTAGATTATAGTGCTTTGTTTAGAATTGGTTGAAACAACTCCTAGGATGATGAGCTCAACCCCTAGAGGCAAGGGAATGTGTTAGCTTGCCTATATTATGTATTTTCTTAGTCATTTTCATGGTTGGACTCGTTGGGAAGAGGCTTTGAGACTTTATTGTACATTTTACATCAGCATTTTGGCAAAGGGAAGACCAGGGATTTGCAGCACTATTTGGAATTCTTGTGGCTTTACATCTTGATGGTGTGCTTCTTTCTGTACTTGTAATTTTTTTATGTGTGTCATTTTCCCTCTCTCATCTTCTGCAATTGAACAAATGAAGTGTTAAGGTAGAATCCATAAATTTGCTATGCTCTGCCTTTAAATTTGTTTAATTTTCCATGTTTTCTTCAGTTTAAGGAGAACCCTTGCGTTTTCTTGCTCTCCTTAGCTCCTCACCTGTCTGATCTATGCACCTCATCACTTTAAAAGCATCAAAACAATTGCCTACCTTGCTCCAAGCAGACCTCTGCAGAAACTGTGTCTCATCCCCGCACCCAAAATTGCTTTTTCCTTTGATTCAGCAAAAATCCCAAAAAATCACCTTTAAACCTATGCATTTAATATCTAGCCTAAGATCAATATTCCTTATTGGTCATCTCAGCCCCTTTGAAAAACTTTTGCCGAGATAGACCCGGAGAGAGCCCTCTCCTGTCCTCGTAGGGCTAGCTATGAGGCTGAGCGTGGTTTGATGTTGCCTCGAGTTTTGCCTTCCTCAGCCTGAGGCAGATTTGAGCGCTAACATTATGATCATTCGATATTGGTTAGATTTTTTGGAAATACAAGCATATATGGAGATGACATTCAATTTTCTTTTGAGTATGATTCTCTTGGAATTAATGGGAAATTGTTACAATTATGAAAGGAAATGGCAATAGAAGTTAAATGAGAAGAATTAATTTAAATTGTTTTTTTGTTTGGTGGAAGTTGCGACATTGAAGGCTACTTATAAGTAACTTAGTATGTATAGAGATATGTTTACTCATTCTTTTTACTACTTTTTTGGTTTTGTATTTGGAATGTTCATCATATTTATTATGGGTGGTTTCCATGCTTTAGGTGACCAAATAGAAGGGCCTCCTCTAGTAGTGATGTTCCTGTTATCAGACATAATTCGAGTTTGTGGATTATCTATGGAATTTCATAATTTGAGTCTGTGGATTATCTATGGAATTTCATGGTTTCAACACTATTGGTGCATGGTTTGGATGTGGAGAAATTCAATGCTCTAGTCTCAAGGTAACTTTAGTTTTCAATGGTTTCATCACGAATTTCTCAATTTTAGTTGCAAATTTCAAGTTTTACTTCATAGCCATTTGGATTTCATTCTAGACTAATGGTTACGTCAGTAATTTTAAGTCTCTTTCTCTTATTTGTATCCTTTCCCACCCCCTTTTCGAATCCTCTACAATAATGCCTCCACTTCTAGTTCCCCTTATCTAGAAATCTCCATAAGCTTCTCCATCCCGAAATTTCAACCCTTGCACCCTTGGTCACTAAGTTATGTCCTTTGGCCACTCGATTTCTCACTAGGGTAAAAAATTCAACACCCTCCTTTTTCCTAGGAGCTCACTATACACTCTTTGAGTCTACCCTGATTCCCCCCCGTACCCCCCCTTCCCTCAATGGCTATATGTCAATCATCATCGAGTCAGAGAGGTGGCAAAAGGGGAAAAATTGGCCCCTTTATGGGCCAAGTCACCCTTCCACCTTCCTCCTCACAAAATCAAGCTCAAGTAGCAACAAGATAAGCCATGGATTGCTTTGTAGACATTATTCTTGAGGTGGTGAGGCACACCATAGTAGAAGTGGAGGAAGAGGTCTAATAGGAACATATGTTTAATCTTGACTAGCATGTTGAAAGAGAGACAAGGAAACAAATCCCTGAAATCAACACCTCAACTAGGTCTCAACAAACCTCTTACATGTAGTTGGTCATTTTATATTGGCAGATTCAAAATCTTATTGGAAGAGCTTTCATTTAACAATCTTACACTTAGCAGGAGATCATGTTCTACATGGCATAAATGATGGAAAAAATTGAAAGGCTTGATAAGAAAGTCACTATCTTGGCAAAAAATCAAGAAAACATTACCTTTACCTCCACTAATGAAGAAAACGACTCTCTTGCACCAATCCAAATGAAATCTCCCACAACAATGAACATGTAATGGTTAAGTGAGCTAGTTTACTATATTATATTTTCTGCAAAGACATTGTTTTGACTATGATGCTTAATCACTAGAAATTTATTTTGATTAGTTATCCTTCCAATAAGTGATAGAATTATTGTCTTGGTGATATTTAATGTGAAAATTTTGAATCTTTCCTATTGGATTGGCTTCCCAAGTGGTAGACCGGCAGTAAAGGAAAAACAATCATGTATCCCCTTTTTTGAAAGTTAATATAGATTTCCATACCTTACAAGAAAAAATAACATTTTTCTATAAAACTCTATTCTCTACCAACTGGTTTTATGAAGCTCACATGATCCTCCATTCAATTTTCAGTGTATTGTTTATCACAAGTCTCCTTTGCTTCCTTGCATCGTGCAACTTGGCAGCTCTGATACCACTGAGTAAAATATTTGGGTGGACTAAGATCTAAGATTCTTGAACCTTGAGAGAGAGGTCATAAAAAATTCAATATTTCCTTAAACAACTCTTACAAAAAAATGAACAAAAAATACACATAGTGAACAACATATGAAAAGAACATAATTCTTTATTAAATGAAGAAATCCCTTTTACTACATCATGGTGGAAAAATCTATCCTTTTATAAGGTGAGATCCGTTATTTATAGTACTTTCAGTGCATTCTTGATTTACAATAACATGGGTGGATACTTTTGGTGGATACCATGGGTGGATGGCACTTTCCATTTAGATCATTGAACCATGTTGCAGAATGTGATGGTCCAATCCCTCCTGCAAGATCACCTATTGGTCACTCTTGGCATAATTGTGTTACCAAGGTGTTGCATTGGATTAGGGTGCAAGTAAATGTAGCTATTGTAGTCTAGGTTTCAATAATGTTGTTGGCCCTATAATAGTGGGGTACCTCTATATTTATTGAGGGAATTTAGAATGAAATTTAGGATAAATTTTTACATCAACTACTTTGACGTAGGAAAATTTTTCAAGGTTTAGGTCATGGATATACACAAGATAAAAATAATGATAGGCACAACCTAACACTAGCTACTTAGTCACTTAGAGGAAGGTGTAAACCCCCTGTCCAATATCATCTAGTAGTGACGCTTATTCCTCTGCTTCAAATTCTACTCAATTTTCACAACAAATTGATAAGTGCCTACATGTGAGGATATTTCGAACAAATCCATCTCCATTTCGCATTTCACAATTTGTTGTTGTCGTTGTTGTTGATGTGGAAGAGGGGCAAAATTTGGAACAGCTGGAGGTGAACTATCATGAATGAATCTAGCACTCTGAAACTGAATGGGATTTGAGTAGTCTGGAATATGAAAGGACAAGTCCTTCTCATATCCAAGACCAGTTCTATGTGTTGTGGACAAGTTGTTCCCAACGTCTGATGATGGGCTTGGAAAGTGTAGACTGAGTTTCTGCATCTGCATATACAACTACTGCTTTATTGGGTACTAAATCTGAACCAACTATAACATTATTGACTTGCTTCTGATGGGTTGCCGTCTTAATGTTCTGAATAGAAACATGTTCAGAATGACTCCTTGGTTTTAGTTCTTCTTGCTGTAGCTGAGATTCGAGTTGCAAAAAATCAATTTTATTTTGTGCATTTTGTAGACAGACTTGAATGTCAGTGAGAGAAACTTTTCTGACTTTTAATGTATCATGACTAGTAGACAATATGAGAGTTTTGAGGAACTCTAATACTTCACTGATTTTGGCCATTTTTTCTTCAATGTCAGATTTACACCTTAAAAACTGATCAAAACTACTACTCAATGCAGAAAAGTAATACCCACTCACAATACACAACAATATCCTTTATAAATGTTAGAAAATGATCAGTGTGCAACCATCAAGCACCAATTACAATCCATTACATAAAAAATAAGAGTTTACTCATGACCAGCATTATGTTCTCACAATACAATCGACAAAATGTTTCTCCATAAAATATTACAATCAGCCCACCAAACTCTTTATGCAGTAATCAAATCAAGGAATCAATGCACTATAATGAGTTTTAAATATAATGCCACATTGGGGCAGCAACAACAACAAACTTTCTTGGATCCTTTAAATACTAGAAAGAGTTGTCAGAATAGAAATACTAGCAGTAAATTTCTCTATTAGATCATCCTTTGTGAGATCAAGAACTTCAGGATCACATACCGATCCATTGTTGTATAAAAATTTCACAATTCACTTGAAGCAAAACTCTTGAGGAATTTTATTTGTTTTCCCAGTGTCATTTGGAATCCATCTTGACTCTTTCTCGATGGCGACTTGCTGTGAGAGGATCAATGTATTGCCACTGTTTCTGTGTCAATAATAATAATAATCTCAATGATTGGCCACCACTTCCTCCTATACCAGATGATCTAATAAACGGAGGTCATACTCCTAAAGAAGAAATTCTACAAGTTATAGATGTTCCTGGTGACAGCATGAAACACGTTATAGGAAAGCAAGGAGCATCAATTAAAGTAATTAGAAATTCTTGAAATTTTCCTTAGAGGTAAACCAGGCGGTTCACTGACGAAGGCATGCATTATTGGAGCTCGGAATGATGTGAATTTAGCAGCAAAATTCATCCAGAGAAAGACGGATTGATGTTACTTTTTGGCACTTGTATCTTTCTTAGCAACATGCATATGCCAGGAATTGTATAAGTCACGGTTGCAATAGTTAAGCATTCAGGCCAACACTAAAGACTTATTTGTAGTAGATTCTTCTGAATTTCTATTATTGATTTAGACTGATTTAGCAATATATGGATCAGTCCTACTGATTTTGAAATGAAAAAACCATAAAAAGATGCCTGAGAACTTGCCACAATGAGACAACCTCAGAATATCAATCAAAGATGAAATTCAAATCAGCTGTTTGACCCAAAATTATTAGCTCCAATAAATGCTACGATATCACTGCTGACAGAGGGATAAAGAGACCATGCTGGTCTGAAATAATGTGTGTAACTTAGCCACTCCTTCTAGCTTAGGTACTCCCTTGATTCAGCCAAGAAAGAGTCCACACAAAGGTATATTTACTCCAGCAAATCAACTGTAGTATGAGTCTGTCACCCACGCGGTGAATAGAGGAGTATTGTGATGTCAATACAGAGGGAACTCAGCTTTTGAATCTCCCATAGTCCCACACACAAGCCGGGTGATTAATACGTAGCCCAGGGAATGAATACTTTAATGTTTAGAATTGGTTCTCCCCTAATTCGTGTGAATAAAATAAAAAGAATACCAAGAACCAAAAAAGGGAAAGAAGAATGAATAAGGAGGCCAACGTTGTAGAGCACCTTTTCTCTAAGGACACGACCATGTCAGTAGTTGCGGCACACGGATGAATCCACATAGTCCCACTGATGAATCCTCTTAGTGTGTGCTTCACAAATTCTGTTGTGGTCGACCATTTAACAGTCGCAACAACTGATGGAATTAACTCTACAGCCAGATGCGAAACATGAGACGTGTGCCTTTTCCAGCAATAACAATTCAACAAGCACAACACTAAACCTTACCACTTATTCATCGACACAACTCTTCCACCATGATGAGAATAGCCACTCAAAACTCACCTAATACTCCTGGATCATGGATGTACGAGGACAGGTTACTATCAATCATGGAAACTAGTATAAAAATGTTAATAATATCTCAAGATGGTACTAATACTTCCCCAGCCTCGTGTACCTCCAAGGCTTCTATAGTGGATTGCAAACAATACAGTCAAATGAATCCCATAAACGATCAACAAATTGGAAAATGGCCATGCAAGAGTAAGGCCAACTGTGTGGAAGGAAGCACTATAGAGAAAAATATTAGGAAGCCATCATCATGAGCATTGGATTTAAATTATTCTGCTGAAGCTCTAGAGAATTTTATTGAATCTTGCAAACACAGTAGCATGTTACAGGATGACTATGATCGAACAACTCATCAACTCCATGTTCTTCACCATGTTCAAGAATATTTGGCTTCAACGTTAGCTGGAGAGCATTTGAATGGCATTCTAGTTCGGTCATGCACCAAAGTCGCAATACGCTGCTTCAACGCTTGAAAAAATTCCTAGAGAGTGCACCAACCATGATACAAGAATGCACAACCTCCAATTCAGCGCAGAGAAGTAATGTGGCCAGATGATTCAGGACAGAGTATGTGGCAGGAAAATAGGAGTTACAGGAGAATATAAAACGTCTATGACACTGACGCAGTGAGACAGTGTTTGCAGCAGGTCTCTTGACAGAGGGTGTTCACTTAAAAACACATATGACAGAGGAACACATATATGACATTGTCTAGAGTAGGCTCCAGGAAACGAGGTAGAAAATAGATAGTTCTGACAGGTTGGAAAATGGAAAAACAAAAAATATGTAAAATTACGTTCGCAGTAATTATGCAGGGCAGGAATACACCTGCATCTTTGATACCATGTTAAACACACACATGGTAGCAACAAATATGAAAGATAAAACATGAGAATACATCTTTTATTAACAACTGATATACATTTATAGTACATTGTTTGATCGTTGGGTTTCACATCCCAAAGTCTCTTGGACTCATTTTGTCTATTCGGATTTCACACTAACCCATTGAGGATTAGGTGTCCAACAGTAACCACGTAGACCACAATAGTAACTAAGTTCCATTCGATGTCTCTGATACCTAGCTTTAAGAACAATGTATGGAAAATATTGGTGTACTCTGACACTGCTCGGTCTCCCTCTTGTTAGAGGGTTTTCTGTCTCGTATATTGGTCATTATAGTTCCCTACAAGGGATGATTCTTCCCTAAGGGCATAAACAAAATCTTCCCTACTGGATCTTGCCTTGAATATCATAGAATCATTTTCCTAGTAACCTTCCCACCAATCTTTGAGACAGGGAAGCTATTTCGAAGTGCAAAGGTGATCTTTTCATTGTTAGATTTTTTCTTGACATAGTAATATGCCTTTAATGGATTTAACCATTCGTCCAAAGAATATGTATCTATTTGACCTTAAAACACAAGAATAAAAAAGTTAACTTGTACCTTGAACAATGTCACACCTCCAAAATTGTTGCTAGTTGAAGGCTCCTTGGTTGTTGTTCGAAATATTGAAAGGATATGGGAAAAATTGTCAATCATGTCATTCTTCTATTGCAAAAGTGCTTCCTCGAGCAACAACGTGAAAGGACCTCACCTCTTTTCTTCTACCATGGGTAATCGCTTGGGCTTGTCAGAGCAATTGCTCCCAAGTGAAACTAGCTACAACTCTCTATATCTTGACTTCATTAGAGTCATGCACTAAGGAATAACAAGGAATAGATTGCTCGGATACCACTTATGTGGGTTGTACAAGGAATAATATGAAAGGAAAGAAAGGAAATGCAACATATAGAGAAAAATACTAGAAAGAAAAATGATATAATGAAAAATCAAATTCTATTAAGGAATGGAATAGAAGAACACTATAGAACACACACTCACTAGAATGGTGGTATTATCTTTTAAGAAAGAGAGATGTCAACTTTGTACATTAACAAAAGTTATTATAAGAGGCCAAAAGAATAACCTTTTCACAAAAAGAAAGATCCTAGAGGTCAAAACCCTAACACTAGAATATGAAATATCAAAACGTTTGTAGGATTCAATGTGGTTAGTTGATGCAATATCCAAACGTTTGTAGGATGCATTGTGGTTAGTTGGTACATCAACTTCCTTAGGGTGCAACTTTTGCATAAAATATCTATTTTGGGCGTACAATAAATTGTTGGAAAGAAATATCCAAAGACTACATTGTTTAGAGCCTCAAAATGACCCCGAAAGTTTCGAACCCAAAAATTATAGAAAAAACCAAATGAAAATAAAAATTGTTTAAACTGTAAAAAAACTTGCCACAGATATCCACCTAAATCAAATTATGCCATAAAAACATTTGAGAAATATAAAAATATATAAAAATTATATCATTCTTCATCACATAAAATATGACTGAAACAATAAATCAAATTATGCCAAAAAAACATTTGAGAAATAAAAATATATATAAAAATTATATCATCATTCACCACATAAAACATTACTAAAACAATATATAAAGTTCTATGACATTAATCACCTAAAACATTATTATCTTGATTTAAAAATATTTCAATCACAATATAATATAAAATTTTATAAATTAAATCACACAAAAGATTACTATCTTACATAAATATACTTCGATCGCATTATAACAAAGTACTCCCTCAATTATTTCAATTTATTTTATAAATATTCCATCCTTCAACTTTACACTCATACAAAATCATAAACTTAACTTTTTTAGTTGATTTTGTTTTATTTAAAAACATATTTAGAAACCAGTTATACACATGCTTGTAAAATTTTATAGATAAAATTTTATTTTAAACTGTTTTATTTAAACAAATTAATAAAACGACAAATTAAATTATCTGCTAATGCCCTTACAAATTTGCTAAATTTTTTATTTAAATTTATAATTTTAATGATACAAATTTGCTTCATTTAATCATTTTAAAATGTGAAAAAACAAACCAAACTTTATTTTAATTAAAAAATATGTAAATAAGTGGAGAGGAAGTCTCTAATATACATTATATTGTGAAATGGTCGTTGGATTCTATTTTTAGTTAACAAAATATATATTTAGGAAAATAGAAAATATGTTATAGTGATTTTATAGTAAATTTTGTTAGGCAAAGTTAAAGATATTGTAGTTTAAATATCATTGAATATATAGTTTGACTAGGCCTAATGGTTAAGAACATATTCCTCTTCCAAAGAGGTCAAAGGTTCAAAACCAGAAGGGTAGATTATGTACGCCTTCATAAACTTAGAAGGCTTAGCAGGAGTATGTATGCCTTCATAAACTTAAAGGGGTCTCATACACCAATTTGGTGTCTAATGCCTTCATAAACTTAACAGACTTAGTAGTCAAATCATTGCAAAGGCCTCATACACCAATTTGGTGTCTCATGCTTTCATAAACTTAGCAGACTTAGTAGTCAAATCATTGCAGGGGTCTCAAACACCAATTCGGTGTCTCATGCCTTCATAAATATAGAAGACTTAGTAGTCAAATCATTAGTAGGTATCTTGTCCCACAAACAAAGGGGTCTCATACACCAATTTGGTGTCTCATGCCTTCATAAACTTAGCAGACTTAATAGAACAAAGGGGTTTCATACACCAATTTGGTGTCTCATGCCTTTATAGACTTAGTAGAACAAAGGGGTCTCATACACCAATTTGGTGTCTCATGCCTTTATAAACTTAGCAGACTTAGTAGTCAAATCATTGCATGGGTCTCATAGACCAATTTTGTGTCTCATGCCTTCATAAACTTAGCAGACTTAGAAAGTAGAAAATATGTTACAGTGATTTCACAGTGAATTTTGTTGGGTAAAATTAACGATATTGCAATTTAAATATCATTGAATATATAGCTTGAGTGGGCTTAATGGTTAAGAGCATGTGCCTCCTCCAAAGAGGTCAAAGGTTCAAAACCAGAGGGGTAGAGTACGTATGCCTTCATAAACTTAGCAAACTTAGTAGTCATCCCACAAACAAAGGAGTCTCATACAACAATTTGGTGTCGATAAACTTAGCAAACTTAGTAGTCAAATCATTGCGTTGAAGTAGGTACATTGTCCCACAAACAAAGGAGTCTCATACACCAATTTGGTGTCTAATGCCTTCATAAACTTAGCAGACTTAGTAGTCAAATCATTGCAGAGGTCTCATACAACAATTTGGTGTCTCATGCCTTCATAAACTTAGCAAACTTAGTAGAACAAGGGGGTCTCATACACCAATTTGGTGTCTGACTTGTCCCTGACTTTAAAATTAGATAATAATAATAAATATTTTTATTTTATCAATTAAGTATTTTTTTTTTTTTTTTCGAAGGTGGAAAAACCTATCAAACTCAGGTGTCAAACCAACAGCGAGGACAGCCATCTCTGGCAATGTTATCAAGGAAAACCACGCCACCTGTAATAACCCGCTGGTGGTCCGTAAGGGAGGAGGCTTTTGCTCATGCCAGATGCCTCTGGGTCTTGGGCCGTTAATCTGTTTCCTTACGTCCGAGGAAGACGAGCTCTTAGCCAAGCAAAAGCAGTTTTACGGCATACTCCAAGCAGAAGCAGTTTATCAATTAAGTATTATATTATAAGATATTATTAGTATTAGATAAATAATTTTTTTTTAATCAAAAAATCATATCTAATTATTGACTTGTTAATTTATGCTTATCTAATTGATTATGATACAGACTCTCTGTGTCCAACTTGGCTAAACTGTTCGTCTCACATTGTTTGTCTCTCACTGGTGTGATAGCGACGTGATCAATGATCGATTCCTCGTATCACATCGAACCCTAATCCAGTTTAAATAAAATAACTGAACTTGACTCGTTCATAAGCCGGAACTTTCATGCTCGTTCCTAGCGACTAAAAAACTGTAAATAATATAAGTATTAGAATTATTAGGCGAGCAGTAGCAGCAGATTGAGCAAAGATAATAATGGGGCAGACTATTGTAATGGCTTGCCTTCTCTGCTTATCATTACTTCTCTCATTACTGGGTTTGCCCGTGACAACAGAAGCTCGAACACTGACAGGTTTGATGATATTCAATTCCAACGAGAAATCATATTACTTTGATGATAATGTTTTCTCTATATCCCCAATAATGATTTTTGATAAGAGTTGTTTGGTTGCAGGAGAGGGATCAGGGGGAGGTTGGAAGACAGCAATAAGAGCCGCTAGGCGTTCACCACATGTCCCGACACCTCCTGTCACGCCCCCAAGCCTACGGTGGTCTTTCAACCGTGCCGGCGAGGTGCGACACCACCGAACACTTTCTTTTTAACAATACTCGTGCACATGGACTACACCTAATTCACTTGTCCTTACTTAGTTTGTGTTTCGCAACCAAGTAAAATGCATTTATCCTTTATACTTAATGAAGCCCATACTCATTCATTATCCATATGCAATTAACCAAGAACATCAACAATTGCAACCAAGTATAAAGGGAGGGGCAACTCCCGAACAGTCTGCCCGACAATAATATATTATAACAGTTCTTCAATAATACATCATCAAGTATACTTGGCAAAACTCCAAGTCTATACTTAGAATAATTTACAACCAACGCATAGACAGCCTTTACAATACATGTGCCAACCTCATACGGTAGGAGGGTGCTTACCCGAGACACCAAGAACTCCACCTCTAAGTTCTGCACACAACCACCTCAAAACCGCACTCTGGTCAACCTACAACTGCCTCTGGTAAATCTGCGCACTTCCTCCTTGAGCGCATGAGTTATGCGCACTTATCTGCACCCTTTTACCCCTGCTCAATACATAGAAGAGATCTGCGAGTTTGTTGGATGAACGATTGATGCCAAATGAGCTCAAGTCACTTTGTATTTATACACATCCTTGCGTGTGGTTGGAGGGGGTGTCCAGCCTTAAGGCCGACCCCATAAACCAACATAACACGCCCATATGTGCACCTCCATACGTCGGCCTAGCTTCACTTTGCCATCGCATATAAACAAGAGCCAACACTTAGTTTATTTCAAGTGTTTTCTTATTATCACACTTATCGTCACATATGTTCGTCGCACTTCGTCGCACAAGTTCGGAGGATCGTCGCATAAGGAGCGCCCGCCCGTCGCATGTCCGCCCGCTCGTCGCACCCGTATGCGCCCGTCGTGCCGCGCGCCCGTCGCTCGCCTGCCCAAGTTGCGAAGACCTTACATCCTCCTCCACCTGAAATCGTTGTCGTCCTCGACAACATACCATCTCGGTAGCTCTCCACCAAGATCATCATCAACCATGATGTCAACTCCTCCACATAAGGCAAACATCCCTGCAACATATGTAGAATCCCATCTCCATCATGTTCCACCTTAGTGACTAACTGTCACCAAGACAACCATACCAAGGTATACACCTCTACGGTATGTACTCCATCAGATATCATCTCGATCCATGATCATTGACTCCTTTGTCACAATCTCTATCGTAACAACTCGTGTCAACCTCATCATGTGTCACCATGTGAACCTCTATCATGATACTCCAACAAAATGTCAACACATCTCTGTACACTTCGCGACCCCATGTCTGAACTAGTTGGGTAGCTAATCCAACCATCACGCTCAATCCATGAGAGTGAACATCCTCATGCCATCATCTGTTGTTCCTCAAACATCTGCCACATCCTTGACTCATCAAGAATCCATCTCTACAATCCATGCTCAGGTCCATGAAGTAATCCTCATCCATCTGCAACATGCCATGATGCTTGATGCCAAGCCATCCTTGCACCATCAATCATACCTGCTCAAACATGTTTAAGGACTCACTACCATGAGCAGCTAACAATGAGCCCCATCTTCCTTCCATCTAAGAAGATGTAGAGGGAGTAGAGCCTGAAGGCTCTCCCTCACTAATCAACTCAATCCATTTATCAGGATCCTCAACCTCCATCCTTTGTAGATATGCCTCCCGGTCTTCCTTCTGGACATCCGGCCTCACATACACCTCATCATCCTCCACCAGCTCTAGCCTTCTTGTCAAATCCAAGATGCTATCTGAAAGTGATCTAATGACCAATGACTGCTCCACAAGCTTTGCCTCAACAGTGGACAACCACTTGTTCACTTTCTCCTTATCTTCCATTTGCATCACTCCTAATTTACAATCAGGTTTTGTCACACCAATGGTTGGAACACCAATGGGTACATCTTCCCTTCCATCATAAATGTAGAGCTTCCTTAAATGTGTACAACCATAGCCTCAAATTGTTTCATGAATTCCATCCCCAATACAACTTCATAGTCATCAATCCGCACTATCGTGAAGTCCACCTTCCCGGTCCATTCACCAAGTGTAGTGTCCACTCTCTCAGCGATACCAAGAATCCTCATAGGAGGAGAATTCACTGTCTTCATTTGTGCCTTTACCGGTACAAATTTCAGCCCAATTCTTCTCGTAGTATCTTCACTCATGAAGTTGTGAGAGGCCCCACTATCCACCATAGTGAGTATATCAGCACCTCCAACTTTCATCTGAACATACTCCAATCTGTTCCTTTCAGGATCTCTCCTAGAGACCACCTCCGTAGTAGCAGAAGCACCAAGTATCTGCATCATCCCCACAGAAGCACCTTCATTCTTTCCATCAGATTGTGCAATAACAGCCAATTTTGGTTTAGAAGGACAATTCTTCACCGTATGTGGACCAGCACAAATCCAACACTTCAAAGGTTTCTTCGTCTTCGAACTATCATCTGATTTCGAAGCATCTTCCTTCTTCTTCTCTTTCGGTTTCTCAAACTTCTTCTTTCTATCATCAGAAGTTTCATCATAATGTTCCACCAACCTGTCAACAGCAGCAGAAGCTTCTTCGAGTGTCCTAATCTTCTGCCTCTTCACTTCATTGCGTGCCCAAGGCTTCAACCCAATAATGAAGTTGAACACCTTGTCCCTCTCCGCCATGTCAGGAAGTTCCAGAGTTGCACTTGCAAACTCTCGCTGATATGCTTGTAGGCTTCCGGTTTGTTTTATGTACTTAATCTTCGTCCTTGCTTCCCATGTTTCATCCTGAGGACTGAAATGAGTCTGCAAATCCTTCTTCATGTCATCCCACGAAGTAATGTCATCAGCACTACCATTGGCAATCTGATCTAACCTCCTTCGCCACCACATCTTAGCATCCTTTGTCAAGAATTGAGCAGCTACCTTGACCTTTGTCTCATCATTAGATAGACCCAAACGTTCCAAGTATTGCTCCATGTCCCATAGAAAGTTGCCAAGAGTCTTTGCATTCCTTGTGCCATCATAAGATTCTGGTTCCTTGACTTTCATATGAGGTACTCCTCCACCTGAGTTGTGCCTCACTGCCTTTTTCAACACCACTATCTCATCATTGGCTGTGTCAAGAGTTTTCCTCAAGTTCACGATCTCTGCAAGACCCTGATCCCTTGATTCCTCAACCTCTTTGACCCTTACTTCAAGTAGTGTACACATAAGATCAGTGTACTCATACTGAGCTTGGAGTTCATCATGTTGTACTCGGAGTTCTTCGAGCTCTTCTTTTGTCTTCAAGTTGGTCTCTTGCTCTTTAGCAAGCAAGTCCATCTTCTTATCCCAAGAAGTCTCCAAAGCCTCCATCTTTTCAATCACCTTTTCAATGAACCCAAGAGTAGTATCCTTCATCATATGACTAGACCCAGCCTGAGATTCAGTTGCCATCTCTAACAACTTCTTGCTCTTTTGCAATCTAGTTTTGACCATTCAACAGCTTCACCAAGTCACCTGCAATTAGAACCAACCCTTGTTCCACTTAGTGTGAAACGGTTTCCTTCACCTGCAGCACCTGCTTCTACTGTCACGAGCAACCTTTCTCAAATATCAACTGTCAAATTGTGTATCAGATTCAAACCTTCACGAGCAAACCTTGCTCAACAGCTCTAGACCGAGCTCTGATACCAACTTCACTTCGGTGAAGCTGTGTAGCAGCTTCAATATCCGGATCAGCTGCTCTGATACCAACTGTCACGTCCCCAAGCCTACGGTGGTCTTTCAACCGTGCCGGCGAGGTGCGGCACCACCGAACACTTTCTTTTTAACAATACTCGTGCACATGGACTACGCCTAATTCACTTGTCCTTACTTAGTTTGTGTTTCGCAACCAAGTAAAATGCATTTATCCTTTATACTTAATGAAGCCCATAGTCATTCATTATCCATATGCAATTAACCAAGAACATCAACAATTGCAACCAAGTATAAAGGGAGGGGAAACTCCCGAACAGTCTGCCCGACAATAATATATTATAACAGTTCTTCAATAATACATCATCAAGTATACTTGGCAAAAATCCAAGTCTATAGTTAGAATAATTTACAACCAAGGCATAGACGGCCTTTACAATACATGTGCCAACCTCATATGGTAGGAGGGTGCTCACCCGAGACACCAAGAACTCCACCTCTAAGTTCTGCACACAACCACCTCAAAACCGCACTCTTGTCAACCTACGACTGCCTCCGGTAAATCTGCGCACTTCCTCCTTGAGCGCATGAGTTATGCGCACTTATCTGCGCCCTTTTACCCCTGCTCAATGCGTAGAAGAGATCTGCGAGTTCGTTGGATGAACGATTGATGCCAAATGAGCTCAAGTCACTTTGTATTTATACACATCCTTGCGTGTGGTTGGAGGGGCTGTCCAGCCTTAAGGCCGACCCCATAAACCAACATAACACGCCCATATGTGCACCTCCATACGTCGGCCTAGCTTCACTTTGCCATCGCATATAAACAAGGATCCAACACTTAGTTTATTTCAAGTGTTTTCTTATTGTCGCACTTATTGTCGCACTTCGTCGCACAAGTTCGGAGGATTGTCGCATAAGGAGCGCCCGCCCGTCACATGTCCGCCCGCTCGTCGCACCCGTGTGCGCCCGCCGTGCCGCGCACCCGTCGCTCGCCTGCCCGAGTTGCGAAGACCTTACACCTCCGATGGGAGGCCCTAATAAACCCGCTGTGGTTTTTCCGCCTCCACCGATAGAACCATAGGCCAGCAGTCTTCAAATATGATCGGAGGGTTTTGCTTAAGAATTCTTAACATGCATAGGAGATTTGAGTTTTGTCCTCTTCGCAGCGTACTCTTGCGTGGACCATACCTTTGCCGGATTTCGATATGGATGTGGGGAAAGATTGTTTATGTATAGGGTTCAATCTATATCCATTTGTTGGTAGAAATAGCAAGTACTCGGTATGTGTTGATGAAATAGGAAGTACTATGTATGTGATGTCTGAAGAATTGAGTTGATTTGGGTTTAATGTTAGAAATAAAGTCTAGTGTCGATTTGTATACGTGAAGTACTTAGCATAGTAAAATTCAAGTTTAATTATAGATTGCATGATTAAAGTTGGATATATATTAAGTTTGGTGTTTATATACCATAGTTAGTTCATTGTAACATGAAGCAAAAAGAAGACGAGGAGTGACTTGGTGTATATGTAAAAACATTTGATGAATAAAAAATCTGTATTGAAGTAAAAGGTTGTGTATTTATCCTTGTGTTTCTATGCTTATCTCCATGTGTTCTGGCTTTCCAGATCGACGTTTTGCTCTCCACGTGGATAATGGCTTTCAAGTTCATATTAACAGATCAATGTCCCGTTCGATGCTTTCATTCCTTATATATAATAAGTTGCCGGTCAAAACTTAAATTGCATCTAAATTGCGTCGTTGCATCGGACACATCGATCTCTAGGTTAAATCACATTATTACCATTCTTGAATTTTCTTTTAACCTGAATTATATTTTTCATTAATTAATAACTTCTCGTACTACTAAGTATATCTATATATATATAAAGTTATATAATGAAGTGATGTTATTTGAAATAATATATACAGATATTGTAATTATATTTTCTAAATATTTTTAATAGAAGTTATATAATGAAGTGATGTTATTTGAAATAATATATACAGATATTGTAATTATATTTTCTAAATATTTTTAATAGAAGTTTACTATTTGTTAGGGTTGTGATTTTAGTTGGGTAGCAAGGAGTAAATATTTTCTAAACTAATTAAGGTTTTATGGTTACTATTAGGTTTAAATTTGGCCATAAAATCAATTCGAGTAACCAACTCAAATTAACAACTTTTCATTTCTCTCATTTCACACATGGTAAGGAAGTGTACCCTTCTTTCCATCATAGTTTTTGAAATTGTTTCACTTTTCTTTGAATTGAAAGCCTTAGAATTGTGTCTCTAGGAGCCCCAATTACTATTGTGGAGTCTCTAAGCACACTAAAACCTTCAACTAAAGGAATTCTATCCTAGAAAATTCTCCTTTTGGGGCTCTAACCTTTTCCAAGGAAATTCAAAGATAATTGTTCCAAATATTCACATGGATTCACCATGGACCCCAATGGGATTTTTTTCCCAAGGTTCCAGTGGATTATTAACTTGCAACGCACCTCCTATAAAATGTGGAAATTTGTGTTGCATTAAGCACTAAGGCAGAGAAAGTGCAGGGGCATCAGAGAAAGTGCAAGGGCATGATGCCAGTGAACTTTGACATGGGAAATTGGGCCATTTGCATCATGACGCCTTAAAAATTATGTAAAAAATACCACTGGCCTCCCTAAAGGATCACTTGAGCAACATGATGTCTACAAGGATGTAACTTAGGGAAGTATGTGAAATCCACATTCCATGATCGAGACACCAAAGCAAATGCATCACTTGAGCAACATGATGTCTACAAGTATGTAACTTAGGGAAGTATGTAAAATTCACATTCCATGATCGAGACACCAAAGCAAATACAGTCTTGGAGAGAATCTAGTTTGATGTTTGTGGACGCTTCTAGAAAACCTCCATTGTTAGACATAAATACTATGCTATTTTTATTGATGATTTCTCAAGAAAGTGTTGGACCTTATTCATGTAGATACATTCTCAAAATTTATAGAATTCAAGGCACTAGTTGAGAAAGATTTCAGGAGCGACAATGGAGGTGAGTATGTTTCAAATGACTTCAAGGAATTTTGTGCCAAAGAAGGAAACTGTATTCTTAGGTTTTGTGAGAAAACCATCCAAAATGGAAATATTTAAAAATGGTTCACATTTAGGTAAATAATATATTATTTACTATCATTTACTTCCCACCATAATTTAAGAAACTCATTGCATAAAAAAATCATAGGAATAAGATGTAAATAATTATATTTACTAGGAGTTACTTCCCACCATTATTTATGCAAGAGCAAAATTATAAATGTGTAGACGTGGTTCATTTCCTATTAACCAATCTTAATTTAGCATTGACCAATGCACATTATAATGTTTTATGTAATTTTTATAGAGCATAATCTCTAGTGTCTCTATGCTTCCTGCAACACTTGTTTTAAAGGAATTGTTAATTTTACATTCAACACATTTATAGATGATCAAAATTTAACCTCTTCCCCTTTGGTGTTTCTTCGCCTAGTTTGGAGGTATCCTAGTTATATTTATGCATGGAACTAATACTTCTTCCAGGAATAGGTTTTACCATTTCCTATTCGAATGTGGAACCATAATGAAATAATGGGCATAAATTTGTTAAAAATGGAAGACAAAATTGAAATAATGAAACTAACAACTCAGAGGTGAGCATGGTGCACCTAGAGACTGCATTGATAATACTATACAATTCATTAATCATGGAATCAAAATATATAGGTTTACATCAATTTAGAGAGATTTGATCCCTCCCAGAATATATCCAGTGTTAAGATGGATCTAGGCTGGTATTTTAAAGTAACGTTACACATATCTTTAGTATATACAATATATATTAGTCGACACATATATATTTTTTTAATATTTTTTAATGTAACATTACGTTACGTGACAACATCTCCCTCATATACTAGACTGTAAAGCACCTCTACATGCAATTAATTTTATAAAATTATAATTAAATATTTTATATGTTTATTTTTATGAGTAAATAAAAAAAATTAATCAAATATTATTCAAAATTTTAAAAAATAAATTTTTTTATTTATTTATTTTATAGATAATAATTTTGAATTAATAAAATTATGTTATTAATTTGTCAAATACTTTTATACTTAATTATTTATATAAATATTAATTGATAATTTTAACACTAATGAATATAGACCAATAATTCTTTAAAAAATAAAAAAGTTAGTTAAATCTTTTGAAAATTTCAACGAACAAAAGATTTTTATATATTTTACCTATAATAATTTTGAATTAATAAAATTATGTTATTATTTTTTCAAATATTTTTATGCTTAATCATTTATATAAATATTATATATCAATGATTCTATAATTTTAACACTAATGAACATAGATCCATAATTTTTATAATTAATTTTCATTTAAATATTATAATTCCTATCTAATTTGAAAAAAAATATTATAATATTATATGACCATGATTTGATACTTTTAACAAATTAGTGGGGTTTATAAATCCTAATGAACATAGATCCATAATTCTTATGATAAATTTTCATTTAAATATTATAATTCCTATCTAACTTGGAAAAAAATATTATAAATATTATATGACCATGATTTGATACTTTTAACAAATTAGTGGGGTTTATAAATCCTAAATGATAAATATATAGTTATAAATTTATAATTTAAGTAATATACATTTTTATTTATGAAAGGGAAAATTTTGGAACACTTCTAAAAAGTGAATATGAATGTAAAATAATGAAGGAAATGTGTAGTTTATTTAATTATAATTTCCGAGTAATGTTTTTTTTAATATTTTTTTATAGGTTTACTTAATTTTTATTGAAATGTTGGAATTAAAAAATAATTTAAGATATTTGTTTCAAGGTACTATTTTAAAAGTCTAATTTAAAGTAAAGAATTTAAAGTTTTTTTAAGTTGTTTGTGATTTTGGAGGTTTGAGTCCTTTTTTGAGAAAGTTCTACGCATTAGCATGTAATCCCTCAAAGTCATTTTGCCTGGACCACACCATCCTTAAGTTGATTAGATTTTTTTAGCATGTCTCCTCCCTCTAGCAAAGGCACAACCACCCATGGGCATCTAATCCCTCAAAATCCATCCCTAAGCTGACTAGCCTTTTTAGCATGTCTCCTCCTCCTAAGAAAGGCACAACCACCACAGTGAGGTTTAATCCTGGTCGCTTTGCTAAAGAAGTCCATCCTCCACTTGTTATGTTAATAAGATTTAACAAAATTTTAAATAATAATAATAATAATAATTTTATAATTCCATTTTCTATATTTTTTACTAAATATTAAAACCAATATTAAAATAAAATAAAATATTATTTTAAAACATATATTTTATTTAAAAATATAATTTAAACTGAAATATTTTTCTTATTTTATATTAATATTTATTATATCTTCTAAAAATTTATATAAATTTATATCTATTTTTATTTTTTATTTTTTTCCTCTTCCCTTAACAATATTATTACCTCATTTTATCATTTCTAACATTCATTATTATTACCTCATTTTATCATTTCTAACATTCATTATTATTACCTCATTTTATCATTTCTAACATTCATAATCACTCGTATAAAAGATATACTTAAAAATCCATAACTATTTTGAATACTTATGTTAAACTTCTTTTTTAAGAAAATACACATTATCTATATCTTAAATTTTACTCATTACTATGTCAAAAGATAATAACAACTTTACTCATTACCAAAGCAAAGAATTTTAACTTCAATAGTTTGCTGAACAATTATTTTCGGTAACTATATAGATTGTACTACAAAACATGTAATAATTGAACTATTTATAACGTTAAAAAAAAAATCTATACTCGTTACTTTTTATTTCTTAGAATTAAATTTTAACCTTAAATTGATTACCCTAGTTTTCATTTGTGCACTGCGACTTTCACCTATTACTACGCATATACAATGAATTAATTAACATTTTCATGATTGGACTATTATTTTAATTATTTATTTTAATTAAAACAGAGTAACGGGACACAAATTTTTCGACCCGTTTTCTCTCTCCAATTTCGGACCTGTAAATCTGAAAACACGGGTTATAAAGGGCGCCGTTTAAGTTTATAACTGTTTTGATTTATTCCTCTTTTAAAGAATTTGGCAATTAAAGTTCCTTTTTGTTTTGAAAATTATGGTTTAATGTTTTGAAAATTATGGTTTAATGTGAAATTTTTAGTGAAATTAACCATAAAACATAAGAAGGAAAAAACCAAAACATTAAAAACTTAAATACAAAACCTATTTTCACAAGTTTGCTTTTTAATCATATACTATATATTATTCGTATTTTACAGCATTTTGGCACCTAAGTTACCATCTCGTTGGCAGGCTTAGTTTATTAAGCTGTGGCGTCTCCTGCATGAGTGAACACAGTTAAAGTCGCAGAATCTCCGTGAATCTATTTAGAGCCCAAAGTCATTTAATATCACCATAATCTTAAATCCCTGAATTTAAAAGAAGGTACATACTTTCGAATGATCAAATGTAGGAAATGTTTGTTCATGCCCCTTATGCTTACCGCAACAGAGCATAAAAAGCCAAACCATCATTTAGCTTATGCACTCAACAGTTTAAGAGCATGATAAAGGTTAAAGAGACACCACTTATCGATTTATTCAGTTGCAACATAATTACAAGGGCTTTGAAGTTTCACCTCTTTCAACATCAGAACATGATGAATACAAATGAAACATGCATCTATGTACTTGCTGAAATTAAAATAAAGTATAAAGTAAGATATCAAAATAGAATAATAAGATTGATATCAAATAATAGTAAGATAATAATGTAGGGATATTTAGAGAGATTTTTCGGCGAAAATCACATGGAATACCATTTGTCGACGCGTTTCGAACCAATAAGTGTGGTTCATCGTCAGGATAGTTAGGATTATAAAAATTTTCATAGCAATAAGGAAGTTGAGATCTTAATATAGGAATGAGAGCCAATGAAGTTAATGAGGGGCACTATACATTGCCAAGATGGAGTCGTGCATGTTGTTGGCAACATGTTTGAGTGGTGAAACAAGAGTTAGCTTGTTCAAAGTTTGTTTTATAATTATTAGTGATTGGTTATAAGTTTTAGAAATACAAGCATATAACAAGATGACATTCAAACTTGCTCTGAACATGATTTTCATGGAATTAATGGGAAAATGTTAGAATTATGATAATAAATGGTATGAGAAATTGAAGATGAGAGGATTTAATTTAAATTGATCTTTTGTCAAAGCTGCAACATTGAAGGCTGCTTATAAGTAACTTAGTATAATATCATATGTTCGCTCATTCATTTTGGTATTTTTCTAGTTTTTCATTTGGACTGCTCATGATATCTAATCTCAGTGGTTGTCCTTCTTTAGGTGATGAAATAGAAGCGCTGCCTCTGCTAGTGATATCTTGTTATCAGGTATAGATCGAATCCATGGATTATCTATGGAATTTCGTGGTTTCAACTCGATTGGTGCATAGTTTGGACGTGGATAAATTCAATGCTCTCATCTCAAGGTAATTTTAGTTTTCATTGGTTTCTGTAACGTACCGTGCCACCTGATTTCTTTTCCCGTTAAGTAGGTTCCTAATAGTCAACATTTACTCCTAAGATCTGGGACTAACCCCTTTTTCCTTAGCAACTCTTCCCTAACATTTAGTTTTTTTCCACCCTTACCATTTGTTTCTCCCTTATCTTGTGTGGTATGTTTTCTTCAATTGCAATGGACCTATTCTAAATGAATACATTGGTTAGCTTATGAACATGATGGATAGGGTTGCACTCATTAATTCTACTCTACGACGTCAATGTATATATTTGATTATCCTATGACATTAACTGTGGACCATAGCATTAATATCCCGTCCCTTCCCCTGTCAGCACATTTTTTCAAGCACTTCATGGTCTAGTATAGACTTGACAAGTGTGCTAGATCACATGGGCACACATGGTGGTGGCCAGTATTAGGGGTTGTGGACACTTGGGTTGCATTATTTAGCATCAAGGGTTCAAATTCATGTGCCTTCATTTATGCCGAGCCCAAACCCTGCTTGATTCTCATTTCATTATTTGGTTTTCGAGAACCTTGCCTCCTACGACGCACAAGTTTCTATGTATTCTCCTTCAAGTTCTTGAATTTCCTGGATGCATTGCAATAAAAACCCGACAATACTCTAAGGTGCCACAACCTTGGAACCCTCTTGCTAAATGCATCTTTTGGGTTTACATTTAACACCGCTCCTGCATTGACTTCAATTTGGGTTTACATTGGAAAATGGTATTCATGGCGCCATCGACTTGGCTCGAGCACTTGCAAGGTTAGAGGACACTTTCAACCATCACTACCTCTACAACATCCCTTAAGTCTGTAAATTTTAGTTGTGCACTTAGTTTCCTGTTACTTTTGTCCTCTGAATTTAAGGGTATTGGTTTGATTGCTAATATTTTGGTTTCAACACCATTTGTATGACAGAGAAATGGAAACTACCAGGAAATGGCAGTGGGATAATTTGCAACTTTCATTTAGGTCCTCTGTTAGGCTACGAGTATGGTTTCTGTAATCAAAACTAGCAAAAGAAACTCCTTGCTTCTTATCCGAGTATACTATACGTACTCTCGGAGCGTATGTGATTAATGGCCTTTGAGCCATAGGAGTACTAGGTTTTCCTTGGTATTATTTTCCTTCATTTCCTTATTCTGTGATATTGCCATTGGCAGTTACTTTGATAATGACTCCTTGAGTTCTCTAGGCTGGGAGGGTTAAGGAATGCCTTTGTATCGATTGGAATTTGATAAATGTTTGTTGTATAACTTCTTATTGGGGGTTTTCCCAAATCCCTTATCTGGGGTGTTGATACGCCTTGCCAGATTTCCTTTCATGGTTCATCCTCCCTATTTTCTCTCTGAGAATGCATGTGACAACTTTATTTTACTATGCTTCAGTGGTTTATTGCTCTAGTCCTTTGGTAGCCTTTCTAGGTTTTTTTTTTTTTCTTTTTCTGCTCTCAGTCTATATTGAAGGTATCGTTGTAGCATGAAGGTCTATTAATATCCCGACCTTCCTCTCCTCATACTAGTGTTTTCAACACCCTACAAGTGTGTTCAAGTGATTCAAATATTTTGTGTATTATATTCCATTGCGAGACCAGACTCTTTCATCAAATGGCAGTTGGGTTCTTAATACCAACCTTCAACTACTCACCCACTCTGTATTGGGAGCTCAATTCTTCTATTACTGAGTAGGGAGATTATATCCCTATTGCTTATGTGATTATTATGAAGAGAACTAACTATCATACAGAAATATTGGTATTTGTTTTTCTTTGAAAAGCATCTTGAGAGTTATACTCTTGTTTTATATTCCGATGGCAGTCTGAAATCGGCATAAGGCCTATATCTACCATAGGAGTTTCATTTTTAGTTACTGTATTAACAGTTCCAGATGGAAAGACTATTGTAATTTATGCCATAACTCTTTTTATATCACACCTACTAATCGTTAATGATAATTCAGGGTTAATTCATGAGTGCCCTTGTTCATTTAATGGTTCCTGTTTATCAATGAGATTTTCTTAAATTGTTTGTTTGATGTTTTTTTATTTTTAAATGGAATTTATTTAACACGGCCATCAACTTAACTATGTAAGTTTGGGTACCTTCATTCTGTTCTTATGGATGTTTGTAATCACTCCTCGATGTGTCGATTTCATGCTTAAATTTGTCTTTATATTTGTGAGGATTTCTCTACCTACAAACTTCATGCTTAAATTTGTGTTTATAGTTGTAAGTGCATTAGTACCTATAGATGCTCGAATTTGGTGTTCATGGGGTACAAACTCCTCTATTGTAACTTAATATTTAAGTTAGATGTGTAATGTTTATAACTTCTAGCATTGAGAATGAACTTAATTTGGTATATATGTGTCTAGATATGATCTCAAGGTAGTTTAATGTACAACTTCCCATTTAATTCATGTACGAGTGGTTTCCTTCTTTTCCTGAAGTTCACGATCTACTTTGTATCTTTTCCAGTCCTGCAATTTTATTACATACTACTATAGCATTAGTAATTCTTCATTCCTCACAAGTATGTTCTTGAAATACATAAGAATCTGCAAAGAGAGTATTTACGTTTCTACCACTATCTTGTGGTAAGGAAAGCCATACTCTCCTCTTCTTCTCATCTGTTGAGCTATAGATTTGCTATTCGTCTTCACAACGCTATAATATTACTTAGTCTAGCTAGACTTGTTGCGATACCTTTGTAATTCTCATTTCCCTTATATTGCACATTTGTGGGATCATACCCTTAGTCTATTTGATAATACAAAAACTCCATCATATCTTGTAATCTAGATCTATATGCACAAAATAAATTCTAACAACATTGTGATTCTTTTATCAAGTAGTTTTAATCTAATTCCTATAGGAATTTACAGGATAAGTTCCTTAGACAGAAAACCAAAGAACACCACTCACAAATAGATCACAGATCAATACACCAGTATTATTGACATGGTTAAAACCCTCAAAGAGGGAAACAATCCACAACCTTAGCTAACACGACCACTTCAGACAATTTATTAATAAAAGAATGAAAATTTACATAAGCTTCTCTCATGAATGGTTAACCTACAAATGACCCTCCATGCTCTTTAAATAGAGATCATGGACCAATTGGGTGTTAAGCTGCAGATCAAGTGTTGGTAATACCGAGGAGAGAATGAACCGTCGGGTCACTTCATGTCTAGAACATATCATGACCGTCGGATTGTAAGTTACAAAAGTACATAGTAAAGAAATAGACTTTGCCTAACTCTACACTAAACCAAGTTATACTTAACTATTTCCTATCTGTTGGAATATCCTAACATCCCCCCTTAAGAACAACTTGGGATAGGATTGAAGGATGTACAAATATGACACAATAGGAGAAGGAAGGAGGCATTAGAGCCTATCCCCCCTTAGTGATAACTTCCTGAACTCCAACCATAAATCGAAGTTTAGTAAACTTCGCCTCTGTGAGAGCCTTTGTAAAGATGTCTGCAACTTGATCATATGTTGAACAATATTGCACTTCAAGAACATGGTCATGAATGAGATTTCCGATGAAGTGCATGTGCAGTTCAATGTGTTTGCTGTGCTGATGTTGCACTGGATCTTTGCATAGTTGAATGGCACTTTGATTATCACACCAAAGTGTAGTCAGATGCTGCTGTTGAAAGCCAGACTCTGACAAGATCTGACGAAGCCACAGGGCTTCCTTACTAGCTTCTATGGCACCACGATACTCTGCTTCTGCTGAAGAAAGAGAAATGGCACTTTGTTTCAAGCAAGCCCATGTAATAGGTCTTGGACCAAGAGTGTACACATAACCTGTAGTAGATATCCGATTATCAAGGTCACCAACTGAATCCAAATAAATGAAACCAACCAATAGAGGAGATGCTTCTGCATTGTAATGAATTACAAACTGAACTGTACCTTGAACATAACGAAGTATTCTTTTAGCTGCTTTCCAATGATTTTCATGTGGGTTTTGCATAAACTGAGCAATGAGGCCAACAACAAAAGAAATGTTAGGATGAGTATGGGTTAGATACAAAAGTTTTCCTACAAGTTGACGGTATAAGGTAGCATCAACTTCAGGGGAAGTACAAGTGAATGAAAGCTTGGCTCCAGACTGAAAGGGAGAAGGGGCTGACTTACAGTCTTCCATGTGAAAATGGTGTAGAAGATCATAAGCATACTTGGACTCGGAAAGGGAGATACCTTCCTTGGATTGCAAGACTTGAAGACCAAGAAAATAATGTAAGTTTTCTAAGTCTGTCATTTCAAACTTCTTTTTAAGGCTGGACTTCACATGGTTTATAAGGTTGGGATCACTACCAGTAAGGATAAGATCATCAACATAAAGAACAAGAATGATAAGAGACTTGCCCACTTTCTTGGTGTAGACGGTATTGTTAGAATGACACCTAGAAAAGCCAATTTCTAAAAGAAAGCTATCCATTTTGGCATACCAAGTCTGAGGGGCTTGCTTGAGACCATAAACGGATTTCTTGAGCCAACATACAAGGTTGGATTTTGTTTGTATAAAGCCAGTAGGTTGTTCCATATAGATTTCTTCATGCACATCCCCATGCAAGAAGGCAGATTTAACATCCATCTGATGCACTTCCCATTTGAAAGAGGAAGCAAGGGAAATAACAAGGTGGATATAGTTCATTTTGGCAATAGGGGAGAAGGTTTCAGTATAGTCAATGCCTTCAACTTGTGAAAAACCCTTAGCAATAAGACGAGCTTTATGTTTATCAACTTTTCCATCTAGTCCATACTTGTTTCTATAAACCCATAATTGGAATTGTAACAATTCTTTCCTTCACTTTTCAGAGTATCCCACAAGTTTTGGTGGAAACTAAAGATATTAATCCTAATCTTTTGAACCACAAAATTTCTTATTTTTATTACAACAATCTATATATATTTAAATTCCAACAATAGAAAGAGATATTTATATTCATCAAGAACAGTAAATTACTTCATAATGACAAAAATAAATCATATTCATCTACAACAATTGTTTCATAATTATAATCAACATAGACCAAAATAGAGACAGTAGTTATCGGCTGACTAGAAGCCTGCACCAAAAATACACTATCCTCCCAACCATGAATTGCCTCTAGTTCTCCCTCGAGCTCGATTGTTTTTCCAAGGCAATAAATGACCTCATTGATTCCCCCTTTGGGTAATTATTACCCTTCTTCATGATACTATTTCCATTTTAGTGACGTCCCGCTTTTGTAAGCTTTTACTACTTTCTTGCCTAGGATTTTGCTTTGAATGCTTAACTTTCTCTCCCATGGTCCTTTAAAGGCAACTAGTCTTAGCCCCTTTATTCAGCTAAGATTTTCCTAAGGGACTTTATATCCCTCCATTAGTATGATCTAGAATCTTCTAGGATTCTAGTCATGAAGAATTAACAATTGTATCCTCAAGTGTCTTCTCTGAGTGCATAGTTTCCTTTAATATAGAGTCTCCTCTTTTTTTATTATTAATAATAAAAATACTTACAATAATTATTCAGATTATTATGGATCCTCTACCATTTATTGTACAAATACATTTAAACAACAATATCTACTAGGGGATATCACATCCTTCCGCCCTTATTTTCACACTATCCTCGGTGTCAAATTCACATGTATATTATGCTGGAAAAATTATGGAAATTTTTTCTACATTTCGTCCCCTCACTCCCATGTGGCCTCCTTGGGGGTATAGTGTTTCCACAACACTTTAACCTGAGTGACGACTCGATTCTAGACCCAGAGCTCTTTCTGATTGAGAATGCAGAACAGTTCTATTGTGAATTCTCCTTTGGGTTACACATGTAACATTTTCCAATCAATAACATTAGAGAAGTCATGTACATATTTCTTTAGCAAGGAAACGTGAAAAACATTATGAACTTTAATGTGACTAGGAGAGCTAGTTGATAAGTTACATGTCCTGTTCTGTCAAAAATTTCAAATGGCCCATAGTAGTGGGGTGCCAATTTTGGGCAAGAATCCATTCTGAGTGTTCTTTTCTTTGGCTTCACCCAGATTTGCGCATGCTCCCCAATTTTAAACTCCCTATGTGTCCTCTTTTTGTTTGTATAACCCTTTTCCAAGTCTTGGGCAACCTTAATATTCTGCTGAATTCTTTGCACTATTTCCTCCAATTCCTATAATGCATCCAATACCAGAATCAGTCTATCCTCTGGTTGACTTGAACTAAGAGGTGTATCATATTTTCTTCCATACAAGGCTTTGAATGGGCTCATTTTCATGGATTCCTAATAGATTTTCTTATATGCAAATTCAACTAAACATAGGAAATCCTCCCATCTTGTTGGTCAATCCATAACATACATTCTAAGCATGTTTTCTTGAATCTAGTTGGTTCTCTTTGCCTGCCAATCAATTTGGGGGTGGTATGCAGTACTGAAGTTCAATTTCGTGCCCAATCTGCCAAATAATTCTTTCCGAAAGTTGAAAGTAAAGTCTGCATCCCTCTTAGAAACTATCATTTTGGGAATCCCATGAAGTAAAAAAAATTCTAAAAATTTGTGAAATTTGTGCAGTACCAAAGATACACTATACTAAGAGAAAATGGGCTCTTTTACTTAGCATATCTACTACCACCATGATGGAATCATGTTGCATCTTTGTCGTAGGTAGGCCAATTATGAAATCTAAGGAAATGACTTCCCATTACCATTCAGGTATTGGTAAAGGTTTTAGTAACCCTGTAGGGTGTTGGTGTTCTAGCTTCACCTATTGACACTCTAAGCATTTTTCCTAAAATTATGCTATGTCTTTCTTCATTCCGGGCCAAGAAAAATTGTGCCTTAATTTCATAACCATCTTTTGATACCTTGGATGTCCAACATAAGGTTTTTAATGATATTCATCAAATATCAATTGTTTTAATTCCTTCACTGTAGGAATGTACAACCTATTCTTATATGTCAGCGACTTTTCAACATTTTCGTTGTAGCCCGAGACATTGATCTATTGTAACCTTTGCTATATTTCTAGATATTTTGGGTCAACAAGCATACAATGTCTGATTTTCTCAAATAAATTGGTATTAATGCTGCTAACATTTATGCTCATTAAATTATGGGCATGTCTTCTTAGGGCATCTGCTATCTTGTTTTATTTCCCTTTTATGTGCCTTATATCAAAATTGAACTCACTAAGAAATGCCATCCACCTGGCTTGCCTAACATTTAAATTAGGTTAACTAAAAATGTATTTGAGACTAATATGGTCTATGGTTAGAGAAAATTTCTTGCCCAAAAATAATGTTTTCACACTTTTAATTCATGTATCATCTTGGTGAACTCCAAATCATACACTGCATAATTTCTTTCATGTCCCTTTAAATTTCTGGATTCATAAGAAATTACAAAGTTACCTTGCAACAACACTCCTCCTAATCCCTCTATACTAGCATCAGTGCACACTGTGAACTCCTCATTTGGATCTGCTAGTTTCAAGATGGGTGTTGTGGTAAGTAACTGTTTAAGTTTATCAAATCTTCATTGACATTCTGCAGTCCATTCATACTTGAATCCATTCCATTGTAAAGATGTGATGGGGTGAGCTATTTTAAAGAAACCTTCAATGAACCAGTGATAATACCTTGGATAACCAATACATCTTTTAGTATTGGTAAATTTACCATAGCCTTCACATTCTCCAAATCAAAAACTTGTCAATAATTAGAAATAATGTGACCCAAGTATTGTATCTTGGTTTTATAGAATTCACGTTTGTCGTGTTTGGCATATAGGTGATTCTCTCTTAACGTTTGTAGCACCAGTTTTAGGCATTCCTTATGATAGACACATACATGGAAAACACAAAGTGTAAATGATAAACATGAGTCCGTGTTTATTATTGACAATGATATACATTTATAGTACATTCACATGGCCTTTGGTTTCATATTCCAGGGTCTTTTGGACTTCCTTATACTATTTAGCTTCCACACCAACCCTTAGAGGATTAGGTGTCCAACATTCCCCCATTAATCCGAAGGGTCATGTATGAGTCCAAGAAGAGAGATATAATAAAAAACGTGCAAAAATGAATGGTAGCACTAGGTTGAACATGCTCTCTGAAATGTTGGTATAAGGGAGGTGGTTTAAGGATGACCACCAACACTGGAATGCTTAGTGGAGTTCCCATAACTCTTCCAAGTCTGGCATGAAGCTCAGGTATTCTACTAGAGGAAGTGCTCCTGATGTTTTGAAGAGGGAAACCTTCAACCATGAAAGGGAGGTCTCACCCCGCATAAAAGGGAGAACCTCAACCTGAAAAGGGAGGTCTCAATCTGTGATGGTTTAAGGACGACCAACAACTCTAGAATTCTTAATGCAATTCCTGGAATGCTTCAAAAGCTAGCAAGAAGCTGAAGTCTTCTGCTAGAGGAAGTATCCTTAGTTCTTTGAAGAGACATCACCAACCGAAGGAATGATTAGGTGCATCTTTGTCTCTGGCTACAACTCTAAATCTGGTATGGTAGGTTGTGGCTTAGGCTCAGTTGATGTGGCTTTGAAGCTTGTAGATGACCATCATTTCCCTCCCTGTCAGATACAAGGTGAGATGATGGAGAAAATTCAACTACAAGAGTATTCAATACTCTAGAACAAGTTCTGACATATGACTGAAATATCTTCTTGGTTGTTGATGCCCATTGCCAAGAAGCGATCGCTCCAAGATTAATTTTTTTTCTTGTAGGACGTTTGTTTCTAAAGCATCTGTTTGAAGAATGAATGGTTTTATTATAGTGCTTACATGTATGAAGATCAAAACAATGATCTTTCATATGGCCAACTAGGTCACAGTGTTGGCATCTAACATTCTATTGTGATTGTTGTGGAAGAGGAGCAGGAACATGTGAAGATGAACTATCATGAAGAAAACCAACACTTTGAAATTGTATGGGCTTGGAATAGTCTGGAATATGAAAGGAAACCTCCTTACCATATCCAAGATCTATTGTGTGCTTGGTGTGGACAAGCTCTTCCTAAGGTCTGATGATGGTCTTGGGAAGTGCAAATTGAACTTTGGCATCTACATGTAACTTTGATGCTTTATTTGGAACTAGATCTGAATCAATTGTAAGATTATTGTTTTTCTGAATAGAAGTAGGTTTAGAATGATGACTCCATTGTTGTAATTCTTCCTGCTGTAGTTGATATTCAATCTGCAAAAAATCACTCTATTCTTGTGCATATTGTAGACAAGTTTGAATTTATGAGAGAGAGCCTTTGCTAATTTGGAATGTGTCATTAGAAGTAGATTGTATTAGAGTTTTCAAAAACTCTAATACTTCACAAATTTGAGTCATTTTCTCCAATGTCAAACTTACACTTTAAAATTTGTTCACAAGTATGAACCAATGCCACTACTACGTATTCTATTTAGCACCCAAAATCTTCCAGGTAACAAAAAATATTCGTCTATCAAATATGTAATAAAGCTTTATACTAATTGCACCAAAGGTACACCTATTATATTAGTGGAAGCACTAATTTTTTTATGTAATGGAATGTTAAAAAAACTAATGGGCTGAACCCAAATTTTCCAAATTCAATTCCATTTTCACTGATAATGACCATGAAGAAAATGTTCCTGGAAAATATATTGAAATTCTTTGACAGACATATTACAGAAACTCAAGGCATATACAGATACTCTCATGTTGAATAAGAAGCTCCAACACAAAATACAGATTATTTGATCATGTGTTTCTGTTCCAATTCACTGTCAAGTACTAAGCCTCTTCCATACACAATCATTCACAAGCTACATAATCATATGTATACCACTCCAGTAAAAATAAAGTGATACACATCTGCCTTGGTAAAAGAGGTTAAACAACTATTTCGCCTCTCTGCTACAACTCTCCAACAGTCATCCCAAAACCAAACTTGTAATATTTCTTCCAATGATCAATCTCCGCAGAAAGAACAAAATTCACTCCCATATTCAATATTTCTTCAAGATAAGTAGCAACACAACCATTCGTATCAATCCTTCCCCTAAGGGGGAAATTAATATGGATCAAGTTGATGAGAAGTTTTTTTTTACTTGTATCATGCAGAGAGAAAGTATTGAAGCAGGAATCTTGAACTTCAACACTGCTTACGCCTCGTCAATATATGGGATTTTCTCCAAATTCAAGTCGTCATTGTTGTCAAAAGGAGATTCCCACAATGCCCGTAACAAGTTTGGCTCTATAAACTTTGTATTACATCTGCCCAACTACATACTTTTCAATTACCAATACAAGTCTTCGAGCAATAGATGCTCTTCACAGTCGACTAAACACTTCCTTATTGGAATTCTTTGTCATCCATTAAGATACACTGTTTCCATCTTCCAGGCACAGGCCAATGACGTATTCCCAAGCTTTAGAAAATTTACACAGGCCAAGCATGCATTAAATGACTGTACTGAGGAGTAAGTAGTGATCCTTGGATACCAGTTGATGGCATTACAATGTTCTTTACAGAGTTGTTTAGCTATAGAGAAGGTCAACGAGTGTTTTATCTTCCAATGTGGAGGCAACAAGCCTGAGACAACATGATGGAAGTGATACCAAGCGTTAACCAATTTTCAGGAGTATGTGAGCCAGCATACAATGTTCAACCGTTAAACTATTCATCACTACCACCACTGCAATTCTTCCAATAATTGACATACGATGGACCGGGATGTAGAACTCTTAAACAGTAGCCCTCACTACAAATTTGATGTGCTAGGATTCCTTTATTACCTATTGTTCTCCAGTTCATGTCCTAGCGGCCAAAAGATTTACGTTAGGTACTACGTGGGTCACAAGGGAAAATTCAGCCACGCGTTTCTCAAGTTTGAATTCCATCCCAATAAAAAGCTTCGCTAAGCAAACAATTCGAACTACAAGAATGACACCATGATTTGTAAAGAGGTGTTCCTAACACAGGCTGTTCTTAGGGAATGCCGACGAGTCGTCACCGAAAGCGAGATAATGAAGGAAGACGATAACAACGAGCCTGAGTTGGATAGGCATAATGGTATAAGGAGAGCGTTTAACCAAGAAGCACAATGGGTATTGAAATGCAGTTATATCTATATATTGAAGCCGTATGTATTAACAACTGGGAGTGAGAGAGAAGTAGTAGGAATTTTACTGGATAACAGTTTAATTATAGGTGGTTTTAGCAACGTATGGCGTTATGAATGGTGTTATGATATTGTAACTGCAACGATACCACCGTGGATAGACTGTAAAACTGTAGTGAGGAGGAGGCGGTGTAATAACAATCAGAGATAGTATTGTGAAATGCTTGTGGGTGTAATCTCCCATTTCTGACCAAGAATCAGAGGACAGAAAAAGATGCAATAAACATTAAATGTATTTGATTCAAATTTATGAATTCCATGGCTATTTAATCAAATTGTACATAGCTCTGAAGAGGATTCTAGAAATCATGAACATTCCAGGACTTACACGAGAGAAAGTTGCAATTCATTTGCAAAAACTTTGACTATACATGAAGTGTTTGAGTGGAAGTAGCAGCCATGCGCACTCGCCTCGTTTTAGGCTGCCAAAGATGACAAATTTAACGGCACCATGCAAGTCCAAAATCACGGTAAACTTACTCCTTCATCTTCATTGTCATCAAGCTCATCCTCTACTCTAAAAACATCTCCTTTCTATCACCTAACTCAGCCAATGATGAGATCTAACAATAGCCAATGTATATACCAGGATTTAGCAGGGCAGAGACTGAAATTTAGGTCTTGCATTCTGACAGGTGCAGATTTCTTAGAGTCTCGATAACGCCAAGTTCTGAAACAAGATCATAGAGAATGACCACAAAAAATAGTGGCTCAAATGTGAGGAGAGTAGGAGATCACCCGCTCTAATACCATGTTAGACACATACATGGAAAATACAAAGTGTAAATGATAAACATGAGTGTGTGTTTATTATTGACAATGACATACAATTATAGTATGTTCACATGACCTTTGGTTTCATATTCCAAGGTCTCTTGGACTTCCTTATACTATTCAGCTTCCACACCAACCCTTAGAGGATTAGGTGTCTAACACCTTATATTCCTCCTCATTCTTTGAGTATATTAAGATGTCATCAATAAACACTAGCATGAATCTGTCCAATAATTCGCTGAGTATGTTGTTCATTAGGCACATAAAAGTTTTTGAGGCATTGGTGAGGCCAAATGGAAATACAACAAACTCATATTGTCTATATTTGGTTCTAAATGTCGTTTTATGGACATATTCCAACTCGATTCTCAGTTGATGATAACCTATTCTGAAATAAATCTTTGAAAAAATAGTTTCTCCTCTTACTTGGTCAAATAAATCATCGACACAAGGCAATGAGTACTTGTTTTTGATAGTTAAATTGTTCAACTGGTGGTAGTCAATGCACATTCTAAATGTGGCATCCTTTTCCTAAACAAACAACACAGGTGCCCCCTAGGGTGACACACTTCGTCTGATATAACCCTTATCTCATAGTTATTGCAATTACATTCTTAATTCCAACAATTTAGGTAGGGTCATTCTATAGGGGGCTCTAGATACGAGTGTTGCTCGGGGTACCAAATCTATGGTGAAATCTATGTCCCTTTGTGGCAGTAAGCTGGGAATTTCTTCTAGAAATACATCTCAAAATTCCTTAACAATGGGTAAAGTATCCAAGGTTAGCTCTTGTCCTTGCTATTTACCATCCTCTACTTGCACTTGATACAATTGACAACCTTTCCTCACACTCCTTTTCATTTTCATTGCTAAAATCTACCATACTGATACAGGCTTGAGCACTCCCTAAATAATTTGATTCTGTACATGTGTCCCTACACAACTTACTGTCTTCATCAAACAATTTATTACTTCTCCATGTTTCTTAAGCCAATCCATGCCAATTAATATGTCATAGGATCCTAAGGGAAGGACATTTAGATTTACAGTAGTTGTATACACGTGTAAATATAAAGGGCATTATTTTACTTGATTGGGCACTCTTCTCTTGGTACTTGTGGTCGGTTGCACTAACCACATAGTTTTGTATATATAAGTTTAAGAGAGCATTTTTCTACCATATGAGGTCCAATATAGCTCAAGCTAGCCCCAGGGTCAATTAAAACAAAAAACAGATTTGTTGAAGAGAATACCTTCAATTTCAATAATTCTTTATTGATGTTTTCCTTGCCTATCTTCTAGTGCAGCTCTTATCTTGGGAATACTCCAAGAAATATTATTCGTCATGGTAGCTTCTTGTATAGTCTGAAGATTGTACACGAATCGGGGATTTTCGGGACAATCCGTCAGTAAATGAGGCTCAACACATCCCCAACATTTCAGGGGTTCTCTTTCCTTTCCCCCACCATTCTTCTTTCCATATAGGTTCATAGTCCTTGATCCTACTTGGGACTGTGCCGAAGGGTTGGTATTTCCTTTGCTAAACTTTTTCCACATATGATATTTCCCAAAAAAATTCAGGTATACTGGTTTCTGTCGTTTTGTGTCAATAACTGTTTTACTTCTATCCTTATTTGGCAAAAATTTCGAGTTTTCTCCTTTATTCCTGAACTATTGATAACACAGTCTGGCTTTTGTAACTACCTCCTCCATGGTCTTTGGGTTATCAAAATCAATTCACTCCTTATACACTATGGGTAGGAAATTCACAAAACAATGTACCTTAGCCTTTTCTTCCTTAATGTAGGGTACATATTGCAAAAGATTTGTTAATTTTGACACAAATTCATCCATCAAGAGTTGTACCAACCTGAGTTCATTAAATTCCTTAGCATGGTTGTCCTAATACTATTCACTTAAGTATCGATTTTTAAACTGCTTCTGGAACTCTTCCCATGACACAGTCCTTTCCTCAAGTATATGTACTCGTTTATCTTCCTCCCACTAGAGAGTTTCCTTACCTTGTAGTTAGTAAATGGCCAATCTAGTCTTCAAGCTGCTCACATACTCATATACCTGGAAATATTTGGTCCTATTCAGCAACCATGACTCTACATCTTCTTCTTTTTCCCCATCACAAGTAGGGTGTTTGATCTTATGAAATTATCCATGTAGTTTAGTTTACTTCTTTTTCTTCTGAATCTGTGGATAGGTTCTATCAGACTCCACCTGCTTTCTGAAGGTTTCGACTCAATGCCTATTTTCCCCATTTTTTCTACTTCTAGTTCCATTGCCTTGTAACTGGATTTTTCTATCAGTTCCCTGATCATTTTCTCTTTTTCCTCACTAGCTTTCAGCAACTGCTCATTACTTCTTCCGATCTATACCAATTCTTTTTACAAATTCGGACCTCCAAAAACTGGCCATTTGCTAGGGTGGCTCCCTATCCCAGGTCAATGTACAATCCATGCTCTCAGTGTTAGCAGGAATTTCCTCCGCCATTCAAGATGACTGCTGTTACATTTACAAACATGCCAAGTTAGTAATTTTATTGTACCACTCCAAATCTATTTATTTTTAAAACAAAAATATATTACCTTTTCATTTAATTCCTATAGAAGGTTTGGGGCCCAGTGGTGTTGTTGAACTCTAATACCATATGTAACGTACCACACCACCAGATTTTTTCCCAATCAGTTGGGTTCCTAACATTCAACATTTACTCCTAAGATATGGGTGTAACCCCTTTCTCCCTTAGCAAATCGTCCCTAACATTTAGTTTTTTTCCACCGTTACCACTTGTTTCTCCCTTACCTTGTGTGGTATGTTTTCTTCCATTGCAATGGGCCTATTCTAAATGAATACATTGGTTAGGTTATGAACATGATGGATAGGGAGGTGCTCATAATCCTAGTCTAGGACATCAATGTATATATTCCATTATCCTGTGACATTAAATTTGGACCCTAACATTAATATCTTGTCCCTTCCCCTCTTAGCATGTTTTCTCAAGCACATTGTGGTCCAGTATACACTTTCCAATTGTTCCAGATTACATGGGCACACATGGTGGTGGCCAGTCTTAGGGGTCATGGATGGTTGAGATGTATTGTTGAGCATCAAGGGCTCAGATTTGCGTACCCTTTTTTATGCCAATACCAACCCCTACTTGCTTCTCATTTTGTTATTTGGTTTTCGAGAACCCTTCCTACAACAACACACAAGTTTCTCTTTATTCTACTATGATTTATTGAATTTCCTGGATGCATTGCGATGAAAACCCCCACAATAGTCCACAGGTATGATGGCCTTGGAACCTTCTTTCTAAATGCATCTTTTGGGTTTACATGTAACACCCCCTTGGTAGATGGTATTCATGGTGTTGTCAACCTGGCTCGAGCACTTGTAGTGTTAGAGGAAAAAACATCACTACCCCTGCAACAACCGTTAGGTCTGTAAATTTCAGTTCTATACTCAGTTTCCTATTACTTATTTCCTACGCATTTAAGGGTATTGATTTTATTTTTAATATTTTGGTTACAACACCATTTGTATGACATAGAGGAATGGAAAATAATAGGAAATGGTAGTGGAACAATGCACAACTTTCATTCAAGTGCTATGTTATGCTACATGCATGGTTTATGTAACCCAATTGGCAAAAGAAACTCTTGGTTACTTCTTATCTGATTATACTATATGTATTTTTCGAGTGTATGTAGTTAATGGCCTTTGAGCTGTAGGAGTACTGGGTTTTCCTTGGTATTATTTTTGGGTTTATTTTCCTCCGCTTCCATGTTTTGTGATATCACTATTGGAAATTAACTTGCTAATGACTCCTTGAGTTCTCTAGGCTCAGAGGGTTAAGGGATTCCTCTGTATCAATTGGAATTTGATAAATATTTGTTGCAAAACATCTTATTGGGGGTTTTCCCAAATCCCTTGTCTACGGTGTTCATACGCCTTATGAGATTTCCTTTCATGGTTCATCCTCCATGTCTACTCTCTGAGAATGCATGTGAAAATTTATTATACTGCGCTTCAGGGGTTTGTTGCTCCAGTCCTTTGGTAGCTTTTTTGGGTTTCTATTTTTCTTTTTGTTGTTGTTAGTTTATATTGAAGGTATGGTTGTAGCACCATGTTTTATTAATCTATCAACCTTCCTCTTCTCATATTGGTGTTTTCATGACCCTACAAGTGTGTTCAAGTAGTTCAAAACTTTTTTGTATTTCCTTCCATGGCCAGACCAGACTCTTTCATCAAATGGAGACTGGGTTCATAATACCAACCTTGATCTACCCACCTACTCTGCATTGGGATCTCAATTCTTCTATTACCAAGTAGGAAGATTATCTCCCTATAGCTTATGCTGATTATTAGGAAGAGATCTAACTATTGTACAAAAAAATTGGTATTTTATTTCTTTGAAAAGCTTCCTGAGAGCTATATTGTAACATCTCTTGTTTTATATTCTGGTGGAAGTACAAAATTGGCATAAGGCCTATATCTACAATAGAAGTTTCATTTTTAGTTACTGTATTAACAATTCCATATGGAAAGACTATTGTAATTTATGCCATAAATTTTTTTACATCACACCTGCTAATCATTAATGATAATTCAGGGTTAATCCATAAGCACCCTTGTTCATTTAATGGTTCATGTTTATCAATGATATTTTCTTTAATTGTTTATTTAATTTTTTTTATTTATTAATGAAATTTTCTTAACACAGTAAAAAACTTAACAATGTAAGTCTAGGTGCCTTCGTTCTATTCTTATGGATATTCATAACGAATCCTCGGCCTCTTGATTTCATTCTTAAATTTGTCTTTATATTTGTGAGAATTTCTCTGCCTATAGACTTCATGCTAAAATTTGTGGTTATAGTTATAAGTGCGCTACTGGTTGTAGATGCTCTAATTCGGTGTTAATAGGGTACAAATGCCTCTCCCTGTAACTTAATATTTAAATTAGATATGTAATGGTTATAACTGCTAGCGCAAAGAATGAACTTACTTTGGTATATACGTATCTATGTATAATATCAAGGTAGTTTAATGTACAACATCATATTTAATTTATATACGGGTGGTTTCCTTCTTTTCCTAGAGTTCACCATCTACTTTGTATCTTTTCCAGTCTTGTAATTTTATTACATACTACTCTAGCATAAGTAATTCTCTATTCCTCACAAGTATGTTCTCGACATACAATAAGAATCTGCAGAGAGAGTATATGGGTTTATTTCTTATATATATAGATATATATTCTAGCAACAGAAAGAGATATTTATATTTATCAAGAATAGTAAATTACTTCCTGTTATAGACATTTTTGTGCCTTACAGCTATAAGCATGAAATGTCCATAATTCAAGGGATCCAAAGTCCCTAAAAGTGTCGTTCCTGCCCCTAAAGGAACAAGGTCAACCAATGACAGCTTCTCCCAGAAGTTCTCCACCAGAAACTGCTCAAAACTAGTCAAATCAGGATCAATTCAGAAGCTCCACTAGCTACTTGCGTTGCAAAGCACCCAAATGCACTGGCTAGGTGCGTTGCAACGCACTTGAATGCACTACCCAGGTGCGTTGAGCGGGAAATGACAAGTGGCAGAGTCATTCAACGAGGTGGAGAGACAATGGAAGCTTCCAGAATCTTCTCCAATGACACTTGCCTCACTGAATTTGACCAGTGATGAGTAAGAGGCTCTCAGTCTCCAAGTGGAAGCAAGAACTGACAGAGAGAGGCCACAAGTCAAAACATAAGCTGACTCATCCTCTTTGCTTACATCTATATATGGATCCCTCATCCCAGAGATCCAGAGGCTGGAATTTTGTACTTTGCAGAGAATTGCTGTTGGTTTAAGATTGGGATTAGTACATTGGGTGATTTATGCTTTGTTGGAGGTGAGGAAGGGATTCCTTTGCTAGGAGGTAGATGCTGGATCGGGACTCACTTGGTTGTATCTCTTCTTGGACTTTCTTATCATATCAATAAAACTATTTGAGTTTCTCCTACATGCTGTGTATCAATGATGTTTTGTTATATTTGCATGTTTAGCTTAACCTGATCCTAAGCTTTTTATGAATGTAAATCTATATCTTCGTGTAGTTTCTCTCTTCTGTGATCTTGTAGGAATTTGGTGAAGCTGGACCGGTAAGGGAGCAGGGAGCTGGGAGCTATTGAAGAGAGGAGAGATTGGATCAACAAACTAGCGCAAGACACAGGTTAGTTTATCCTTCCTCTTCGTTTACATTTCATAAAGAAGAATACTCAAGTAGTTGTCCTTGTTTGTTGCTAAGGCACTGTCACACCTTAGAGTGGGATTGGGGCGTTCTGAATAGATACTTTTCCCCACAACAAATTGGCGACTCCGCTGGGGATCGTATCTAGTTAGTTTATTTGTGTTTCTATTGTTGTTCTTCTCATAAACTTAGGAGTGGCGAATCGAACTGCATTTTCCATTTACAAATGCAAAGTAGAGATCTGCTACTCTAGTCCACTCACTGGGCCTGTTTATGATCTGAACAGATGATCCACAAATGCTCTAATTGCCCTTTGTGATAGCTCTTAGTCCTCCTTTTGATCATCCCTCTAATTGTACCTTACTGATAGCTTTTATCCGGCCAAAAACCATAGATTAAACTGCAAACCGTGACCCAGAACCCAGAGAAAATTCTCGTTTCTTCTTCAGCGCAGGCTCTGTGAAGAGGTCCTGCATTTCAACGTAGGTCCCGAGAGGGCTACCTACGCTGCAATTCAGTTTCTCTGTGCAACAGGTGCGCTGATCAGCCCTTGCCCTGTGCAGCTGAGGTTCTTTGCTTCTTTTTGTTCAGTTTTATCTCTGATTTTTGCAGCCTGTTATCAGTGTGTGTACCTATCTGAAAACGCCTTTTCTTTGCCTTAATTCCACCTCAGTTGTATAAAAGAACTTGTATTTGTTTTTGTGTATTTGTTACATCATTTGCAGTTTCCCATTACAAAAGTAAACTAGTCATACTGTCGCCCTTAGATCTAGACCTGTCGTAAGTGTCGTTTTGATCTTAGGAGTAAGTGTGTTTTCTGTTGACAGTTGATTGCGCTTTTAATTTTGTCTTTTGGATTGAATTTGTGAATTTCTAGTGTCGAAACAAGTGTTTACTTCAAAATCATAAAGTGTCGTAATCGTCTTTTTGATTTCGAAAAGAAGCTTGTTTGTGTTTTTCACTTGAAATCGAATTCAAATTTGTACAACAACTTTCTTTTTAGGCATCAATATTAAGAAAGTGAAAAAAAATACATGCACAAGTGCATTTTCATTTTGACAGTTTGTATGGTTTGATTTAGGGAAAGTGCATTTACAGTGTGCTCTATGCTCTTTGAGAAAAGATTGTGTCTTTCTTTTCCCCTTGTAGCTAGGTTTTTCATTGTTGAAAAGAGATAAAAGCTTGCTTATCATCTTTAGACTGCATTTAGGAATTGTATCTACATCTCGTGGTGATCCAAAAAGGCAAACTTCTAAGAAAGATCAACCTAAAATAAATTGAATGAACTTAACAACACATTGGAACTTAATGCACAACATAGAGGTCTAGGCTAGAGACATGTTCCGGCGTTGTAAAACCTGGTGACTGTCGGCCTCACTGATGGTTGGCTGATTCCTCCTGAGAGACAATAAGTGCCAGTACGGATTGTGCTCCCACGTACCATCGAGTATATATTGGGAGACCCCTATAGGCATAAAACCTTTATCCATAGGAAGCCGTGTCGGCCGCCCTACTGATCGTAATGCACTGAACACAGCATTCGGGAAGATTGACCGCCCGTACCCTAAAAAGTATTCTGCGGTTTTGCGATTGGTTTGGCACACCCTCTACCTAGATCTCCAGAGCAGTCCCTTTCATTCCTTTTCAGAATCCTTAACGGAAAAGGTCCATCTGAGCACTTGTCACTTCAAGCTCATTAAAAATCGAAGGAGACTAGAGTCATCTTTTGCTTTTTCTCGACTCTTTAAAATTGAAAAAGAAAGTTGTGTCCAAGCATCGTTAAAATTTATTTTAAACGGAATATTCATACCCTTTTTCCTGCATTGATCTTTAGGTTGAGAAAATGGAGCCTACCAACCAAGGAATTTCCCTTGGTGGAAATCCTAGTCCCTTCTCCTCTTGGGGAGATGTTGGTGCGCCCCATATGGCCACATTGTCGCTTCCAGGACTGACAATTGGCTTGCCAGTCTGGCTCTTCTCAACCAATGTCGTTCAGAACACCACTATTCCTGAACAGTCAAATCAGCAATTAGACCAGTCCAGAGTTACCCACCAACCTTCCACTTCCTCTAACTCTTCCTCTCCTCCTTCCTCTTCACTTGATGGGGCTGGCAAAGCCAAAAGTCAAGTTCCTAAGGAGAAGAAGGAAAAGAAGAAGAAAGAGAAGAAGAAGAAGGAGCCAAAAGCGACTGGGGGCAAACGAGTGTCGTCTAATGAAAATCCACACACAGCACTGACCAGGTCTAAATCGCCATGTGTCATTTGCAACGAAGACCACTTTCACAGAGATTGTCCTTGCATCCCTCGGATACTAAGGGACTGGTCTCCCCGTTTGCACAATCCGGTGTCGTCAACCTCTGATAGCCATGTTGAAAGCACACCGTCAACTAGCGAAAGTGAAGTCCCAGGACAAAAAGGGAGAGCTAGATCTCCTTGTAAACTGTGCGAAGACAATCACGCCATCCACCGTTGTCCCTTCTTAGACGAAGCTAAAAGAGTTTTGGATGATCGTCCAGTTTCACTGTTACGACTTCCTCCTGGATATAAAAAACTCTTGCCGAGTCCTTCGTTAGTTGAAAATCCAGCTGGCCCGCTCAAGTGGTCAGCTGAAGCGCCGGTCATTGAAGATGAACCAGCTGAATCCATACCCGACGAAAGTCAAAAGGTCGAGGCAGAAGTTGACCCGGTCTTGCCTTCAGAGGTTTTATCTTCGAATGATACAGTCACTAAGGAGAATAAGGATGACACCATCCAAATTCTCTTCATCAACACAGACTCCGACGAACACGGGGGCAACCGACCCATTCCTTTATCGCAAGAAGGAAGTTCGTCAGAGCCGTACCCGACCGTCTACTCGGTCCCACCACCAAGCAACCTAGTTGTATCCTTCGACTGGAACCAACTAGGCAGACCCTGTTTGCCAGCAATTATACCATTCCGAATTATCGTTCAAATATACAGAATGGTCATGGCTGGCACCATCATTGATGAGGGGGCATCTATGAGTATCCTTTCCTCTATTTCTTGGAAAGCGCTTGGATCGCCATCACTTTTGCCTAAAATGAGAAATTTGACAGGCTTTGATAAAGGAACCAGTCGACCTTTAGGGATCCTCCCCAATGTGCCCATAACATTGAAAGGGAAGACCGTTCAAATGAACGTGATGGTCGTTCAAGGACCCTTGGATTATAACCTACTCCTTGGACGAGACTATATTTATTGCATGGGAGCCATCGTCTCCTCACTCTTTAGAGTAATGTGTTTTCCGCACGAAGGAAGAGTGGTCAAGCTCATAGACCAGCTTTCATTTCCTAGATCACGCATCGAAAATAGTCATATACCATCCCTAAATGGTCTCTTCACGCAAGAAATGTCTCAACCTATGGTCCGTCCTCCCGATGAGTGCGAGTAATTTGGAGGGATATGACTAGAACCCAGGGGGCATGCGTCCTGGTCTGCTTCGGCAGGAAAACTTCGGGTATAGGGTAGGTTTCTGCGGGAGAATATCACTAGTCTGTACCCCGTCTGTGATTGGAAGAGGGGTTATTCTAGAATAAGATTCTCTTGTCAAAGTTATGTGTGTGGCGCTCGTTGTCACTCACCTTTTTTTTATCTCGGTAGACATCGCCGAAGAAGTGTTTTGTTTGAAAGATTAATAGAACAATCTTTCATAACCTGAAAGAGGTAGGCATTTCCTGATAGAACAAATGTTTTGTCTGCAAATTGAGGTGTAACCTTGAAATCGTATTTTATACCTGGGGGCATGCAAAACTTTTGGAGTGCAAGCAAGGGGCGGCTATTTATTTTTTAAATTTTTAGGACCTCTAACCCTTTAAACTCGTAGGATTAGTCGTTTCCGAACTTGCATAACGAAAGGATGCGGGGCAAAGCTTTGTAAGGCGCAAGCTCCATAAAAAATGGCATCTTACATGAGACATTCTTATCATATGACTGGATTAATCGAGCAGTTTTAGCACATAGTTCATGCTTGTTAAAAAATAAACATAAGATCGAGCAAGTGTTTCAACCCGCGTTTAAGCTCGTTAAAAAATGAACTATCCTCTAGTAAATAACCACCGTGAATGTAACATTATTAGCCATTAAAGCCTTGGTTGTGTTTGCACCATCACCTCCACTTTTCCATTGGCCGATCATTCACCTCCATATGATTGTTTACCCATTTTGAGGAACAGCTGCGAAGAGTGATTTCACTAGCCATCCTTGTGACACTGTCGTGATTGGAAAATTCCAACCCTTATCTGGAATCAGTTGCTACCCGTTTTATCACTCGTTCCTCAAAAGACGAGTCTTCTTTAAGCTCTTTTCATCTGACTCGTAAAAAATGAAAAGATTGCCGAGTTTTGGCCTTCCAGCTCGTTAAAGCGACAGGAAGAGCTATCCCTCCTCTAGATTTTAATCTTTTTGGACTTGAGGGATTATTGCACAAAACGATCGAGCGCTTGTTTTGTTCGGCTCGTTAAAACTATCGAAAATTCATCCCTTCTATATTGTTTTATACTTTTTTGGGCTTAAGGGATTAGATGACGAAAAAGGAACTCCGGAGTTAACTTTACGTACCTTTTCAGACTCTCTAAAAATGAAAAGGACCGAGTTATCTTTGTCGTTAGACTCGTTAAAAACATTAATAGCGACAAACTTGTCTTTAGACAAGAACGAGTTTCACTATCACTAGGCTCGTTAAAACATAGCGATGGGTTTGCCTGAAGGGAAAATTATAGAACAAGCATATGTTATCCTCCTCAAGCTTGACAAAAATAAAGAGGTACTGGTCAGCAATGACTGGGGAAAATTGGGAAGAAACTCAAAGAACCTTTATTGGTAGCAAGTCGCTCTTGAACATGACACTTCCACTCCGTGCCTGAGTCGGGTTGGGTTGTTTCATTCACCGGTCACATCACCATGGTCTCGCCATACCATCCACCTTTGGGGTAAATGCTACCAATCCATCATATAAGTGTCGCCGATATGTTCAAGAGAAGTCATCCAGAGAAGTCACTCGTGTCCCATCCACTACCATACATTATACTTCATTCTTTCATGACCGCCACCCTGAACCATATATCATCAGATCGTTTTCACCTCCATCAAAATCATTTGCTCCGTTCCATGTCATTGATGTGGGATACATCAAGGCCCTCCTTTGACGGATCGCTTCTTGTCGACATCAGCTCATTATCCAAGAAGTTGATCTAGGAACACCCCCTTCAGTACTTTGAAGCTTGCATGCCTCAATGGCAAGTTTCTCACTTCCGGCGACAGGTATACATCAATGACCTTCGACCAAAAGATTTTGCGTGGTGTTCGATGCCAAGTCCTTTATTCACACCACGTGAATTGTACCACAGTACCTTGAGGGTCATCATCCTTATCAGTGATTCCTCTCGCGCTTGTTAACAGTTTACATCATTGACAGGTAATCAAGCGATGTCTTTCCATGTTCGACTTCAAAACATCTCTCACATGGATCGACTTGTACTCAGAGTGAAGATCGGACGAGATTGAAGACCCCAGATCTAGTTTCATCCATCCGTGCTGCGATATATATTCAAGAAAAATAAAGACATTGACATGTACAGCATTGTAGAACAGATAATCATCCTACCGAAAGGATGATGATTTCATCAGAATCATCAGTCTACCATCAGACGATTGTCTGTCCTATGTACATAAAAATGAATTTATAAAGCTGAGCATGGGAATGCCCGCCTCAGCTAGATCATGAAAGCAGTATGAAAATAATGTATTGTATTGTATCTTATTACAGGTCTCCTCCCAGCATTGAAAGAACTTCGGATCCTCCTAATAAAGCATTTCACCCGATAAACGGCCTCATACTTTAGGGGGAAACTGTTATAGACATTTTTGTGCCTTACATCTATAAGCATGAAATGTCCCTAATCCAAGGGATCCAAAGTCCCTAAAAGTGTTGTTCCTGCCCCTAAAGGAACAAGGTCAACCAATGACAGCTTCTCCCAGAAGTTCTCCACCAGAAACTGCTCAAAACTAGTCAAATCAGGATCAATTCAGAAGCTCCACTAGCTGCCTGCATTGTAAAGAACCCAAATGCACTGGCTAGGTGCATTGAAACGCACTTGAATGCACTACCCAGGTGCGTTGAGCGGGAAATGACAAGTGGCAGAGTCATTCAACGAGGTGGAGAGACAATGGAAGATTCCAGAATCTTCTCGAATGATACTTACCTCACTGAATTCGACCGGTGATGAGTAAGAGGCTCTCAGTCTCCAAGTGGAAGCAAGAACTGACAGAGAGAGGCCACAAGTCAAAACATAAGCTGACTCATCCTCTCTGCTTACATCTATATATGGATCCCTCATCCCAAAGATCCAGAGGCTGGAATTTTGTATTTTGCAGAGAATTGCTGTTGGTTTAAGATTGGGATTAGTACATTGGGTGATTTATGCTTTGTTGGAGGTGAGGAAGGGATTCCTTTGCTGGGAGGTAGATGCTGGATCGGGACTCACTTGGTTGTATCTCTTCTTGGACTTTCTTATCATATCAATAAAACTATTTGAGTTTCTCCTACATGCTGTGTATTAATGATGTTTTGTTATATTTGCATGTTTAGCTTAACCTGATCCTAAGCTTTTTATGAATGTAAATCTATATCTTCGTGTAGTTTCTCTCTTCTGTGATCTTGCAGGAATTTGGTGAAGCTGGACTGGTAAGGGAGTAGGGAGCTGGGAGCTATTGAAGAGAGGAGCGATTGGATCAACAAACTAGAGCAAGACACAGGTTAGTTTATCCTTCCTCTTCGTTTACATTTCATAAAGAAGAATACTCAAGTAGTTGTCCTTGTTTGTTGCTAAGGCACTGTCACACCTTAGAGTGGGATAGGGGCATTCTGAATAGATACTTTTCCCAACAACACTTCCTCTAATAAAATCACAACAATAAATCATATTAACCTACAACAATTGATGCATAATTATAATAAACCAGAAACCTTCACCAGAAAGATATTGTCCTCCCAACCAAAAACTGCCTCTAGTTCTCCCCTGAGCTTGATTGTTTTTCCCAAAGAATCAACAACCTCATTAATTACCCCTCTGGATAATTATTACCCTTCTTCATGATATTGTTTCCATTTCAGCGACGTCCCGCTTTTGTAAGCTTTTATTGCTTTCTTGCCTAGGCTTTTTCTTTTAAAGCCCACCTTTCTCTCCCACGGTGCTTTAAAGGCAACTAGTCTTAGCCCCTTTCTTCAACTAATATTTTCCTAAGGGATTTTATCTCCCTCCCTTAATCTTATCTAGAATCTTCTAGGATTCTAATCATGAAGAATTAACAATCTTATCTTCGAGTGTCTTCTATGAGTGCACAATTTCCTTTAATATAGAGGTTCCTACTTTTTTATTAATAATAAGAAAAATACTTAAAATAATTACTCAAATTATTATGGCTTCTCTACCATTTATTATACACATACATTAAAACAAAAATATCTACTAGGGGATATCACTGTTTCATCATGAATGTCGCAATTTTAGCTACAAATTTCAAGTTTTACTTCATAGTAATTGTGCTTTCATGCTAACTTATGGTTTTGTTACTAATGTTAATTACTTTTCTCTTAGTTGTATCCTCCCCGCCATCCCCCCTCCCTTTTCTAATCCTTTGCAGTAAACCCCTCAACTTCTAATTTCCATTATCTCAAAATATCCCTTGGCTTCTCCATCCCTGAATTTCATCCCTTGCACACTTGGTCACTAAGTTATGTATTTTGGCCATTCAATTATTCACCAGGGAAAAATATTCACCACCCTCATTTTTACTAGGAGATTACTATACACTCTTTGATTCTACCCTCACTCTCCTCTCCCTTCCCTCGATTGCTAGATGTAGATCATCTTCGGCTCATAGAGATTGAAAAAGGGTAAAATTTGGCCCCTTTGTACATCAAGTCATCCTTTCACCTTCCTCCTCGCAAACCTAGTTGAAGCAACATCAAGAAAATCCATGGCTTTCTTTATGGACATTATTCTTCAAGTTGTCAAGCACACCATAACAGAAGTAGAAGAAGACGCCTGACACAAATGTAGGTTAATTCTTGACTAAGTATTGGAAGAGAGACAAGCTATTGAATCCATGAAATACGCACCTCAAGTAGGTTTCAAGAAACCTTTTACATGTAGGTGGCCAATTTGTATTCGCACATTCAAACTCTTTTTGGAAGAGCTTTCATTTAACAATCTGACACTCAATAGAAGATCATGTTCTACAAGATAGAAATGATGGAGAAAATTGAAAGGATAGATAAGAATGTCTATCTTTGCCAAAACAAGAAAACATCACCTTTACCCCTACTAATGAAGATAGTAACTCTCCTCTGCCAATCCAAATGAACTCTTCCACAACATGTAATGATCACATGGGCCATTTTACTAGAATATATTTTCTATAAAGATTTGTTTTTTTTCACTATAATGCTTAATCTCTAGAAATGTATTTTGATTAGTTATTCTTCCAATATAAGTGATAAAATTATTTCCTTAGTGATAAGTAAAGCAAAAATTTTGAATCTCTACTACTAGTCTAAATTCCCAAGTGGTAGACTAGTAGTAAAGTAAAAACAATCATATATCCCTTTTTTTGAAATTTAATATAAATTTCCTAACCTTACAAGAAAAAAAAAACCCTTTTCCATAAAAATATATTCTCTATTTTCCTTTGTCGCCCATAACAAGTTTGTATGCAATTGGTAAATTTATGAAGCTTACATGAGCTTCTATTCATTTTCACCATATTGTTTAATGCAAGTATCCTTGGCTCCCTTGAATCGTGTGCTTCGGTAGCTCTAATACCACTGGTTCATATCTTTGGGGGTGCCAAGATTTGAGAGTCTTGAACCCTGAGAGAGAAGAGAGAAATCAAACAATATTCCCTTAAACTACTCTTAGAAAACATTGAACAAAAAATATACACAATGAATAACATATGAAAAGAAGATAATGCTTTATTAAATGGCCATGTCTTTTTCACTACATTTTGGTATACTAGTATGTGCTTTTACAAAGTGAGTCTCATTATTTATAGTATTTACAATTTATTCTTGAGTAGGTCCATTATTTATAGTATTTATAGTTCCTTCTTGAGTTATAATATAATGAGTAGATACTTTGAGCGAATAGCATAGGTAAATAGTATATGTGGATGTCACTTTCCATTTAATTCATTTGCTCATTCATTCGAGCGATGTAGTTACGCATATACAATGAATCAATTTACATTATTTTCATAATTGCGCATCTCTTAATTTAATTTTAATTTTATATCATAAGAATATCGTAATCTTGTTGATCTTAAAAGGGACATTTCACTAAACTAAGGGTGGGGTTGGCATAACAATAATCATAAAATGAAGATAAGATGGATAATTTCAAAATGCTTTTTATCTGGGAGACTTAGTAAGGAATGAATTAGATGGAATGATTTGTTTTTGAATCAAATTTTTTATTCCTGAATAAAACAATGTTACAATAGCACAAGGATCATATGGTCTACAACTAACATGATCTCGAGCCTCAGCTCCCCATACTGTGATTATGATGGAGAGTTGGTATTTTATCACAAATAGTTGTTGGTCACCGTCACTAAGACATACACAACAGTAAAAAGATTGATTCACTCCACTCCATATTACCACGAGACTCTCCCACACTCTCCTAGACCGAGCTTTTGAGGATGTCTATGGAGGTGGGGTTCGGGTGTGACGTAAAAAATAAAAAATAGACAAACATACCATTTAAAATATCATAACATAAAAAATTCAAATTAAAACATGTTTTCATAGATTTTCTTTTTAATGATATACCATATATTATCAGTGTTTTACAACATTTTTGCATCTCAGTTACTTCGTCGTTGGCTTTCTTAGTTCATTAAGCTCTGGCTTCTCCTACATCAGAGTGAACACAACATCTCTGTGAATCTATTTATAACACAAAGTCGTTTAATATCACGATAATCTTAAATCTCTGGATTCAAAACAAAGTTCCTTCATTATCTATGGTTATTCACACAAACTTTCGAATGCATAGATGTAGCAAATGTTTGTTTATGTCCCTTGTGCTTACCACAACATAGCATACAAATCCAAACCATAATTTAGCTTATGCACTCTACACTTTAAGGACATGATAAGGTTTGGAGAGAGACAAATTATCCATTTATTCAGTTGCAATCTAATCCAAGGGATTTGAAGTTTGATCTATTTCAACATCACAACATGATGATTAAAAATGACACAACAATTATTTGCATCTTTGTCCTTATTCAAAATTAAATCAGTTATAAAGTAACACATCCATATCAAATAATAGAGAATGATATCTAATAATAAAAAGATAATGATATAGAGGTGGTTAAGATAATAAAATTTTCCATATTATTAAGGAGGGTGTCAGACATGATATCCGAGCTTCAACATAGAAATGAGAGCCACAAAAATCATTGAGGGCACTATACATCACCAAGGTGGAGTGGTGCATGTAGTTGGAGACATGTTTGAGTGGTGAAACAAGAGTTATCTTGTGTGAAGTTTGTCTCATGATTATTTGAGATTAGTTAGAAGCCCTAGAAATACAAGCATACAAGCTGATGGCATTTAAACTTGCTTTGACGATGATTTTCTTGGAATTAATGGGAAAAAGTTTAAATTATGAAAGGAAATGGCATGAGAAGTTAAGTATGAGAAGACTTAAATTAAATTGATCTTTTTTTCTAGTGAAAGTTGTGATATTGAAGGATTCTTATAAGTAACCTAGTATAGTATGATCACTCATTCTTTTTACTACTTTTTCTGGTTTTGAGTTTCGAATTCTCATGATATCTAATCTTGGTGGTTGTCTTAAATGAGGTGATGAAATAGAAGGGCCTCCTCTCATAGTGATGTACTTATTATCAGACACTATTAAGGTATATGGATTATCTATGTAATTTCACATATTCAACTATGTTAGCGCAGAGTTTGGACATGGAGAAATTCAATTCTCTAGTCTTAAGGTAACTTTAGTTTTCATTGGTTTCATCAACAATGTCTCAATTTTTGTTGCAAATTTCAAGTTTTACTTCATATTCATTTGGCTATCATGCCAAACTATGGTTTTGTTAGTAATTTTAATTATTTTTATCTTATTTGTATCTAATCCCACCATTTTATAATCCTTTGTAGTAACCCCTCCACTTCTAATTTCTATTATCTCGAAATCACCCTCGACTTCTCCATTCTTGAATTTCAGCCCTTGCACCCTTGGTCACTAAGTTATGTCCTTTGACCGCCCGACTTCTCACCAGGGCCATATATTAACCACTCTCATTTTTACTAGGAGCTTACTATACACTCCCTCCCTCTACCCCAACTCTCCTCTCCCTTCCCTCAATGACTAGATGTAGATCATCTTAGGGTCATACAAGTGGCAGAAGGGGAAACGTTGGCTCCTTTGCAGGTAAAGCCACCCTTCCATCTTCCTCCTCGCAAACTAGGGCTCAAGCAACATTAAGATAATCCATGGCTTGCTTTATGGACATTATTCTTGAAGTGGTCAAGTGCACCATAGAAGAAGTGGAAGAAGTCATTCGATAGAAATGTAGGTTTCATATTGAATAATGCATTGGAAGAGAGACAAGGTATTGAATCCCCAAAATAAGCATCTGAACTAGGTATCAAGAAACCTCTTACATGTAGGTGGTCATTTTATATTGGTACATTAAAACTCTTATTGGAAGAGTTTTCATTCAACAATCTGACACTCAACATGAGACCTTGTTGTTCTACATGATAGAAATGATGGAGAAAATTGAAAGGAGAGATAATAAAGTCTCTATCTTAGTGAAAAATGGAGCATACATCACCTTTACTGCCACTAATGAAGATAATGACTCTCCTCCACCAAATCCAAATGAAGTCTCCCACGACATGTAATAATCAAGTGGGACAATTTACTAAATTATATTTTACATAATGACAATGTTTTTACTATGATGTATTAGTATCTTATAGTCATAGTAGTCAGAAAACAAGTTTTTCCTTTCAAGTTTATTTGGAAAATGTGTAAAGGTTTGCTATGATCTTGTAGGGATCAAGATATGGGTCTTAGTTTAGAATAGAACTTTATGTTAGTGTGTGTGAAAGGTCATGCAAATGGTCATTTATATTCAAAGAGGTTGAATTAAGTGAATCTACGGTTATGAGCCATTCAAGTCATGAGTGGGGGTATGATGGTCTTGGTCTTGGATCACTGGGACGAGCTAGTGACATCTTGTCAATTAGTTTTGTGATCAAATTAGGCTTGTACTATGACATCAACCTCCAATATAATATTTTTAAAGGTTTGTTGCACAAAGTTTGCAGGGGGTTCTGCACTTTTACCAAGAGATCAAATTTGGATAAGGAATTAGGATTTTTTGCACTTTTTTCCATATAGGAGGTTTTTTTTAATATTTGGATCAGCTCCAAATCATTTTTCTCAGTTGTAAGATAATCGTTTGGTCAAACCATGAAGATCAAGGTGTGCTTCACAAATGCATTGTGATTTTTACTGCAAGAATAACGTTTGGGGTTTGAAGGTTTCTGTTCGGCCTATAAGTTTTCTCATGGGTTTTAAACATTGTATGGAACATTCCATGTCATACCAATACCCTCAACATGTCACCATAATTTTACCATATCTCTTAAACCTTATACCTATTTTCCATGAAAGTTTTATAGTAGATGCATGGGGGTGGGATGAATAAAATCACTTAATTTCAGGTAAAAATGCTTCACGATTTTTGAGAAATGAGACACCTTCATCTAAAGAAATTTTTATATTTTATTTAGATTCATGAGTCAAATTTGGATAAATATTTGTGTGGATAAGGGTTATAATGATATTCACTTTATGTCAAAAAATTAGCTCAATCTATCTTACTGTTTAGGAGATATTAAAAAAATACAGTCGTTGTGATTTTACGTTGCTCCTTTGTGCTACAATTTTGGATAGTCAACTGTCTAGCCATTAGATTCAACTTCAAATATTCCAAAACCAATTTTGAAGATGTTTAAAAGTGGTCATTTGTTTTCAAATTTAGGGGATAAGCTTCATCAACCTCTAACTACTCAAAACACTTGGCAACCTTTTCCAAATCGAATAATCCAACTCTTAGCTATTCAAGAATTCATTGAAACCAATTCATTTTAGGTTTATCTTCATGGTTTTATTTCTAGAAACTAATCTTTGTATTTAGAAATTCCAAACCCACTAATTTGGATTTAATCTTATTATTTTAAATATATAAGGCATATGCAGATGAACTTACAAGGGGGGTTTGGGCAAGTGTGAGAAGACTTATTTTTGGTGCATATTGTAATTACTTTCTAAGTTTTAATGAAATTGGTGGGTTGTAAGTACCTGGTTAAATATCTTCAAAGATTAATGTAATTTGGATCTCTTATATGTGTATTTCCTATTCTGTGAGTGTTATATTTCTTCCTATGATGTTTAAATGAAAAACTTGTTTCATTATTCATCTAATTAATGGTGGTTTGTTGCATTCATTTAGACCCTCCATAGTTTTTTGTTTTTGTTTTTCATTTTTTTTGTTTTGTTTTTTCTGCTATAATAATTTTAAGATTCATTCATTGTTTGATGCCTTGACATGGTTATCTACTTTCTTTATTATTCTCACATCTGAAACTATTAATTGGCAGACAGAAGTGTTTCTATCTTGCCTCTGAATAACGTTTCCCAATTCATCATGCATCAACCACGTCATTGATCTCAATTTTTACTAACTCAATGCCCAATGGTTTTTCTTTTCCCTACCACCACAAATATAAACTCTGCTATTTGCCAAATATCTAGCCATTGTTCTTCATTAAAACCAGTCTTTAGTGATTGAGTTAAAAGAGAGAACCCTCTCTGAATTTGGAAGGGCTAGATTCCAACTTCCTAGTGGTTTGCATAAATGTATTTTGAATCATGACTCTTAATCACTGGAATTGTATTTTGATTCATTATTATTCCAATATAAGTGGTGAATGTATTTCCTTGGTGGTAAGTAATGGGAAAATTTTGAATCTCTATTACTAGTCTAGCTTCCCAAGTGGTAGACTAGTAATAAAGGAAAAACGATCATGTATCCCATGTTTTTAAATTTAATATAAATTTCTCAATCCTACAAGAACAAGTTATATTTTTCCATGAAGATATATTCTTTATTTTCCTTTATCACCGATAACAAGTATGTCTACAAAGGGTACATTTATGAAGCTCACATAAGCTTCCATTCATTTCCACCATATTTTTTATCGCAAGTATCCCCAAATCCCTTGAATCACGTGATTTGGTAGCTCTGATACCATTGATGCACATATTTAGGAGGGTCAATATCTATGAGTCTTGAACCCTAAGAGTGAGGAGAGAAAACAAACAATATTCCATTAAACTACTCTCAGGAAAACATTAAACAAAACATACACACAATGAAAAACATATGAAAATAAGATAATTCTTTATTAAATGGTGAAATCCTTTTCACTACACTATGGTGGATGAATATGTACTTTTACAAGGTGAGGCCCATTATTTATAGTATTTACAGTGCCTTCTTGAGTTATAATAACATGGGTAAATAGTATGGGAGGATGCCACTTTCTATTCAGATCATTGAACCATGTTGAAATCTTATGGTCCAATCCCTCATGCAACATTATGTATTGGTCACTCTTGGAACAATCATACTACCAAGGTGCCTTGTTGGATTGGCGTGCAAGTCAAGGTGGCTATTTTAGTCTAGGTTTCAATAATTTTGTTGACCTTGTAATAGGGAGGAAACTCTATATTTCTTGAGGAAATTGTATATGGAGTTCAGGTTAAAGTTTTATGTCAATGAATTTGACATAGGAAAATATCAAGGGTTGGGTCATGGATCTACACATGATAAAAATAATGATTGGTGCAACCTAACACTAGGTCCTTGTCCACTTAGAGGAAGGCCTAACCTTCCTTTCCAGAATCCTCTATTAGTACTGCTTATTCCTTTGCATTAATGTCTGCTCACTTTTGATAAGTATTATAAGTCACTACTGGTGAGGATATTTTCAACAAATCCATCTCCATTTGGATGCACCTACGTAGACCACACTAGTACTTCAAAATCAGGTGCCATTCAAAGTCTTTGATACCTAGTTTTAAGTAAAAAGTATGGAAAATATTGGTGTATTCTGGCATTGTCTTATATCCCTCTTGTCAGAGGGTTGTCTATCTCATATATTGGTCATCATAGTTCCCTACATGGGATAATTCTTCCTTAAGGGCATTGAAAAAATATTCCCAAGTGTATCTTTCTTTGAATATCATAGACTCACCTTCTTAGTAATCTTCCCACCGATATTTTGTGAAATTTCCATAATTGTGGCTATTGGAAATTATTCTTCTACCTTATGTAGATTATTTGTATTAAAAAATTAATCATGACAAAGAACGAATAAATCACTACTGTTATTTTCACCAATAATAATAGGAACTGAGAAAATAATGCACACATAAAATTTAGACACCAATATTTTTAGACAATAGTCATTGGAAAAACCCCATTGTGGGGAAAATCATTTTTACAAATGACGGTTTAAATTATTAATAAATCTTCAAAAAATTGAGAATTACAAAAAATACTTCCCTCTCACTGGAAAATATCCAACAAACATTTCTCTCCACTCCTAGAAAAAGAAAACTGAAAATACAAATTTCCTTTTGCAACACAACTTGACCCAGTCTATGTAATTTGCACCTCCTCTAACAACTCACATCGACAAAGTAGAAATTCACAAACCTTATATGGAATTCGATCAACCTCCAAAAAATTATTCCAACAAATATACTTCCTCTAGCAACACACTAAAGCCACCCACACCTCCTCCGGCAATTGCCTTTGACAATGACGAATTGAACTCTAGCTTCAACAAATTGCAATAAATAAAATGGCATTTCACAGTAGAAGAATCAACCTCTCTCCTACAAAATAATTATACCTCCTTCCTTCACTTGAAATGTTGGAATCTCTATCAATAATTTATTTGGAAACCATCTCCTAAACTTGTCTGCTAAAACCCAACTGTTAGTGTCCTCCACACTATCACTGCGATCTTATTATCAGTACAATTCTTTCTTGAATTTGATCTCTAAGGGCCCCATTAATTTTATCTTATAGTCTCTTGTTGAGTAACCAGTGACCCTGATCTAATCCCAATTGATGGCTAAGATCATATTGACCCCTTCTCATGACTTTTCTAGAAGTTTCTAGAGAAAAATTGATTTTGCCTCACTTAATCTAATTTAATTAACCACTTTTCCTAAGCTAGACTTAGGAAATTAATTAAAAACTAGTTAATTAATCTAATTAAGACATTTTCCTTACAATCCATTCTGGGTCTTGGAGATAATTATCCTCCTATGTTCCTTAGCTTCATAGACACCAATACGGACTAAAGCACTTGTTTGAGCTACAAAATCTAACACTTCCTCTAAGCGAGGAAGGTGTTCTCCACTACAACCAACTTATCCTTGAAGAAGACAAAATTTCTTTACCCAAGGATTTCGTCAGAATATCTGTAACCTATTGAAATATGGAAACATACTATACTGAGACTGATTTACAATGTAAAAAATATTAGATGAAGTGGTATCTGATGTTAATGTGATTTTACCTATCATGGAACACTTGATTTTCAGATAGCTTGATTCAACTCTAATTATCATAGTATATACTGGTCAAATCCGTCCTTGAACTAAATAGTGACACTAGAAAGTTCCAAATCTAAATAGTTTCACATGTGGCCATCCTTGCTACGATGTATTCTTCCTCTATAGAACTCAATGACACATACTTCTACTTCCTACTCCACTAGGCGATAACCCCTAATCCAATACTAAAGAAACACCCTAAGGTGCTTTTCCAATCCACTAAACTATGGTCTACATCTGTATGTCCCATTAATATGACACTATCACCTCCGTTATATCTCAAACCATAGTCAATTGTGCCTTGTAGATATCACAATTAATATCTCATTGTTATCTAATGTACTCCCTTAGGTTCCACCATGAACTCTTTGAGAGTATTTACTGAAAAAAAAAATGTCCTGACTTTTATTGACCAAACACATGAGAGAGAGCATATAAGTTGCCTATACAAGTTTCAGTCTGCTACTACATCCTCTTCTACGTATATCTTTCTCTAGTTGGTAATCATAGGTGTAGAAATGGGTCTACATTCCTACATCCTAAATCTCTTCGATATATCCATAGTGTATCTCCCTTTTCCAAGAAATATATCCCCATCCATCATCCATAATTCTAGTCCTAGGAAATAATGCATCACTTTGAAATCCTTCATATTGATCTTTAGTATTAATTCTCTCTTACAATCCTCTATGACACTGTTATAAATAGATCATCCACATATAGTATGAGAATGAGAAACTCACCTCCTACCATCAAATAGTAGAGGTTAGAATACACCTCACTCTTCGCGAAGCCAATCTGTTGCAAGTAATTATTGATTTGACCATACTACGGTTTGGGAGCCTGCATCAGTCCATTTAACACCCTCTTCAACTTTCAAACATGTCCCTCACATGCATCTCAAATCCTTCCAGCAGATCAATATACACCTCCTCTTCTATAGCTCCATTTAGAAAAGTTGTACTAACATGCATCTAATGAATTTTCCACCCCATTTGCATTGTTAGAGAGATAACTTCCTAATATAACTATATTTTGGTCACTACAATGAATGTCTCTTTATAGTTTGTGCTCTCCATCTTAAAAACAACCTTGTCTATGAGCCTAGAATTATACTTGCCCACACTACCATATGTAACCTATTTGATCTTATAGATCCATTTAGAGCCAAATACTGCCCTATCCACTAGCTTAGGTATAACAACCCATACATCATTTAGTATCATGTAGTTGTACTTCTACACCATTGCATCCTACCACACTTGATGTTATGCAACCTAGTGATAGCTAGAAAGCTCCTTGTCGATTACCTTTGTTACCATTTCCTTATACATGTTATTCTATCGACACTCCCTAGTGTTCACTCTAGGAGCTCCCATGAACTCTTGTACATCTCTTAACATCTCAAGCACCTTCCTATTTCTTCTTTCATTGGTTGTGGTTGGAACTTCATGCTCCTCATCCTTCTCCTACTATTCCATCTACTATGAACTCTCCCATGCACTAGTACTCATCATTGTACTCATATTAATTCTCTGAGACCAACATCTCTTTTAAACTCTTGGAACTTCTACTCAGCCACTCTAATCATAGTTGGAAACTCATGAGATCTTCTGAAGGAATTCTCCTCCTTGAAGTTAGTCCATGGAAAATTTTAGGGGCAAATGTTCGCCCTTTGGCGAAATTAAGGGGTTTTAAATTTTTAGCAGCCGAATATTTTGTATCATAGTATATTTTTACAAATCGCCTCAAATAGCCCACCTTCTTTTAAGGGAGAGGGTAAAAAAGGTAAATTTAGCCCTTGAAATTAGGAGTTACAACCTTTCATTCACCCTAATTTTCAAGAATAGGTTTTATTTAAGTGAATCCTATGGGGCAAATACCATATTTATAAAAGAGGTATGGTAAATTAATAAAAATATATATAAATGAGAGGTATGGTAAATAAATAAAACATTTTTTATATTTACTCCATAAGTCACCTTATATACATGCAAGGGTGTAAAAAAATAAAAATATAAATAAATTGAAGGTATGCTAGATAAATAAAACCTCTTTTTATACTTACTCAAAAGGTATGGTAAATAAATAAAAATATAAATAAACTAGACATATGGTAATTAAATAAAAACTCTTTTTGTATTTAGTCCATAACTCTCTTTCTATTTATGAAGGCTCAAAAAAGAGGTTTTATTTAAGTGAATCCTATGGGCCAAATACCATATTTGTAAAAGAGGTATGGTAAATTAATAAAAATATAAATAAACGAGAGGTATGGTAAACAAATAAAACATTTTTTTATATTTACAACCTATGGGAAAAATATTATGGGCCAAATACCATGGGCTAGATTATTATTAATACCATGCAAAAAAACATTATTAACCCTAATATTAGTATTAAAAAAAATGAAAATGGCACATGGTATTGACCCATGGTATTCACGTGGAATGTAGTCTATTTAAATGGGGGAATTAAACTAGCATAGATCCATCTTTACTCTAGATCTACTAGATCTACTAAGCCCTGAGAGGTATCAAATATCGTGATATGCAAACTAGAATAGAGTGAAAAATATTTGATTCCTCTCGGGGCTTTGGTGGATCAAGAGTAAAAATGGATGTTGTAATTTAATGTATGTTAAACATTTTAACTTGGTTAAAATAAAAAAATAAAATAAAAATCAATTATTAATTTTATTAATTTTTATAAATTCCTAATAATAATTTTTAAGCTCCAGTTTATGATAACCCATTGTATTGACCCATGACAATACCATGGTATTCATGTGAGCATAGACTATTTAAAGGGGAAATTCTGTCATCTTAGATCCATCTTAATTCTGGGTCTACCAAGTGCTCAGAGGTATAAATAGATTTCATCCCCCAACAGTGGTAGATGTGGACTTAAGATGGATATAGGTTGGTTTTTATGATAATGAAGATATTAAATAGACTTAGGAAATTATATTGTAAAAAAATCTTAAGGTGAATTGTTAAAGCTACATTTAGTCACTTCACAAAATTTAGTAAAAAATACCAATATCTCCATTAATATTGGTTTTTAACTTTTTTTTTTATTTAACGAAAAAAATTCAAAACAATGAAACCTTATCACTCTTTCAGCATCATCCTTGCAGAAGATTTCTCACCATTTTTCAAACATTCTCAATATCATATCCTCATGAAACCTTTCATCTTCTGTGCTATTCTTAGTTTTTCCTAATGATCTGTAGGGCTTGGAGCCACTGCACCATATTTTCTTAAAAGGTAGAGATTGTTCACTAGAAATGAAATTAATCTACATGTTACAATGTTGTTAAAAAATGCGAGACCTATGAGGGTAGTGAATTACGCTAATAAGCAATTAGATTGCGAGAGACGTAATTAAATTTTATTATTTAATTGAAGATTTCCAATTAAAATAATAATAAATCTACATTTATATATTCATATATTGATTGGAAGGATTCTCACGATGGTCATTTCTTTCAATTAGATCCCCTTCAAGCCCTTGGGATACCTAATTTCTACTTGTTGGCGTCTTGGAGTAAACAAACTTGATGTGTTTTTTTTTTTTTTTTTTTAATAACTCGCAGTTGGAGTCTATGGAATAAGAAAGAAATTTGATAACTTGAAAAAAGTGGTAGCTTGACAAAAGTTGTAGAGAAAAGATTAATCTCTCCTACCTTGACAAAACTCGTTGTCAATGTCAACACCTACAAGAACTTTGTTGTGGAATATTATCAAAACTAATAGAAGGATATGAAAGAGTGTATTGTAAGAACCTTGACAAACACGGGCCTTGGAACATTGTTTTTAGGAAGAGAAAATTATGTTTCTTTTTTCAAACATGTATGTTAGTATATTATAGTTTAATGAATATGTTTTCTTATTATCATATATGGTTTCATACTTTAACAAAACATTCGCCAAGACTTCACAATGTTTTATTATTCAGTAAAACATTTGCCAAGATCTTACAAGATTTTATAATTTAGTGAAAGATTCTCCATCACTGTACAAGATAATATAATCTGGTGAGAGATTCGCCAAAAAAATTATATATACATATTATATTATTGATAAAATTGTCTGCCATTTTTCCTATGTATCATGGGGATTCACCCATTTATTATACATATAAATTTAGGGTGGTTCTTAAAATTTCCCCTTAGTTAGTCTCTCATCTCATGACGATCTTCCTGCTACAAGGAATGTAGATCATGTATGCCTTGGATATTTTTATATATCCAAAAAAATATCCCATCTTTACATTCATATCCAACTTGGTGCACATATCATTTGTCATGTCACAATAATTGTACTGCCTAAGAATCTAAATTGTCCAATCTCTGTCTTATTTCATGTAAAATCATCCTCGTATTTCATCTTCCCCAACACATTGTGAGGGTGTATTTTATAAGTATACACTGCTATTCTTCTCATGCATTTGCGAAAATAAATATATGCATGTCCTAGTCAAATAACATCACCCTTGTTTCTCCAACTATCGACCTACTCGTTGACTCTTTGACTCTGTTTTGATGTGGGTTATATGGAGTTGTCCATTCCCTCTAAATGCCCTCTGTTGCACAAAAACCATTGAATACCTTATCTCTTTAATCACCTCCATTTTCTATATGAAGAATCCTTATCTTTCTTCATATCATGTTCTCTACAAGAGCATTAAAGTCTTGGAAACAACTAAAGACTTTGTTTGTTGTCTTCAAGAAATAGATCCATGTTTTCCTTGAGAAGTTATTAATTAAAATTAAAAAGTACTCATAACACCCGATATATTTTATGGACACTGGGCCACCACATAGATAAGAATGCATCAACTCAAGCCCACCCTTGGATCTACTATCACTCCTTCGGAATGTTGCTTCTGCAAATTTCTCAAGAATGCACCCTCTGCATGCATCATATAACATGTTAATTTCTAGAACTCCGTTATGGTCTCCCTAAGCAATCTAAGTTCTCAATAATGTATGTGTCCCATCATATGCCATAATTCTCCCACATCTTTGCTATTGTTGTTGTTAATCAATGTCTTTTGAGATTTCAATTGTAACTTGTGTATCTTATCGCTCCTTACTAGTTAATTTATTTCACCTTCTTCTAACTATCGTGTTTAATGTACACCTTCTATCCTACAAAATAAACATCATATCCCTTGTCCAGAACTGTAGAAACTGAAATCAATTTCATTCCTAAACCTGGCATGTGTAACACATCTGTAACACTGTTACTCTTTCCTGACTCCCTCTGAATGGTGACAATACCTCTCCCAGCAAGAGTACACTTAGACTTATTCCCCATTTCAACCTGGAAGCCCATCTTGTCTTCTTGATAACTAGAAAAAAATTCTCAACTACGGTCATATGGCACAATGCTCCATTGTCAATATACAATACACCTGCATATGTAGAGCTAGAGAGGAAATCAATGAGAGAATACTCATCTTCTAGTCTTGAAGATAAATCCTGAATGTCTGATGAAGTTATTGTCTACTACTTCCCCTTCTTATTTTCTCCATTATTCAAATTAGGACATTGAATAACATAGTGACCTTCTTGACTGTAACTAAAGCACTTGATTGTACTCAAGTCCTTTATCTTATTCTCTCCCTTGGACCATTTGTTCAATCCCTTCTTGTCTTTTTCATTTCCTTCTATGGTTAGGTTCTTTTCATCTTCATGCTTATGAGTTTTGCCATTACTGGTGCCACTATTGAGGATCAAGCTAAGCTCCACTTAAGTGAAATCACTCAATAGGAAATCCCAACATGATAGTGTATCCTATCCATTAATAACTTAAATGAAAACATCCCATTTATTTGAGAATTCATTTAATGTGATCTTCACAAGCTCATCATCTTCTAGTATAATACTAACAGTTGCTAACACATCTCTCACTACTATGAGTTTGGTGAGATAACTCATATCATTTTCCACTTTGTTTGTCTTTGTGTTTCTTAGATTTTCTCTGAGGATCAACTTCTTGTTTGTGGTAGCATGATTCATAACTACATCCCAAATCTTCTTCACTATCTCTAAATTTGTGATATGAGGGACTATATGGTCCTTGAATCCATCAAGGATTATCCTCTTGGCTTTGAAATCCTCTTTCTTATATGTTGAGAATTGTGCTCGATCGGTTGGTACGTCTATCACACTAGTCACATACTCCTTGAGACCATTCTCCTCCAACGACAAGAGAATTATGGCTTTCTAGATGCCAGAATTAGAGGCTCCACCTAAATTGTATTGATATCTTAAACCTTTGCACTTTATATATTCTCTGATACTATCTGAAATTTCTGAAATTTCCCTAATTGCAGTTACTGGAAATTATTCTTGTATCTTATGCAAATTATTTGTCTTTAGAAATTAATCAAGGTAATGAATGAATAAAATCACTATTGAAATTTTCACCAATAATAATAGGAACTAAGAAATAATACATGCATATAAAATATAGATGCTGATATTTCTGGACAATTATAGTCTTTAGAAAAACCCTAGTGTGGGGAAACCAGTTCTGCAGATGAGGGTTTATATTATTAATAAATCTTTAGGAAATTGAGAATTACAAAAAAAATTTGCCTCTCACTAGCAAAGATATAAAAAACATTTTTCTCCACTCCTACTAGAAAAATCAATCTAGAAATACAAGGTTTCATTCTACAAAGCAACATGGCCCACTCTATGTAATTTGCAGCTACTCCATCAACTTGTGCTAGTAGATTGGAAATGTGAATGACCTTCTCTTGAACTCACTCAATCTCTGAAAAGAATGTTTTGATAAATACACTACCTCCAACAACACACTCATTCAAGTTGCACCTCTTTCAACAATTGTCTCTCACAGTTGGAAATCAAATTGTAGCCTCAACAACTCGCATTGGGTAAACTAGAAATTTACACTAGTTGAATCAATCTTCCTTTTTCAGAATAATTGAACCTCCTTCCCTCACCTAGAATGATGTATTCTCTATGAATAAGTTCTCTGTAAATATTTTCCTTAATTTCTTTGTTGAAAACTTGTTGTTAGTGTCCTGCACACTATCATTGCCATTGCAAGTCTATATCTTGAATGTGATCTCCAAGTGCCCCATTGATCTTCTCTTATAACCTCTAATTGAACAACCAATGACCATGATCTAATCTCAATCAGTGGATAGGATCATGTTGAATCCTTCTCACAACTTTTCTAGAAGTCACTAGAACAAAAATCATTTTTTTCTCAATTAATCTGATTTAATTTACCACTTTTCCTAAGTTAGACTTAGGAAAATAATTAGAAACTAGCTAATTAATCCATTTTCATTAGAAACTTTCCAAGTCTTGGAAACAATTATCCTATTGTGTTCTTTAGCCTCATAGACACCAATATAGACTAGAACACCTATCTCAACTACAAAAACTAACATATTTGACACAGGGAAGGGCTTTAGAAGTGCAAAGATGATATTTTCATTGTTGATTTTTTTTTTTGACATAGTAATATCCATTTAATATATTTAACCATTTCTCAAAAGCATTTGCATCTATTTTACCTTCAAACACAAGGATATTATAGTTAACATGTACCTTGAACAACTTCACACCTTCAAAATTGCCACTATTTGAAAGTTCCTTGGTTGTTGTTGGAAGTTCTCAAAGTATATGGGGAACATTTTCCATCATCTATTCCTATATTGCAAGAGTGATTCCTTAAGCAAATACTTGGACGGATTTCCCAACCCATCATATCTCTTTTCTTCGGCCATGGGAAACTTCTTGTGTCAGTGAGAGTAATTGTTCGCAAGTGAAAGTAGCTAGAGACCCAACTCTTTGTACCTTGACTTCATTAGGGACATGCACCAAGAAATTATGAGGAATAAATTTCTCTGATACCACTAATATGGGTTGTACAAGTAATGAAATGAAAGGAAATAAATTAAATGCAACACATGAAGAAATATAATAGAAAGCACAATGGTATAATGAAAAACCAAGTTCTATTAATAAATGGAATAGAAGAGTACTATACAACACAAACTGGCTAGAATGGTGGTAGTTATCTATTAACAAAGAGAGATACCTACTTTTCACATTCACAAAGATTATTGCAAGAGGCCAAAAGAATGACCTTTTGACATAAAGAAATAATTTTGGAGGTCCAAAATGCTAACTCTAAAATATGAAATATGAAGTGCTTTAAGTGACACAATATGGTTAGTTGGTACAACAACTTGTTGAAGATGTAACTTTTGCATAAAATATCCATTTTGGGCTCACAATAAATTGTTGGAAAGAATTATTCGAGGACTACATCATTTAGTTCGTCAAAATGACCCCAAAATTTTGGAACCCAAAATCATAAAACAATTGACAAAAAAATTAAAAACTATTAAAATTGTAGAAGAAATGGATTGTCACTGATATCCATTTAATCAACTTATGTCATAATTTATATATATATATATATATATATATATATATATAAAATTATAATTATAATTATAATATTCCATAATTTATCTAATTATTTTATATATATCAATCATTCACCACAGATATTTCTATCACATTATAACAAACCACTCTCATATTTCAATTTCTTATATAAATATGTGATCCCTTAACTTCACACTCATACAAAATTATAAACTTAACCTTCTCTTCCTTCCTCGTTTTTATATTTATTAAATACCGATTGTATATTTTCATAGTTGAAATCTTATTGTAAACGGTTTTCTTTAAACAAATAAATAAGAGAACTAATTAATTTTTCCTGGTGGAAGTTTCCTCAGAGGTTTGTTAATTTTTATTATTAAATGTATGGCTTTAATAATAAAAAATTTCTTAATTTAATCATGAATCTACATTAATAAATCTAGGTATAAGGATACCATTTTTCTCCAATACAAACCTGCTGGAAAATAGGTAAGCAAATCTTATCTCTGCATGAAAAGGATAAACTAAATGAGATAAGATGGAAAACAAGTAAACAAACCTTATCTCTGCAGTAAAAGGGTAAACTAAATGAGATAAGATGCTTTGAGCATAAAATAATTAAACTTTCATAATATATAGCTGGCCTCTAAGTTTAAATATATTAATATTTATTTATATTGTATCATGGTTAATTAAACATAGAGATTCTACCATAAAATTCTTCTATAGATTTGTCGTCTTGATAATGAGTTGTGATACTTACTCTGGAACTTTGAAAAATAATAAACCCACGCGTGATTCCTTCTCCAATAGCAAACATTTCTCGTCTTGATAATGAGTTGTGATACTTACCCTGAAACTTTGAAAAAAATAAACCCACGCATGATTCTTTTTCCAATTGCAAACATTTTAGAACGTTTCAAACTAAGGAAAAAATAATACAGATTTAAACTTTAATTAAAAAATAATAATAAAACAAATTTTAAATTTTAATTAAAAAAAATATAAATCTATGGAGAGGAAGTCTGTCCACGCACTGTATTGTCAAAGGGTTGTTGTTGATTCCATTTCGTTACCCATTGTATACAGAATATATATATATATATATAGGAAAATAAAAAATAGGTTAAAGATGTGATGCAGTAAGTGGATGATAGTTTAATTATTATTATTATTATTATTATTATTATTATTTTAAACTTAGAAGTTGAATATCATATTTTCATTCAATGAAAAAGGATGTATGAAAAAATCATAATTGACTCATTCTAATTGATAATGATACAGACGCTCTGTGTGCAACTTACCTAAGTGCTTGTCTCACTATGGTGTGATAGCGACGTAAGCAATTATCAATTCTAACTCTAATCCAGTTCAAATAATATATCTGAACTTGACTCCTTCATAAGCCGGAAATTTCTCGTCCGTTTCTGATGACTAAAAATGTCATCCACCTGCGTGCATGCAACGCGTTCAGCTTCCCCATCGAATTAGAAGATGTTTCGTTGAAATAAAACGAGAGCCTTCCGTTGTTACGTATCCGAATTATATTAGGGGAGCAGCAGCTGAGCAAAGATAATAATGGGGCGCAGTACAGTAATGGCCTTACTTCTCTGCTTATCTTTACTTCTTCTGTCCGTGATAACAGAAGCTTGAACCCGTGCGGCCTTCTCTTTTTCGTCTCATATTGATGATGATCGTTATTTTCCACCACCCAAAGGTTTAATGATATTCAATTAGAAATCATATTACTTTTCTTGCATCTCCTAATAATTTCTTTTCTACATCTCCCATAATGATTTTTGATGTGTGATGTTTGGTTGCAGAAGAGGGATCATCGGGAGGTTGGAAGACAACGCTAAGAGCCACAAGGCGTTCACCACTTGTCCCGCCACCTCCTAAGGGAAATCCTCCTACAACCCACCAGCCGCAGTTGATCCCGCCGCCTCCAGCGATAGAACCACCATAGGCCAACAGTCTTCAATTATCATTGCAGGGTTTTGGTAAGGGATTCTTAACATGTATGGGAGATTTTAGTTCCATCCTCATTGCAACGTACCCTTGCGTGGGCGATATCTTCGCTGTATTTCGATATGGATACGGGGAAAGTTGGTTTATGTATAAGGTTTAGAAATTTATACGATAAAAAAATCTATCTGTGACAAATAGTAATTATAATGCAGGAAGGGTTGACTTAGTTATAAAAGGTAAGTTGAGTTTAATATTAGAAGTCAAGTTTAATGTAATTTGAGTTAAGAAAAGCAAGTTATGTCTAATGTTAATATTAAAAGTTAAATGTGAGTTTAGTGAACTCGAGAAAAGTTCAGTTAAGGTAGAAATTCCATGAATCCGTATTTAATAAATTTGGTGTTCGTATTTAGTAAATTTGGTGTTTATATCTATGTGGTTGGGTCATTGTAATGTGAAGTAAAGAGTGAAATTAGCTTCAATTTGGTGGATATATATGACAGAAAGTTTAATAAATAGAATATATATATATATATATATATATATATATATATATATATATATATATATATATATATATTTTTAATATTGAAATAGAAGCTTCTGCATTTATCATTCTTGAATGCATTGTTGTATTTGTATGTTTAGTTGGATGAGAAAATTCAAGTTTAGCTAGAAATTCCTTGATTCCGTATTTAATAAATTTAGTGTTTATATGTATGTGGTTGGGTCATTGACCACAATTTAATAAATAGAGGAATTTTTTTATTGAAATAGAAGCTTGTGCATTTATTATTCTTCTATTTGTATGTTTATCTCTATCTCTAACTTACATGTATATGTTTTTCTCTCCACTTGTATAATGACTTTCAATTTCATATTTACAGATCGATATGTATAATAGTCAAGTTCTCTCACAAAATTTAAATGGGATATAAATTGCATCATTGCATCTAACACTTGGATTTTAGGTTAAATCACATTCTTATCAGTTTTTTTTAATTAATAATTTTTCTTCTATATTATTAAGTAATTTTATTGTTATTTATGACATATTAATCATAAATCTAGCAACAATTGATAACATATTTTTTTAAAATGCAATTTTTTTTAGACTAAAAAAATTGACTAAAATTTTTTAGCGTAAAAGATTTGATCCCACTAGAAACTATATATATATATATATATATATATATATATATATATATATATATATGTGGACATAATGATATTTCAACGATATTTTTTTTTTCAAATATTTTATATAATGTATATATAGTTTTTTAATAATATATAATATATACATATTTAAATATTTTTTTTGAAATATTTTATCTATGAGTTACTTTGAATTTTATGTTATTAATAATAGTTTTTAAATGCTAGACATTAATTTGATATCAAGAATTAAATGCATAACATATCTCAACTTTCTTTTACTTTTAATTATTCCTCATATTTAGTTGTTGATATTGTATTGTGTTTATTTACTCTCTCTGTATATATAAAGTTGAGATTGAAATAAATTAGTCAAAGTGCATATTTAAAAACATTATTTGAGTTAAACACTGATATATTTAAAAAAATTGTTTAAGTCATGTATTGAGATAAAAAATGTTTTTTTTTTTTTTTTTTAAATTACATTATTTATATTCATTTTTGTTTTTCTTATTAAAGCTGACTTTTTCTATTTAAAGAATACTTATATTTTCAAAATGGCATGTGTCAACTCAAGGTTGAGCACAGATGAAATTACATTGTAGAATGAGCTTCTTCACTCAATCATATGAGCAATGCATATAAACATTGTACTTTTACTTTATAAAGCTATTAGTTGGCTATAAATAAGAAGTTTTTATTAAATTATATTTTTAGCAGCAGACCATCACTTGTTAAAGTTATCATTTTAGCTGGATACCAAGGATAAAACACTTTCTCTAAGCTAACTAAGGTATTAGGGTTAATACTAGGTTTTGGCTACAAAATCAGTTGCAGTAGCAACTCAATTCAATAATCATTCATTCCCCTCATATTGCACAACCTAAGGAACTGTATCCCATTTTTTTCATCATATTTCTTGAGGTTGTCCCACTTCTCTTCTAAGGCTCCAACACATTAGGAAGTCCTAGATTTGTGTCTCTAGGAGCTGAAAATACTATCATGGATTCTCCAAGGACACCCTGGCTTTAAACTAAGGGAAGTATGTCCCACACAATTCTCTCTCTAGGGCTCCAACCTTCCCTAAAAAAATTCAAGGAGAATTTTTCCCAATATTCACATTGAACATCCAAGCTATTCAGTTCACAAGGTTCTAGTGGTTAACTTACTTACACCCCACCTATTAAAATAACTATGGTTATTGTAATTATTCTAAGAACAGATAATGGAATAGTGTATTTTCCACTAAACTTAAACATTGTATGCATGGTTCCTTTTGACCAAGTGACACTAAAAAAAATCACCTCCCCCCTCTTGAAACATTGGAAATTACATGCTCAAATAAGATTTAGGCATAGGAATATAACATTATATTCTTTGGTTTAGCCTCTTATCTTAAACCCTTTCCTTATGCCCTTAGCCACCTTTCCCTCTTGTGGATTCCTAATCTCTTATACTTTTTTGGATAATTTTTTTTACAACACTAATTTATTTTATTAATTAGCATTTATGTACAAATTACAATATAGATTCTCTAGTATTTAACCATCATAAAATCTTCGAAAAACAAATATTATAACCACTTCAATATCACAACATACACAACATATCATCTCACTTGCTTATACATCATACTTACATATACATATGCAACTTACATATCAAACTAGAGATAATAATATATCTATAATAATATATCTATATCTATATCTATATATATATATAGAAAGATGACCCATTTTAATTATAATTATTATGTTTAATTAATATGTAATATGATTTACATATTTTATGTACATCACATAAAATTGATTCTTTGTCCCCAAGGAATAACATGGAGAAGTTTATGATTTTTTTTCCTATAATTATTTAACTTCATGTTTGGTGCTTCTGGTTGTTATTGTTGAAGAGGCTAAATGATGTTCTTTCTAAAGAACTGAACAAAATTATCAAAATTATCACATTATGAAAGTGTTGTTTGATGTTAATTTCTTTATTTTTAAAAGTTATATGGTTTTTAAATAACTAAACAAAATTATCAAAATTATCACATTATGAAAGTGTTGTTTGATTTTAATTTATTTATTTTTAAAAGTTATATGGCATATTATTTTTTAGTACTGATTTAAGTGGTATTCAGAAATTAGTCTATTTTTACTAGATTTGTGATTTGGTTGACAATATGGTTTTATATTTGAACTTCACCTTCCTATATTAGGATTTTGAGTGGAAATAGATGGATTATCATCTCCTTTTCAAGTTTAGATGGTTCCCTTATTTGTGGTTTAATATACAACCTTATATAAGATCCATAATTCAACTAAATCTATTATTAATAAATGATTGATTAATGTTTATTTATGGTCAAATTTTTCTAGCCCTTTCTATTGTGACTTCCTCTTGCTCCTTAAACAAGGACATGTAACATAATGTTCCTTTTTGTATTTCTATTCTTTTGTTATTGCCTAATGTCTTGTTCTCACCTGATTGTGATTTTTTTAATGGTTATATTTGAAGAAGTTAAACTAAATGTCTCATGATTACCTAAAATTTTCACCATTGTATTTTCCTTCAATAATATCTTATGATTACCTAAAATGTTCACCACTGCATTTTCTTTCAATAATGTCTCATGCTTCATGCTTTGTAGAACTTTTGTAGAACTTTAAGAACCATGTGATCCATTAAATTCCTACTTTCAATAATGTCTCATGCTTTGCTAGAATTTTAAGAAACATGTGATCCATTAAATTCCTACTTTCAATAATGTCTCATGCTTTGCTAGAATTTTAAGAATCATGTGATCCATTAAATTCCTACTTTCAATATTGTCTCATGCTTTGCTAGAATTTTAAGAAACATGTGATCCATTAAATTCTTACACTTGTGTGGAGTACTTAGAAGTGCTTTTTTCTCTTCCCGCTCGTTCTTTTCAAATGCTTAATGTGATTCCCATGAATTAAGTTTTTTTTCCATGGAAATAGAAAGATGATGTGACTTTGACTCTCACAACAATAAATTGAGTTACTTCTATTAAAGCCACATGTTATTGTATTTTGGAGTAATAAGTTGATAGATTTATTTTTTGTGGTACATTTTTTTAATAATTCCCTGCTTCATTTTGTTTAAATTAATATTTTTCCCAGTTATATTTATAATTTTCTTTTTGTGATTATAGAATAGATAAAAGCTTTGTGAATATACAATAGATAAAATATAATTTTAAATATAAATTTTAAATATAAATTGTAAAATTCTCATAAAAATCTTATTAAGTTTTAGTAAGACAAATTATTAGAAAAGTGATGACATTTGTCTATTCATTAACTTATTCCATTTTAGTTTAAATTAAATAAGATATTATTGTTAGTTGGATGATATCACTACAAAAATTATAATATGTAAAAATGACAAGGAAGGTCGATATTATGGTTAGTTGGATGATATCACTACAAAAATTATAATATGTAAAAATACCAAGAAAGTCAAAACACATCCTAATGAATATCTAAAAGAAATAAGAAGCATCTAAACGAGTGGAATATCAAAAAATGTAATGAGATGTAGAAGGATGAAGAGGCATAAGAAAGAGGAGGTTATTTTTATGGGGCTTGTTATAGAGAATCATTTTTAGCATTCAAGGCTTTAAAGAAATGTGTGATGGACATGAAGTTATGGGACTCAATGAGCCTATGACATCTCATAGATTTGATGTGAGATTGGAAAATGGTTGTGGGGTTTCTTTGAACTAGTTTTAGAGGGTTGTATGTGAGAGGTAATAAACTTGTTGCATGTTAGTTTAGGGAATTGGTCTTTCATAACATTATGATATATCCATGGCTAAAAATCCATCAATGAAAACAAATGAGCATTCAACATTATAAGGGAGACCATACTTTCGTGAACTTAAAGCAACTCTTTTTCCATTTGGAATGGTGGCTCGAACTTGTTAAAATATGTCCAATTACCTTCTCTCTATCTCTGCAGACTTAAAATATGTCTTTAACTTGCCAAAAAAGATAGAGCAATTGGATTAGCCTTCTTGTTGTGTACGGCCAAGGAAGCAAATCCTGAAGTAGATTTAAGGCTTAGCAAAACCACAACTATGGTTTTTCCTCTTTTAGAAGAGGACTTTTAGAATGCAAGAATTAATCTAAAATGCAGATTTATGTTAGAATGCAAGCAAAAGAAAAAAAATCCTAAGCCTGTCTCGATCAGGAAGATGTAGATTTAACCCAACCGAGAGCAAGATATTAACATAATTGAGATTTTAACATGTCTAGTTTAAGATGAATATGTAGCTAAGGAAGTAGCTCAATTAACTAGTATTATAATTATTGAACATGTTGTTCAAATATCTATTAACAATGATTGATGAACTAATAACATTAGAAAGTAGTTCTCATAATGCCAATGGAAATTAGATCAGAATTAGATGACAGATTTCTGAGTAAATAGTTACTCAGAAATATGGTTTTAATATATCACAGCAAAAGATTCAACTGAAAACAGATTCATAAGACAATACAAATTAGATACCTAAAATGTAAAACAAGTATTCATATTGACAGTAGTGCAAAATATAAATCCAATTAACATAATTATGCCATTAGGAATGAAATTCACATTAAAAATAATAGTATTTCTAATACAAATTTATTAAAACCGGGTCTCCTTCTCTGTTCTTTAAATCTAATCTCCTACAATCTCTTCCAAAACATAAACTCTGCTGCTAAAAGAAAGAGTTCCAATAGTGCAGCCTTTGTCTCTCATACACAGTTTAGAGTGAAAAGAGACAAATCCCAATAATCCCAATATCTAAGATTGATCCTCTCTACCTACAACATGAAACCTCTATTACAATAGCGCTTTCAGAATTATAGAATTCAGAAGAGATGAGACCTTATTACATTATTTAAAATCCATATTTATAATTACAAATCAAAATCAAAATGAGAGAACTATTTTGGAAAATGAATTTTCTCCCATAAATTTGATTAGCCACCATTCTTTTTCCTCTCTTATTGGAGAAATAACATTGATCCAAATATTATCTTCCTCATCTCCCCAATTGTTCTCCTGCAAAAAAACAATCAAAATTAAATTAAAAATGCAAATTAAAATTAAGAATACTAAATTTGGGAAACAAACATCTCCAATCAAAATTGAATTAAATAAATAAATAAAAAGAAACATGAGCTTTCCATTAATCTTTGTAAATATATTGCTTTTCAAAGAGAACATAAATGAATGGATCTACAATCAACAATGTTTTTGAGAAAATGAAAATGCAAAAATTAAACTTAGAAAATTAATTTTCGTTACAAATTCAGAGCTTAATCTTATACTAAATTTTATACTCATTTAATGACCGAATCTGGTCATGCAACCACTTAAGAGATATTTTCCATTTTATTATATATCTAATGAGCCATCCTTGGCCTCATTTGGCCAAACAAAACTCAACTTATGAGCTTCCAAAGTTGAAGAGTAAAAACTACCAAAATTTTGGAAAAATTGCTACCTAGGCCAAATTTTGAAACAAAAAAAAGTCAATTAAAAATCTTAATTCTAATCCTAATTATCTGTTAATTAATTATTTTATTAACTAAATATATACAATTTAGTTACAATTGAAAATTAAACTAAATTAATTACAAATTAATTAATCAAAATTATTAAACTAATTTATTAAATTAATGTTATAATTAAAAAATGAAATAATTTAAATTTAAATTATTTTGAAATATATTAAAAAAATTAAAAGAGAGGGACACATCGGGTTACCATAGTGGCTATTGGTCCCATATGGATGGATGGGGCATAAGTGGCATTTGGGCTCAATGTATGATCCATATACAATGAGGAGGGACCTTTTTATGAAGTGAGAGGAGTAAAGGTGGATGATTTACCATATATTAAATTAGGTGATATTATAAAACATGGAGAGGAGGCTTTATAAGTAAAGGGGTATTGGCGAAATATAATATCAGAGGTTTCTTTTAAGGAACTCTGATATTCTAGTTCCCCAATACTTCGATATACCATTTGTTATAATAATTAATATGTCACTGTCCAAACATAAGCACACTGTGTGTTTGGAGTAGCGAATTATTTTTATATTGAATATTTGTGCTTTGAAGGACCTTGAGAATTTTTAAATGAAATGAAAGTTTCGATATAACATGCCAAGGGAGCATCAGAGAAGAAACAAAATAAGAGGTGAGGTGACATGGGGCCTATATGGAGTGGATCCCTTCCATCATAAACTATAACCCCTAGGTAATTTAAAAATTCGACAAAATGAACTATAACCACTTTGTAATTTTCAGATTTCAGGTCTCGTAGTTTCTTTTAAAAATTGGGAATTGGAATTAACTATCGAGATCCTAAAAACACATAATTTTAATTGTTCTACAATTTGGCTGTGGTGATTATGTAGGACCGTTAGTGAAAAATAAATTTATTAGTAAACATTAATTAAAAATTGATATTTACAAATAATTTACAAAAATTAACATAATATAATTTTTTTACATTTTTTAGCTGTGGAAGTAAAAATGATCAAACTTCGAATGAACACCATTTGCAAATCGTGCATCCAAATGATGAGAGGAAACAAGAACCGATGGAAAGCTTGCAAAAAATCAAACTCAATGAAGTAATCAAAATAGATATTTGATTAAAATAAAAAAATGGCAAAATTGTAGGACACTTAACCAAAAGAAAATATTAGAAAGGTGATTTAGCCAAAATTTTCGGAAAGGTTTCCCATTATTTGAAATAAATCAGTAGAAAATGGGGGTGTTGAGTTTTCACCTCAACAATTGGCAACACACGTGGAAGAACCAATTATCTCTGGTTAAAAGTGATGAACTTCAATTTTTTTTTTTTTTTTTAAATTTGGACCATTTCTCGATTTGTGCGTGTCATCCTTGCGCAGGGGCCATGCTAATCTTCTCTGTATCGTTCCAATTTTATCGGATGTCTCCGAAGAGACGATGAACTTCAATTTACCCAAAGGTTAAAAATGATTAATTCTTTTAAATTGCCAAACAATAAACATATCCGAGGGTCCCACATCAATAAATAAGCAATCTAACTTTTAAAAGATAAGTACTCAAAACAGACAGAGCCTAAAATCATGAATCCAAATTTTGGGAAACAATTTATTATTTAAGATTACCTCATATGAAAAATAAAAGAAGGTAGAGAGAGGAGTTTTTTGATAAATAATATATCCAATGTTATGAATGTTCTCTAACATTTCTTCATTTCCAATGAGCCTAAACAGTACCTTGGTGAAGTTATATTCTATGCCATACAACCATGGCCCCGCTGCTAGCGAGTGTCCATAGACCTCATGGGTTTGCTTGTATTTGCAATGCTTCCCCTTTTGATGACCCTTTTGATAACCACATTTATGGACTTTAGTTAATTATGTACCTGAGTGAAAGAGATGGGATGGTAATAGAGACTTATGTTAATGGATATAATACTTCCATAGTATTGACTCTAAATATTTCCCTGTGACTATCAATAAGAGGCTTTTATAAAGTGAAAGAATGTAAAATATCCATTGAATTAAACTCAGGTCAGTTATTTCCTTGAAAATGTGAACTATATTACATAGAAAGGATTTATGTTCCTCCAAGCAAAGGATTTAAAGCTAGAGGGATTTATGATTCCATAAAGATATATCTTTAACAGTAAATAAAATTAATGAAATTGACAAAGTAAGAATTTTCCATGTATGCCAATCAATTAATGGTAGCTGAAATTAATGAAATTGATAGAGAATGAATTTTCCAAGCTCGTATTGCACAATTCTTAGAGGTAGTGTCATGTTAGCCCCAGAAACTACGTAATGCAGTTTGCTGGTTGCATGTCACTGCTGACTGAAATTGTGCATTGCATAGTTTCAGTCCTCAGTAGGAGAGGCTAGACTATTCATTGCGCAGTTCCAGTAGTTGGTCAACCTCTCGAAAGCCTGGACTATGCCTTGCACAGTGTTGGCAGTCAGTGTCTTGAGCTCCTAACAAAAATTATGCAACCTTCATGATCAGTCACACATGTATGTTTCAAATTAGCTCTCAAGTTCATTTTGGTTTTTGACTAGTAGATTGCTTGCCATGAGTGTCACCATGTCTCTAGGTATCATAGGTGTTCACCTGCCTCTCAGTAGCATAGGTACAATGGTTTCCAGGAGAGTAGAGTCGAAGACACTATTCAGAGCACACTTGGGGATATAGTCGATCAATTGGTTATGAACTTTCCTACCCATGAAGACATCAAGTTGTTCGCAAACAAGGACATCAAGATACAGTGGTAGCAGCATCACAACAAGTAGCACCATCAATAGAAGCTAAAGGCAACATATCAGATGCAATGAACGCAAGAGGGGGGTTGTTGACAACATAGAGGCAGAACAAAGTTTCAAGATTAAGCATATCCACTTGTGATGAAAGAAACTTTGGAGACTCAGGCAATGAGGTGACGGCACGACATGAAGATCACACGAAGATAGAGAATGGAATAAAGAAGGAGTTGCATGTGCTGTACATCAACTCAAGGAAGAACATGTGTTGCATCAATGAGAGAATGATTTGTAGTAGGAACATGTATAGTAGGGTGTGCAACATGCACTCACAGAAGAAACTATGCCCGTACAAGTTATAGATCCATCCCAGCAGCTGGCATAGAGCAGACAAGGTGAGTAGTGTTGTCGATCACATAAAATGGAATGTAGTAACATTCATGTCATTGTGCGCACACATGCAATATCACCCATTCGACACACTCACCAAGGCGAAGAAAAGAGGCAAGTCTGACTGGAGCTGAACATGTACTTTGACAAGTTGATGTTCATGACCATCAACACACACTTGAAGATCAACACTGACACTATGCATTAGTGTGTTTCCAGTTCAACTGCACCCAAGAATACCATGCACATGCTATCAAATGAGTTGGATGAAGGAGCCATACCAATGCACCCAGATGCAACAAAGGCAAGAGTTCGCTTCAACAAAGATGTCACTATGGAACACATGCACACCATCACGAATGACCAAGCTTGGCATCAGATAACCACCTTCGCCATCACAAGAATATTAAAGAGTTGGTCTCACCACAACAGATCAAGTGTCAATGATGTCTTGAATGGCTTTCTCAAGCCATTTTGTCTCACATGGGAACATGTGCATTGTAATGTAACATCTTGTCAAGTAGAAGTTCAAGTGTCGATAGTTGGATGTAACAATCATAGAGTAAATGAAGAGTCATGAGGGTAGATGAAATATCACAAAGGGGAATGTCAAGGGTCACCACACCCTTTGTTATAAATAGAACCTCGTAACTCATTGTAAAAGCTTTTTGTCAGCCAAGCTTCGATAGGAGTATCTTAGAGAAAGCTTGGACATTATTATAATGCATCTTGGCTTCTCCAATGTGCAAAGCTAGTATATCTCTTTAGAGGAGCAGGTGATTATGGCTGTAACATTCTGCTATCAGAACTACTGGTTGGACATGGATGTATTGTATTATTGGAACTTACAATTCTTAATATAACATAGCCAACATGTTTCATCCACATGTGGTATTGTATTCTATGTTATCTGGTTTACTCTAAATGATATATGTATTTGTTTGGTTATGCATTCATGTATGGACTATTCTCTATAAGTATGTATGAATCTTTCTAAAATGTGTTGTTAGTTTAACCATCACTTTGGATTGCTCACTAACTTTCTTTCTAGCTTGTGATGCATCTTCGCTCGTGTGTTCCCTTCCAAGACACGTACTATTACAGGTTCCCAAGGGGCGCACTCACCTCACTCTCCGTGTGTTAGAAGCTCTCATGCACCTTCCTTGATTTAGTGCAGCTGTCACACCCTTGCTACCAATAGGGACATCTTACTTGCCTTTGTACGAAATCGTGGTCAACGCATTACCACACGACCTACTGCTGGGACTCCTTCCCCAAATGGTCTAAGGTCTGATTCAGACTTCTTAGCGGGGAGATCCCATTGACATGTTATCGGGTCCAGCACCATCAACATTTATGGTGCTAGAAGGAAGCCCAAATAACATGCTGAGTCCTCACATCTATTTTGAATCTCTACATATCTATCATGACTAACTACAGAGTTTCTCTTCCGGAGTGTATGTCTTATGGAAATGACTTCATTATCTCGAAAAAGCTCTTGGATAACTTGTCACATAAAACATTTGATGGTGGCGGCCACATAGCCTTGGTTAGGCACGTGTTCGGTGTTGTAGGATCATATGAAAGACATGGAATCTTTGAAGAGTACATGACCTGTGCATTGTTCCACTACATGCTTTGAGGGAACCCCATGCATTGGTGTGCCACACTTCTTGAAAAAACTATTCATTCTCTTGCTCATCTGGTCACAAAGATAGACCATACTTTCAATAACTTTAACCATAAAGCACTCGATCAAGAAATTTTGAAATTACGAAAATCACTCGATGAATTCGTTGCTCAGTTTTACACACGCTTTTGTAATCTTGCATACCAATTTGCCGAAGATGAAATTTATTGGGAATTTATTTATGGAAGATTTGAGTATCTTCTTCACATATCCGAACCCTGCTCAACACACTTCGATGATGGAGCCGCGCAATCACAGGTAGGCACAATTTCTACCACAAGTGATTGTCTTGCTTCACCTCATCCGCTTTATCCTGACATCCCTTATGATTTTTCCGCTGCTGATTTCCCCTGTGAAAACTCATTTCCGGATGTTCCTACTTCTAATCATTCATAGGACACATCAGATATCAGTCTGTCATTACAGTGAAGAGAGGACACATCTTCCTCTAGAAATCCGTCCAATCTGTCATCTATTTTGCACAATTCATCAAATCATGAGGATGCAAATAAACATCTTGAATTTTTTGATCTTAGTTGTCGTGATCTCTCCATTTCCTCATCCGATCATGATGTTGATTCAATCATTGTTAATCTGTCTAAGACACTGGTCTATGATGATCCATTTGTCTGTTAAAAAATTATATATTACAGAGTAATGTAACACATAAAATATATTGCAGAAATATAAACACAAAAAACACATAAAACAAACAGAGACATAGATGTACATGGTTCACCCAATTTGGGCTACATCCACAGAGAAACACCCAGTCCTTCCTTTTATATTAACCAGCAAACTGAAGAGATACAACCTACATCATATCCGCTGTAATACCCTCTTCACTCTCACACAATCTCCTCTCTATTCTCACTCAAAATACAGATATACATAAACGCAATACAATTCCCTCATATATAGCGAGGGGTTGCCTTCTAGGGGAAAAAACCCTAAATTAGACATAACTTCTACCATCAGATCTCTGCGTAATGAGCAACCCAAATTGACTGTGAAATTAAAACATTTTACAAGGCAATTTTACATCCATTTTTAGCTTCGAGGGTGCTATCCCCGATCCCCCACTTGGGGGGGCTCCCAAAGATCGCAACCACCCGCCACTGGAGCCCCCTTGCAGTGTACATTTTATGGGCGGAATTGCCACCACATTACGAACTGGGGTCTAATGTGGTGGTACCTATAAATAAAGAAGATAATCAGGCTCCACACCCAACAATCTCCCACTTGGAGACTGGTTATAGAAACTCCACTACTACTTCATTTGCTGGACAATGACTCCACTTTGGACCTGATTGTTTCTCATCTTCTTCATCATACTTGAAGACCAAATGAAATTGAGCAGAATCTTAGTTTCTCCCTGGTTACAACTTTTGTTAACATATCTTCAAGATTTTGGCTAGTGTGTATCCTTTCCAGCTTCAACTATCCATATTCTAATGCTAACCATATGAAATGGTACTTGAGCTGTATATGTTTAGTCTTGGAATGAAATGTAGAGTTATTTGCAAGATGTATGGCACTCTAGCTGTCATTGTATAACCTGCCCAACTCCTACTTCTTACCTAATTCATCTAGAAACCTTTGTAACCAAATCATTTCTTTACTAGCCTCTATAGCAGCAACATACTCTGCTTCTGTTGTTGAGAGTGCAACAACATTTTGTAGTTTTAAAACCCAATTGACAACTGTTCCACCTAGAGTAAACACATACCCTGTTGTGCTCCTCCTGTTATCTCTATCACCAGCCATATCCATATCAACATATCCCTATAGATAAACGTTTGAACCACCAAAGCATAATGCTTGATTTGTGGTACCTCTCAAATACCTGAGAATCCACTTCACCACCATCCAATGTTCTTTTCCTAGATTGTTCATGTACCTGCTTACAACTCCCACTACATGTGCAATATCAGGCCTTGTGCAGACCATTGCATACATTAAGCATCCAACTGTTGATGCATATGGAACTTTAGACATGTAAGCCATTTCTTCTTGAGTCTTCAAACGCACCTCCTTACTTAGTTTGAAATGGCAAGCCAAAGTAAACTAACTGGTTTTGAATTCTGCATATTAGATCTTTTCAACACCTTTTCCATGTACTCACTCTGAGAAAATGTTAATTTTCGATTCTTTCTATCTCTAGTTATTCTCATACCAAGTATTTGTTTTGTAGCACCCAAATCCTTCATTGCAAATGAGTTTGCCAATTTTCTTTTGAGCGCATTTATTTTCGGCATGTTTGAACCTGCAACAAGAATGCCATCTACATACAATAACAATATAATATAGCTGCCCTCATTTTGCCTTTTGAGATAAACACAATGATCAAAGTGACATCTAGTATAACCTTGTTCAGACATAAACATGTCAAATTTTAGATACCACTACCTTGGAGCCTGTTTTAAGCCATAAAAGCCCTTCCTCAACATGTACACTAGTTTCTCCTTCCCTTTTACCTCATATCCTTATGGCTGCTGCATATATATATCTCTTCCTCCAAATCCCCATGGAGAAAGATTGTCTTTACATCTAACTACTCAAGATGCAAATCTTCAGCTACTACTAGACTTAAACTAGTTCTGATTGAAGTCATTTTAACAACAAGAGAAAATATCTCATCGAAGTCTATACCCTTTTTCTGTGCAAAACCCTTCAGTCTAGCTTTATACCTTTTTCTACCTCCATCTTCTTCCTTCAACCTGTAAACCCATTTATTCTGCAATGATGTTTTACCTACAGGAAACCTGACTAAGTCCCAAATCTAGTTATGTGCTAAGGAGTCCATCTCTTGTTTCATTGCTTGCTCCCACTTCTTCCTAGTTTCTACCTGCACTGCTTCTTCATAACATTCTTGTTCACCAAAATTAGTCAACAATACATAATATAATGAAGGAACGTATTGTTCAGGGGTCCTACTTATCCTAGTAGATATTCTAACACCACTTTCAGGTTTTTGAGGTGCTTTTTGTTGTTGTAGTTATTGTTGTTGTTCTAGTTTTTTATAATTATGATTTTCAGGCACCTTCATTTTTCTGTGATGTCATCAAGAACTGCGTATTCTCTATTTTCTTTTTCCTACATCTAATCCTTATACAAAACCTTTTCATTGAATATGACATCTTTGCTCCTAATGATTTTATGTTTTTCATAATCATAAAAGCGATAAAAAAAATCATTAACACCATATCCAATAAAGCTACATTTCTTTGATTTTGCCTCAAGCTTTGTTCTATTTTCTTTATTAATGTGGACAAAGGCTTCACAACCAATAATCTTTAAAAATGAGTAGTTTACCTTTTTTCCTGTCCATGCCTCCTCTAGAATACCACCATCCAAGGAACTTGAAGGCCATTTGTTTATTAGATAAACAACAGTATCTACAACATCTGCCTAAAATTGTAAAGGCAATCTTGCATGCAATGTCATGCACCTTGCATGCTCCATGATTGTCCTGTTCATCCTTTCTGACATCCCATTTCCTTGTGGCGTTCCTGGAACTGTCTTCTCTCCGCGAATTGAATTCTATAAACAATACCTATCAAAACCTTTGCTGCAATATTCACCTTCATTGTCTAATCTGAGACACTTCAACCTTTTACTTGTCTCATTTTCAAACAAAGCTTTCCATTTTTTGAAAGTATCAAATACATCAAATTTATTTTGAATACAATAAATCAAGGTTTTTCTAGTTGCATCATCAATAGGAGTAACATAATAACGAGAGCCACCAAGATATGATACCTAAGCAAGCCCCCATACATCTGTATGCACATGCTCTAATTTTTCTTTCTTATTTTGTTTCCCAACTCTGAGGAATCTGACTCTCTTCTATTTTCCATAAACACAATTCTCATTGAATTTTAAATCAACATGCTTCAAACATTGAAACAAATTTCTTGAGTGAAGAATTTGCATCTCCTTCTCACTCATGTACTCGAGCCTATGATACCACAATGTTGTATCTTCTCCTGTATAGGTTAAAGCATTGACATAATTATAAATATCATTGCATAAATACAATGTACCAATCTTTTCTCCTTTTGCTATTACCACGGCTCCTTTAGTGACCTTCCAAGTTTTATTTGTAAAAGTAGTTACATAGAATTCACCTCCCAACTACCCTGCTGAAATAAGATTTTTCTTCAAATCTGAAAAATGCCTTACCTCCTTCAATAACCATTGATTTCCATTCTGTTGTTTTATGAAAATTGTACCCATTCCAATGATTTTACAAGGTTTATTATCACCAAATCGAACCTGTCCAAAATATCCTTGAACATAATCATGAAAATGTTTCCTATCAGGTGTGGCATGGAATGAGGTCCTTGAATCTACCACCCAAGCATCAACAATATTTTCTAATGAAAGAATCAAAGCATCTTGCAAGACATCACCTTTCACATTTTCTTTATGATTGTTTTCTTGCTGCACATCTCCTTCTTTTCCCTTCTGAGACTTGCAGTATTTCTTTAGGTGCCTTTTATTCTCATGTTTCTAGCACACTATCTATGATCTAGACTTGGATCTTCCTTTCCTTGACTTACTGCGATATCCTGGGTTCTTTCCTCTTTCCATTTTTCTTCCCCTAGCCTCTATAGTCAAAGAATTGCCTGATGTCTCATTAGAGCTTTTCTGTCGCATTTCCTCACTAATGATTGCACCGACAACATCATCAAACTTTAAAGTACTAGATTCAGAGACAGAGTTACTAATGGGCATAACTAAACCATTTCAACTTTTTGGCAATGAGCACAGAAATAACAGAGCCCTAACTTCATCATTAAAAGTTACCCCTACAAAACTTAACTGAATCGTAACTGCATTAAATTCATTTAAATGATTAGCAACAGATCCACCTTCTGACATCTGCATATTAAATAAACGCTTTATAAGAAATACCTTATTTGAGGCCGAGGGTTTTTCATATAGTTTGGCCAATGCTGACATTAAACCCTCTGTTGTTTCCATCGAAATATTAAAGGAAACCGATGTCGCTAGGCACAATTTTATTGTTCCAAGTGCCTTTCTGTTGAGAATATCCCATTTTGTGTCCGTCATACTTGTCGGCTTCTTTGCTTTTCTACTCAATGGTAGTTACATACCTTTCTAATACAGATAATCTTCCATCTGCATCTTCCACAACTGGTAATTTTAAGTGTTAAATCTTTTGACCCTAAACCTACCATCTTCCACCATTGCTCCCACTCGAACCAAGAACCCTTCTCTCCTATGAGTTTATCAACCAAATAGACCTTTGGCTCTCATACCAGTTGTTAGGAAATTATATATTACAAAGCAACAGAACACATAAAATATATTGCTGAAATATAAACATAGAAAACACATAAAACAAGAGAGACACATATATACGTGGTTCACCCAATTTGGGCTATGTCCACAGAAAAACAACCAGCCCTTCCTTTTATATTATCAAACAAACTGAAGAGATACAACCTACAAAAAATCCACTATAATAACATCTTTGCTCTCACACAATCTCCTTTCTATTCTCACTCAGAATACAGATATACATAGACGTAGAACAATTCCCTCATATATAGCAAGGGGTTGCCTTCTAGGGAAAAGAAACCTAAATTAAACATAACTTCTACCATCAGATCTCCACCTAATGAATGACACAGATTGACTATGAAATTACAACATTTTACAAGGCAATTTTACATCTATTTTTAGTCCCAGGGGCACTGCCCTCGATCCCTCGCCATGGGGGGCTCCCAAAGATCACAGCCAGCACCCCTGGACCCCCCTTGCAGTGTACATTTTATTGGCGGTGTTTCCACCACATTATGAACTAGGGTCCCATGTGGTGATACCTCTAAATAAAGAAGATAATCAGGCTCCACACCCAACACTATCAACGAAGTCGAAACCCCACAGATTGTTGAGGCACTTTAGTCGAAGCTGATGGTTATGTCAGGCCCTCGCTATCTCGAGGTTGATTCCATTTTTGATCAAGAAATTCTTGAAACACTCAAGGCTCCTCATCAATCTCTTCTTTGCATTGAAGATCAACCAAACACCCATATTTCATTTCCTCCACTTGAACTACATGATCCCATTACTTAGGCATTGGAGGAATCTTACACAACAAGCACACATGCACAACGTAAGTGGTCTACCTTTCTCACGTTTTCTTGCATGTCACAATCAAGCGAATGCATACACTCCACATTAGCAGTAGTGTAGCATAATGCCATGGAATGTCCATAGAGTGCATGTCATGCACTTTCACTCATTTTTGTTTTGTGGATGCTTGTAAACTCGGAGTGTGTTGATTTTCACTGTTGTATCTTTCACATTTTCTAGTTTGCACAATTGGGTTGCTCGCGGACCAAGCCTTCATCAACATGGGTCAACCAATGCACCAGTGGCTGCATTGGAAATATCACTTCACGTGATTAGGCCCATGCACTGTTAGCTTAGGAGTAGGAGTAGTGTTTGCTTTCAGTTTGCTTGCTTGCATGCTTGTTTTCTTTCTTGCTTTGTTTGCTTTTTTGTTTGCTTTCTTGTTTTCTTACTCACTCTAATTTTGCATTTACTTCTGCTTCTACTTTTATTTGTTGTTTGTTTGCTTATTTTTGTTCGTAGGTTAGTTTTGCATGAAACCATGCATGACTCTTAGAAAAAATTGGGTAAAGTACAAGAGGTCTTTTGCAGCTATCACTACATTATTTGTCATCCTACCTCTGTATGAAAAACTTGTTACCTTTAGTCCATGACACATCGATGGAAAATATGTATGGTTCGAAACAAACCTTGGTGAAAACACAATGCTTGTGCGCTAACTAGTGTCACCTACTCTAGTTAGTTGTTTTTGGGTTAACCCTTGGCAACTCTGTTAAGTAGAGTAAGGTGAGGGGGAAAACCTTAACAGACACGTAAGAGGTATATAATAAACTATATCTCTAAAGGAACAACCTCTTCTGCTGTCAATAAGTCGGGATCCCTCTTCCTCCTTTGAAATGAATAAGTGCTATATAGAGTTATGAAAAAATAAAAAATGAATAAGGTGAAAGAAGAGAAAGGCTTCCTGAAACAGAGTGGCGATTCAAGTAACTCTGTTGGGGAATTGAGCAAGCTCACAGGTAGTGGAGTGATGCTTGTGTTCCTGCGTAACTCAGCCAGGGTACTGTCTAGGCCTGCTAGCAAAGAAGCAACACCAAAGATGAAACTAAGACTCTAATGACTATACTTCTTGTGCACCAATATACCCCTGAACCCAAATCAAAACAAATGTGTTAAGTCAGCTTGAAATGTATGTCAATCAACCAAGATCTTGGCAGATGCTACATATTACAATCAAGCAAGTGTGGAAACCAAAAAGAATTAAGAATTGAATAACACTTCTGGAGGTGTTAGACTTGCTTTTCATGAACAAGGTCCATTCAGAGAGCTGGAGTTCTACCAGTGTTTCGCCAAGTGTTGTAGCAACTACAACCACCCTCCAAATTTTTACCTTGGATTCGTTTTGGAGACTCCCTACCAACCTTTCAGAGAAGCACGTCTTGCCTTTTCAAGTACACAAGCTTCATTGATTTTCTTGCAAAATGATAGCCTGTGCATTAGAGCTTGTTGCATCCCCCTCACAGGTTGTTTCACCGGACTTGGTCTAGGTGTAGGTTGAGTAGCTTCCTCAAGAAATTACGTAATTCTGGAGGGGTACCAGCCTTCCCTCCAGAAATTGTGCAATTATGTTTAGTAGTCTGCTAGGCTCCATAATTGCGCAAATCTTCCTATCACCGTTCACTGAAAAAATTGGGAAATTCCTCCTAGCAGGATTGCTCAGTATAGAAATCATGCAATTCTAGGCAACAGTTAGCTACTCTGCCTAGAAATTGCCAATCCCTCTATGCAGTTGGCCTACCTCCCTCCCAAAAATGTGCATTTTTTCCTCCAAGCTAAGTAGACTATTGCTTATGCAGTTGAATTGACCGATTCCCTTCAGGACTAAGAAAAACTAATTTGCATGCATGTCCTGCTTCTCCCAAAGTAGCATGCAAGGGAACCCCTTGATTGAGGTATCTACTTTTAGCAGCTGGAGGTTGCATGCAAGGGTCATTTCAAAAGCCTCCCACTAAGTGCCACTCTTCTTAGATTTGTGACATGTGTGTCACATCTTCAATTTTATCAAAACTCATGAACCGGACACTGTAGAGCTCATTCCTCACATCGAACTTACACCTCTAACATCCCACATTACATCTAGGAGTCACTGGCACATTTAGCTTAGCTGTTTTGGGGTAAGCCCGCTGCTCATGACTTGCATTGTGTTTCTGGCACTGTTTGTGTTTTTCTTCATATGAACGCTATTTTTTCTACTAGTACCATTTCTATTTTTGTTAAAATATCGCTGTTGTCGCATGCATGAAATTGTTTTTACCCAAACGGTCGTCGTTGCGATGACTCGCTTCACACACATGCATGCCTTCCCATTTCCTGAATCCTACACTTGATGTTTGCATGAATAACCATTCACTCTTGTTTCCACTCATCTCATCATGGATTCACACTTCTCATGTTTTCAATCGCCCGTTGGTCAGACTAGGCTACCTTGGCCTGGACTGTGCCTTGCTCGGCTAGCACTATGCATTTCTAGAAGTGAAGGCTCTGCCTTCCCTCTAGAAATTACGCAAGTCTAGCCAAGAACTAACCTCTAGGCTTGTATTGTGCAATTATTGGAGGCAGTGCCCTGTTGGCCCCAGAAACTGTGCAATGCAGTTTGCTAGTTGCATGTCACTGCTGACTAAAATTGTGCATTGCACAGTTCCAGTCCGCAGCAGACCAGGCTGGACTGTGCATTACGCAGTTCCAGTAGTTAGTTAGCCTCTTAACATCCCCAATTGTGCCTTGCGCAGTGTTGGTAGTCAATCTCCTGACCTCTCGGTGGAATTTGAACAACCTTCTTAATCAGTCACATAGGTATGTTGCAAGTCAGTTCTCAAGTTCATTTTGGTTTTTGACTCACATATTTCTTGCCATGAGTGTCACCATGTCTCTAGGTATCACAGGTGTTCACCTGCCTCTCAACAGCACATGTACAGTAGTTTCCAGGAGAGCAGAGTCGAAGACACCATTCAGAGCACACTCGGGGATACAGTTGATCAAGTGTCTATGAACTTTCCTACCCACGAAGACATCAAATTGTTTGTAGAAAAGGACATCAAGATATGGCAGCAACAACAACACCATCAACAACAGCTGAAGGAAGCATATCAGATGCAATGAATGCAAGAGGGAGGTTGTTGAAAAAATAGAGGTGGAACAAAGTTGCAAGCTCAAGCAGATCCACTTGTGATGAAATTAACTTTGGAGACTTAGGCTATGACGTGACGATGCAACATGAAGATCGAGCGAAGGCAGAGAACGAAATAGAGAAGGAGTTGCATGTGTTGAAGCAGCAACTCAAGGAAGAACAAGAGCTACATAGACGAGAGAATGAGTTGCAGTAGGAACAGGTACAGTAGGGGGTGCAACATGCACTCGTGGATGAAACTATGCCTGCACAAGTTATAAATCCATCCCAGCACCTCGCATAGAGAAGACAAGGTGAGAAGTTTTGTCAATCACATGCAAGGGAATGTAGCAACATGCATTTCATTATTCACATGCATGCGATCTCACCCATTTGGCACACTCACCGAGGCAAAGACAAGAGGCAAGTATGACTGGAGCTGAACATGTACTTCGACAAGTTGATGCGCATGACCATTAGCACACACTTGAATATAATCACAGACACTATTCATCAGTGTGTTGCTGATTCAGTTGCACCCAAGAATACCATGTGCATGCTATCATACGTGTTGGGTGGAGGAGTCATACTAATGCACTTGGATGCAACGAAGGAAATAGTTCGCTTCAGCAAGATGTCACCATGGAATGCATGCACACCATCATGGACGACTAAGATTGGCATCAACTCACTACCTTCACCATCATAAGCATGTCAAAGAGTTGGTCTCACCACGATGGACTGAGTGCCAGTGATGTCTTTCATGGTTTGCTCAAGTCATTTTGTCTCACATGGGCACGTGTGCATTGTAATGTAACGTCTTGTCAAGTGGAATTTCAAGTGTCGATAGTTGGATGTAACAGTGATAGAGTAGATGAAGAGTCATGAGGGTAGATGAACTGTCACAAAGGGGAATGTCAAGGGTCACACCACCCTTTGCTATAAATAGAACCTCATAACTCATCGTGAAGGCTTTTGGTTAGCCAAGCTTTGATAGGAGTATCTTAGAGAAAGCTTGGATAGTATTGTAACGTGCCTTGGCTTCTTCACTGCACAAAGCTAGTATATCTCTATGGAGGAGCAAGCAGTTGTGGATGTAACATTCGACTATCGAAACTAGTGGCTGGAGATGGATGTATTGTATGACAAGAACTTACACTTCTTAATATAACAGAGCCAACATGTTTCATTCATATGTTGTATTGTATTCTATGCTATCTGGTTTACTCTAAATGATATATGTATTTTTTTGCTTATGCATGCATGTATGAACTATTTTGTATAAGTATGTATGAATCTTTTTGAATTATGTTGTTGGTTTAACCATCACTTTGGATTGCTCGCTAACTTTCTTTCCATCTTGTGATGCATCTTTTCTCATGTGTTCCCTTCCAAGATGTGTACTATTATAGGTTTCCAAGGGGTACACTCACCTCACTCTCCATGTATTAGAACCTCTCATGCACTTTCCTTGACTTATTGAAGCTGTCACACCCTTGCTACCAACAGGGACATCTTACTTGCCTCTGTGCGAAATCGTTGTCAAGGCATTGTCGTATGACCCACTGTTGGTACTCCTACACCAAACAATTTGAGGTCTAAGTGGGACTTCTTACTGGGGAGATCCCCTTGACATGTTGGCAGGTCCAACACCGTCAACGCAGAGTCACCAAAATCAAACCATAACCAATCACGAAAGTGAAAAATAAATCGGAAATAGAATGAAAGAAGAAAGAAACAACTCTAATGATGTGAAAATGAGAAAGGAAAAGATGAAAGAATAGCCCAAATTAAAGACAACACAACAAGACTAATTATTTAAATGTCTCAACAATAGAGTAAATAAATATAAGCATGTGCATTTTCATTTTATGTTGAGAATATAATGAACTTTATCTTGTAGTGTTACAATAAATTATGCTCTGAAACTAAAAAGGTGAAAATAAATTATGAGGTAAAATTAATCCCAAATGAGAAATTTGTACCTGCTACAAATTTTCTTCTTTCAAAGAACATTCTACACAAAATCATAGATTTTTTTTATAAAAGGAATTCTTAAGAAATAGACTAAAGGTTTAGAAACTCCCCAGTTTAGCTGATTTCATAAAGATCATTATTGCTTCTTCAAAAATTTCAAAGCACGCAAAATAAGAGAGATTGAGGGCCAAATATGAGCTAGCAGGAGTGTGAGACAATTCTCGGATACTTGTAAAACATAGATATATATCAGCAAAATTAAAAATAAAACTTAAAGAATTAAAAAGAATGAAGATGGGCATATGAGACTTACAATTGCTGAATCTCATTTAACATACCTAAAAGGTGTGGATGTTGCCCAACAAAATATAACCTCTTCTTTTAATTGAAATTAAAAACATGAAAAAGTGGTTGTCAATGAGTTTCCATTATCCCAAAATCATAACTTATTAAAGATAAACTACAATGAGCAGTAAACTAGAAAAAAATAATGTTTCATGTTCACGATATCTAAAATGAATAAAATCCATAAAAAATGAGAGTGAATATATGCATATTTATTAATTGCAACAATAATTGACCTCTTTGTATTTTCAAATTTCATATCAACTTCAAAATTTTCATAAAATCTCAAAATTCAAGACAAAATCGCAACTTCATGGAGAGGAAGAGGACTTGAATTTTATATGCTAAATATGAAGTGATATATTAAAAATTCAAATAAAAGAGAGTTTAAAAATGAATTGAGCATGATCCATTACCTTTGTGTGTTCCAAACTTGCTTACCAGCTAGTTTCTCAAGTGTGCCTTTTTCTGTGCCTTGTCAACCTTCTTCATTTCTTTAATATGTTGGGGATCTCAACCTCTTATAAATGAAAATATGTTAGGACACAAGAGTATTTCCACATTGGATTACAGAATGGATAAAGTTAAGATATTCCAATGTCTCGAAATAGGGAGCCTCAATATAGATACTACAAATTACAAAGGTTTGGATATAAATATGTTCGGATAACAATATTTTAAATGTATGATAAGATCTATTAGAAAGCTAGATTTTGGAAAGATAACATCTCATAACAATTTTAAAAGAGGTCCCCATATGGAAGACGCTAATTATTTGAAATAAATCAGTCAAACATGGGTGTTGAGTTTTCACCTCAACAATTGACGACACACGGGGAAGAACCAATTATCTCTGATTAAAAGTGATGAACTTCAATTTACCCAAAAGTTAAAAGTGAGGAATTCTTTTAAACTGTCAAACAATAAACTTCTCCAAGGGTCCCACATTAATAAATAAGCAATATAAGTTTAAAAAATAATTATTCAAAATAGAGAGAGCCTAAAATCATGAATTTGAGTTTTGGGAAACAATTTATTATTTAAGATTACCTCATATGAAAAATAAAATGAGGTACATATAATATTTCTTTGATAAAGAATATCTCCATTGTTATGAATGGTCTCTAACATTGCTTCGTTGCCAACAAGCTTAAATAGTACCTTGACGAAGTTGTATTTTATGCCATACAATCATGGCCCTACTGCCAAGGAGTGTCGATATACTCGACATGTTTACTTGTATTTCCCATGCTTCCCCATTTTATCACCCTTTTGATAACCACATTTACATGCTTTATTTTATGATCTACATGAGTGAAAGAGGTGGGACGGTAATAGAGACTTATGTTAATGGATATAATACTTCCTTAATGTTGACTCCAAATCTTTCCCCACAACTATCAATCAGAGGATTTTATAAAGTGGAAGGATGGCATGGATCCATTGAATTAAACTCAGGTCAGTTCTTTCCTTAAAAATGTGAACTATATTACATAGAAAGGATGTCTATTCATATGAGGAAAATATTTAAAGTGAGAGGGCTTTATGATTCCATAAATATATGCCTTTAATGGTAAATGAAATTAATAAAATTGGCAAAGTAAGAATTTCCCATTTATGCCAATCAATGTTGGGTGAGAAGAAGTCCTTTCACACAAATCATAGTAGAGTCACCAAAATCAAACCATAACCAATCACTAAGTGAAAATTATATTGAAACTATAATGAAAGAGGAAAGTAACAACTCCAAACATGTCAAAATGAGAAACGAAAAGTTGAAAGAAAATCCCAAATTAAAGACAAACCCAACAAGACTAATTATTTAAATGTCCCAAAAAAAGAGTAAATTAAGATAATGATGTGTGTGTTGATTTTATGTTGAGAATATAATGAATTTTATCTTGCAGTGTTATAAGAAATTAGGCTCTGAAACTAAAAAGGTGAAAAGAAATTATGAGGTAAAATTAAGCCCAAATGAGAAATCTCTACCTGCTACAAATTTTCTTCTTTCAAATCAAATTCTGCATAAAATCATATTAGATTTTTTTTATAAAAGGAATGCTTAAGAAACATACTCAAGGTTTAGAAACCCCCCAATTTAGCTATTGATAAAGATCATTATTGCTTTTTCAAAAATTTCAAAGCACACACAACAAAAGAGATTGAGGGCCAAATCTGAGCTAGCAAGGGTGTGAGATAATTCTCGGAGACATGTAAAATAAGGATATATATCAACAAAATTAAAAATAAAACTCAAAGAATTAAAAAGAATGAAGATGGGCATATGAGACTTACCATTGTTGAATCTCATTTAACTTACCTGAAAGGCCTGGATCTTGTCCAACAAAATAACCTCTTTTTTTAATTGAAATTAAAAACATGAAAAAGTGGTTGTCAATGGAGTTTCCATTAGCCCAAAATCATAACTTATTAAAACCAAACTACAACGAGCAATACACTAGAAGAAAATAATGTTTCATGTTCAAGGGATATGAAATGAATAAAATCCATCAAATGTGAGAATGAAGATATGCGTCTTTATTAATTGCAACAGTAATTGTTCTCTTTGTCTTTTCAGATTTCATATCAACTTCAAGATTTTCATAAAATCTCAAAATTGAAGACAAAATCCCAACTTTGTGTAAAGGGACAGGACTTGAAATTTATATGTTGAATATGAGGTGATATATTAAAAATTCAAATAAAAGAGAGTTTAAAATTGAATTGAGCATGATCCATTACCTTTGTGCTTTCCGAACTTGCTTACCAGCTAGTTTCTCAAGTGTGCATTTTTTTGTGCCTTGTCAACCTTCTTCATTTCTTCAACATGTTGGGGACCCAAACCTCTTTTATATCACTTTAAATGAAAATATGTTAGGCCACGAGAGTATTTCCATGTTGGATTGCAGAGTGGATAAATTTATGATATTTCAATGTCCCGAAATAGGGAGGTTGAATATAGATACTACGAGTTACAAAGGCTTCGATACAAATATGTTCGCATAAAAATATTTTAAATGTATAAAAAGATCTATTAGAAAGCTAAATTTTGGCAAGATAATATCTCATAACAATTTTAAAAGAGGTGTTGATATGGAAGGCATCGATAAATGATGTGCCAAACGTAAGAGATAAAGGTTTCCAAAAATTTCTTAATGGGAAAAACTCTGATCAACAATGACCTCCTTCATATGTTTTTCAACAACATTCGTTTTCATAAGTTTAATTAAATTTCACCTTCAATGGAAGAAGTCCCGATATTTAGAATATTAAAGGGAACTAATATCTTGTAACAAAACTTTTTTCTAACTTCCTTTAAATAAATCTTACGATATTGAAATATGCCCAATAAGGAATTACTTTTAATGTATAATATGGAAATATTGTATATTGGGCATTCAACTATGAGAGGTAATCATTCTCATAATATTTTTATAAAATGGATCTGATAGCTTTTATTCTGATAAGAAAATAACAAAAACACCAGCATTTTTCTATAAAAATAAGCTTTGGAGGAAAGGAGTCTAAGATTTAATAAATATGAGAACAAATCAGGTGTTAAAGATCTCGAAACCCTTTTTGAAATCCAAATCAACTTACAAGGCTTTGAGACCACAATATTCTATTGAAGACAGTGAAATAGGGGTCATTTCCTTCACTAAGTGTAATAGATGTGACAGTGGAGGAAAAGGAAATGTGGATCTGGCAGAGTTAAATCTCATATTTTGTTTTTTAAATGCTTTTGATATAATACAAACCCAAGGGAATGATAATCTAGAAAGTCTAAAATTTTGAGGAAATATCTCGGAAAAATGAAAAGTAGAGGATTGAGATTCCAAGATTCACCAATTAGAGGCTCTAAGTCACTTTGGAATGGATGAATATGACTAAACAGAAAACAATATGAACAAGAATGATGCAATGGTTCAAATAAACTTGGCAATTATAAGATTCAGAATGAGTAGAGATAAAAATGGATAGGATTATTTTATTACTTGTTGCAAGATTTTGGAGCAAAATTCCTTTTCTTATGGGCCTTCTTTAATTTAAAATTTGAGAATTTGTAGACCCATGATAAATATGAACAAGGAATGAATAACTGTTCAATTTGAGATAAATTAACGATTATTGTCTCATATTTGTGCATTTGTGAAGCAAGGAAATATGAACAAAGGAAACAATATAAAATACCCACATTCTGATGAAAAAGCAAATAATTCCAAGAACATGTTGTGAATTCTAAAGGGTTGACTACTCACTTTATTCTAAAGCTAATTGAATTTGTTTGTACACATCAAGTCTCCAAATCAAACTAATGAAGACCTCATGAATATTCAAGTTCTCCCATGCATTTGCATAAGTTCAAAATCATCTTCTTATTCAATTTAAATTAACTACTAAGTAATGAGCAATTTGCATCTATTTCCCATTTAAATTGAGGAAACTGTGGTAAAAATGACCATAAGAAATGTTTGTGAATTTAGGGAAAATTGGTATGCTTAGCTGTAATGATTCTTTGAAATTTCATCATTCATGATTTTTTATGAGAAAAGCAATAGTAATCTTATGATGGAACTTCATGAAAAGGGATAATCAAGAGCATCACACATGTGTATGATCCAAAACACTCTAAGTGACTTTTTCCAAAAATGAAATGGATAATAGAGGAAACATTTGATCCCATTACTTGTTTATTAAAAATTTACAAATTAAACTAAAAAATAAAAGAAAGATGAACTAAGAAACAAAATTAATCCTATTACTATTGTAACTACTTGCATGAGCATATGACTAAGTATATTCTTACTTCCAGTGACGCCATTCACTCAGTTTATATATATATATATATATATATATATATATATATATATATATATATATATATATATATATATATATATATATAGAGAGAGAGAGAGAGAGAGAGAGAGAGAGAGAGAGAGAGAGAGAGAGAGGTATTGGATTCAAATTTAATGTGCAATTCTATAATTGATTGTTACTCCTATTCATTAAGATGCATTCAATAACATATTTTACTACACAAATTTAAATTTGATGTCAATAATTGAGAAGTAATAGAATTATTGCTCTGATATGTGCTCTACAACCCAGTATGGGGTAGACATGTAGGCATTAGATGTTAGATGTTAGTTATGCAGGTGTTATATGTGTAGGTGTTACATGTGAGATGTGTAGGAGTTAAATATGTGAATATTTTTTAAATTTTGGGCTCATAAGTATACATATGTTATGTAACATTTTTACTTTGTCGAATTACATATAAAAGAAAAATTAAAATTAAGAAAAAATTAATAATTAATAATGAAAATAAAATTGAGATAAAATAGTAAATTCACTAGATGTTCTTGGGCTCTATGTTTTTGCAACCCATGGTTTTACACATAGTATTCCTCTCTATTGGTCAAATTACATAAAAATAAAAATAAAATTTCAAAATATTAAAAGAAAAAATGAAATAAATAATTAATAATTTTAATAAAATTGAGATAAAATAGCAGATTTATGGATGGAGGTTTTTGGGCTCCAGGTTTTCACAAATTCTTCTCTAGTGGCCAAATTACATTAAAAAAATTTAAAAATTAATAGTTATTAATTAAAATAAAATTTAGATAAAATAGTAAATTTACAGATGGAGGTTTATGGGCTTTGGGTTTTATCAACCTATACTTTTTCATGTGGTATTATTCTCTAATGTAGCCTATTTAAAAATATTCATCACTAATGTGAGACATTCATTGTAATAAAAGATTTTAGCTAGATTAAAATAAATCATAATTTCTATAGCAAAGATCATAACTTTGAGTATTTTTCATATTCAATCTCGCAAAGGAAACATCTCAATAAAGTCACTAGCTTGGTTGATGCATGTCTTACAGTCAAAACTTGGGAAAATCAACCTTTCTCACTTTGTTAAATAGCCTTAAAAGATTAGATTTCTCTAGGTTGTTTTATATGTTATTCATTTTATTTTATAGTTTGAAATTTTCCTTTTGAGTGTGATGAGAAAATTGAGCACGAAAAAAAAAAAATATGGTACATGTAGTCTTACATTTTGTTTACATATTTGTTTTCACTTTAAAATTTATTAAACTTGTTCAGTTTAAACTGATTCAACCATTAGTTTTAACCTTCGCATGAAAATCCATTGGAATATGTCTCACAAATATTCATATTAACTTAGTTTGGATACAACTATTATTGAGTTTTATTTAGGAGATGGAATGATACAATTGATATAAAACTAAAAGAAGTATAGTTAATGTCTTCAATTCTTGCAAAGACCGAGGTATATATTCATATTGGGTTTTATGGTATAATAGAGGAGCTAATTAGGTTTTACAGTCTAAAAAGAGAGCTTCAAGTAGACTATCTTAACTATTGAGCTCATATATATATATATATATATATATATATATATATAGATAGATATATATATATATATATATATATATATATATATATATCATACCATCTTCGATCCATCTTAGCTCTGGATGTATTAACCTGTGAGAGGGATCAAATCTCTCAAGTTCCAGACATTGCCTCAATTTTTTCACTCAAGAAAGAGGTTTACACCATAGGATATTTGATCCTTCTCATTACTTAATAGATTTAGAGTTAATATGTATCTTAGACAGGTACATAATTTCAATAAAATAACTCTATTATAAAGTTTAGTAAAAGTTAGATATATATTTTACTACCCATATTTAGATTTAATGTTACAAATTGAAAGGTAATAGTACTACATGTAATTGTTTTAGACTTTCCTATAAAGTAAATCAATATTTTATAATTTTAAAATTAATAATAAAATTAATAAATTTAAGATATAATTAATTATTTTATTTTTTTTACTGTTAATTAAATAAGATATTGTAATTATATATATATATATATATATATATATATATATATATATATATATATATAGATATAGATATAGATATAGATATAGATATAGATAAAAAATAAAAATAAAATATCTTATTTAATTAACAATAAAAAATTAATGATTTTAATTATTTTATTCTTAATTAAATAATATATGGTAATTTTATTTTATAACTTTTAGGAGATCTTCCTCAGGAATATTTTGATGGTGAAGTAGAAGATGGTGGAGATGGTGAAGATGGTAAAGATGATGGTGACGGTGCCGTTCTCACTACCCAATCTACCATCTCGATATGCCACCTTTCATTAGTTCATTTCCCCACTTGCCACATTCGTCATGTTGGAAAGGATAAAGGGGGATTGGAAGTGAAATCAAAAACTCACGTCATTGACATTTTTTGGTCCTTTGGTTATGAATATGAAATGATGTCATAATCCATATCCATGAAACCCATTATGTAAACTACCAAAATAAAATTACAATATTTTATTTAATTAACAATAAGAAAATTTACAAAGGATTTTTCGGTGAAGATCACATGAGACATCATTTGTCGACGCGTTTCGAACCAACCAGTGTGGTTCATCGTCAGGACAAGTTGAAGAAACAGATCTAGCTTAGCAGGTTAAATAGACAGAGCAAAGCCTCCAACGGCTAAAAAAACAACAACTACTTTTGACTAGGTCCTGGGATCAAAACCCTATTTACTAAAAATGTTAACCCAGGGGGACTAGTCCTTTAAATAAAAATAATAATATGATAAAAATATTAATAAATAATTAAAATATTAAAAATAATTTAACAGTTATGTTCGATTAGTACCTAAAAATAATTCCTAATAATAGTTAGTTAAATATAAATAATTAAAAATTATATCTAAGGGAAAAAAAATATTCTGGAGAGGGACCAGTCCCTAAATAAAAATAAAAATAATATTATGATAATAGTTAGATACAAATATTAATAAATAATTAAATTTTTTAACTAAAATAGTAAAATAATTAAGCAATTATGTTCAATTAGTAACTAAAAATAATTCAGATGATAGTTAGTTAGAGATAAATAATTAAAAACTATATTTAAGGGAAAAAAAAAAAAAAATCATAGAGGGACCAATCCCTTAGAATAAATAAACTAATAATAATAATAATAATAATAATAATAATAATTTTTTAAAAGATAATAGTTAGTAATGATATATGATAATAGTTAGTTAAACATAATTAAAATTCTATTTAATTATTAAATATAATTAAAATTATATAAAATTATATTAAAATTAAAATATAATTAAAACTATATTTAAAATTAAATTATATTTATATTAAAATTATATTTTAATAATTAAAGTTATATTATCCTAGGAGACCAACCCCTTAAAATCAAATGATTTAATGATAATATTTAATTAAAAATAAAAAAATTTATAAGTTAAATTAGTAATTAAAAATACCTCATGATACAAATAAATAATTAAAAATAAGAAGGAATTAAAAACAGGACCATTCTTATATAAAAGATAGAGATGAAAAATAAAAAAAATAATAAATAATAAATAATAATAATAATAATAATAATAATAATAATAATAATAATAATAATAAATAATTCAGAATAATAATCGATTAAAAAAAAAAAAAAAACTAGGTTGAGAGTGCTGGGACCCAACACCGACTGATTTTCCAGCCATCATCTCTATTGAGATTACTCTGCCTCTTTTCAATCTCAAGCGCCTCCCTAAATTTCCGATGATGGAAGTGTGAAACCTTAGCAATAACACTAGCTTCCTCAATACAAACATGATGAAGGATCCATTCGCATGTCCCTCAGATCAGCGAAGGATCCTATCGACCCTAAAGATATGAAAGGTGTGTACTTGATCCCCTGTTCCTGTGGGACCTCCTACATTGGGGAAACTGGTCGCTCCATTAATCAGAGGATTAGTGAGCATGCATCAGATCTCAAGCATAGGCGTACTAAGTCTTCCGCTTTAGCTGAGCACGCCGAGAAAACCAATCATCATGTTTGTATTGCGGAAGTTAGTGTTATTGCTAAGGTTTCGCACTTCCATCATTGGAAATTTAGGGAGGCGCTTGAGATTGAAAAGAGGCCGAGTAATCTCAATAGAGATGATGGCTGGAAAGTCAGTCGGTGTTGGGTCCCAGCACTCTCGACCTAGTTTTTTTTTTTTTTTTTTAATCTATTATTATTCTGAATTATTTATTATTATTATTATTATTTTATTTTATTTTTTTTATAATTTTTTTTTATTTCTCATCTCTATCTTTTATATATGAATGGTCCTTGTTTTAATTCCTTCTTATTTTTAATTATTTATTTGTATCATGAAGTATTTTTAATTACTAATTTAACTTATAAAAAAAAATTATTTTAATTAAATATTATCATTAAATCATTTTATTTTAAGGGGTTGGTCCCCCTAGGATAATATAACTTTAATTATTAAAATATAATTTTAATATAAATATAATTTAATTTTAAATATAATTTTAATTATATTTTAATTTTAATATAATTTTATATAATTTTAATTATATTTAATAATTAAATAGAATTTTAATTATGTTTAACTAACTATTATCATGTATCATTACTAACTATTATCTTTTAAAAAAAAATTATTATTATTATTATTATTATTATTATTATTTAGTTTATTTATTCTAAGAGATTGGTCCCTCTATTTTTTTTTCCCTTTAAATATAGTTTTTAATTATTTATCTCTAACTAACTATCATCTGAATTATTTTTAGTTACTAATTGAACATAATTGCTTAATTATTTTACTATTTTAGTTAAAAATTTTAATTATTTATTAATATTTGTATCTAACTATTATCATAATATTATTTTTATTTTTATTTAAGGGACTGGTCCCTCTCTAGAATATTTTTTTTCCCTTAGATATAATTTTTAATTATTTATCTTTAACTAACTATTATTAGGAATTATTTTTAGGTACTAATCGAACATAACTGTTTAATTATTTTTAATATTTTAATTATTTATTAATATTTTTTATCATATTATTATTTTTATTTAAAGGACTAGTCCCCCTGGGTTAACATTTTTAGTAAATAGGGTTTTGATCCCAGGACCTAGTCAAAAGGAGCTGTTGTCTTTTTAGCCATTGGAGGCTTTGCTCTGTCTATTTAACCTGCTAAGCTGGATCTGTTTCTTCAACTTGTCCTACGATGAACCACACTGGTTGGTTCGAAACGCGTCGACAAATGATGTCTCATGTGATCTTCGCCGAAAAATCCTTTATAAACTTGATATGGATCACAAAAACCTAAACTCTACTAATAAAAAAATTAATGATTTTAATTTTTTTTATTTTTAATTAAATAAAATATTGTAATTTTATTTTATATATATATATATAATTCGACTAGTGTATTTCTATAAATTATATAATTTTTAGTAGAATTAATAAAAGAAAGTTATTGTATGGACTAATCTATTTGGTTGAATATGATTACATGCCATCCATTATCAATTCCTAACCATAGGAAACAAAGCCATAATTTTTTATTAAAATATTCTTAATTCATCTTAAATCCTAGACAATATATCTTAATGTAATTTGTTTTAAATTATTTATTTTTATGTAACATGAATTTTTAAAAAATACAAATTTATTTAGTTTTTAATAATATGTAATATTTTTTTTATTTATTTTAATTTTTAATAATTTCTTAATATTGTATTATATTACATCTCTAAAGCATGTGGATACATTCTATATAATTATATTTTTGAATTGACATTTTATTAACTAGATCTATACAAAGGAGTTATAATTAAAGATTTTATAAAATTTTTAATTATTCAAAAAATAATTAAAAAATAATTATAGTATGATAAATAATTAGATAATTACTTATGTATATACTTTTTTATATACTTTTGTAAATAATTGATTAGTAATTATAAACTTATAATGATATAGTTAAACTAATATCATTCTTATTTAATTTTTAAGGAGTATGGTAAAATAAATAGACGTAACAAACCTTAAATATAATAATAAAATAGTTTCTTTTGTTTATAACAAGAGTTATATGGTGGCAATGTTACTGTGTTTTTGTATAGTTGTATTTTATATTTATAGCTTTAGTTTTTGATATACAAAATTCGATGTCTAACCATATAAAGGAGACAAAAATGTTTTTATTGATCAAATGTATTATGGTATGTTAGTTGGATTGTTGTTATTCTATTCAAAGATTAAGTTATTTGAACTTAATTGTTAGTAACGATGATGGTGAGCTATTTTTTGTTGATGTTAAAATTCTAATGTTCAATCCTATTACAAACAACCATGAAAATCAATATACTAGTGTTTAGGGTGTTGGAAATTAATCAACCAAGGAGGTATCCTTGGTATGAAGTCCCAATTAGACATAATACTAATTGGAGTAGGTGCTCCAACCTGAAAATAAGGTTGGTTGCCATTATTCTTAGGAATTTGACTTGGATGCACTTATCAACATAAGATATTATGCACACAAGACTTGAAACAAGAAATTTGACACTGTGAGGCATACAATTGCAATGTATATAAGGTTCTTTAATGGAAAGGAGAAGAAAGAGTGCATCTCTGGAAGAAAAATAACAGTATTATCATAAAAGAGACACATAAGAGCATGGAAGAATCCTTGATTAACCTGCAAAGTAATTGACAAGATAACAAAAAACATAAAAACGAGTAACAACGCCATTCAATAAAGTGCATACTAAATAGAACAAAATACTTCATTTTCATCAGCTTGTGTTACCATAAACATACACCGCAAGAAATGAAAGAATAGTGTCACAATCATCCATGACATATGCATGAAAGTATGTTGTATCTGAGAGCTTCATATATTAAGTGAATGTCCCAAGATACACAATTACAATGTTGCCACACTAGCCCCAGTAGTGGAACATTAAGTCAGTACTTGCTCCTCCAAAGGAAGATCTTCTCTTCTATGTCAAGCTAGACAATCCAAGGTTAAAGGTCCAAAGTCCTTTTACTTGAGCTATGAGGATGAATTTATAGTAAATGAGATGACTCTCCACCTCCCATATGACTGTTGACCTCCCTCTTGACTATTGACTAAGCTTCTACTATGAATTTTCAAATTCCTACATGGCCTTTGAGATTCTACATCACTTTAGAACTTTCAAGTGACTCTTCATATTCCATAGGGGACCCTTGGGCATCCACAAATTTTACATTTTCTCATTTTTTAGAAATCATATAATTACTTTCCACAAATGATGTGGAAAAATACATTGACACATGACTCTGTAATGATGTTTTTAGAAGCCATGACTTAGTGACACTGACATGAGACTTCATTGTATCAATGCCAAGTTCCTCTCTTCTTTTATATGAATTTTAATTCTTCATTATGTATCTTTGTTTTTTCTTCATCTTCAGACTCCAAAACCTCTAGATGAGTGTTAGATCCTTCCAAGTTAGCAAGAGTTGTTATCTTTTTGTCTTGGTCCAAGATTCATTCAGGTCCTTCATGATGGTTCTTCCTTTTGCTCCTTCTTTGCAAGTGGTCTCTTGTAGCCTCTCCTTGATGACCTCCCTTGAGGATGACCTTTACATGTTGCAATGATAACAGTTGTATATGAACTCCACTCATGCAAAGCTAACATTAGTATAGAAACCACATATTCTACCTTTACTTGCTCATGGAAGAGGTTAACTATGATGAGGCAACAAACAAGGTTTTAAGAGAAGGAGGCTTATAATTGCATAATTGAGTGCCATAGGGACCCATGATGACCAAGATACCATCTAGAACTAGGTAATGCACAATTAGGGAAAGCTTATCAAGTTACTACATAGTAGAAAAGCTCAGGAGTCAAGGTGGTGAGCTTGCTGATAGAAGATGCATAGTATGTAGTGCTTAACGAATAGGATGTAGAGATTTCATAGTTCAGAATCACAAGGATAGAGGGATGGACCCACTATCTAGTATAACTTCTCAATGTGTAGTAGGAGGTAAGATAGGACATGGTACCACGTAGTGAGGGGTTTTAATCAGCAGAGAAGGAAGGACTAGTCATTATAACTACACAATGAATAGTGATTGAGGGAAAAGCTCAATGAATTTTTAAATTGATGGTTACAGTAACCCAGAGGTTACCTTCCCGCTAGAACTATGCAATGCATAGTAGGAGGCTCCTTTGATGAAAATATTATGTAGTTGGGCAAGGTAAGGATACATGGAGGCAAAGTTTTCCACTGTAACTATGAAATGTGTAGTATTTGAAGGGGAGTCTTAGGTGACTATGAAATTGGGCATGATAGTGACATAGGGATGACCCCACTATCCACTGAGATTGCACAATGTGCAGTAGGGATAAGATTGCCCAAGGCATTACAAAATTGAGCAAGTGAAAGAAGAAAGTGGTAGAGTTGGGTACTGTCATTGCATAATGTGCAATTAAGCAAGGGATGGTTCTAAGGATGACTCAAGTATTTACTATAAATTCACATTTCACAACACTACTCATGGTTGGTTAAGGAATGTGCATTGAGAAAGTATAGTTGATAGAATGGAGTGATTAAGCTCTAGAATTGCAAAATGCGTAGTTGAAGGATGTTTGCCTCTATGATTACATAATGCGCAGTTCTAGGAGGTAAGTCTTCATCATTATGCATTCAAAATTCACAGTGAATAGTTGGAGGAGGCTAAGGCATCAATCATGAATATCACAAGTTGAGAGGACAAGAAAACATCCAAAATTGACCAAGTGTTTGATTAGTGAGACAAGAAAATGACAACAAACGTGATAAAAAAACACACTTATACAAGTCAACACATGACCAGAAAACATTTAGTACCCAAAGCCAACATGTACATAGGGAAACAACAACAAATTGAAACTTATTTGTAAGTGCGATAACTGAAACATAACTTTGCGACACATACAATAAAAGTTACAAAAGAGGTGTCGACTGTAACCAAAATGTGCACCAAGATGTGTGAATGTGTCTAACACGTATTATTATGACATATAAGATCATATAATGTAGTAGTGTGCATTAGAGTTGCCTCTAGCGATGCACCAAAGTGTGACACATGCAGGAGTGTAATCAGTTAAAAGCAACACTTCTGACAGTAAGAAAATGTGAAAATGGAACTTCCAAAAGATAAAGAAAGTGAAAGTTACACTTGTGAAATCAAAAGCAATAAAAGATGAAATTTGTGAAAATGAAAGCGACAATTCTGAAAGAAAAAGGTGCACAAAAGAGATAGTTGGGAACACTCACTAGAACGGTGATACAATTTCTACCAAGAGTGAGAAATACTATCAAATGATGTTTCACACTGACTGCTGGCATGAATCGTGTAGTGAAACTATTCCAAGCACTGTCGGTATGGGTTGCGTAAGGAATATACGTTGTGAAATGCCTATTACCAAGGACTATGTAATGCTTGTCTCTAGAGATAAACATTGACTACTGAGCTTGCAATAAAGAGGTGCACTTGTGAATGCATCGAAAGTTGAGTAGGTGTAAGAAAGTGGTTTCAACACTTAAAATATGAGAAGAAGGCTTAAAAATTTAGAAAAAAAATCAACCAATCATGAATGAACTATGATTGTTTGAGGAATGACATATCATAGGATCACAAGAAGGCTACAAAATTCAAGTGTAGGAAAATGTTTTTAGTTTTTTTGTCACAATGACAAAATCTAGATACATAAACATCATTTTTTAAGACAGAGAGATGAAGAGTAGATTGTTGTTGGAATCCATTTCATTCAACTAGAATATTTTCTTTCTTCTTTGCATGGATGAAAAATCAACCATCAATTTACAAAAACAGAAATAAATATTAACATCTTTGACTATAATAAAATGAACTCATGTTATTATATAATAAGATCAAATTAAAAAAATGGAGGAAATTAAATATGAAATAATGTAATTATATGGAATATTTTAAAACATAAAAAAAAATGCCCACACAGAGCAAAGTCCAATGGTTAATTTACTAAAAAAGGAAAAAGCATGCTTAAAGCTTGACTTCACATTCACGATTATTTTCCTATGACATATCCATGGAATCTAAAACTTGTAAACCAACTCCCCACAACCCAAGTAAGGTCATAAAATATATGTAATGAAGGTAGAAAAACCCACATTTTTAAAGAAACAATTTACTTAACATTAATATCATTGAGAAAACGGAAAAAATGTTTAGGTGCTTGTATAAAGATGAAGAATAAGGGCAAGAACTGACTCTTCTCCTCTTCTTTTCAAGAGAAGTAGATGACCAGTTCACCTAGCTGAAAATTAATAATAATGCTAATCATAAATAAATAAATAAATAGAGAATTAGGATGACTAATTATAATAATAACATAACGATCAGAGAATAACGGAAAAGAGAAGATTCAAATGTATTGGAGATCAAGATGGGTTGTCCTAGATAGATGGAATATAAGGTGGAAGCAACAAATCATATAGAAGTGGAGAAAAACAAGCCCTAGAGGACCCTTCTAAAAATGAATATGGATTTCATCCTTTTAATGCCTTGGTTTGAGAAAAATCACTTATTTTAGGTTAGTTCTATTAGTGGTAGCCTAATCATCATGTAATTTTGCACCTACTAGCCACAAACCAATCATCATCATCCCCTTCCCTATAGTGGCTACCATTGTTAATTTACCAAACACTGATCATTTACAAGAAGAAAGAAAGTTGAAAGAGTTGAGTCAAATGAACATAGTAGTGTTTGATTTACAAATTTCCTAATCAAACTTGACCCAAGTCAAAACAAAAAAGAAACAAAGATATCATAATACCTACTTGATCCTACATACACCATATGAGTTGATTCATTTATCATTTATTTTTTCAAAATTTTCATTTATACCATGTACTCAGTATATTCAAATCCAATTCAACCTCCAACCACAACACATATAGATAGTTTGTCAGAAATATCACATACCATGCATATCACAGGACACATAGACTCAGAAATATACACACAACCATAATCATTCATAAGCATAGACAATGTATTAGAAGATATTCCATACACTTACAAGTAGATATAACACATTAGAAACAAATCCATACATTCATGAGGATGAGCCAATGAATATGCAATGGTGAATTGGTTCATGGGATTTATATATGGGATACCATTTTTTCCTTCACCCATAACAAATTTCTGTCTTGTTTGAACGATATTTAAGTTCCTCTGAAACATTTTTCTTCCAAGGAAATTGCGCCTCTATTTCTTCTAAAATATATTTCAAAAATTCCATTAACCTCTTTATATTCATTTGCATTATGCCTACATTTTATTCCATTTCTAGATAGACAATCCAAATGAAGGTCATCTCAGGCATTATTGTAACAACTAGCTTCTTCCACATGGAAGAGGGTAAGAGAGTTTGAATTAACAAAATATAGTTACACATGTTGGCACAGATTTGGAATTTTAATAAGTGAAATCCAGGAAAGTTCTAATGAAAGAAAAACTCCAAACTTGATCCATGCATGATATCATAAAACCCTCATGGAATCACTACCATTATGAATGAATATGCTCTAATAGAGTTTTATCATTGGTTTCAATTATTATAAATCATACAGAATCAACCACACCAAGATCTTGAAATATTTCATACACCCTAAGGGCATTATCCATAGTATCTAATTTAGTGCACCAAGATCTAGGAAATCTCTTGTACACCTTTGTTGTGCCATTTGTTTTAGGATTTTGAGCCCTAATTTAGCAGTGCAACACATGAATCGTTGATTTCATAATTACTATGAAGAATAAACATAAAGTTAAATTTGTAGGGGCCAACAATATTTACAAATTTTTTATGTATGGGTGAGGATAATATCATAGTGTTGATCATATATGTCACTACGAAACTTCGCATAATAAATTGTAAGAACATTTTGTAATTAATGGACAAACGACAAGTTTTTTTTTTGTAATTAATGACCAAGTGATATTTAAATTTGAATAAATAAATCACAAAGAACATGGAAAAAGTTGGGATTATGGTTTTTGTAGTGCTTAATCTAATTATGTTTTTAAATTTTTTAGCTATATTTTTTAAAATTTTGTGGGGTTTTTTGGAATATGAATTTTGAGTTTTGTAATTTGCAATATCTAGGTTGATAGAGGTTTTTATTAGGGTGGTTCGAGTAAACTTGACTTGGTCAAGTTACCAACAATTAGTGATATCCATGTTTATGACAACACATGGTATTCATGTGAAATATATTATTCAATTAAGATCCCAAACAACGATGTATTTAGACACCATCAATTCTCTTAGTTTCATGATCCTAACAATTGGTATCAAAGGTTGGTGAATATGAGAGTTGGAGTTGAGCATGGATGGCCTAGTGGATGGACATATCGACACTGAGTCTATTCATGAATCTATGTGCAAGTAGCATGGTGTGGCTACTGATGGTTAAGGTGAGGCACAAAACCATGCATCTAAGAGGAATTATTGACATTCTTAGTGCATAGTAATATGGTACCGAAATAAGAAAGAGAAGCGATCGCTAAAGAGGTACAAAACATCAATGAGAAAAAATTCATTATAAATATTCTATTGGAACTGCACAATAGAATATATTCATAGGTGATATTTATAACATCAATGAAGGAATCAAACTATGATCAAGAATAATGACAACCCAAGATAGTTAAGAAGTTAGCATCAGTGAAAGCAGAAAATGGTCGAAGTAGTCAGATTAGGTAGAATGGTGGCCCAAGAGTGTCCTTAAATTATAAAAGGCATGCAATGACAATAACATTTACCTGGAGTACCCCACTTGATGTGGTTGAATGCTAAATAGTTGACCTATTGATTGATCCATGAAGGAAATAGATGACAGGAGTGAGACATTGTTGGCCATCACGTCATGGTATACAAACTACATTGTCTGATGAAGATAGTGATGAGGAGTTTTCCAAGACAAAAAACGTGTTGGATTTGGATTTTACCACCAATTTGGAGTTTTATATGGTTTTGGGGTTGACTAAGAAGAGCATTGTAATAGGAAATGGGAAGATGTTTTGAAGGAATCTATGAAAGGTCTAGATCTTGGAAGTAATAGCTAATGGAAACACATAGTGGATTATTATGTAGTTGGTTGGAGGAGACAAGAACCTATCTTCCCCAAAGATTATGAGGAGTACCAATGGGAGTGGAAATGTTTAGTTGTCAAAGTAGAGATGCACAAAGAATAGGTTGTGGAGACTTCCCATAGTTTAATGACTTTTTTGTCATGAGAGTGCATGAAGGAGAGCATGGGAGAATTCGAGGATGTATTGGATGAAAATGAATAAAGAAAATCGATGTCTAAGGTATTCCATGTGAGTTGAACATAACATGATGTTGTTAAAATATTAACATACCAGTATAGAGAGAGAAAATGTTGAGATTTGAGAACAAGCAACAAACGGGTAGTTATAGAAGTAAGGAAATATGTGGTTGGAGTGGTAGAATAGTGTGGAAAACAACTCTTGGAAACCATGGAGGAACTTCTATGAAGAAAATTTGTATGTGTAACTAAAGGCTATGGGGGCCTTAGTAAAGAAGAATGATGCCCACTAAATGGACAAGAACTATGCTAATGAGAAATCAAATGGATTTGGTGAGTGAAAATATTGTTGCATGTTTAAGTTAAGGCATGTATTTGGAAAGATATAGCAAGAGACAAAGAGGTGGCATAGACAAGATAAATAATGAAGATGGAGTTAATGGTGTTGAAGTTTACTAGAGGAGTTATCATGTGATGAAATCTGTAGTGGTGTGATAACACCAGTGGTGTATGAAAATCCTAAGGGTTTTTAGTCCAATTTATGAAATTCTACCATAGGCACATGTGTTCCCTAAGGAAGTTATAAAACCTATTTATAGGCATACCTATTGTGTATGAGCACATGATTATTGTAATACTTTAGGAATTTGATCAACAATACATGTAGTGCACTAGCATTTGGAGTTATGAAGACATGGAACGAACCAGTTGGATAGGTACCATGGTGGTAGGCATATTGATATCCTAGTTGTGGGGTGGGGGCGCAATGTGAGATGTTTTATGAACCATGTACATGAAAATGTGTCCTATATAACTAGTAAATACACTGATTAATTTCCAATGTACTCTAGCTGATAGTAACATTTTTATATGAACTTCAACAAAGTGTTTATGACCAATTTAACCTCCTTTATTGAATATCAAGAGGGGGATTTCTAGGGTGCTTTGGGTAAAATTAACTCGGTCAAATTACCAATGGTTTCTTGAGGTTTATGACAACCCATGTTATTCATGTGAAATATAGCCTATTTAAGGGTGGAAAGACTCTAAGAAATTTTTTCCTTATGGCCATTGGCATCCCAAGCAATGGTGTCTTTAGACACCACCACTTCTCTTCATTTTGATAATATTTTTTTTTTTTTAAAGAGCCAAATCTATTTATACATTCAAGAACTCAACTAAAATAATCCACAATCTCATAAAAAAACTATCTCTAAAATTTGAAAAAAATAGATTGAAATACATAATGATTAAACTACTCCTAATATATAGTTGGTGCTTTTGGAATTGAAAAATATAGTTATAAATATTTAAATTTAAATCTATCCCATAAAAAAATTCCTAAGATAATTTGTAAACCCATTTTACTATCAAAATCACATTAGTAAATGAGTTGGATATATGTTTTTAGGTGTATATCAACCACATTAATAATTAATAGGTGTATGGTAGTGAATTATAACCCCTCCTCTTAAATATACAATTTATAATATAATGTTTAATACTAGAAATTACACCAGAAGTTGCAAAGAAAATGCTGTAAGTAAATAGCATAGGAAAGAGTAGCATTAAAGTGTTACTCTTCCATGATGACAGTGAAAGTGTCACTAGATGTTGCCAAAGAGTGTAAGTAGAATTTTGGATCTTACTTAAAGAGGGGGGTCTCAAAAACTACATCACATGACAAAAGTAGCCAAAGGGTGTAAGTAGAATTTTGGATCTTACTTAAAGAGGGGGGTCTCAAAAATTGCATCATTGACATGACAAGAGTATCCATAGTATCAGACTCTCTCTTTTTGGTTATTTAGTGTAGATGCCAAAAAATTCATTGTAAAGATAGCAAAGATCTCTATCCTTAGAAATTATTGAATGAAAGACCCTAATTTGGTCTTTTGCTTAAACGTGCATAAGTATTTGCATGGGTAAGCCTTGTGTTTGAAATATTTTCCTACTTGAATGGTTGGAATTTATCCACACCCTATTTGAATATGCCAACTTTATTTGGGATTCAAAATTTCCTACAATTGATATAACTCTCTTGGTTCTCATTCAGATCCATTTACATTATTCCCCGAATTCAACTCTAGCAAACATTTGTATCATATTGTTTTTTATAGATCCATTTACATTGTTCCCCGAATTCAAACTCTAGCAAACATTTGTATCATATTGTTTTTTATAGATCCATTTACATTGTTCCCTGAATTCAAACTCTAGCAAACATTCATATCATATTGTTTTTTATCACTCTGTGGATAGGAATCTTCATTTCCATATTGGGTGTAATTATCTCTTGATTGATTGGCATTTATAATGAAATTCATAAAAAGATACAACAATTATGTTATATAGTAAGTGATTTCACTTTCGAAAATATTCTTACAATAAATAGAATATTATTGCAATAAATTTATAGAATTATGATTACAGTGTTCTAACCATTAAAATCCAAAACAACATTCATTGTACACCATAAGAAGCCATTTTCAAAGATTAAGAGGTAATTTATGTTGGTAACCATTAAAATCCAAAACAACATTCATTATACACCATAGGAAGCCATTTTCAAAGATTAAGAGGTAACTTATGTTCGAAAACATTCATTGTGCACCATAAGAAGCCATTTTCAAATATTAAGAGGTAATTTATGTTGGAAATCTTATATAATCTCTTGATTTGGCATAATGTAAGTGATTTCTCTTTATCTTCTAGCTTTGAATGGTATTTTGTTTACTAATTTAACTGATGATTATTCATATGAACTTGCTTTTTATATAATTTAAATCTTTTTTGTTTTAATTATAAGTAATTATATTTTGACAAGATTTACATAATCATATTATATTTGACTATTCATTATATTTCTTCTAACTAAATTATGACACAATATTTGTTATTTTTCAAAATCTATAAAAATATTAAACAAAAATTGAGACATAGTATAACATTTAGATTAGATATTATTAAAATCTCATAGTAAAAGTGATTAGTCTAGAGCATTAATTGTTAATCAAGTTGTCTATTTGGTAGGTAGATGTTGAAATTATTTAGGAAAATGGTTGCAATGGTTAATTGTTAATCAAGTTGTCTATTTGGTAGGTAGATGTTGAAATTATTTAGGAAAATGGTTGCAATGGTTAATTTCCATATTGGGTATAACTATCTCTTGATTGATTAGCATTTATAATGAAATTTAGAAAAAGGTACAACAATCACTATATATAGTAAATTATTGCAATTATCTATGTGGAAAAAGGGTATAAATGTAAAATCAGATATATAATAGTTATAAGACTCATTACTAAATCTAATAAAATATTATAAAACTCATTATTTATTATAATTTTATATTATTTTTTGTTTAAGTATTTAGATAATTACAAAGCTTATAAAAAAGCTGCAGTACTCGTTATAAAAAAATAAAAGAGTTATTAAATAATTAAGCAGATTATTTTTAATGTCTAATTCTTCAACATCTTATCTGGTTCTCATTTATAAATAGATTAAAATAATTATTTGTTTTCATTTATTTGTTTCGTAGGTTGATATATTTTTAAAATTAATAATATATTGGTTATGCAGGGTAATATTTTTTTTAAATTAATAATATATTTAATCTTTAAAATAAAAAATATTTTAAATTAAAATTAAAACATTAAACTTATTAACTTTTTTTATTTGACAAATCTAGCAAGTTCTATAGTTAAATGCAATGCAGTTCTTAATTCAGATACGGCCAGAAAGAAGGCTAACAAAAAATTCATGTTTCAGTGTGTGTCACAAAATCCAACTAGAAGAGACAAAAATCATGTCTCTGCCCAAACCGGCCCACATTTTCTGGAATTTCCCCCATCCGTCACCACTCCCGTGCGCTCACTTAAAACAAATTATCATACACACTTAATCTATGCCCAGACAAAAAGAATAAAGTTTTGAATCTTCTAAAATTTTCGAAATCGCGATTTTTGGTCCAGAGACCTTATTTGTAAATATATTTAGCTGCAAATATAGTTGTTTGTTATTTATCTATAAAATTATTAAATGAATATTTTACTAAAACTAACTAAAATTTTCTTCATTATAATTATTTTTCAAAACTTGTAAAATGCATTTTTTCAAATATGAGTTGAATCATATTGGGAAACACATTTTTCAAATATGAATCGAATCATATTGGTAAACACATTTTTCAAATATGAATTGAATCATAAGAGTAATACAATGATCCAAAAACACTTGATACAGTTAATAGGATGTTGGTATAGGGTTTGCAGTTAACGAGAACGGGTATAGGGTTTACTCACAAAAATATGGCCGTGCAGCTCTGCAGCACACAGTATTGTGATTGTACTGTGATTTTTTGTTGGAAGAATGCTTTGAATAACCCAATCGTTTTCTTCATCATTATATTTCATCAATTCTGTTTCAGTGGATGCATACAAGTACCCAGAAGCAGCTATAAACTTGCTCGAACTTCCGCATATTATCCACCCTAGTGCAGAGGCTCATCTTTGGATCACAAATTTTTGCATTCTTTCCATCTTCGCCAAAGAATACGAGGAATTTTTCTGTCAGAAAAACTCCACGATACTAGGCTGCTTGTTGCTCGTTGTTGGCTCATTGGGAGGAGGATTTCCCAGCAGTGTTTTTCCACATTGTAAACTTTTGCTGCGGGCAAAACAATTTTTCAGAATCTCCTTCGGGCAACACCTAACTAAAACATTACCAATTGGGTAGATTTTTGTAATAGTATAATTGTGGAAGATGTCATCAAATTTGATGGTATCAAGAAACGGGTTAGCAAGAAGTAGTTGTTTGATTATTGGTTGAAAGTGCCTATTACATGTTTTAATTATTAGTTTTTTTTTAACTATTAACTATCAATCTAATGGCCTAAAACTCTTCAATCTTCTAACATTTCATCCAATGGTGTAGTACTGGTACACAGTGGTAGCTAGGGAAGAGAGAAACACCTTAACAGTGGAATTAAGATTTTTAATAATAATTTACAATATCAAGTTTAAAATTAAGGTTTATAATATTGAAATTTACAATATTGAGTTTATAATATTATTTTTTAAATATTAGGATTTAATAATGTGATTACTCATGTGATTGATATTATAAATTTTGATATTAAAACCAGATATTTTAAACATAATATTATAAAACTTAATATTAAATTTTATATTATAAACCATGATATATTAATTTCTATATATTAAATGTCAAACACTAATATTATAAATCGAATATTATAAACTCTAATATAAAGCCAATATTATAAACCTTATATTGCAAATCAAATATTATAAATCCAAATTATATACTCTATTATTATAACCTATATATATTATACTCTATATTATCAACTTTAATATTAAACTCAATATTATAAACGTTATTTAATCTCTATATTATAGATCCTAATATTAAACCAAATATTCTAATTCCAAATATTAAAGCCTAATATTATAAATCCAAATATTTATTCGATATATAAATACATGAAAAATATAAAAATTCAATATATTGATTTCAAGATATTTAAACCACATTGTGATAAATAACTCTCCAACTTATTTTTATTTCCTCCATAAATATATGATTTTTAAAGTTTACAATCCACGTTAAATATAATTTTTATTTTAAAAACATTTTTCCCCACACATAAAGTTTAATAATTAAAAATTCATCTAAAAATATTTCTTTCTAACAAGTTAATAATTAAACAAAGTAACCTTTCTTTCCGATAGGAATTGCTTTATAAATTTGTCATAATTTTCTTTGAAATCATAAATTGAATAATAGAAATTTACTTTGTTTAATCAATTTAAAAGGCTCCAAAATTTACTTAAAAAACATCTAAACCAAATTTTAGTTTAATCATTTTAGAATGTTCGAAAATAAAATAAAAAATCTAAACCAAACTTTTATTTAATTTAAATTATAGATTTCTGGAGTGTAAGGCTATCTACTCAATGTATGCGAAATAGTTACAAGATTTTTTTAACTTAAATAATAAGTATAAAAAAACCTACTTCATTATATAAAAATTTTAATTTTATTATTGAAGTATTACAGAAAAATAGCATAGATATATTAATAAATATAGTTGGTATATATTGATAAACATATCACAATTATGTAATTATATTATATTATTAAATGAGATTGAAATATGTTAATTGGCATTAATTATATAGATCTAATGTTGATATTAAAATTAAAATTTATATTGATAAATATATAATAATCACCGTAATAACATTTTAAAAAAGTATTATATAAAAAATATTATTATTATTATTTTATTATAAATTAATAATAATTATATTATATTATAATAATTATATAGTTATAATTATATAATTATACTTGTCTCTTGCCAAACATTTTATTGGTGCACTGTTAAGGCAGGCACTCTTTACGATAGGTCACTGGTTCAATTCTTCCATGGCTTCTCACCTACCAAAAAAAAAAATTATATAATTATATATGATTTAATAATTATAAATATAATTATGATTACATTATAATTAAATTATAAACTTGTTGATGGTGCTAGACCCACCAACATGTCAGGGGACCTCTCCGGTAAGAAGTCCCAACTAGAACTTAGATCGTTTGGTGTAGGAGTCCCAACGGTGGGCTGTATGGTGTCACCTTGACCATGGTTGCACGTAGAGGCAAGTAAGATGTCCCTATTGGTAGCAAGGGTGTGACATGCGCAAGAAGCCAAGGAAGGAAACCTGTGCAAACACGCATCTTGGAAGGGAACACACGAGCAAAGATGCATCACAAGATGGAAGGAAGGTGAACCAATAATCCAAAGTGATGGTTAAACCTATAACACATTTCAATCAGATTCATATATACATATACAGAAATAGTTCATACATACATGTGTAAGCAAACAGATACATATCATTAGAGTAAACAAGTTAACTGAAATACAATAACAACATATGCATGAAACATGTTGGATTTGTTATATTAAGAAGTTAAAGTTTCAATTATACAGTACAACCATGAGCAACCGCTAGTCCTGATAACGAAACATTATAGTCACTACCGCATGTTCCTCCAAAGAGACGAACTAGCTCTGCACTGCGGAGAAGCCAAGGCTCACTACAATACTCTGCAAGTTTTCTCTAAGATACTCCTATCGGAAGCTTGGCTGACCAAAAGCCTCTACACTAAGTTATGAGGTTCTATAAATAGAAAAGGGTGTGGTGACCCTTGACACTCCCTTTTGTGACTCTTCATCTAGCCTCATGACTCTTCAAGTACTCTATGACTATTACATTCAACTATCGACACTTGAACTTCCACTTGACAAGATGTTACATACAATCTGCACATGTACCCATGTGAGACAAAATAGGCTTGAGAAAGCTATGCAAGACATCACTATGATTCAGACAACTGTGCGAAGACCAACTCTTTGACATCCTCCTGATGGTCAACGGTGGAAAAATGATCCCAATCTTGGTATTCTACGATGGTGTCCGTGTACTCTGTGGTGACATCTTTCCAAAAATGAGCTCTTGCCTCTGATGCATCCGGGTACACTTCTTTGGCTCCTCTGTCCAACTCATTTAATAACATGTGCATCACTATCTTGAGTGCGGCTAGACCAGCGACATACTAATGCATGGTGTCTGTATAGATTGTCGAGTTGGCACTGGTGACTATGCGTATCAACTCGTCAAAGTACGAGTCCAGCTTCTGTTAGACTTGACCCTTTGTCTTTGCCTAAGTGAGTGTCCCAATAGATGGGATCGCATGTGTGTGCACAAAAACATCCATGCTTCTGAATACCCGTGCATGGGAAGCCTGCAAAACTAGTGATGAGTTGCGAAAGTTATTCTTACTTTGAGATCTAGATACGGATGCGTGAATTCAACTCAACTGCCCTGGGCTTCATCATCTTGGGCAAGTGTTATTGGGATCCCTCGTATCTCGTTGTCCATGCTTGCTTGCGGTCGACAAAAGTATGGAAGTTTGGCAAGATATGTGCTCTCCTAGCACAACGCTGCTACCAACTATTGAGATGGACAACTGCCTTATGCACGGTACCAAATCTATAGTACAATGCCCACATGACTGTCTCAAGGGACGACTCTTCATCCAGTATCTCGTTCTTCAAATCTGCTTGGGCAGATGCTATAACTAGTTCTCCTCCCTTCTTGGATGTCTGTAACTCCTTAAGCATTCGCTTGTTCTCTACTATCAAGAAGCGAACACTCCATCTAGTGGCTTCAGCATACACTCTAGTGGCATCAGCCAATGCTGTTGGATGCTTGTGCACATCAGATATGATCACTCGTTCCTCAAACTGCACAGGAGATGTGCAGAAATCCGATGTAGGCACTCTGCGTGATTGCACAACACTATGCTGTGACTCATCAAATGATATTTTGTGCATTTCTTCTTCGAGATTGTCTCCAACGATCTCAGTGTCTCCTTGGTCACTCGGGACTTGCTCCACTTTTGGTGTAGGTTTTAATCCTGTACAGAAATTACTTGCATACGAATTCTAAAACACATAAAATAAACAATGCGAGAGCATAACACATAAAACACATATACATAGATATGTTCCTTTCAATGTTATAATACATATTTATATATGTTGAATCATCCAATACCATGGACCAAAAACCATCGCGTCCAAAAACATGTGTGAAAATCATGCACAAAACCATAGGTGGGTCTGCCCAACCTAACATAGGCTCTAGAACCAAAATTTTCTAGGGTGTTGCATCGTACCCCATAGAGTGGGGTTATCTGCACCCCTCAAACACCCTATGACCCCCTTGGTACGTAATCAGTGCAACGAAGGGGGGGCTCCACCCCCCTCTAACCCCCCAGTTAACTACGTGGGCTAATCGTGGAAAGAATATAACACAACCCAACATTCTCCCACTTGTTGTTTTCTTTCCACATGGGTCCACAAGATAGCTTAGTCATTTATCCAACCCTGCAAAATTGATTGTTTCTCTACACCAATAGAACTTCTCAGAGCTCACAGATTTTGTCAATGCATCTACAATATTCTTTAAAGTGTCGACCTTTACCAGCAACACCTTTTTGTCTTCTATTAGATCCCTCACAAAGTCATACTAAACATTAATGTGCTTTGTCTTTGAATGATATGCAAGGTTATTTGCCAATAAAATTGCACTTTATCTGTCATAGTATATCTTTATAGCTTCCTGCACTAACCCCATATTTGAACACAATCTCCGCAACCAAATTGCTTCCTTGCTTGCATGAGTGGCTACCATGTATTTTGCCTCTGTAGTTGATAGTGCCACTAGAGATTGTTTCTTACTCATCTAACTAACTACACCTCCAAATAGGTTAAACACATGCCCACACATAGATCTTCTCTGATCCAGATCTCCAGCCCAGTCTGCATCAACAAAGCCATGAATAGTCAACACTCTATCCAGTCCTAGTCTTCCTTGGTAGCATGAACCATAGTGACTAGTGCCATGCAAATACCTGAAAACCTACCTCACTACTATCCAATGCTCCTTTCCTGGTTTTGACATAAACCTACTCAATACTCCTAGTGCATGTGCAATGTTTGGTCTAGTACACATCATTGCATACATCAGGCTACTGAATGCACTTGCATATGGAACACTGGACATGTCCTCTTCCTGTTCTTGTGTCTTGGGACACTGTTTAGCAAATAACTTTACACCTACAGGAATAGGAACCTTCACTCGTATACTATATTGAATATTAAATCTTTGCAATATTGTCTTAACATACTTCCTCTGGTTTAACTAGAGCTTCCTCTTTGCCTGATCTCTTTTAATTTTCATGCCAAAAATATAGTTTGCAGCACGAAGATCTTTCATGTCAAATTTGGAGGACAATTAGTTCTTCAAATCCTGGATAATTTCTTTGTCATTTCCAACTAGGAACATATCATCTACATACAAGACTAAATAAATAACACGATCACCAATTAATTTAAAATGCACACAGTGATCTGCTTTGCTTCTGGTGAAGCCAAGTCCCCGTATAAATGTATCAAATTTCTGATCCCACATCCTTGGTGACTATTTTAACCCATATATATACTTCTTTAACTTGCATACCAGTTATTTCTTACCCTTCACAGCAAAGCCTTCAGGTTGCTTCATGTAGATTTCCTCTTCCAAATCACCATGAAGAAATGTTGTCTTCACATCCATTTGTTCTACCTCAAAATCAAAAGCAGAAACAATAGATAAAAGTAATCTAATAGAAGTTACCTTGGCAACAGGAGAAAAAATATCACCAAAATAAATTCTCGACACCTGGGAATTACCTTTTTCTACCAACCAAACTTTGTATTTCTCCACCTTTCCTTCTGCATTTGTCTTCTTCTTGAACACCCATTTGCTACCAATGGGTTTCCTTACATTTGGTAACTCCACCAAATCCCAAGCTTCATTTTTGTGCAAAGATGCCATTTCATCAACCATGGCCTCTTTCCAGAGTTTTCCATCCTCTGAATCTACTACTTCCTTCACAGCTCCGGGATCATCATCAGTAATAGATAAAGAAAAATTTGAACAGAACAAGATGGACTATACCTTTCTGGCTGCCTTCTTTCTCAAACTGATCTTCTCACACTTGAAGTTTGTGGCTCTTCATCTTCTAATTCCTCCTCTGTTGTAGAGTCCGATTCTTCCTTCTTTAGCTTAAACTCTATCTTCTCAGGTTCCTTTGGTTGGACTTCATGTTTAATAACATCTTTCACCTCGCTGAACACCACATCTTAGTTGTACACAACCTTCCTTGTTACTGAGTTCCAAAGCTTATAACCCTTTAAAACATCCATATACCTAATAAAGATGCACTTTTCAGATTTACTATCCAACTTGGCTCATTTCTCCTTTGGAACATCTACATATGCATCACATCCAAATACCTTGAGATGTTAAAGAAAGGGTTTCTTACCAATCCATACCTCTTTTAGATTTTTATCCTCCAACAGTGATGAAGGTGATCTGTTGACTAGGTAACATGCTGTCTCCACCGCCTCTGCTCAAAATTCTTGTCCTAACCTGGCACCACTAAGCATGTTTCTTTCCCTTTCCATCAATGTCTTGTTCATTCTTTCTGCAATTCCATTTTGCTAAGGTGTATATGGAGTAGTCTTATACCGTGCTATACCACACTTCTTACAGAATTCTTTGAATTCCTTACTGCAAAAATCTCCACTGTTATCTGTCCTTAGCACCTTTATCTTCTTCTCTGTCTGGTTTTCCACCAGAGCCTTGAATTCTTTAAACCTATCAAAGAATTCATATTTCTTCTTAAGGAAATATATCCATGTATTCCTTGAGAAGTCATCTATAAATGATACATAGTACACAAACTTACCCAATGATGGAACCTTCACAGGTCCAAAAACATCACTATGCACAAGCTCTAATATATGTTTCGCCTTCCTACCACCACAGGGGAAACTCACCCGATTCTACTTCCCATATACACAATTTTCACTGAAATGAAAATCCAGAGAGCTATTAATCATACCTTCTACCATACCTTTACCATGAAGTATTTGAAGGCCCTTCTCTCCAATATGTCCAAGCCTTTGATGCCACAACATGATCTTCTCTCCAGAGACCACTAGATTTTCTACTCCACTTTCAAGAACCACGAAACTGTTGCACCCATCAACAATAGTGCCACCTTGTAGCTTGTATAGAGTTCTAATCTGAACTCCCCACATCAATACCACTGCTCCCCAAACCATCTTACAGATATCCTTCTTGAACACTATTTTTACACCTACATCCTCCAACTTGCTTACAAAAATCATATTTCTGGCCAATGCAGGAATATGCAAAACACCCAGAAGAGTCCTAACCCTTCCACCTTGTAACTTCAACTTTACTTTTACATGACAAACATTTCTAGCCTTCCTATCATCCACTAAGAAGACATCACCACCATCGTATTTCTCATACTCGCACAACCACTCTCTATGGGGAGTGAAGTGAATGGATGCACCTGAGTCAATCAACCATGCCTCATGATCTACATGTGTACTTGAAGAAGCCAAGTACACATCCCCACCTTCATCTGATGTGGTTTTCACCTCTACAGAAGTAGCATCATCAAATCCCTTTCCTTTATCAGGAGCTTTAGATTTATAGTCCCTTTTGTAGTGCCCTTCCTTTTCGCATTTCTAGTACACCACTTTTACAGGTTTTCCTAGAGATTTAGATCTCCCTCTAGATTTATATCTCCCACTCAATGACTTATTTTTGTTTCTGTTCTGGGACCATCCTCATACAGACAAGGCATCACCATTCCGACCCTCCATATTTTTCTGTCTCATCTCCTCCGTAAGCAAGGATGAGACTATTTCATCAAACTGGAAGGCAATTGCATTGCTACCTATTGTAATAACCAGACTATCCCATGAATATTGTAGAGAACATAACAAACTGATGCACTTATCTTCATCTGAAATTTTAATATCAATAGATGCTAATTGACTTACCACAGTATTAAATGCACTCAAATTCTCTGTGACCGAGTCTCCATCTTTCATCCTCACGTTATAGAGCTTTTTCCATAGGAACAATTTATTCACCAGAGACTTAGATTGGTACATAGTCCGTAAATTTTCCCACAAAGCCTTCGCCGTAGCTTCCCCTGATACATTTAGCAATACTAAATCTAATACACATAATTGTATTGTGCTCTTTGCCTTCCGATCCAACTTCTTCCATTCTTCATCGGATGCTCCCATTGGTTTAGTACCCAGATCTACTGCGATCCACTGATCTTTATCCACCAACAGATCCTCCATCTTGATTTTCCACAACTCAAAACTCTGACCATTAAATTTCCCAATCTCTATCTTTCCACTGCTCGCCATCTTCTTTCACCACCAGAATTGATCTCGAAGATCTCCCGTTGAACAGGGTCTACCACACGCCTGAGTGAAACCCCTCAGGAACAAAAGCGTCCCCTTGAAGCCAAACTAGCTTCGATACCAAATGTAGGTTTCAACCCCATAAAAAAATTACCTGCATATGAATTCTAAAACACATAAAATAAACAATGCGAGAGCATAACACATAAAACACATATACACAGAGATTTTCCCCTGGATCCCCAAAATGGGACTACTAGCTTGATTTTCATTATGTTCCTTTTAATGTTATAATACATATTTATACATGGCGAAGCATCCAATACCATGGACCGAAAACCATCGCGTCCAAAACCATGGACCGAAAACCATCACATCCAAAAACATGTGCGAAAATCATGCACAAAACCATAGGTGGGTCCGTCCAACCTAACATAGGTTCCAAAACCAAAATTTTCGGGGGACCTACCCCGAAACCCATAGAGTGGGGTTACTTGCACCCCTCAAACCCCCTGTGACCCCCCCCCCGCGGTACACAATCATCACAACAAAAGGGGGGCTCTGCCCCCCCTCTAACCCCCCGGTTAATTTTTGGGCTAGTCGTGGAAAGAATATAACACAACCCAACATCCGGATTATGTGAAGTCGATGGGTTGATCTCTTGATGGTAAGACATGAGGTTCATGTCTTTCTCTAACTCTGGCTGCTCCATCTCTGTATCCATTTGCTCAAGTGCTTGTTCAATCTCTTGAGCGAAATCCTGCTGCTCGGATGAGTCTACTATCTGTATGGCCGTAGTTTCATTTGTCTATGCATGTTTCTCCCCTCGTTGTGTCTATCCCTATTGCACTTCCTTCTCCTGTCTGTGAAGCTCCTGTTCTTTCTGAAATTTCTCCTTCAACTCATGCAACTCCTTTAATGTTTCCTCCATACTCTATTTTTCTCTCTGCCCTTTCACGATCTTCTTGTCGTGTTGTCACCTCTTCACCTCTATCTCCAAATCTTCTTTCTCCACAAGTGGATCTGCTCTAAACTTGCAGCTTTGTTATACCTTTGCACTGTCAATAATCTTTCTCTTGCCTTTTTCATGCATATTTATGTTTTCCTCTAATGCTGCTACTACTGGTTCTCTCTTAGATGCTTATTCATGCTGCTTTTCTAACCATTCCACAACGATGCCAATTGGTTCATTGGGCCTGGAGAAGTTGTGACAATATCTCCATGGGTCTTCCTCAGCGCAATTACATGCCCCATGGATCTAAGGGGATTGCACTCTCATGTAGTCATCCTTCACAAAGAAATGTGGGTCGTACGAATTGAAGCTTCTGGTGCCGAAAGTAAAAAATTTTAACTATTCTGTCTTGACATTTACATGCTTGAGATTCCATATATCGTACAACCCGATCTGTAATGGAAGAGTGGACCAAGGAGCATTCTTATTTCGATGAAGTCTAGCTGATAGTCTTGCCGAGATGTAGTATGACACCTCTTGCATGACGAGATTTTCCATAGAGAAGTTCAGTAAAACATGCGGAGGCTTCTCCATGTTGTACATCCATATGAAGGTGCCAAATGGTGGGGCACACCAATACGCTATGTCAATTAGTGTCTCCATTGCTGCCTTCAACATACAAGGTGGATCCTGATCAAATACCATCTTATACACCTGGGTGAAAAAATGGTCTGACAACTGTGTGATGATTCCTTGGAAGATGCATACAGAAAATAGTTTGCAATAAATGTTCAGAGAGGTTTCCACTGATTTCCATGCTCACTTCAAGCCTGGGAATTGTGGATGAGCATATATTGCATCCAAGATGTATGTAGAGATGTATATTTCTACTTGGTGACCTTTGGACGACTACCAAGCTCCTATTACATATTCCTTCAGCTTGTGAGCCAACAGGCCGGACAGGTTGAATGATTTACCTTCACTGGCCAGTTGTTCCATCTTAATCACCCAACTTGGTAGGAATGTCTCTGTGCTCTCTTGGACGTACACACGACATGTAAAAATAAGTAAGTGTTGATATGCCTTCCACAGTATCTTCATCTAGTAAGTCAGGTTGGGTGTCATCATGAACTCTGCTCACTCCTTAACCTAGTTCTTCAAGATATCCACAGAGTTAGCATTTCTCCTAGATATGCTGAAGGGTGTCTCTAGGGTTATCACTTGCTTCAAAAAGTGGTACATCTGCTGATAGTCATGTTCCCTAAAGGTAGCATTTTCTGTCCTTCTGACACTGCTTAACACCATCATCTCGGGATCACTATGTGATACTATCTAATGTATCACGTTCGCGCATGAGAATTAAGGAAACCTGAATGGAATCCATTACAAGCTGGACTTGTGAATGTTCACATAGACTTTGTGACATTCAATATCTTCCCCAAATGTTCCTGAGAATGTATCATTGATCTCCTACCATTTCAGCTTGATGTTTTTATCTACGATCAACTTGGTGTCTTCGTAAATTGGCAAATGCATAGACACTCACTGAACTGCTTCTCCAGTTGCTCTTTCATCAGTGTCCTTTGACCCTACTCTCTTGAAGGCCATTGATCCTGAATTGCTGAGAGATGGAAGAAAACTTACTATATCTAGAGACATGGAAACATTCACGGCAAGGAATATGTTAGTTAAAACAAAAGAAAACATGAGGACTCAAATGCAACATACTTGGGAGACTACTGGAAAGTATTGCACAATTTTCACTGGGAGGACGAGAGACTAATTACCAAAACTACTCAATTGGAAGTTTGGACTATCAAGAGGCTAGTTGGCTACTGGAAATGCATAATGTGCAATCCAGGATGGCCTACTGGGTGCTGAGATTGTGCAATATGCAATTCCAACTGGCAATTCATGTAGACCTAGGGATTGCATTCCGAAATGTTCTAGGCCAATAGACACTCCCTCTCAGAATTATGCAAAGCAAGTCTGGAGGACACTATTTGGGCATATTTTCGCACTTTTTGGGGAGGAAGGTAGAGCGTTCCCTCTCAGAAATTTGCAATGTTGTTCGGGCAAGGTAGAGTCTAGGCCAAGGTTGCTAAGACCTGCCAATGGGCGACTGAAAAAATATGAAGATGTGAACGTATGGTGAAATTGATTGTAGGCAAGAGTGAATGATAATGCATCTAAACAAAAAATGCAAGATTCAGAAAACATAAAAACTTGCATGTGTGTTTAAAAACGAGTCACCAAATTGGTAACTATTCGTGCAAAATAGTGTCACGCATGTGGCAACAGTGAGATGTAAACGAAAACTAAAATGATTCTTGTACAAGATAACATGCATGAAAACAATAGCAATTATTCATAGAAATCAAGCAGACAACACTCACAGCAGCCAAAACACAAAAAGCGACAAAAATGTTGCAAAAGACAAGTAAAGCAGACTTACCTAGAAATAGCTAAGTTGGAAGTGCCAAAGATTCCTAGATGTGCTGTGGGATGTCAGAGCTCCAAGATCAATGTGAAGAATGAGCTTTGAATGGTTGAATAAATAATTTTGGGCATTATGAGGCACGTGCCACAAATCTAGGAAAAAGTGACACTTGGAGGGAAGTTTCTAAAACGATTTTTGCATGTAACCTTTGCCTGCTAAAAATAGATCCCTAAAATCTAGGGATGCTTTTGGAATTATTATTTTTTCTATTTCAAGAAAAAGTAGCCCATGCATGCAAACCAAATTTGCTGGGTCCCGAGTAGAATTGGTCAAACTGAAGGCACATGCAACAACCTACTTGACTGAGAGAGAATTTTACGCAATTTCTGCAAGGAGTTGGGTTGTCTATCTAGAGGGATTGACCAATTTATAGGAGGAGCAGGCGACTGCTGCCCAAAATTATGCAATTTTTGGGCTAAGCTATAGCGTTGGGCCATATTACGCAATTTTCCCAAGGAATCCAGTTTGATTGCATTGTGAAATTTCTGGGCATAGTAAGCTGCTCAGGATATATGTGCAATTTCTGGAGGGATGGTTGGTTCCCCTCCAAAATTGCGCAATTTTCTAAGAGAGCTACTCAACCAGCAACTAGCTTAAGTCTGGAGTGGTAGCCTATGATGGGGGTGAAGCAAACTAACATGCACAGGTTGGCAAGCTATTGAAAATCAATGAAGCATATGTACTTGACAATGCAAAGTATGTTGCTAGGATGGTTGGTAGGGAGGCTCCAAAACAAAGCTAAGGAAATATTTTGGAGGGTGTTTGTAGCTACTACAATGCTTGGCAACACACTAGTAGAACTCCAACTCTCTAAATGAACCTTGTTCATGAAAATAAAGTATAACACGTCCAAAATTATTGTTCAGTTCTTTTTTCATATTCGTTTACACACTTGATTGATTGTAAGATGTAGCATCTGCCAAGATTTTGGTCGGTCGGCACACATTCCAAGCTAATCCAACAAAACTGTTTCAATTGGGGATGAGGGGCATATTGGTGCACAAGCTTTATGATAGTCAAATTTTAAGTTTTCGTCTTTGGTGTTGCTCCACTTCCAATAGGCTTGGATAATACCCTAACGGAGTCATGAAAGAACATGAGCATCACTCCATTGCTAGTGAGCCTAGTCAGTATTCCAGCGAGTTACTTGTATGACGTTTCTGCATAGGAAACCTTTCTCTTCTTTCACCTTATTTATTTATTTATTTATTTTGAAAATTTTCACATTTTCACTTTTCATTTTCATAACTGTGTTATGAAACCAGCTCACAAAAAAATAGAAAATATAGATGAACGCCTTAAAATTCAGTTTTTTCGAGGGGGAAACCTCCTTTGCATTATACAAATGAACAATTCTCGGATGACTCAAATGACAAGACCTCCTTTATATATATAGGAGTCTAAGGGGTCATAATATAATCAAAGCCGACATAACAATAATAATGTAAGGGCACAATAATAACAATAGTGGGCTTCTATGGGGCACAATAGTAACAATATTGGGACTACATGGGCACAAAAATATAATAAGGGGGTTGTACTATTAACAATAAGGGGTTACACTAGTAGTATAGGGACCTAACATGCCCCTCTCCTTCAAAAAGTGTTGTCCTCAACGCTTGAGTAGTTCTTGATGCTTCTGTATACAATTCATGTCCTCCCATGTTGAATCTTTAGCAAGTATGTTCTTCCACTTGATGAGATACTCTGAAATTGGTTGATTTCATAGCTATCAAGTTCTTGTTTCTATGAGTGCTCCAGGCTCCAATATGATTTTTCCTTCCTTGTCAAGTTCTGGAAATATTGTTTGAATTGGGATCTTCTGCAATTTTTGAATGAGTGGTCACACTTCTACATCCTTTTTCTATTCATCCCTTTCTTCATTTATCCAATCTGGCTGGATAATAGAAATAGCACAAAAAAATGCTTCCATATCTTCATCCTTTCTTGACAGTGCATCTGCCATAACATTTTTCTTCCCTTTTTTGTAGATGATTTCAAAGTCATAACCCAACATCTTCGTGACCCATTTTTGTTGCTCTTCAAACGATAATCTTTGTTCAAAAAATTATTTAATACTATCATGATCTGTTTTTACCTTGAAGCGTCTTCCCATTAGGTAGGGTTGACATTTCTTAAGTGCATGTAGTATTGCCAACATTTCCTTCTCATAAATAGCTTTGTGTAAATACTTTCTTTTTATTAGATGATTTTCGAAAGAAATAGGTCTTTCATCTTGCATTAAAATAGCACTAATTCCTTTTCCTAAAGCATCACATTCCATAATAAAGGTTTTTGTGAAGTCCGACATAGCTAAGACCGGTGCTTGGCACATTTCCTCTTTAAGATGTTCGAAGGCCTTTATTGCTTATGGAGTCCATGAAAATGCATATTTCTTCAATAATATTGTTAGAGGTGCTGCTATTCTCCCATAATACTTAACAAACTTGCGATAATACCTTGTCAACTCAAGAAATCCTCACAGATGCTTTATGGATGTGGGGATTTTCCATTCCTTAATGGCTTTAATTTTTCTAGGGTCTACCTTAACACCTTCATGAGATACAATATGACCCAGATATTCCACCTCTTGTATTCCAAAGAAAAATTTGGACATTTTTGCATATAATTGTTTCTCCTCTAATAGTTTGAGCACCCTGTCAACATGTTGAACATGATCCTTCCAAGACTTGCTGTAGATTAATATATCACCAAAAATTAGTAGCTCAAATTTTCTAAGGAAGGGTTTGAAAATGGAATTCATCAAACCTTGAAATGTAGAAGATGAATTTGTAAGGCCAAAAGGCATGACTAAAAATTCATAATGACCCTCATGAGTTATAAATGTTGTTTTCATAGAGTCTTGAGTGTTCATTCTGATTTTATGATATCCTGAACGAAGATCCAACTTGGTGAAGTAAATTGATCCATGCAATTCATCCAATAATTCATCAATGATAGGAATGGGAAATTTATCTTTAATAGTGAGCTTGTTGAGCTCCCTATAATTTAGACACATGCACCATGATCCACTCTTCTTGTGCATCAATACTACTGGAGCAAACAAAGAACTTTGATTAGGTTGAATTATACCATCCTCTAGCATTTCTACAACCATACGTTCAATTTCACTCTTTTTGGCATATGGATATCTGTAAGGCCTAATGTTTGGAGGAACACTTCCTAGAATGCAATGAATAGAATGATCATGATGACGAGCAAGTGGGAAGCCTTTGGGAGTCTCCAATACCTTGGAATGATTTTCCAAGACTTTTTGGAGATCTCGAGAAATAGATGATTTCGATGTGGGAACCTCTAGCAAACATAATTGTGAAATTACACCTCGTTTTTCTTTCTTTAGAATCTTTGTTAGTCTGTTAGATCTGATTATCTTTCTTGGTTTCTCTGTGATACCCCTTAATTCAACTTCTTTTCCTTCCAAAAATAATTTCATGAAAAGTTCTTGAAAATTAAGAGCTATTGTTCCTAGGGATTGTAGCCATTGAACTCCTAGTACAACATCAACACCACCCATTGGAATGTAAAGCATTGGGCTATTCAATACATATTCTCCCATGGATAACTTGATATTATGACACTTTCTAGAGCAATTTATGGTTCCTCCACTTGCAACCATCACTTGACACTATGTTGCTGGATATAGGAAGCAATTCAATTCCTTAGCTATCTTACAATGAATAAAATAATGTGTACTACCCAAATCAATTAACACTATTACCTTTCTCTTCTTGATATGTCCTTCTATCTTGATAGCTTGAGGAGTGGTAATTCTGGCCAATGCATTATAAGATATGGTCGGACTCATTTCTTCTTTCTCAATGTGATCTTTCACTTATTGAACCTTTTTCTTCTTGATATGTCCTTCTATCTTGAGAGTTTGGGGAGTGGTAATTCTTTCCAATGCTTTACAAGATATGTCCAGATTCATTTCTTATTTCTCTGGGGTTGGTTCCTGGTGTATATCCTCTTCTTTTGGTGTTTCTTGATCATTTTCTTCCTCCTCCTCATAATCTATGTAAAATTATTTCTTCTCAACACACTTATGACCTTTAGTGTATTTGCTATCACAAATGTAACAAAGTCCTTTTTTTGTTTTTTTTTTTCCAATTGTTGTCATGTAAACCTTGTAGGAGGTGGAAGGCTAGAAGAAAAAAACACTTCCATATTTATAGTTGTGAGTGGTAGGATTCCTCGTTTCATAATTTTGCTTTCAATTTTTTGGTCAACTTGAATGCCTTCTCCAATGAATCAGGTTCCCAAAGACGAACCTCATCTTGAATGTTATCATTTAAAGTCCCTATGAAGACATCGATCCTTTTCTTCTCTGGAATATCATTTACCCTTATATTCAATTTTTTGAAATCCTCAATGTGCTCTACTATTGAACCCTTTTGTTTGAGATTTATGAATTGGATAAAGAAGGTGTTACTCTTTGTATCCTCATAATGTGCGATCATTTCTTCTGCGAAAATTGACCACGTGACAAGTGCTTTACGAGGACACAACCCTTTATACCATTTAAATTGATCTGGTTCTAAATATGAAGATTCAATACATACCTTTTGTAACAGTTGCACCTCCTGTAGATCAAAACATTGCTCCATGTAGTATCCAATTTACTGGATCCTTGCCATCAAACTTCCTCATATTGCCTTTTCTTGATTTTAGGAGCTCAATCTTGAAATGATTGTAACTCTATAATTTTGGATTTTCTAGTTTTGAAATTGCAACCTGAAGTAGCTCTATGCATCCTATTTCTAATGCCACCAATTTGATTGAAATTGGATTCTCCAAGAAAGAGTTATGCAAAATCTCCAAAGATGACCTAATTATATACCTTTTCAGAAGAGCGAACTTGTATGAAATGCCACGTCATTGTTTTGACCTTCGGATTTGAAAAATATAAACAAGAAACTATAGTCCAACCTCTTTCTTCAAATTCTTACGAAATTTCAATTTGATGCACAGAGAGAAAGTTATGATGATTTTCCTAAGGTCACTTGTTTAAGATGTAATTTGGGAGTCTGAAGAAACTCTAACTTCATTAGATCATATATCTTAAAACATAACTATACAAGATTTGAAATTTGGACCCGAGGTTCAGATTGCTTTCTTCTCAAATGCTTTTTTTTTAGCTTCTGAAACTTTGTAGCAAACAAGCTATAGTGAAAATTCCACAATGACCTATATTAGATGAAATTTTGGAGCTTTCCAAAACCCTAACTTCCTCAGTTCATATCACCAAAAATATAGTGTGACAAGATCTTAAATTTGGACCTAGGGTTTAGCACAATTTCCTCTCTAATGGGTTTTTTCTTAGCTTCTAAAACATCACTGAAAAAAGTTATAGCGAAAATGCTACGATGACCTATTTGGAGCAGTGAAACACTAGAATCCAAAGGTCTGATACCAAATGTTATGAAACTAGCTCACAAAAAGATAGAAAATATAGATGAACACCTTAGAATTCAGCCTCTTCGAGGGAGTAACCTCCTTTACATTACACAAATGAACAATTCTTCGATGATTCAAATGACAAGACCTCCTTTCTATATATAGGAGTCTAAGGGGTCATAATATAATCAGAGCCGACATAACAATAATAATGTAAGGGCATAATAATAACAATAGTGGGCTTCTATGGGCATAATAATAACAATATGGGGACTACATCGGCACAAAAATATAATAATGTTGTTGCACTAATAACAATAAGGGGTTACACTATTAGTATAGGGACCTAACACTATGCATAGCAAGTCTTATTCATTTCAGAGGCGAAAGAGGGATCTTGACTTATTGAGATCATAAGAGGTTGTTCATTTAGAGAAGTGGTTTATATATACCTCTGACATGATTGTTAAGGTTCCCCCCCCATGTTACTCTACTTGACTGAGCTAGCAATGATTAATCCAAAATATCTAACTAGAGTAGGTGACACTAGTTAGTGCACAAGTATTGTGTTTTCACCAAGGTTCACTTCGAAAAGTACATATTTTCCATTGATGTATCATGGATTGAAGACAAAAAGTTATTCATGCAAAGGTAGGACGATAACCAAGTATTGATGATTGCACAAGTCCTATTGTACTTTACCCATCTTGTTTTAAGAGTCGCACATAGTTTAATGTAAAACTAACCTAAGAACGCGAATAAGAAAAATCAGAAGTAAGTGCATAAAAAAGGTGAGTAAGAAAACAAGTAGACAAGCAAACAAACATGCAAAGTAAGAAGAAAACATGCATGCAAGCAAACAAACCAAAAGAAAACACTTCTCCTACTCCTACGCTAATGGTGCATGAGTCTGCTCACATGAGGTGATACTTCCAATGGAACCACTGGCGCACTGGTCGACCCATGTTGGCGAAGGTATGGTTCGCGAACAACACAACTGTGCAAACCATCAAACATGAAAGATATAAAAATGAATATAAACACACTCTAAGTTTAAACGTGTCCATAGAACATAAGTGAGTGCAAGCACATGACATGTAATTTGTGGACTTACCATGATGTTGTGTGACATTGTGTGCATATTTTAACCATAAGCATACTATTTATTGTGCCATGCAAGCAAATGAAAGAAAAAAAGACAACTTGCATCATGCACATGTGTTTGCTATGTAAGATTCCTCCAATGCATGAGTGATGGGATCGTGTATTTCAAGTCGAGGAAGCATAATATGTGTGTGAGATTGATCTTTAATGCATGCAAATGAGTGATGAGGAGCCTCGGGTGTTTCAAAAATTTCCTAATCGGAAGTGAAACCAATCTCAGGACAGCAAGGGCCTGACATAACCATTAGCTCGGGCTAAAGTGCCTTGACAGTCTATGGGGTTTTGACTTCATCGATAGATAGATCATCATAAACAGGTGGCTTCAAAAAATCAACTTTTATAGAATCATTGCCATGATCGAATACGGGGGTAAATAGATCATAACAGCTACGATCAACAAAATCAATTATTTCATTAGCATCCTCATGATTTGATGAATCAAACAAAGGGGTAGATGAGAAGCAGAAAATTTCACCCTCTTTGTTTCTGGAAATGGTAGATGAAAAATCAAGTGGATTTTCAAAGAATTATTTGTCCTCTCCATTTTCAGATGATGGACTAACAACCAGTGCGTTCTGTGAATGATAAAAAATTGGTGCATCGATAGATGGAGATACACATTCAAAAGCATGGATGGAATAATAATCAAAGATGTTAGGGAAAAACGGAGGAGGATCGGGTAGAAGGGATTCATCCTTCACTAAGGGTTGATGCTCAAGCTCCCAGTCATACTCTTCATGAATGACAGTGCAGGTGCACTGTGCAACACCAACTCTATCGATTGCTTGATCCCGAATCACAACAAGTGTAGAGTCCAGAATGGAAGAACACAAGACAGTACAATCCAGAGGATCAACAGAACATGAATACAGAGGTTGAGGTAAAACATGCAAGTGACAAGTCAATGGCTTCGCAACCAAATCTGTATGAAAATTGAGAGAGGTGATGTTGGGAGGATGTGACAGTTGAAGGGATGTGTGTGCATGTTCTCTCACATCACTCTCGAGTGGTGGAGATGTTTGATGAGGGGACGGTACATAGTCACTTGTGGCAACAACGGTATCCATTTTTTATTGCGCAGGTCCATCAACAAAGCATGTTGAGTGAGGCTTGGGATTGAAATTGTTCTTAGGATTGACAGATTTGGTAAGAAAATATTCAAATCTATCCATGAGATACTAGAATTTCATCTCACTTTTAGGAGCTTGAAACTATAATACATGGAAGCAGTCCCAAAATTCCACAGGCAATTCTTGCGAGGCCTTTCGTTGTGCTAACAGTTTTTGGTCAAGAGGTTCTGTATCAAAATGATGGAAAGTAGATTCAATGAGATCAAAAAACTTCTTAAGTGAGTGCATGCTACCGTGAGGCAAAATCCAACACCATGTTATAGTCACTGCCACTTGCTCCTTCAAAGAGTGTACTAGCTCTGCACTATGGAGAAGCCAAGGCTCACTACAATACTCTCCAAGATTTCTCTAAGATACTCTATCGAAAGCTTGGTTGACCAAAAACCTCTAGAATGAGTTATGAGGTTCTATAGATAGAAAATGGTGGGGTGATCCTTGACATTCCCATTTGTGATTGTTCATCTACCCTAATGACTCTTTAACTACTCTATGACTATTACATTCAACTATCGACACTTGAACTTCCACTTAACAAGATGTTACATACAATCTGCACATGTACCCATGTGAGACAAAATAAGCTTGATCAAGCTATGCAAGACATCACTGTGACTCAGATAACTATGGGAAGACCAACTCTTTGACATCCTCATGATGGTCAATGGTGGCAAACTGATGCTAAACTTAGTAGTCCACGATGGTGTTCATGTACTTTGTGGTGACATCTTTATATAAATGAACTCTTGCCTCTGTTGCATTTGGGTACACTACTTTGGATTATCTATCCAACTCATTTGATAACATGAACATCATTGCCTTGAGTCTGGTGGGACTAGCGACATACTGATGCATGGTGTCTGCACTGATAGCCGAGTCAACGGTGGTGGCTATCCACATCAACTTGTCAAAGTATGAGTCCATCTCAAGTCAGACTTGACCATTTATCTTTACCTTGGTGAGTGTCCCAATAGATGGGATCACATGTGCACATAGAATAACATCCATGCTTCTGAACACCTGTGCAAGGGAATCCTGCAAAATAGTGATGAGTTGTGGGAGGTCTTCATAGTTTCAGATCTGACTCTGGATGCATGCCTTTAACTCAACCACCCTAGGATTCATCATCTTGGGCAAGCATAACGAGGCTCCCTTGTATCTCATTGTCCATGTTTGTCTGTGGTCTGCAGCAGTATGAGAGTTTGAAAAGGTATGTGCTGTCCTAGAACACTGCTGCTACCAACCATTGAGATGGACAACTTCCTTATGCACGGTAGCAAATCTGGAATACAACACCTTATGACTATCTCAAGGGATGATACTTCATCCAGTATCACCTTTTTCAATTCTTCTCAGGAAGATGGTATAACTAGTTCTCCTCCCTGCTTGGCTGTCTATAACTCCTTAGCAATTCACTCATTCTTTGCTATTAAGAAGTGGAAACTCAAGCTAGTGGCATCGACATATGCTCTCATAGCATTGGTTAATGCTACTGGATGCTGCTTCTTCACATCATATACAATCACTCATTCCTCAAACTATGCAGGAGATGTGTGGAAATCCGGAGTAGACACTCTCTACAATTACACAACTCTATGCTGCAACTCATCAAATGATATGTTGTGCATCTCTTCTTTCGGATTGTCTCCAAGGATCTCAGTATCTCCTTGGTTGCTCAGGACTTGCTCTACTTCCAGATCCGGTGAAGCCGATGGGTTGACCTCTTTATGGTAAGGCATGAGGTCGATGTCTTGCTCTAACTCTAGCCACTCCATCTCTCTATCCATCTGCTCAAGTGCTTGTTCAATCTCTTGAGTGAATTCCTACTTCTGTGACTTCTCACCCTATTTGCTTTGTGCCAGCTACTCAGATGAGTCAACTACCTATATGGGTGTAGTTTCATTTCTCTGTGCATGTTGTGCCCCCTACTATGTTTGTTCTTACTATGCTTACTTCTCCTGTCTGTGCAACTTCTATTCTTTCCAGAGTTTCTCCTTCAATTCATTCAACTCCTTCACTCTTTCCTCCATCCTCTATTTTTCTCTCTACCTTTGTGCAGTCCTCTTGTCGTGCCATTTCCTCTTTGCCTTTTTCTCCAAAGCTACTTTCTCCACAAGTCGTTCTAATCTGAACTTGCAGCTTTGTTCTACCTCTACATTTCCAACAAACTTTCTCTTGCCTTTTTCACACGCATGTATGTTTCTCTCTGCAGTCGCTAGTACTATTTCTCTCCTAGATGTTGCTTCGCTAACCATTCCATAATGATTCTGACCAGTTCATTGGGCCTGGAGAAGCTATGAAAATATCTCCATGGGTCTTCCTTAGCTCAATGACATGCCTTGTGGATCTAATGGAATTGTACTCTCACGTAGTGATCCTTCAAGAAACAATGTAGGTTGTACGGATTGAAGCTTCTAGTCCTGAAAGTAAATATTTTTAACTCTTTTCTCTCGACATCTAGATGCTTGATATTCCATATCTGATACAACCTAATCCAAAATGGAAGGGTGAGTTAGGGCGCCTTCTTCTTCTGATGCAGTCTAGCTGACAGTCTTGTCGCGATGTGGTACAACACTTCTTGCATGATGAGATTGTCCATGGAAAACTTTTGTAAAACATGCAGAGGATTCTATGCGTTGTACATCTGTATGAAGGTTCCAAATGGTGGGGCATACCAATCCGCTATGTCAATTAGTGCCTCCATTTCTACCTTCAACATGCAAAGTGGATCCTACTAAAATATCATCTTGTACACTAGGGTGACAAAATGGTCTGACAACTATGTGATTACTCCTCAGAAGTTGCATTCAGAAAACAATCTACAATAAGTGCTCACAGAGGTTTCTGCTAATGTCCATGCCTAGTTCAAGCCTGGAAACTACTGACGGGCACATATTGCATCCAAGATGTATTCAGACATACAAATTTCCACTTACTGACCTTTGGGCATGGTCCGAGCTCCTGTTACCTATTCCTTTAGCCTATGAGCCAACATGTTGGATTAGTTTCATGCTTTGCCTTCATTGGCTAGTTAGTTTGATTTGATCAACCAACTCTGCAAGAAGGTCTTCGTGCTCTCTTGGTTGTACAAGTGACCAAGTAATGATATGAAAACATGACCAAGTACCGATATTCCCTCTGCAATATCTTCATCTTATAAATCTTGTTGGGTGTTGGCCTAAACATGGCTGGCTCCTCGCCGAGTTCTTCAAGATATCCTTGGAGTTAGAATTGTTGCTGGGTATGCTGAAGGGTGTCTCCATGGTGATCACTAGCTTCAAAAATTGGTACATCTGCTGATAGTCCTCTGCCCTGTAGGTAGAAATTTCTGTCCTGCTGACACTACTTAACACCATTGTCTCTGGATAAGTGTGTGATATGATCCAATGTATCATGTCCATGCATGGGAACATGGGAAACCTTCATGCAATCCGGTGCAAGCTGAATTTTTGAATGTTCACATAGAATTTGCAGTCTTTAAGATCTTCTCCAAATGTGCCTAAGAATTTACCATTGATCTTATGCAATTTCATTTTGATGTCTTTATCTACGATCATCTTGGTGTGTTTGTAAATCATCAAACTCATAGACACTCATTGAACTGCTTCTCAAGTTGCACTTTCGTCGGTGTCCTTTGACCCTGCTCTCTTGGAGGCCATTGATCCTAAACTGTTGAGAGATGGAATGAACACCTACTATATTTGGAGACATGGTGACACAAATGTTAGGGAATCTATTAGTTAAAACCAAAGAAAACTTGAAGACTCACATGGAACATACCCAAGAGACTATTGGCAAGTATTGCACAATTTTCACTGGGAGGCCAAGAGACTAACTGTTGAAACTACACAATGGGAAGTATGGATTGTCGAGAGGTTAGTTAACTACTAGGAATGCACAATGTACAGTCTAGAATGGCTTCCTAGGTGTTGATATTGCGTAAAGCGGACTTACCTAGAAATAGCTAAGTTGGATGTGCCAAATACTCCTGGATGTGTTGTGGGATGTTAGAGCTCCAATATTGATGTGAAGAATGAGCTCTAAAGCGTCGAATAAATAATTTTTACACTTATGATGCGGATGCCACGAATCTAGGAAAAATTGACACTTGGAGGGAAGTTTCTAAAATGATCTTTCCATGTAACCTCTAGCAGCTAAAAATAGATCCCAAAAATCTAGAGATTCTTTTTTCATGTTACTTTTTTCTATTTCGAGAAAAAGAAGCACAGGCATGAAAGTCAATTTTGTTGAGTCCCGAGTGGAACTGGTCCACCTAAAGGCACATGCAACATCATGCTTGACTAAGAGAGAATTTTGCGCAATTTCTGGGAGGAGATGGGTTGGTTGTCCAAAGGGATTGCACAATTTTTGGGAGGAGCATGTGACTGTTGCCTAGAATTGTGCAATTTATAGGCTGAGATGCAGTGCTAAACCAAATTACACAATTTTCTAGAGGAAGCCAATCTGACTGCATTGCGCAATTTCTGGGCCCAGCAAGCTGCCCAACATATTTGCGCAATTTCTGGAGGGAAAGCTAGTTCCCCTCCAGAATTGAACTATTTTCGGAGGGAGGCGCTCCTCCAAAAAATGTCTTAAGTCTGGAGTGGTAGCCTGTGAGGGTGGTGAATCAGATTAACATGCACAGCCTGGCAAGCTGCTAAAAAATCAATGAAGCCTATGTACTTGAAAGTGCAAGACATGCTGCTAGGATGGTTGGTAGGGAGGCTCCAAAATGAAGCTAAGGTAAAATTTTAGAGGATGGTTGTAGCTGCTACAATAAAACTCTATGAATAATATTATAACCTAGGAATATTAACACTTAGAGTGACCAACTTAAGAGATCAGTAATATAAACCCAAGGGATTAAAACTAAAAACCCAAGGGATTAATACTAAAAATCCAAGGGAATAATATTAAACCCAACGGATTAATATTATAAACCCAAGGTATATAAACCTTAAGATAAATATTATAAATCCATATAGTAAATATGGTTTAACATAGTTTACCATGCTTCATTTTCATATTGACATAATATTTGTAACAATGGGACGTTGGACCATGATTGATTTTCATATCGAGAAAACCCTATGATAAATCATAAGATAAATATTATAAACCAAGGTATATAAACCTTATGCTAAATATTATAAACGCTAAAGTAAACATGGCTGACGATGGTTGAACATTATTGTTTTACATATTGAGAAAATCTTTGTCACAATACGATGTTGGACCATGGCTCAACATTGTTTTCCATGATTAAATTTTAGATTGAGTCAATATTTTCACAATGCAACATCAGACCATGGTTAACCATGGACGACCATGGTTGACCAAGGTTGATTTTCATATTGAGATATATTTGTAATAATATTACTTTGCACCATGGTAAACCATGATTAATCATAGTTGATGATGATTGACAATGGCTTTCCATGGTTTATTTTCATATTGAGACAATATTTGTCACAATGTGATGTTGGACCATATTTTCCCTTGATTATAAACCTAATGATTTGTATTAACCCAAGGAATGATATTATAAACCCTATGAATAATATTTACCCTAAGAATATGAACCCATATAATAATAAACCCAAGGGACTGATATTATAAACTCAAGGGAATAATAAACCCAAGGGATTAATACTAAAAACCCAAGGGATTATAAAACCAAAGGAATAATATTAAACCCAAGGGATTAATATTATAAAATCAAGGCATATAAACCCTAAGATAAATATTGTAAATGCTAAAATAAACATGGTTGACCATGGTTTACAACAATTGATTTTTACATTCACACAATATTTGTAACAATGCGAAGTTGGACCATCGTTGACCATCGTTGTGAAAATGTGACGTTGGACCATGAGACAATCTTTAACACAATGTGACCATGGTTTACCATGATTGACCATGTTTTTTTTTCATATTGAGAAAATCTTTCTTGTAATGCGATGTTGGACCATGATTGACCATGATAGACCATGGTTGACAATGATTTTCCATTGTTGTTAATGGTTTACATTTTTTGCCTTGATGACAATTGAGAATAGTTTGCCATGGTTGATTTTTATATTGATATAATCTTTGTCATCATGTGACATTGGACCATGGTTGATCATGGTTGAACATGATTATAATCCCAAGGGATTTATAATAAACACAAGGATTAATATTATAAACCCTATGAATAATATTATACCCTAGGAATATGAACCCTTAGATTAAGAAACCTAAGGGATCTATATTCTAAACCCAATGGATTATAATAAACCTAAGAGGTTAATACTAAAATCCCAATGGAATAACGTTAAACCTAAGGGATTAATATTATAAACCCAAGATATGTATACCCTAAGATAAATATTATAAACCCTAAAACAAACATGGTCTACCATAGTTTACCATATTGATTTTAATATTGAGACAACCTTTGTCACATTGTGAGGTCGGACCATGGTTGACCATGATTTAAGATGGTTTATTTTCATATTGAGACATTCTTTTTCACGATGTGACATTGAACCATGGTTGACCATGGTTGATGATGGTTGACAATGCTTGAACATGGTTTATTTTCATATTGAAACAATCTTTGTTACAATGTGACATTGGACCATGGTTGACCATCATTATAAAACCAAATTCTTTATATTAAACCCAAGGAAAAATATTATAAAAACTATGAATAATATTATACCCTAGGAATGAACATTTAGATTAATAAACCCAAGGGATTATAAACCCAAAGAAATAATAATAAATGCAAGGGAAGAGTAATATAAACCCGATGTACATAAACCCTAAGATAAATATTATAAACTGTAAAATAATCATGGTTGACCAAGGTTTATTTTCATACTGAGGTAATATTTTTCATAATGCAACATTGGACCATGGTTTCCCGTGGTTGATTTTCATATTTCAAAAATATTTGTTAGAATGTGACATTAGAACATGGTTGACCATGATTGACCATGGTTGATGACAGCTGACCATGGTTGACCATGGTTGACGATAGTTGACAATGCTTGACCATGGTTGTTTTCATATTGAGACAATCTTTGTCATAATGAGACATTAGATCATGGTTGACCATGATTTATTTTCATATCGACACAAACTTTCTCAGAATGCGACGTTGGACAATTGTTGATTTTTATATTGAAAACATCTTTATCATAATGTGGCATTGGATAATGGTTTACCATGGTTATAAACCCAAGGTATTTAAATTGAACCCAAGGATTAATATTATAAACCCAATGAATAATATTATACCCTAGGAATATGAACCCTTAGATTATTAAACCCAAGGGATTGATATTGCAAACCCAACAGAATAATAAACCAAACAGATTAATGCTAAAGTCCCAATGGATTATAAACCCAAGGGAATAATATTATACTCAAGGCATTATTATTATAAACCCAAGGTAAGATAAATATTATAAATCCTAAAATAAACATGGTTGACCATGACTTGTCAACATTGATTTTCATATTGAAACAATTTTTGTCACATTGTGATGTTGGACCATGGTTGACCATCATTATAAACCCAAGGTATTTATATTAAACCCAATGATAGATATTATAAATCCTATGAATAATGTTATACCAGAGGAATATGAACCCATAGATTATTAAACATAGGAGATTGACATTATAAACCCAAGGGGTTATTACTAAAACCCCAAGGGATTATAAACCCAAGGGAATAATATTAAACTCAAGGGATTATAAACTCAAGGAAATAACATTAAACATAAGGAATTAATATCATAAACCCAAAGTATATAAACCATAAAATAAACATGGTGGAACATGGTTGATTTTCATATTTATATGCAATATTTGTCACAATGTGATGTTGGACCATGGTTGACCATGGTTGATTTTCTTATTGAGACAATCATTGTCACATTGTGAAATTGGACCATGGTTTACCATTATTTATCTTTGTTGATGATGGTTGGCAATGGTTCACCATTGTTGATAATTGTTTACCATTGTGAATCATGGCTGACGATGGTTGACAATTGTTGACCATGGTTGATTTTCATATTCAAGCAATCTTTGTTACAGTGTGAAATTGGACCATGGTTCACCATGATTATAAACCCAGGGTATTTTTATTAAACCTAAGGATTAATATCATACAAATTATGAATAACATTATACCTTAGGAATATGAACCCTTAAATTAGCTTTTTTTTTGCTTAAGCAAGCTTCGTGCCTTCTATTTCATTAAAAGAAGCATAATTTACAAAATTTACACCAAGCCACCAAACTCAGTGGTCTTAGGCTTGCAAGGAGCTAGCTAGATAGAAGCTAAGCCCTTGAACTCCAAAAAATACACTCCCAAACCATTTTGAGAACATACAAAAATAAACAACGAGGATCACAGGTTCCAAGAACCCTCCCCACAAAAGCAGCACCATCAATAACCTAATCCTGCCTATGAATCTCTACCGTCCAATATTCTTATGGATACCAACACCTGAGATCCATTTTAACCTAAGAAGAAACCCGATCGATAACCCACGAACCCCACCAAACCACACGATCAAACTTGATCGTTGATCAGCTTAATCCCATCAGACGGCTAAGTAGCACATCATTTGGCTGAAGTGATCACACGTTAGTGTGCAATGAGAGTGGTTTTTAGGCCCGACCCTTATCAACACGTCAAGATTTGAATGGAATCGCTGCCCAAAATTCCAAACTACCTTCCGTATATAAGCGGTGTGATCGCATCTAAACTACTTTGGAAGCAGTTTTGTGTCCCGCCACTAAAAATTGAGAAAATTTTCCCACCGTCTTTTGTTACTTTCCACCTCCCTTCTGATCGAGATAACCTTGAACCCAACTCTGGGGTTATGTAGGGAAGAGATTCCTACAGTGGCTAAGGCCAACCCTGACCAGTCTTCCACCATAGGCTTGTTAGACCAAGAAAGTGAATCTTGCCAAAATCTGATCATTGTGAATTAGCTTCCTGAGTTTTGTTCCTATACACTTCTTTGTCCTCTTCCTCTTGGTTATGGAAAATTTCTTTTAGGTTTCTCAGTGACATTGTGAGCCAATCCATCGAAATTCTTCTATCCTTACAGCTGACACCTTGGTTGGCAAGAATATCAGCGAACTTGTTGGCCTTTCGTCGCACATGGATGAATCTAAGAGTATGCAGTTCCTGAAGATGTCCCTGAATTTTATGGAGAACCCGTACTAGCCTCCAATGTTTTGTAACTTTCTTCGGCCCTGTTCCATGACTGATTCTCTTGGCCGCATTGATGACTAACTATGAATCAGCTTCTATTATTACATTTTGGCAATTGTTCTGTTTCAAAAATTCTAAACCTTTTTCTAATGCTATTAATTCCACCATGTTGTTGGTGGCTTTTCCTAGATGACCATAGAAGAGGGAGATGATGCTTCCGTTTTCATCCCTAAGAACCCCTCTAAAGCCTGCCATGCCAGGGTTGCCCTTTGATGCCCCATCAATATTATACTTTAAAAAGCCTTCCGAGGGCGGATTCCAAAAATCCTTAACCGGTTCCCTCATGTTTATTTTCCTGTCTCTACCTTGTGGACTAAGTCTCTGCATGTCTAATTGCCTGAGAATTGATAACTCTGCTTCTAAAGGAGGATTTTTGGGGAGATCCCTAACTGTAGTGTTGACTATCTCCTTGAGCTGTTTTGAGATTAGCTCCAACAAGCGAAGAGAGGAACTCTTCTCTTCTTTGAAGATTCTTCTGTTTCTTTCTTTCCACACATTCCATATGATGAAACTAGGCAATAGAGCCCAGGTAGAGTTAAGAGCTTCATAATCCGAAAATTTATTCCTCTAATTGTTCAGGGTTTTAGTGATGTTTCCTTTGTCTCTATCAAATTGTTTGAAGATGGTGGAAAAAAAATCCCATAACCTGGAGGTGAAAATGCATATGTTGAGAAGATGTTCAATGGTCTCCTCTTGGACTTCGCAGAGCTGGCATCTGGATGGTCCCAGCATACCTCTCTTCCTGATGTTATCCCAGGTTAAGATTTTCCTATGGTGAACCAACCACAAAAAGAGTTTGATCTTCATACAGCCCTTGTGTCTCCATAGCTTCTGCCAAGTTCTATCCATTGCTTGGGATTCCTGCCCAAGGAAAATACCTTTTGCTTCCTTAATGTTGAATTTTCCCTCTTTGTTGACACCCCATCTTAGTTTATCCTTCTCTTCAGTAACTAAAATCATCCTCTGATCTAACAACCTCTTAAGGGTCTCTGCTCTACTGTTCAGGGTCTTATTCTCTCTGCCCTCTATTTTTTTCCATGTTCTTCATTTTTCTATATTGTGAGAATGCTCCCAAATATCCTTTACTTTCACTAATCCTTGGTATTCTGTCTCTTGTTTGAGGCCCAAAAATCCCTCTCTCAAAAGATTTGGTTCTTGTTGCCATTTATCCTCCCAGAATAGTGCCATATCTCCATCTCTGATTTCTTAGAAACTTTTTTTTTGGACAACCTCTCTGTTCTCCCAAGCCTTGTTCCATATGGGAGATCCCTTTATGTTTCCAGACATTCTGATGAGATCATGAGAAAGCCAGTCACTGGCATATTTTTCCTATTTCCCATTGAGCCTTAGGATCCTTAGCCCACCTCCACCAAAGTTTGGTCCCTAGAACCTTACTTAGAATCTCAATATCATCCAATCCTAGGCCTGCTTGGTTCTTGGGTTTACAAATATTATCCCATGCTACTAAAGCCCATTTTTTCCTTGTTTCCTCTTTGCCCCAGAGAAAATATCTTTGGATGTTTCTAAATTTCTGTAAAACTCCTTTTGGAGCTAGGAGAGCAGATAACATGAAGACAGGGATAGCTTGGAGCACTGCCTTCGTGATAACTAGTCGACCTACCAGATTTAGAGACCTGTTTGCCCACTTTCTAACCTTATCTTACATCCTAATTATTAACGGTTCCCATATGCTTTTGTGCATAGGTTTAGCCGTTAGAGGAACTCCCAAATACTTAGAGGGGAGAGACTCTCTATGAAATCCAAGGATTCTGGAGACATTTCTCTGGATGGCTATATGTGTATTAAAGAAAAATATTTTTGACTTGGAAAGATTCACTTCCATACCTGATGCCAAAGCAAAGTCTTTCAAAATCTGTTTGTATGCTAGCGCTTCCTTGACCGTGGGAATTCCCTGTAGCATGGTATCATCTACAAACTATTGATGAGTTAGAACTTGACCACTCTTCGAAAGTTGGAGTCCTTGAATTTTTCTGGTTGCTCTAGCATGCTTAATGGACACCCCCAGCCCTTCCATCATGAGGATGAAGAGAAAAGGAGAGAGTGGATCTCCCTATCCGAGTCCTCTAGAAGGAAGAAAAATACCAGAGGGAGAGCCATTAATTATAATTGAAAAGTTGGAGGAAGTCACCAGGGCCATTACCCATCTGATTCAATTATGATCAAAACCAATTGTTGCAAGCACTTTCTTGATATATGTCCAATTCATTTTATTGCATGCTTTGGCTATGTCCAATTGCATTATCATACCCAATTTCCTTTCACTAGTTAATGAGTGAACCACCTCGTGAGCTTGTATGATGTTACCTAGAAGTTGTCTGCCTTCCAGAAAACTTTATTGTTTACCCGAAACCAGCGAAGGCAATAAAGGTTTGAGTTTGTTGGCCACAACCTTGGAAATTATCTTATAAACAACATTACATAAAGTGATGGGTCTATACCTTTCAGGAGTTTGGGCATTATCCTTCTTTGGAATTAGGGAAATAAAGGAGGTATTTAGATCTTTCAAAACAGTTCTATTCATCCTGGAGTCTTCCACTACCATTACAATATCCTTTTCGACAATTTTCCAACAAGCTTTGAAAAAACCTACATTGAAACCATCCGGACCTGGAGCCTTACCATTTTGCATTTGCTTGAGGACCTCACTGACCTCCTTTTCAGTTATAGGTCTATGTAGATTACAGTTATCCTCTCTGGATACCAACTTGGGGATATTCTTAATGAGGTCTTAATGAAAGGAACCCTGTCTAAAGTGTTTTCCTGAGCAATACCTCAGAAATGCTTAACTAACACTGCTTCTATCTCCTCATGAGATTGATGTATCTTCCAAGCCGCGTCCTTGATCAAAGAGATTCTCTTGTGAGTCTTATTGTTATCGTGGATTTATGGAAAAATTTAGTATTTTGCGCTACTTCTTTTAGCCATTGAACTCTTGACTTTAGTTTCTAAAGAATTTCCTCTTGATTGCATAACTTTTCCCATTCTTGGTGATGTTTCTCTACTTGTTCATTTTTGTCCTTGTCAAAGCCTTCCTTGATCAAAGCTTGGTTGAGCTCCATGATTTTATTTTCTACCACTTTCTTTCCTACAAAAATATTTCCAAATTCATTCGTATTCCAGGCTTTAAGCTTCAGTTTGATGTTCTTTAATCTTTTGTGAAGCTGGAGCATTGTTGATCCTTGAGTTTTCAAATCCTTTGCTGACCAATCTTCAATGTTGCTGATAAAATATGGGTGAGAAAGCCACATATTTTCAAATCTGAAAGGTCTATTTCTTGGGGTGCCTATGCCCTTGATTTCCATTTGAACTGGCAAGTGATCTAAACCTCCAAAGGGAAGGATTCCTACTATTATTTCCTTGTCTATAAGCATGAGATCCTCAAAGATCATGAATCTATCTAACTTGGAGGCTAACTGTGAGTCCCCTCCTCTTTTATTGTTCCATGTACAGAGGCCATTGTTTGTCTCAATATCAACAAGCTTCATGATTTCTGAAAATATTTGGAAGGCTAATGAATCTTTATTTAGAACTCTTGTACCCCCTTTTTCTCTGAGAGAGATCTAATCATATTGAAGTCTCCTCCTAGGACCCAAGGTAGTCCTGCATGTCTGACTCGTAGATCCACCAAGGAATCTATGAACCTGATTTTATCATCTAACCTTTGAGGGCCATAAATATTCATGACTAGATAAGTGTCCCTGTCTCCTACTCACTGTATAACAACTAATAAATAATTCCTTGATGCCCCCGCATCAATTATTCCAATTTTTTAGGGATTCCAAAGTGTGAGGATACCCCCTACTGTATTTTCTACTTTAACTTCTAGAAACTCAAATGTAGTGAGCCATTTACTATGGATTTGCCTTAATTTATGAATGGAGCATTTTGTCTCTTGAACAAAAATTATATCCGGAGTTGCCTGTTTCATTCTATTATTCATCATTCTCTATTTTCTCTTGCTACCAATACCTCTAATATTCCAAGCTGTGAACTTCATAATTAAATATTGGTAAAGGAATAACTGGTTAGGTCTTTCATCTTACCTGAATCCACCATAAGCTTTCCACATTCCATTAGTAGCTAGTTTTGTTTTTTCTTGCCTCTTTTTTTCCCTGGATTTCTTAGTGTTAACCCCAGAGTCATTTTTACTGCTTTCACCTCATCATTGCTCTATCTTTTAGTGTTGTTTACTCCCTCTGAATCCTTTGCATGTGTTTTACGTAAGAATAGCTACTGTATTCGATTGACCTCTTCTTGAGGTAGTGATTCTACCCCGCCAGTTGTTCCCTGAGCCAAGAACCCTTCGAGATCTAGGTTTTCTCTGTCAAGAATCTCCTGTAGCTCATTTTCCTCCATGTCCATTTCACTCTGGGTCATTTCCTGATCCATTTCCAGCTCTGATTCATTCAGCATGATCCCCTTCTGTTTTTCATCTTCTTATATCTGATCTCTTTCTTTTTCTTTTTCCTTCTTCCTGTAATCTTCATTCTTTGCTTGATCTTTTACTAATATTTCTTCATCCTCTTCAAGAACTTGGAACTAGTTTTGACTACCATTTGCCCTTCAGCTTGGTTTTGCTTTGGCTCTTTTTTTTTGCTTTTCCCTTTATGAACTACTTTGCGAAAGCTATTTTTATCTTTCATTGTAACTGTTTTTCTTTTGTTCTTTGCTTTACTGAGGGGGCAGTCTCTTAGAAGGTTCCCATGTTCATGGCATTTGCAACATCTAAATGGAATATGTTTATAGTCGACTGCTTTCACCCATTCCTCATCAAAAACCTCCAAGATGACTTCATCTGGAAGAGCTTCAGATAGGTCCATCTACACACAAATCCTAGAAAAAGAGGTGTATTTTCCCCTCCTTGTGGCTTTAGAAGTTTTTATAAACCGACCTAATTTATTGCCTATAGCTACAAGGGATTCAGTTTGCTAATAGTCAAGAGGTAGAGAGTAGAGTCTTACCCAAACCAGAACTGAAGTAAAAGTTTCCTACTCTGGAACGAAGTTCAACATCCATGGCCACATATAGAGCCCTGCTGCTGCATAGAAGTAGGGCCCACCTTCAAACACTTTGTCTTTATCTTCAATGTTAGTGAACACCACAGTAAAGAAACCTTTGGACCCCAGATGTAGATCAATGCTACCTTTGGGTTTCCAGTGGTATCTTATCCATGTTTGTAAAGCTTTTTTAGTGGGCCATAGCCCCATGAATTTGCATATGATTTCATAAGTCCGCATGTGTTCTCTGTGCTCCTACAACGCTAGATCATTTAAAACTACTCTAGGAGTAATTTCAGCTGTGGGTTTGCATTGACCCTTCTGATTTTTGTCTTTTGTTCCCTGTATTTTGTCATTTTCTTCCTTCTCTTATGTGCCATCCTTCTCCTTCTATTTGGTACTTTCTGATTCATCCTCCCTTTTTTTTCTTCTTTCCACCACATCACCTTTTCCTTTCTCCAGAGGCTTCTTACCCTTGTTGGCCACTGCTTCCTTGTAGGAGGGAGTGGAGCTCCCTCCTCTACGCCGATCGATGGAGAGAAACCCACAACAGTTGACAGAAACCCTAGTCACCTTCGCTTCGTGCCTCAGAAAATGAAGTGACGAACCCTTAGATTAATAAAACCAAGGGATTGATATTATAAACCTGAGGGAATAATAAACCCAAGAGGTTAATACTAAAACCCAAAGGGATTATAAACCCAAGGGAATAATTTTAAACCCAAGATATTAATATTATAAATCCAAGGTATATAAACCCTAAGATAAATATTTCAAACCCTAAAATAAACATGGTTGACCATGGTTGATTTTCATATTGAAACAATATTTTCCATAATGCGACATTAGATCATGGTTGATCATAGTTGACTATGTTTTTTTTCGTATTGAGACAATCTTTGTCACAATGTGACATTAGACCATGGTTGACCATGATTAGGCATGGTTGATGATGGTTGACAATGGTTAATCATAATTTAATTTCATATCAAGACAATCTTTGTCATAATGCGACATTGGACCATTGTTGATCTTCATATTGAGAAAAGTTTGATCACAATGTGACATTGAACCATGGTTTACCATGATTATAAACCCAACGGATTTATATTGAATCCAAGAATTAATATTATATACCTTACGAATAATATAATACCTTAATAATATCAATCCATAGATTAATAAACCCAAGGGATTGGTGTTATAAACCTAAGGGAATAATAAATCCAAGGGATTAATTATAAAACCCAAGGGAATAATATTAAACTGAATCAATATTATTATAAACAAAAGGTATATAAACCCTAAGATAAATTTTATAAATCTTTAAATAAAAGTGGTTGACCATGGTCTACCATTTTTTATTTTCATATTGATATAATCTTTGTCACAATGTAAGGTTGGGCCATGGTTGACCATTGTTGATTTTCATATTGAAACAATATTTGTTACAATGTGACAATTGACAAAGGTTGACCATGACTAGCCATGGTTGACAATGGTTGACCATAGTTTATTTTCATATTGAGACGATGTTTGTCATAATGTATCATTGGACCATCGTTACCATGTTTGACCATCATTATAAACCAAGAGATTTATATGAAACCCAAGGATTAATATTATAAACCCTATGAATAATATTATACCCTAGGGATGTGAACCCCTAGATTAATAAACCCAAGGGATTGAGACTATAAACCTAAGAGAATAATAAACAAAAGGGATTAATATTAAAATCCCAAGGACTTATAAATCTGAGGGAATAATATTAAACCTAAGGGAATAATATTATAAAATTAAGGTATATGAACCCTAAGATAAATATTATAACCCTAAAATAAACATTTTTGAACATATTTTACCATGGTTTATTTTCATATTGAGACAATCACCTTCCTAATGTGAGATTGGAGCATGGTTGACAATGGTTGACTAAAACCCCAAAGGATTATAAACCCAAGGGAATAAAATTAAACCCAAGGGATTAATATTATAAACCCAAGGTATATAGATCTTATGATAAATATTATGAACCCTAAAATAAACATGGTTGTCGATGGTTTACCATTGTTGATTTTCATATTGTGATACTCTTTGTAACAATTTGATATTGAACCGTGGTTGATTTTCATATTGAGATAATCCTTGTCCAGATGTGTCAATGGACCATGGTTACCATGATTGACCATGGCTGACAATGGTTGACCATAGCTTATTTTCATATTGAGACAATCTTTGTGACAATGCGACATTGGACTATGGTTGGCAATGATTGATTTTCATATCAAGAGAATATTTGTCACAATACATCATTGGACCATGGCTAATTTTCATATTTAGAAAATCTTTGTCACAATGTGATTTTGGATTGTGGTTGACCATGATCAACCATGATTATAAACCCAAAGGATTTATATTGAACCTAAGGATTAATATTATAAACCCTATGAATGATATTATACCCTAGGAATATGAACCCTTAGATTAAGAAACCCAAGGAATTGATATTACAAACTAAAGGGAATAATAAACCCTAGGTATTTATAGTAAAAACAAAAGAGATTATAAAACTAAAGCAAATATATTAACCCCAACAGATTAATTTTATAAACCCAAGGTAAGTTAACCCTAAGATAAATATTATAAACCATAAAATAAACATAGTTTACCATCATATTAAGACAATCTTGGTCACAAAGTGATGTTGGACCATGGTTGATTTTCACATTGAGATAATCTTTGCGACAATGTGGCAATAGACCATGATTGACCATGATTGATGATGGTTTACAATGGTTGACCATGTTTGATTTTCATATTGAGCCAATCTTTGTCACAATGTGGCATTGGACCATGGTATACCATGGCTTACTATGATTATAAACCAAATGGATTTATATTAAACCTAAGGATTAATATGATAAACCCTATGGATAATATTATACCCTAGGAAAATGGACCCTTAGATTAATAAACTCAAGGGATTGATATTATAAACCCAAGGGAAGGGATTAATATTATAAATCGTAGGTATAAAAACCCTACGATAAATATTATAAACCATAAAATAAGCATGGTTGAACAAGGTCGTGGTGAATATTTGTCACAATGTGACATTTGACCATGGTCGACCATAGTTGACTAAAAATGCAAGGGATTGTAGATCGAAGGGAATAATATTAAACCCAAGGTATTAATATTATAAACCCAAGGTATTTAAAATCTAAATTAGATAATATAAACTGTAAAATAAATATAGTTGACCATTCTTTACCATGATAGATTTTCATATTGAGGCAATCTTTATCACGATCTGACGTTGGACATTTTTTACCATGGTTGATTTTTATAGAGACAATCTTTGACACAATGCGACATTGGACCATGGTTGACCATGATTGACCATGATTAATAATGATTGAAAATGGTTGACCATGGTTGATTTTCATATTGAGACAATTGTTTCTTAATTTGACATTGGACCATGATTGACCACAACTGATCATTATTGATTTTTCATATTGAGACAATATTTTTTGGAGTGTTACATTACACCATGGATGCTTTTCATATTGAGAAAATATTTGTCACATTGTGATATTGGACAATGCTTGATCTTGCTTATAAATCCAAGGGATTCATATTTACCCTAAGATTAATATTATAAACCATATTACTAATATCTTACCCTAGGAATATTAACCCTTAGAATATTAAAACAGAGGGATTGATATTATAAATCCAGGGGAATAATAAACCCAAGGGATTAAAATTAAAAATCCAAGGAAAAAATATTAAAGCCAGGGGATTAATATTATAAACCCAAAGTATATAAAACCTAAGATAAATATTATAAACCATAAACTAAACATAGTTGACCATGGTTTACCATTGTTGATTTTCATATTGAGACAATCTTCGTCACAATGCAATGTTGAACCATGGTTGATTTTCTTATTGAGACAATCTTTGTCAAAATGAGACATTCAGCCATGGTTGATAATGATTGACCATGGTTAATGATGGTAGACAATTCTTGACCATGGTTGATTTTCATATTGAGACAATCTTTGTCACAATGTGATGTTAGACCATGGTTGACCATGATTATCAACCCAATGGATTTATATTAAACTCAAGGATTAATATTATAAATCCTATGAATAGTATTATACCGTGAGACCTTAGATTAATAAATCCAAGGGATTGATATTATAAACATAATCGAATAATAAGGACAAGGGATTAATACTTAAAATATAAGTGATTATAAACCCAAGGGATTAATATTATAAACCCAAGTTATATAAATCTTAGGATAAATACTATAAACCCTAAAATAAACATGGTTGACCATAGTTGATTTTCATATTGAGACAATCTTAGCCACAGTTAACCATAATTGTCATTAATTATTATTTAATTAATAATGATAATTAATAATAATTATTTATTACTCTCGTAAATAATATTTAATTATTAATTAATTAATTAAACTTTTCTCCTTCCGTTCAAATGGTCACCATTGATACAAGTTGAGAGAATTGAACTTATCAACATTGATACAAGTTTAGATACCTAATGGACATCCAAAATGTTAGCAATGAAACAAAACTATCAAATGTTGAATCCAATTATGTTTAATATCCTTCTTTGTATAATAAGGAAAACATAAAAACCATGCCTAATATGCTCATACAATGGTGCATTATAAATAGTATATACAACCAAAAAGATTAGTATTATAAATGCATCTCTTTATAATATGAACATAAAGATGGAAATTATATTAATTTGTGAAATTGAAACAACCAAAAAGATCAGTATTATAAATGCATCTCTTTATAATATGTACATAAAGATGGAAATTATATTATAACATAACGATGGAAATTGACAAACTAATTGTCTATTAATCAAAGTCCTCGAAGGTATAAAGTACACTAGACACTAATACAAAAAGTTTTAAAACCTTCTTTCTTGGGCAATTTCACTAACTTTGCAGTGAGAAAAGTCCACAGGATTTTCAAAACATGTCCTATTTTGAGTATTTTGAACTATCCTGGACAACAAAGGAGAAAATACAACGCAAAGCATGCATAGCCTTTTATTAAAACTAATAATTGCAATAAATTTCTATGCAAAACATATTTGTTGTAGATCATATTTCCTGTTTTTTATTATGATGCCTACGATCTTATCTAATTCAATAAATTCGTTGTCAAAGATCATCTTTTTTCTTGGAATGGACAAAAGAATTTATGTACACAACAAAATGATAGTTAATTTCAGACAAATAGGCAAAGAAAATAGAATCATATATTATAATATTATGACAAATGAGTCAAAGCACATTAAAAGGAACCATTATTATGAAGCTTTGTACTTACATAGAAACCTAAGCTATTTCATTAGTAGTGATTAGTTTTATGCCAGGTACCCTCTATCCATGAAGCTGGCCACTGACGATATAAATAATATCGAGTTCACAAAATGATCAATTCACGCACCAACCAGCCAAGCCACAAGAAACAATTAGTTATTAACAAAAATAATCTCGCTCACAAATTACTGAGTTCACATAGAATTCATTGTCTGCTATTAAGAGACAGATCAATGATCTTATGGGCAAAGGAATAGTCTACTGCGCGAAATCATTTCAGTTTCGTTATTAAAATATTTGAGGGGCGGGTGAAATCTAAGCCGTGGAAAAGTCTATCAGATGAAGAATATTCTTTTTTTGTAAGCTTAGGTGGGACCTTCTCATTTTCAAGTTTTTACATGTCTGTTATTCACCCCATTTCCAGGGAGGGTAGCACAAGAATCGAACCCAAGATCTCTGGTTTGGTGAGACTTCATTTCCACGGCCATTGCCACTTGAGCTACCCCAAGAATATTCGGCTAATATCAAATCCTTTCCGTTAATTCAAAAAAATTAAAAATAGGCGTTTGAAATATATACGCCTATGGTATAATAATTTTTTACTTATTGCATCACAATGGTCTAATTAATCATAATGCAAAACCTTGATTGATAATTTGGGTTAAACTATTTTAATAACTTGGTTCAACTGAGGTCAATTATGTTAGCATATTTATTTTAGGGTTTTTAATATTTATGTTAGGGTTTATATATTTTGGATTAATCTATTGGGTTTATATATTTTGATTTAATTTTTTGGTTTATAATTTTTAAGTTTTTAATATTAATTTTTTGGGTTAATATTATTGCTTTTGGTTTACAATACCTTGAGGTTGTGGTATTAAACTTAAAGAATTGATGTTATAAACTAAAGGAATTAATAGTAAAAAATTAAAAGATTTTAAGTCTTAGTGTTTTTAATATTAATCCGTTGTATCAATATTATTCCCTTGGACTTATAATTTTTTGGGATTTTAGTATTTTAATCCCTTGCTTTATTATCCTTGGGTTAAGTTATTCGTTTGGGTTTATAATTCTTTGGGTTTTTAGTATTTTAATCCCTTGCATTTATTATCCCTTGGGTTAATGTTATTACCTTGAGTTTATAATCCCTTGCCGTTTTAGTATTAAGCCCAAGGGATTGATATTATAAACACAAAGGAATATAAATTCAAGGGATTATAAACCCGAGAGGATCTTAATTCCTTGTTATTTCTATTGTTATAAATTTATCATTCGTAGATGCAATAAAACCTTTGGCTATATCAACCACATTAATATTTTTAATTTGGTTTACTAGTGTATTAATGTGTATTAATATACATTACTATAAATTACTGTACTTTAATTAATATATATTAGTGTGCATAACAATAATGTACGTACAATAAAGTACACATTTAAATACATTAATATACTAATGTAACAATAATATACATTCGATATATATAAATCAACGGCAAGAGCTAACGGGCATACTATAGGGCATTAAATGCCTGGCTACCTACGCCGCCATTAGCTCTTTAACACACGCGCACATATTTTTTATTTATCTATCACCACATGCACGCATGTTAAAGAGCTAACGGGAGCACATGTAGCCGGGCATTTAATACCCTATAGTATGCTCGTTAACTCTTGCCATAAATCAACAACATTATGTAATTCATATAAATATATATAAAACATATATTAATATGTATTTATAAATATGATTGATTCAATCAACATTTAATAAAATGTGATGTATTAATTGATAATTTAGATTAAATTATTGTAACAATAGAAATATAATCTATTATTCATTCCTCCAATAAAATCTAAACTTGTCTCGTTCAATACTTTAAAGATATTTTGCGGAGAATTTGGCTCAAACTTCTTGTAACGATAGGGACGTAATCAATTATCAATTCCTCGTACCAAGTCTGAACTTGTCTTATTCACAAGCGGAAATTTCACGTCTATTCCTGGTCCATAAATAACATATTTGCAACGCATTCTACTTCCTCGTTGAATTCATATATGTTTTATTGACCTAGAAAATGGAAGTCTTCTATTATTGCCCTTCTCCCCCTCCTCTGCTAACAAGTAGAGTGAGAGGTATTGGAATTATTTGGCGAGCAGCAGCACATTGAACAAAGATAATAATGGGGCGCATTATTATAGTCTTACTTTTCTCTCTATCTTTATTTTTTCTCTTGGTGATAACAAAAGCTCAAACCCTTGTGCCTCACCAAAAGCTCAAACCCTTGTGCCTTTTGTTTCGTTCGAAACCCCCGATAACAATAATTATATTAGCTGGTTTGAAACATGTCAATAAGAATATATTTTATGTGAGTCACACCAACGGTTCGAAATGCGTCGATAAGATGAATCACATTAGCTGGTTCGAAACGTGTCAATAAGAATATATTTTATGTCATTTTTTCCGAAAGATGTTGTTAATAATATTATGGATCACAAGAGTCTTAGCTCAAAAATAAGAATTTTTTGTCAATACATTTAGTTATCTCGTGTGGTTCATTATCACCTTAAGATGCAAAGTCAGATCATGGCACCAGAATAAATAGTGATGAAGAGTGCTAATTTTTCAACCCTTATAGTATAATGATTAATTTGACTGGATAATAAAATAAATTAACTATGAATGTTAAAAAATATTAGATTAATAAATAACCCTATAAAAAGTTTGAATATACTACCTAATTAACTAACTACTTATTAAAATGTGATTAAATATTAACAAAAACCAAAAATAATGGGGCTAACTAAATATGAATTTTAGAATAACTAAATTCCCATAAAAGACTAAGTAAATGAAGAATTTAGCAAATAAATATGAAAGTTAAATTATTTAAATTTACAAAATTAATACCTTATAGATATTTAAAAGAAAACTTCTATTGACTAATAATGAAGGTCTAAAAAAGTACATAAACAATAAAAAAAAGTTAAGACCAACTAAAAATAGAATATTTTTTTTTTTTGTGTAAGCTAGGAAATACTTTCTTTTCTATTAATCATATATAAGACACATAACAAAAATGTATTTGGTGGCCTCAACTTGCTCAAAGGAAACCAGGTCTGTTGGCCACTGATCAACGTCATATGCTGCCGAAAATTTAAATTTAAACAGTTTGAGCATATCCATCCATGCTAAATAAGCTACTTTGTCTATTATATGTTTAAACATTCTGCAATAAAAGTAAATGCTATATGCCCATATCATTGTAGTAAACAACAAAATTGTGTTTCTTCCTTTCTTATCTTCATTCAGTCTTCTGACAATTTAATGGGAGTCAGGTCCTTAGTTCTTGACCCTGGCATTTCATTCTACAACAGGCTTTGTATGTGTTTCTCCATACGGCCTAAGTGAACATTATGGTGGTACTACCACACTTGTACAACTTAGATCTCCCTTTGAATATTTTTTAAGCTTGGACCCCCTTGTGTTGGAAATAATACTGAGAGGGGGGGTGAATCAGTATTATTAAAACTTTTCAATATACCATCCAAATTTATACTTCAACTTATTCTTCAGATATTGATGATTAACTTATGCATAATAATGAACAAGAACATGAAAAACAGATAGTCACACCATAGAACACCAAATATAAGGTGGAAACACAATGTCGGTGAAAACCACCTGCTGCAATATATCTCTATCTTCTTTCAATTAGAAACTTCTTTTACAATGATTTTGTAATGGTGCAGTCCTTTACCAGTACACAAGCTACAACTCTCTCTTGTTTTCCAGTTTCTCATGGAAGGGAGCTACAACCCCCTACTTCTTTTCATTCAAGGACCACTTTTCATTAATTTGCAAACTGGATCCAAGAACATCAAATAAACATCAACTACATGTGAATCAACCAATCTCCTTATACAATCAAACCAATGAGCAACCCGAACTTCTCAGAATGCTGTAAACAGAAAAACCAACACCAGTACCCTAAACCCAGAACACAGCAGCAAATAGAAAACAGGCAACCAACAAATATTTCAAAACAGGTCCGCAACTTCACCAATATAAACCTGCGGATACCCGCACTTCACCTTCAGTTGTTCTGCGTATACCCGCACTTTGTCTTCTTTTGTACTGCGTACCCCGCACTGTGCCTTTAGCTGCGCTGCGTATACCCGCACTGCGCCTTCTTCTGTACTGCGTACCCCGCACTGCGCCTTTAGCTGCGCTGCGTATACCCGCACTGCGCCTTCTTCTGTACTGCGTACCCCGCACAACGCCTTTAGCTGCGCTGCGTATCCCTGCATTGCGCCTTCTTCTGTACTAGGTAACCCCGCACTCTTGCTTTAGATCGCCTGCGAACCTCTGATTAGGGCCAATTTAACAGTCCTCCAATGTACTACAGACAGTCAGATCCAGAGATCTGATCATGCGCACGAGAGATCACGACTTGGCAAAGATTCGCCTTCAAACTTTACCTTGATTTAGATCTAGCTTTTAAAACTGATAACCCGAAATTCAGATCTTAAGATATTCAACTTTCAAAGATACATTAGCCAAGTGATCTCCTTCCCTATTTATAGTCAAGCCCTTATTCACACCATGGGACAAAACCATCAATAACCAATACAAGGTATCCAAACCGGGGCTAAATTAGATCCTATACCACGGGCCAAAACCATAGAATCAAGAACAGCGGGCTAAATACCACGGGCCAAACATAAGAAATCCCATGTGAGCGTGCTTCCCTGCCTTGAAGTGAGTGAACTGGGGGTCCGCACCTCATGAACGGGTAACCTGCGGGTATGAACGCACTTCCTGGCCGGCGTACCTGCGGGTCCACACCTTTTGAACCATTCACCTGCGTACCTCTTAATTTCTAACATTTTGAGAGCCTGAACAGAGCATTGCCACTTGAGTGAGTTTCCATCAAGTACAACACCTGTAACATAGAGCCATACCAGAATCATAATGCCAACAATCTCCCCCTTTGGACTTGATGGCAACCTCAAGATCCTCAACGTCATTCTCCCCCTTTGACATCAAGGGCAAAGGGTTATGATGCGGGAGCATCCACCCCAGAAAGGAAATTATTGTAAATAATAGACATAGGGTTCATACAGTTGTGGAATTAGTTTAATATTTAGGCTTTTATTAGATATTTTCAAAATAAATAAATAAAACTAGGAGAGCTTTTAGGCACAAAAGGAATGGATATGGACCATTAAGTGATAAGGAAAGCTTTTCTATTTTAGAACAAGGGAAAAGGACAGAATAAAGCTGAAGGGATGCTTTTGCCATATGTATGCATTGCATGAGCTTTAGTTGAGTGATTTTAGGATTTTTAGATCATGCTAAGTTTAATAAATTAGGAAGCCTCAAAGGCATTGGGTGTGTGAGGAGTGAGTGTGAGGAGTGAGCAAGGGTTCTCCTTGGGAGCCTTCGGGCAGTTTGTAAAAGGGCCATCGATTTGCCTATCTGGCCATGAATAGAACTGTTGTGAATGCTTGTTTTATGTATATATGAGTATGTTAATTCAGTTCTGTATGAACATGATTGCCGTAATGAATTATGAGATATGGTTCTGTGCATGATGGCAGAAATCGATGTTATATAAAGTTGGAATTGCATGGGTGCTGATGGTTCTACTTTCCCTCATATGGAAGCGCTGTGTTAATTGTCAATTGTTAATTGTTAATCAGCTTGGCTCTCGTGTTATGATAGATCGCCTTGAATATACAGTTTGCAGGTGGGTTTTCCTGAGGATATATCGCCTTGAATTGAGTGTTGTCTTCGCAAATTTCTTGAATCCCATCTTAGTTACGCTTGAAGCTGTCCGTCGTGTGACAGAGTAACAGCGATCACAGGTTGAACGCCTTGTAGGTTGAACGCCGTATGTATAATGATAAATTGCTATTAAATTTTAATTGATGACAGGTTGCAGTTAAATGAGGCGTATATACACAATGATTAATCCTTGAAGAGTTGCGCCCTTACCAGAGTAAAGATTGACTGCGGATGGGCGTAAGTGGATATCCTTATATATTGTATGCGTATTGTATGTGCACGTTTAATAAATTACAACATGGATGTATCGCCAGACCATGCTAGTCAAGTCAACCGCCGAATAGCTGAACCGTGGAGGCATTAAATCGAAACTGTATGGAGGGAGCGAAGGTATATATATGCCTTATCCATGGTAAGCCGATGCATATATACCGATGCTACATATTTTGTTTAGAATAAAGGCGATGTATACCCACAAGCGTTTTTTTAGAATAAAGTCCAGACTATAACTAGTGGCAACATCAAGAAAAGTGAAGATATATATATATATACCGGTTTTTATAAATCATGAGATTCAACATCAGGAAATAAGCTTTTATATGCATGGTGGTCGGAGGATCCTGGTAGGAGCGGCCTGTGTGGCCTGGGCTGCATCAGGTAGTATCAGAGCTAGAATGATCAACTGAAGATGTTTGTTTTTTTTTAGAACTGAAGTGGGATGAATGATTTTTAATCTGATATGCAAACTACAAAAGTGAACAGGATTGCGGAAGAGGAAAGAAGATCATGCAAGATCTTAAGAGGTGAGATTATTTTTCTGATTTGAAATTTATAAATGAAGTTTATGGTTGCAGAGATGGTGGCAGTGAACCTGGCATTCAGCTGAAGGCTGGATAGGGAAAACAATTGCAGTGAAGAAGAAGAAGAAGGTGAGTTGAAGAGATAGCCTAGAGAGAGCAGAGGAGTGCTCAAGAGGTTCCAGAGGCAGTGAACCAGTACTTAACAAAAGACTGAGTGAGGAGAGCTCGGTGAGGTAAGTTGCAACAAGAGAGGTTGCTATTGCAGAGGCTAGTACAACTCATGGTGAATAGAAAACTTACGAGGAAGTAGTCTCCCAGAGGCAGAGAGAGTTTTTCTAGAGGAAGAAGAGGTTCAGAGAAATGCCATAGAGATGAAATGACTGCAGAGGCTCGAAAAAGAGAGATTGCAGAGATAAAGGTACAATTGCAGGTACTAGAAAAATGGCTACAAGAGCGGGGAAATCGGAAAGGAAAATGGATCTTTCCACTGAAGGGAAAGAGAGTGATTTGGCGACAGTTGTAGAGGAGGTTGAGGCAAATTGTGATTGCCTTGTTGAAAAAGGGACTTAGAGTTCTTGCGCCAGAGTTGGAGTTTGAAATTCCCACATGCAGATATATTAAAAGAAAAATGTTGAAGGAAGCAGTCAAGACTGAAAAGTCTTGTGGTTTTAAAACTAATGAATTGTGTATGTTTGCAGATACAATACAGGAAGATGAGCAAATTTTGAAGTTTGTTCAAGAAGAGTTGAATCTAAAGACTGTTCAGATCGATGCTGAGATAACAAGATCACAGGAGGAAATGAAGACAGAGGAGAAGATCATTGATGATTTCTTGAGTTATTGGGCAAATCCAGATCAGATGGATAACGCAAAACCATGTATTTTTGTAGCTGACAATTATGGTGTGATTACAGGTTTTACTGAGGAGGATGTGCAACCTTGTGCAACTGTTATAGCACAAGTGGAAGTTCGTATGGATGCAGAAGAAGTGGATCAGTCTGTAGCACGGATAAGTGAAGCAACAACTGAGTCTGTTAAAACTGGAAGTTTATGTATGAATGCAGGTGATGATGATATGCTTCAGCGATGCTACAGAGAAATTGCATTATTAGAATATTTGTTGGAGAATCCAGAGTATGACAGGGAGATTGCAGCAGATGAAAGAGTTCAGTATAGTGAACGAGAGGAGAAAGACATCATGGAAACAGATGGTATGAGAGAAAGACTGGTTGATAGTCTTGAGAGTTCTTTAGAGAATTCTTTGGGCAGAGAGAATCAGCATACTGATGTGCTGATTGGGATGGAACAACATATTGAGATTCTGGCAGAGGGAAGTAAGGCACTGATGCCTTGTGATTTTAATTTTAACATGTGTTCTGTGAATGCAGGTATGGTCACCGGTGCTGAGAAACATTTGACTCAGCTGAACAATCAATTGAAGGGAAAAGAAGTTCTCTATTCCAGAAGACAAGAGGGGGTGGATGATCGGGTGGCAGTCAGAACAGAGACCAGCATAGAAGCAAGAAATCAGCAGCTTGAAGATTTATTGGACAAGGAAATTGAATTAATCAGAAGAATCATGCTGAAAGTGTCTCAGAAAAAGACATCAACAAAGAAGAGAAGTAGCAGAAGCAGCAAGAGGAAGACAGCAGAAGATTGCAAGAGTACAGCTAGTGGAGCAAAGCAGCATAAAGTGTGGAGACTTGGAGAAAAACAACAGACAAAAGCAGTGGCAAATGGAAAATTACAGTACAAGATATGGGATCCAGGCAAACATAGAGCTAAACACATGATCAGGAGATCATGAAAATTTTCTACCTTGGGAGTATGATGCGGGAGCATCCAGCCCAAAAAGGAAATTATTGTAAATAATAGACATAGGGTTCATATAGTTGTGGAATTAGTTTAATATTTAGGCTTTTATTAGATTCTTTCAAAATAAATAAATAAAACTAGGAAAGCTTTTAGGCACAAAAGGAATGGATATGGACCATTAAGTGATAAGGAAAGCTTTTCTATTTTAGAACAAGGGAAAAAGACAGAATAAAGCTGAAGGGATGCTTTTGCCATATGTATGCATTGCATGAGCTTTAGTTGAGTGATTTTAGGATTTTTAGATCATGCTAAGTTTAATAAATTAGGAAGCCTCAAAGGCATTGGGTGTGTGAGGAGTGAGTGTGAGGAGTGAGCAAGGGTTCTCCTTGGGAGCCTTCGGGCAGTTTGTAAAAGGGCCATCAATTTGCCTATCTGGCCATGAATAGAACTGTTGTGAATGCTTGTTTTATGTATATATGAGTATGTTAATTCAGTTCTGTATGAACATGATTGCCGTAATGAATTATGAGATATGGTTCTGTGCATGATGGCAGAAATAGATGTTATATAAAGTTGGAATTGCATGGGTGCTGATGGTTCTACTTTCCCTCATATGGAAGCGCTGTGTTAATTGTCAATTGTTAATTGTTAATCAGCTTGGCTCTCGTGTTATGATAGATCGCCTTGAATATACAGTTTGCAGGTGGGTTTTCCTGAGGATATATCGCCTTGAATTGAGTGTTGTCTTCGCAAATTTCTTGAAACCCATCTCAGTTACGCTTGAAGCTGTCTGTCGTGTGACAGAGTAACAACGATCACAGGTTGAACGCTTGTAGGTTGAACGCCGTATGTATAATGATAAATTGCTGTTAAATTTTAATTGATGACAGGTTGCAGTTAAATGAGGCGTATATACACAATGATTAATCCTTGAAGAGTTGCGCCCTTACCAGAGTAAAGATTGACTGCGGATGGGCGTAAGTGGATATCCTTATATATTGTATGCGTATTGTATGCGTACGTTTAATAAATTACAACATGGATGTATCGCCAGACCATGCTAGTCAAGTCAACCGCCGAATAGCTGAACCGTGGAGGCATTAAATCGAAACTATATGGAGGGAGCGAAGGTATATATATGCCTTATCCATGGTAAGCCGATGCATATATACCGATGCTACATATTTTGTTTAGAATAAAGGCGATGTATACCCACAAGATTTTTTTTAGAATAAAGTCCAGACTATAACCAGCGGCGACATCAAGAAAAGGGAAGATATATATGTATATACGGGTTTTTATAAATCATGAGATTCAACATCAGGAAATAAGCTTTTATATTCATGGTGGTCGGAGGATCCTGGTAGGAGCGGCCTGGGCGGCCTGGGCTGCATCAGGTTATGCTCCCCCTAAGAACATGCTCCCCCTGACTATAAACCAGATCTGCAAAGAAGCACCATAATCCACCAAACACCATGAAAGAGATAGAGACATATTGCAGCAATATTCAGACCAGCATCCATGATCTCCTTCTGTACTTCCTCCATAATGCCAACAATGCATTATATGCTCCCCTTGAACCTGTGCAATTCGATCTTCGACCAATCCACAACCCAGCATATGTACGCATATACCCCAGATGAACCTTGCGTACAACCAACAATCAGAAGAGATTCAATCAACAAGATGATGCATCAACAACCCCCAGCTTTTTCCTGAGGTATTCAAAGGTCTCCCTGGGCAATGGTTTGGTGAGTATATCAGCAACTTGTTCCTTAGAAGGAACATACTCCAACTTGACCTTTTGTTCAAGTACTTGTTCCCGGAGAAAATGATACTTGATCGGTATGTGCTTGGTCTTTGAATGCATGAATGGGTTCTTTGAAATGCTGATTGCACTTGTATTATCACATAAGATGGAGATGGGTGGTATACAAGTGATTTGAAAATCATGCAAGGTCTGCATCATCTAAAGGAGTTGAGTGCAGCAAGATGCAGCAACAACATATTCCGCTTCAGATGTAGACAAGGAAATCGAACTCTGTTTCTTGCTGAACCAAGATACTAATCTGGAACCGATAAAGAATGCACCACCACGTGTGCTCTTCCTGTCATCCACTCTTCCGGCCCAATCTGCATTTGTATAAGCATGAAGTGTGAGGTCTGTATCTCTAGGATACCATAAGCCATAATTTTGAGTCCCTTGAAGATATTTGAAAATTCTCTTCATTGCCTGAAGATGAGTTTCCTTTGGATTTGCCTGAAATCTTCCAACTATTCCCACTGCATGCATGATGTCTGGTCGGGTACCTATCAAATAAAGTAGACTTCCAATCATAGACCTGTAGGTTGGTTGATGCACTGTTGCTGATTCATCATTTGCATTGAGGCTACATCCTATGACCATGGGTGTACATACTGGTTTTGCATCTTCCATGCCATATTTCTTCAAAATCTGCTTGAGATACTTGGTTTGAGACAAGAAGATTCCTCCTTCCTTTTGTTGGATTTGCAAACCAAGAAAATATGTCAATTCTCCAAGCAAGGACATTTCGAATTCTTTCTGCATCACTGAGGCAAAGCTTTGACTCATAGATTCTTCATTGCTGCCAAAGATAATGTCATCTACATACACAATAAGTATTAGCAATTTGTCATTTTCAATTTTTATATAAATATTGCTATCTGCTGATCCTTTTGAAAAACCTTGTTGATGAAGATATTTGTCCAATAGATAGTACCAAGCCCTTAGAGCTTATTTAAGACCATAGAGAGCCTTCTTCAGTCTGCATACAAGATTTGGATCATTTCCAAGAATGAAACCATTTGGCTGCTCAATGTATACTTCTTCTTCTAAGTGTCCATTCAAAAAGGCTGATTTCACGTCCATTTGAAATACTTTGAACTTTTGAAAGCTTGAGAGAGCAAGGAACATTCAGATGGCCTCAAGTCTTGCAACACGAGCAAAAGTTTCTTCAAAATCTATTCCTTCTTGCTACGCATACCCTTTACAAACAAGTCTGGCCTTGTTTCTAATTGCTTCCCCATTTTCATTCAACTTATTTTTGAAGACCCATTTTGTCCCTATAACATTCTTATCCTTTGGTCTAGGAACCAACTCCCAAGTGTTTTTCTTTTCGATCTGCTCAAGTTCTTCATCCATTGCTTTGACCCAACATTCATCTTTGTATGCTTATTTCACATTTTGTGGTTCAGTGGAAGAGAGTAATGCCAGATAGCTTGAAGCTTCTGCAATTGTTCTTCTTGTTTGTACACCTACTCCTTTCTCCCCCAAAATCTGAGATTCTGGATGATTCTTCTGAACATACCTGGATGGAGTCTTCTCTTCTATCCTTATCTGTTCCTCTGGTGCTTCTTGAGGTTCTTCTTCTTCATCATTCTGTCTTTGAGGGTAGTCTTCATCTTCTTCGATATTTCCTTGATTTACTTGCCTAGGAATGTATCCCTTTTCATCAACCACTACATCAATGCTGTCAATAATTCTTCCAAGTCTTTTATTGTAGCACTTATATGCTTTGTTGTGTGGAGAATAACCAAGAAGAATGCCTTCATCTGCTCTAGGTTCAAGTTTGCCAAGTTGCTCATCAGTATTCTTAATATTGCATTTGCTCCCAAAGATTTTGAAGTGCTTTACCGAAGGAGTCTCACCATACCAGAGCTCATGAGGAGTTTGAGTGCTTTTCACTCAGACATTTGTTTTTTTGAGAATAACAACCGCAGCATATGCAGCTTCACCGCAGAAAGTTGCGGGAGTTCCAGACTCATCAAGCATAGCACGAGCCATTTGTTGGACTGTTCTGTTCATCCTTTCCACCACTCCATTTTGCTGAGGAGTTCTAGCTATAGAGAATTCTCTTCTTATCCCATGTTCTTCACAGAAATCGAAGAATTCATTTGAGGTAAACTCCCCACCTCTGTCGGACCTGAGGCACTTAATTTTGTGACCTGATTCATTTTCAACCAAGGCTTTGAAGGATTTGAATTTTTGGAATGCTTCGTCTTTGTGCTTCATAAGTCCTAACCAAACAAACCTGGAGAAATCATCAATGAATAATATCAAGTATTCTTCTCCTCGAGGTGTCCTTTTCCTAAATGGACCACATACATCTATATGGACTAGCTCAAGAGGCATGCTGGTTGATCCTTCCTTCTCCGGAAAGTTAGTTCTGGTTTGCTTTCCAAACTGACATGATTTGCATATGGTGTTGTCTAGAATTTTGATATTTGGAAGACCACGAACTGCCTGATATTTGCATGCTTTCCTTATTTGTGAAAAGCTTAGATGCCCCAACCTCCGGTGCCATAACCAGTGCTCATCATCCTTGCTCAAATAGCATTGTTGTTGTCCTTCTTCAAATATGTATAGATTATTTGGAGTTCTTGTACCTTGGATCACTGTTTCACCTGTATTAAGATCACGAACACGACATCCATTTGATCTAAATATTACCTCGGTTCCTTGATCACACATCTGGCTGACACTCAAAAGATTATGCTTCGGTCCATGAACATACAAAACATTTCCAGCTTTGACCTTTTCTTTTAACTGAGCAGTGCCTTTTCCTTTTATAGCTGCAGGAGTATCATTTCCAAAAGAAACTTTCTTACCTTTTCCTAAAGCAGAATATGATTCAAGTTTTTCTTTATCACCTGTCATATGCTTCGAACATCCACTGTCGATGTACCATAGATTTTCTTGTCCCTCTGCATAAAATGATATCCCACATCTTTCTGTTTGTGGTTTCTTTATTGTCCATGTTTTGGTGCTTGAGGCTTGTTCCTTTGTCTGCTGAAACCTACTCCTGCATTCAGAATCTTCATGACCAATGATATTGCAAATTCTCCATGTTTTGGTGCTTGAGGCTTGTTCCTTTGTCTGCTGAAACCTACTCCTGCATTCAGAATCTTCATGACCAATGATATTGCAAATAGAACATTCAACTTCATTTTCAAGAGCCGAAAAGTCGTTATAGGTCCTTTTTGTAAACCCGGTCATACTTCTTTGTTTTTGAGCTTCTCTAGTCATGATTTTTTTATATGCAACACATTGAGCTGCTTTGTGACCAAAGTTATGGCAAGAGAAACATTGTCCATTGAAGAAACTTCTGCGATTATCAAGTCTACCGGCCAAATGATTGTAATTTCTATTGTCATCCATTTTTGAAACAAGTTGAGAAGATTTTACCTGTGGCTGGTTGTAGCTTTTGTTCACCCTTAAGATGAATTGCCCCTGGTTTACCTGATAGTCTTTGTTTTTTCTCGATGTAATTCGTCCCTGCTTTACCTGGTGATCTCCATTGTGCTTTTGCTCATTCCTTCTTGTTGCATCAAGATAATTCTTTGAGGTGGATGCTTGAGATGTTTCTCCATTATATCCCAGACCTGTCTTGTTTAGTGGAGAACGCTGTACATTCATGATCTCATCCAGAGTTTCAGATCCTTTGACAAAATTAAGATTAATAGCCTTTGTTTTCTCAATTTCGTTTCTAAGGCCAACAATTTCACATTGTAACTTTTCAAGAAGTTTTTCTTTTTCATCAATTTGAAATTGTAGGGTATCAATTATCAGATTCTTTTCTTCTATACATGTCTTGAGTCTAGAAATCTCTTCATAAAAGCTATCCACATCTATAGAATCCATGTAATCATCATATTCAAATGCCATTAAAATTTTATAGTCATTACTTCGTTCGTCTTCATCACTATTTGATAGACCATCACTGTCTTCATGAGTGTAGTAGCTTTTCTTATTTGCATTCTGTTTCTTATTCCATCTAGCAGGTTCCTTTCCTTTATCAATCTTATCCTTATGAGGACATTTGGAAGCATAATGACCTACTCTTCCACAAGCAAAACATTTAAAAGGTAACTTACCTCTGAACCTTCCAGTACCCCGTTGAAGATTTCTGACAAAATTTGATTCTTCTTCTTCTTCTGGCACGTGACTTGCTTCATAGTAGTCTCCTTTGCCTGAAGCCTTAAAGGCAGCTTCTCTCATGTCTGATGGACCTCCTTTTCTCATTTCATAGGTAGTCAGAATTCCGTGTAGCTGAGACATAGTAAGAGTTCGTAGATTTTCCTTTTCTTCTATTGCAGACACTTTAGATTCAAACTTGGGGGACAATGATCTTAGAACTTTTTCAACCACAATAGCCTCTTTTATTTCTTCACCCAAGTTTTTCATGCAATTAACATTCTCGTCTACCCGAAGGAAATAGTTAGCCACACTTTCATCATTATACATTCTGAGATTCTCATACTGAATCCTGAGGGTTTGAAGTTTAGCACGCTTTACCTGTTCATCTCCTTCGTAGCTCAAGACAATCTTGTCCCATATTTCTTTTGTGGATTTATATTGCATAACCTTCACGAATTTTGTTTGAGATAAGCATCCCAAGAGAGTATTGACTGCTTTAGCATTTGTTTCATATTTCTTCTTCTCGGCCGGATCTGTAGGAGTAGCTGAAGGAAAAGTGTAGCCTGTATCTATGATATCCCAAACATCTGTACCAAGAGATTGAAGATAGGCAGTAACTCTTACCTTCCAATAATTGAAGTTTGTCCCATCAAAAATTGGTGGCCTGATTGATGCTTCCCTCGTGTAGTTGCTCATGATGAATGATCTTCCTTCAAGCGATCAAGCTTCTCTGAAGAACCTGCTCTGATACCAATTGTTGGAAATAATAATGAGAGGGGGGGGGGGGTGAATTAGTATTATTAAAACTTTTCAATATACCATCCAAATTTATACTTCAACTTATTATTCAGATATTGATGATTAACTTATGCATAATAATGAAAAAGAACATGAAAAACAGATAGTCACACCATAGAACACCAGATATAAGGTGGAAACCCAATGTGGGTGAAAACCACCTGCTGCAATATGTCTCTATCTTCTTTCAATTAGAAACTTCTTTTACAATGATTTTGTACTGGTGCAGTCCTTTACCAGTACGCAGGCTACAACCTGCGGAGAGCTACAACTCTCTCTTGTTTTCCAGTTTCTCTTGGAAGGGAGCTACAACCCCCTACTTCTTTTCATTCAAGGACCACTTTTCATTAATTTTCAGACCGGATCCAAGAACATCAAATAAACATCAAGTACATGTGAATCAACCAATATCCTTATACAATCAAACCAATGAGCCACCTGAACTTCTCAGAATGTTGTAAACAGAAAAACCAACACCATTACCCTAAACCCAGAACACAGCAGCAAATAGAAAACAGGCAGCCAACAAATATTTCAAAACAGGTCCGCAACTTCACCAATATAAACCTGCGGATACCCGCACTTCACCTTCAGTTGTTCTGCATATACCCGCACTTCGCCTTCTTCTGTACTGCGTACCCCGCACTGCGCCTTTAGCTGCGCTGCGTATACCCACACTACGCCTTCTTTTGTACTGCGTACCCCGCACAGCGCCTTTAGCTGCGCTGCGTATACCCGCACTGCACCTTCTTCTGTACTGTGCACCCTCGCACTCTTGCTTTAGATCACCTGCGAACCTCTGATTAGGGCCAATTTAACAGTCCTCCAATGTACTATAGACAGTCAGATCCACAGATCTGATCATGCGCCCGAGAGATCATGACTTGGCAAAGATTCGCCTTCAAATTTTACCTTGATTTAGATCTAGCTTTTAAAACTGATAACCCGAAATTCAGATCTTAAGATATTCAACTTTCAGAGATACATTAGCCAAGTGATCTCCTTCCCTATTTATAGTCAAGCCCTTATTCACACCATGGGACAAAACCATCAATAACCAATACAAGGGATCCAAACTGGGGCTAAATTAGATCCTATACCACGGGCCAAAACCATAGAATCAAGAACGGCGGGCTAAATACCACGGGCCAAACATAAGAAACCCAACGTGAGCGCGCTTCTCTGCCTTGAAGTGAGTGAACTGGGGGTCCGCACCTCATGAACGGGTAACCTGCGGGTATGAACGCACTTCCTGGCCGGTGTACCTGCGGGTCTGCACCTTTTGAACCATTCACCCACATACCTCTTAATTTCTAACATTTTGAGAGCCTGAACAGAGCATTGCCACTTGAGTGAGTTGCCATCAAGTACAACACCTGTAACATAGAGCCATACCAGAATCATAATGCCAACACCTTGTTGTGGTTGCGGCGATTGCTCCAGATTCCTAGTTGTTGTCATGACCCTTGCCAATAGGTTCTTCATAACCCATAGAGCTGGAATGTCTATTCGAATAGAGTTTTCCTACCTCGGGTGTGCCCAAGGTCTATGACCAGTGGCTCCCAGTCGCTGCCTTGGCATTCAATTTCGCCTCCCATGATGAAATTAAGGCATTGACCTGTGATGGAGTTCCCCCATTGTATGCATACATGAGGTTCTACATATTTTCCTCTATTGTTTTCATGCCCCTCTTCTGTTGGGTCTTACTAGTCGAGGCCACGATCATTTTCATTTTGTTGTCTGTCTATTTATAGGTGCATGAACACCCTCTTCTTCATATGAAACCCAAGGATTAATATTATAAACCCTATGAATTATATTATACCCTAGGAACATGAACTCCTGGATTAATAAACCCAAGGGATTGATATATAAACCTAAGGGAATGATAAATAGAAGAGATTAATATTAAAATCCCAAGGAATTATAAACCCAAGGGAATAATATTAAACCCAAAGGAATAATATTATAAACCCAAGGTATATAAACCCTAAGATAAATATTATAACCCTAAAATAAACATTTTTGAACATGGTTTACCATGGTTTATTTTCATATTGAGACAATTATCTTCTTAATGTGAGGTGGACCATGGTTGACCATGGTTGACTAAAACCCCAAGGGAATAAAATTAAACCCAAGGGATTAATATTATAAACCCAAGGTATATAAAAATTATGATAAATATTACAAACATAAAATAAACATGGTTTTCGATGGTTTACAATTGTTTTTTTTCATATTTTGAAAATCTTTGTCACAACATGACATTGAACCATGGTTGATTTTCATATTGAGATAATCCTTGTCCAAATGTGTCAATGGACCATGATTACCATGATTAACCATGGCTGACGATGTTTGACAATGGTTAACCATGGCTTATTTTCAGAATGAGACAATCTTTGTGACAATGCAAAATTGGACAATGGTTGGCCATGATTGATTCTCATATCAAGAGAATATTTGTCACAATATGACATTGGACTATGGTTGATTTTCATATTCAGAAAATATTTGTCATAATGTGATGTTGAATTGTGGTTGACCATGATTAACAATGATTATAAACCGAAAGGATTTATATTGAACCTAGGGATTAATATTATAAACCCTATGAATAATATTATACCCTGAGAATATGAACCCTTGGATTAATAAACCAAAGGACTTGATATTACAAATAGAAGGGAATAATAAACCCTAGGTATTTACACTAAAAAAATAAGGGATTATAAAACTAAAGAAAAATATTAACCCCAAGGGATTAATTTTATAAACCCAAGGTAAATAAACCATAAGATAAATATTATAAACCATAAAATAAACACAGTTTACCATAGTTTACAATCATATTAAGATAATCTTCGTCACAAAGCGATGTTGGACCATGGTTGATTTTCACATTGAGATAATCTTTGCCACAGTGTGGCATTAGACCATGGTTGACCATGATTGATGATGGTTTACAATAGTTGACCATGATTGATTTTCATATTGAGACAATATTTGTTACAATGTGGCATTGGACCATGGTAGACCATGTTTACTATGATTATAAACCAAATGGATTATATAAACCCTATGAATAATATTATACGCTAGGAACATGGACCCTTAGATTAATAAACTCAAGAGATTGATATTATAAACCCAAGGTAAAGGATTAATATTATAAATCAAAGGTATATAAACCCTATGATAAATATTATAAACACTAAAATAAACATGGTTGACCATGGTCGTGGTGAATATTTGTCACAATGTGACATTTGACCATGGTCGACCATGGTTGACTAAAAATGCAAGGGATTGTAGATCAAAGGGAATAATATTAAACCCAACGTATTAATATTATAAACCCAAGGTATATAAAATCTAAATTAGATATTATACACTGTAAAATAAACATAGTTGACCATTGTTTACCATGATTGATTTTCATATTGAGACAATTTTTGTCACAATCTGACGTTGGACATTTTTTACCATGGTTGATTTTCATATTGAGACAATCTTTGTCACAATGTGAAATTGGACCATGGTTGACCACAATTGATAATGGTTGACCATGGTTGATTTTCATATTGAGACAATTGTTTCATAATTTGACATTTGACCGTGATTGATCACAACTCATCATTATTGATTTTCATATCGAGACAATATTTATGGAAGTGTTACATTACACCATGGATGCTTTTCATATTGAGAAAATATTTGTCATAGTTTGATATTGGACAATGCTTGATCATGGTTATAAATCCAATGGATTTATATTTAACCTAAGATTAATTTTATAAACCATATCAATAATATTTTTCCCTAGGAATATTAGCCCTTAGAATATTAAACCCCAGGGATTTGTATTATAAATCCAAGGTAATAATAAACCCAAGGGATTAATGCTACAAAGGTGACGGAAAAATATTAAAGACAAGGGATTAATGTTATGAACCCAAGGTATATAAAACCTAACATAAATATTATAAACCATAAAATAAACATGGTTGACCATGGTTTACAATTGTTGATTTTCATATTGAGACAATCTTCGTCACAATGCAACGTTGGACCATGGTTGATTTTCATATTGAGATAATCTTTGTCACAACGTGACATTCGACCATGATTGACCATGGTTAATGATGGTAGACAGTTTTTGACCATGGTTGATTTTCAGATTGAGACAATCTTTGTCACAATGTGACGTTAGACCATGGTTGATCATGATTATCAAACCAAAGGATTTATATTAAGTCCAAGGATTAATATTATAAATCTTATGAATAATGTTATACCTTTGGAATATGAGCCCCTAGATTAATAAATCGAAGGGATTGATATTATAAAATTAATGGAATAATAAACACAAGGGATTAATACTTAAAATCTTAGGGATTATAAACCCAAGTGATTAATATTATAAACCCAAGTTATATAAAACTTAGGATAAATATTATAAAACCTAAAATAAACATGACTAATTTTCATATTGAGACAATCTTAGCCACGCATAATAATAAAAAATAATAATTATTTATTACTAATTATTATTATTATTATTAATTATTAATGATTATTATTAATATTTAATTATTAATTAATCAAACCGACTTTGCTCCTTCAATTCAAATCGTCACCATTGATACGATTTTTTTACTATAAGGAAAACATAAAAACCACATATAAGATGCTCATACAATGGTACACTGTAAATAGTATATACTATTGTCAAATATAAATCAATTTGTGAAATTGAAACAACTAAAAAAACTAGTATTATAAATGCATCTCTTTAATAGCATCCTTCATATTATAACATAATGATGGAAATTGACAAACTAATTGGCTATTAATCAAAGACCTCGAAGGGATAAGGTATAATAGACACCAATAAAAAAGATTCAAAACCTTATTTCTTTGGCAATTTGCTTAACTTTGCAGTGAAGTCCACAAGATTTCAAAAAATGTCCTATTTTCAAAATTTGTCAACATATGAGAAAAAACAATGCAACACATGCATAGCCTCTTATTAAAACTAATACTTGCAAAAAACTCCTAGGCAAAACACATTTGTCGTAGATCATATTTCCCCAATGAATTAATAGTAAAAAACTAAAAGATTATAAGTCTTAGTATTTTTAGTATTAATCCATTGTATCAATATTATTTTCTTTGGTTTATAATATTTTGGGTTTTTAGTATTTGAATCCTTGCATTTATTATCCCTTGGGTTAATATTATTACCTTGAGTTTATAGTCCCTTGTGGTTTTAGTATAGTCCCTTGTGGTTTTAGATATGATAAGCACAAGGGAATATAAAAGTATTAAACCCTTGTATCAATATTATTCCCTAGGGTTTATCATTGCATGAGATTTTAGTGTTTTAATCCCTTAAGTTTATTATCCCTTCGATTAATGTTATTACCTTGGTTTTATATCCCTTATAGTTTTAGTACTAAACCCAAGAGATTGATATTATAAACAAAAGGGAATATAAACCCAAGGGATTATAAACCGGAGGGGATATTAATCTCTTGTTATTTCTATTGCTATAAATTTATCATTGGTAGATGCAAATGAAGCCTTTAATTATATCAACCACATTAATATTTTTAATGTGCTTTTACTAGTGCATTAATGTATGTTAATATGCATTACTATACATCAATGTACTTTAATTAATATACATTAGTGTGCATAACACTAATGTACTTAGACTAAAGTACATTAATGCACAATAATGTACATTTAAATACATTAATATAGTAATATGCACAATAATGTATATTTGATATATATAAATAAACAATATTATATATAGAACTATGTATATAAATATACATTTATTAAATGTGATATATTAGTTCATAATTTAAATTAAACTAATGTAACAATAAAAATATAATCAATTATTAATTCCTCCAATCAAACCTAAACTTCTCTTATTCAGTAACTTGAAATATTATCCCATAGATTGAAAAATAAATAATATTATTTAAATATCACATTATTCTCATTAAATGTAAAAAAGAAGCTAAGCATGACTTATTACATTGGGGCTTAGCTGAAAAGATATCTTGTGGACAATTTGGCTCAAATTTGTTGTAATGATAGGGACGTAATCAATTATTAATTCCTCGTACCAAGTTTGAACTTGTCTTATTCATAACCCGGAAATTTCACGCCTATTCCTGGTCAATAAATAATGTATTTGCAATGCGTTCGACTTCCGCGTCGAATTCATAGACGTTTTATTAGTCCCTGCCATCTGGCATTCGGCAAGGACTATAGTAATCGTTTGGGTGGGATATAGCATTAGTTCTTAGTCGCTGCCGGGGGTTATTTGGTGATTATGCTAAGGTTTGCAAATGCCCTGTGCGCCGATGTGCCCAGATAACCTAAGTTCCATTTCCACCTGAGACTTTGCGATCTTATTTGGCCTCTTCCCGAGGCGGAAGAGGCTCGAGCATAGCTTAAATTGGTTTTACGCCTGGTGCATTATCGCTAACCGTCAACGGTCTGGTTTTAATGTTAACATTAATTCGATTCGTATTATCTGCAGGGGTATGCTAAGGTTTGGTAAGGTTTGGTTCCCTGTTACAAGGTTGTGCATGTTGGCAGCTGGTGCATGCCAGGATGCACCATGGTTCAACAGCTGTTAGTATAAGGTGGTTCCGAGGTACTAGGTGCTGTTTCCTCGGCCCTGCGGAATGGTGAGAGCAATAGTAGTTACAGAGGACAAGCTTTTCAGCGCCCACGCAGACCACGAAATCCACGTGTGAGGCCGCTCTGGTTCGAGTTCTGGGGATGGCCACAAGCGAATAGCCACAATACTCACGTTGCTGGATTACATACATAGCTGGATGAAGCCGAAGCGCGACGTTTTTGGATGTTGGTCAGGCGGTACTGAAAACCCTAAGTCGACAAACCCTAAGTCCCCGAAGCATGTCGGCATGATATGATGTCTGGCTTACACCAATGGTTTCTTGTATTCAGGCTCCTCAGATATGACTGTGAAGGTATGGCGAGTCTCGGACCTCAAGTGCGTCGAAACGATTCAGGCTCATGATTGGCAGGCAGGTGTTCTGCTGTCCGTGCTCTTCGTGCATGGCAGGTGTTCTGCTGTCCGTGCTCTTCGTGCATGGCGGAGTGCCAGGAGGCGCCTTCAATTGAATTTGCTTTGTCGATGTCTGCACGCTGCTGTAACTGCCTGTAATCCATTCTATTTTTTCCATTGGGTAAGTCTATTATACACCGCTTTGCATTCTTGTTCGTAGGGTTGCACGCTGCTGTAACTGCCTCTAAGTCTATTATACACTGCTTTGCATTCTTGTTCGTAGGGTTTAACATTCTTTGGTTGCAGGGTGTAAGCTTTTGTAGAAGCTTTAATGGCAGCTATGGCAGCTAGGTAGATTGAGATTTGAGCGATGAAGAGTTACCTGGATCATGCTCTGGCCATGAGCCCTCTGTTGCACTTCCCGGAAGAGCTGGAGCGGATCAAAATTCCATCCGAGTGGTTATATGACCATCACCATGAGGAGAACAAGGGCGTGGAACCTGCAGCGGTGGACATCAAAGAAACGCCCAAGGAGTATGTGTTCTACGCCGACGTTCCGGGCCTTACCAAGTCCGACATTCAGGTAAGTGGCGAAAATTAAATCCAGTGAACAGGATGATTCAGGGCATTTCGCTGGCCTCGCTTCGTTCAGGAGCCGAATTAACTGAGACCGGAGCCGAATTAAGAGATGCTGGTCTAGACTATTCATAAAGCTATTCGAGCGTTAGCGATACTCTTTAACCAAGGAGAGGTACTTTAGCTGGTTATGGCTCCTCGTCAAGCAGGGTTGGGCTGGCTCCTCATCACGCTAGTGTTGGGCTTGCTCCTCGTAAGGCTGGTGAAGCGCTTGAAATCCGACTATCTGTTGATGCGAGCTAAATTAATGCTTTGTTCAAGTAACAGATCTGGTTGCCCTGGTCCCATAGCCCGCTACTTCCCTTTGTACGGCTCCAGATTCACCACCATCACTTACAGCATATCCAGGCGCAGATAGAGATCACAGATTGACCCTTTATCGATTGATTCGGGATATGGGAGAGATCACATCCAGCGTTCTAACTGCAGTTCTTGCCTCTTGAGGTACGTTCATCTCAGTTTTCAAACTGTTTATAAATAGCTATCAAATGTCAATACAATCGATTTATCGCAGCACAGACCTAAGCTTATAACTCCCTCCTGCAGCGCAGGGTTTACTGGGCTGGTGAGACGTGGTCAGACATGAGACACGGTCAGGGCTACTCCCAGTCCATCCTTTGTGAAAAGCTGTGTGTTTGGCAGCTGAGTTTCTGTGAAGGCACTTGTTCTTTCGTTACACCTCTGGTGGTGAAGCAGTAGGACACGCGTAGCACATGCAAATTCTATATATTACTGTTAACCATCATTTTATTTGTATGTAACCATTGTCGACATAACATAGAAATCATCCTACACAAAACGCTATGTGGGACCTACCATGAGCGCCATGTCTCTCATCAGTCCATTTATCAAAACTTTGCCCTCCTTAACCTCCGCTTGGTTCATTCCTACTTTTTCCCTCCTTAACCTCGGCTTGGTTCATTCCGACATTTGGCAGTGGATTCCATGTCTCTGCAACTTATTCATATATTGTAGACCTGCCAGGTAATTTACTCTGTAATAATGTAGAAAATATTTTTAGTTTCTTATTTATTAGTTTCTGGACGGTTTGAACTCAAGGCACTGAATGTCGGGCCTACCAACCTTGATGAGCAGAATGGCCAGTGCTGGGGAGGGTAGCTCATAGCTGCGTTTACAGAGGCAGTCTGAGGTTTGGGAAACTGATTGCTGTGAAAAAGGCTGGAGTGTGATGATAACGAATCAGACAAGGCATTCTGCAGAGAGCTTCACATTGCTGGCAGTTTGAAGAATCGTCATGTGGTTCCTTTGTTAGGTTACTGCATTGATCGCCTAGGCCTTTCTCTGGTCTACGAGTTCATACCTGGTGGAAGCTTGGAATACCATCTTCATGGTATTGTTATATCTGTCTTTATTATTATTTGAACATAAGAACTCTTCTTTTGGGCATTTTAGTTTCTGTTGGGCTGAAAATAAACAACTCTGATGAGTGTTTTGATGGTTCGGATTACCATCTTCATGGTACTGTTATACCTGTAGTTATTCTTCTTTTGGGCATTTATTTTCTGTTGGAATGAAAAGAAAGAAGGCTGGGCTGAACCCAAAATTTCAATAGATGTTGCAACATCTCCTGAGTTGGCACAATAGGCTTGTGGATGACCTTTTCCAGTTGTGGCTCTAAGGGATTGTTCTTCGGAGTGGTTCTTTCTATTAACCTTTTCACATAATCATTAATTTGTTGAATTGGCAACTGTCTTCAATAGTCTTCACTCTTTCGTGTCTTTTTGGCTGTGTATTCTTTTCACCTCTAGTTGTCGTTGTGCATTGAACACACATCTATGGAATTTAAAGAATTTAGATCTCTAGATTGGCTCTGAGCTACATGGTATGGTTGCATCTTCCAACATTCTTTTTGCAAGATGAGGATATGGATGGGCTGGACTGATGAGGATATGGATGGGTTGGACTGCTCTGTAAGTATGTTGTAGAACCTGCACACATGTGGTGGCCAAGCACACTGGTCCAGGTGACCCTGTTCCGGTATAATAAAAATGTCAATATTTCTTGGGAATGTTTTAAGTAAATCATAGTGGTGTTCATGGATCTACTACTTGATAAGTGGTTAAATTTAATAATTTTTCGTTTTGAAATTCAGAAAAAATAGTTCTTACGAAATTCTGAAAAAAATTTAGCCAGTCCACTTATTGAGTTACTTTTCATTTAATTATACTGTGAGAATTGGTAATGGAGAAGGTTCTGTGTTTGACATGCAGGGTACTGCATGAGAAAGACCATGGAAAGGGGATGTCTCGTAACACCTTCTTCTTCATTGCCATGACCTGCAGCTATGGGCTGGACTGCTCCGTAAGTATGTTGTAGAACCTGCACACATGTGGTGGCCAAGCACACTGGTCCAGGTGACCCTGTTCCGGTATAATAAAAATGTCAATATTTCTTGGGAATGTTTTAAGTAAATCATAGTGGTGTTAATGGATCTACTACTTGATAAGTGGTTAAATTTAATAATTTTTCGTTGTGAAATTCAGAAAAATAGTTCTTACGAATTTCTGAAAAAAAATTTAGCCAGTCCACTTATTGAGTTACTTTTCATTTAATTATACTGTGAGAATTGGTAATGGAGAAGGTTCTGTGTTTGACATGCAGGGTACTGCATGAGAAAGACCATGGAAAGGGGATGTCTCGTAACACCTTCTTCTTCATTGCCATGACCTGCAGCTTTTGCTACTATGTATTCCCTGGTTATCTATTCTCAACCCTGACCAGTGTATCGTGGGTGTGCTGGATTTGGCCTCACTCTGTCACAGCAGAGCAGCTTGGCTCCGGCATGAATGGCCTCGGACTAGGTGCCTTTGGTTTCAATTGGAGCACCATCGCAGCCTTCTTGTTCAGTCCTCTTATTTCTCCATTCTTTGCCATTATGAATGTCATGGTTGGTTATGTCTTTGTAGTATACTTTGCAGTCCCTCTTGCTTATTGGGGCACTAACATGTACAATGCAAAGGCTTTTCCTATTTTCAGCTCCGATTTGTTCACAGCCCAAGGTCAAAACTATAATATTTCACAGATTGGGAACAATAAATTTGAGTTGGATCTCGCTGCTTACAATTAGAATGGTCAAATACATATGAGCTTGTTTTTTGCTCTGACTTATGGGTTTGGATTTGCAACCATTTCTTCTACAATTACCCAGGTCGCTCTATTCTATGGGAAGTAAGTTCTGATTTTTGTATTGACTTGACTTCCATTACTGCTTTCTTGCAAGATCATCAATTATGGATGTTAGTTTAAATGACATGCGTTGTTATGGTGCAGGGAAATATGGCAGCGTGCTGTAGCAGCATCCAAAAACAATCGGCCTGATATCCATACTAAATTGATGCGCAAATACCCTGACATCCCACAATGGTGGTTCTACACTCTCTTGTTTGGGACTCTTGCTGTTGCCTTTGCACTCTGCGAGGTTTACAAGAAAGAGGTACAATTACCATGGTGGGGGTTACTTTTTGCCTGTGCTCTCGCTTCATTTTTCACTCTTCCCATAAGTATCATCACCGCTACTACTAATCAGGTAAGCACATTGATTTTATTGATTATTTTGTAGAAGGAATTATATATATATATATATATATATATATATATATATATATTCATTCATATGTTCTGGTTATACTTCATCTTCTTATTTTGTTTTGGCACAGACACTAGGCCTGAACATTATCACCGAATACCTAATGGGATATATCCTTCCTGGGAAGCCTATTGCCAATGTTTGCTTCAAGGTCTATGGTTATATGAGCATGAGCCAGGCAGTTTCTTTCTTGTCAGACTTCAAGCTCGGCCATTAAGATAACTGGAAGAAAAGTTAGATTTTTATTTATCAGATAACTGGAAGAAAAGTTTAATTTTTTTGAGGAGCTGATTCTTCCTGTGTCAAAAGAACTGGTGTTAGGTTTTGGCTTTTTTTGAGGAGTTTATTCTTTTTGTGTCAAAAGAACTGATGTTAGGTCTTAGCACTGTAGTTTATACTGGTCTAAACTACAGGTTTAAACAAGTATAAACTACAGTGCTAAAACCTATACTTGTTTAGGTTTTAGTTCTTGAGCAATTTGGTGAACTGATAAAAGCATTGTTTTTGCTTAGCTTCAAATCTCTCTCTGTGAATTATGAAACTTCCCAGACATATTATAGATACATATTACAATTCTTAGTTTAGTACCAGGTATTCAAATTTTTGAGAAAATCAGAATGAATTTGCTATATTTAAATTATTTGCAGAATGTTTTTAGCATGATACGGCGGTGCACATTTGTTTTGTTCTGTTTATTGATATTGTGTGTGCAATGCAGTTTATTGGCACAGTAGTGGCTGGAACAGTCAACCTGGGAGTTGCATGGTGGATGTTGGGATCGGTGAAAAATATATGCCAAACAGATCTTTTGTCTGCAAGTAGCCCATGGACATGTCCCAATGATCATGTGTTCTTCGATGCATCAGTTATATGGGGTTTGGTCAGTGCAAACTCCGCCAACAAAGATTTATGATGAATTCAGGCGACCTGTTAAAGTATGGTCCTCTATCTTACCATAACTAATTAACAACCTTAATTACTCATATCTATGTATCTATGCTTACAGCTATCCAACATTCAATATTGCTGCAGGTGATACACCCATTGCAAGATTTGAATTTAAATTGCTTTCCAATATACCACCTCCCTTCAATGTCGTTTAGCTGAGTGAATAAACATGACCAGGCTTATTTACCAGGTTATTCAGTTATTAATACGCGGGATAATATATGTTATATGTTTATGGTTGGATACTGTTTCGATTCAACAGTGCCCATATATTGCTTTAATTTCTTTAATATAGGTTCAATAGACTTGGAAGTATTGCTCCAATTTATTTATGGCTCAATAGACTTGGAACTATTGAAATATTGCTTGCCAATAAACATGAGCTGAAGTTGCAACTGTCTCTCCACATGGATTCAACCCTATCCTCTGCTTAACGTACGATGCACACGAGCTTCTGTACAATTTGTCAGGTATGCATTAAAGGCCTAATTGACTGAGTCACTTCTCATTCCATTGAAAGAAGCTATTCCCATTTCATTTATAGAAGCTAAGGCAACGTTTAAAAAGTTGTGAAACAGACCTCTGGCCATTAAAACATACATGTTTCAGGTTGCAACAACGTCTTATTTTGCCTACTGTCTGTGTAACCCTAGGCCTTTGTACAACATAGGATGCACACATGCATGTTGTGCACTTTTTCGGGTACGCATTAAAGGTCTATATCCTATATGCTGTTGTATAGATACATTCTATGTTTCCATATTAGCTTAGAGCTTTATAAGGTTGGTATTCAGCTCCATTATGGAGATAAGCATAGTGAGTGTTAGACATACCTGTACCCATTGAGCTATGAAACACATTGGCTTGTTACTCATCAATATGAGCTTAGAGGTTGTGATATCATGCAAATAAGGCACATACACGAGCTTGGTTGATTCAAACACAGCTTCTATACCCATACGTCTTACCTATGATCTCTATTGATTCAGGATAAAGAGTGGTGAGTAATGTGATATCCATACTTGATTAGTCAGATAAGCATTAGATTAGTGCTATTCCCATTGCTTAGACCATTGTTGTTGTTGCATATTCCTGGGTTTCCTGTATTCGATCACAACTCTCATACGTAAATCACTACTAGCAACAGGTCAATGGTAATAGGGTAACATAAACCTAGCCTCACCTGTTAATCATTGTCTATTATGGTTCCACATTCAGTGTTCACCTATACGTCAAATACTACATATATATTGCATAAGCTATAGACCACCCTTCCTTTGTAATGAACACAAAGGTGCTGAGATCGAAGCTATACATGGCAATGGCACACAAAGACGAAGGCAAACTCCTAAAGCTGCTTCTGAGAAGGGCAGGGCAAATCAATGTCGAATCAAGTATTCTATGATCACTGGATAACAGATCACTACTCTGTATTTTATGCAAATATATGAGCCTTCCAACTATGTGTCCTAGACTTGAAACTAAACAGTGAATTCTCAACCATGGTGTCTTGTCACTAGATAAAAAAGAGAATGCTCAACAATGCCTTGCAGATCTTAGAGAATCCTACTAGGTCGCAGAGGAACAATGTCTATATGTCAACGTGATCACTGATGAATGGATAAACATTGTGCAGTCTATAAGAGATATACACCGAAACCAATAGCAAGGTCCCTTGAGAAATGAAGATCAAAACAGAGAGACTTCCTGACAGACTTTCTATGGTGAGAGTCAACATTCAAGTACGACTCAATTGTATGATAACAATGTCTCAGACAGTTGTGGCATATGTTTTGCCTTACTGTCTTCTATAACAGTAGCATATTTAATCTACCGCAACAGGCTCAAAGGGGCTATCTTCAAGAAATTTGGCTGGTTAAGATGCTCTTCTTGTGGGCACACTGGCCACAGCCACCTAATTTCACATTTACTACTGCCGCCACATCCATCATTCCATATGCCATTTGCTCCCCATGTCAGATCGATCACCTCATTGCACCGATCGCTCACTTAACGTAAGGTTTTCGTTTTATGCCCATCATTAAATACTGGCCTGCTCCAATCTGATCTTCAAGTATTTCAGCTCCATTCCAAATCAATCCGTATATGTACTTATTTCTGCACCTAGATATTGACATAGATCTCCTGTCTAGCCAATTGTTTATTAGAATAGCTTGGACCCAATCTACCACCAAGATTGCCCGATGTCAGATACATCACCTAATTTCACATTTACTTCTGCCGCCACATACATCATTCCATATGCCATTTGCTCCCCATGTCATATCGATCACTTAATTGCACCGACTGCTCACTTAACGTAAGCTTTTCGTTTTATGCCGACCATTAAATACTGCCCTGCTCCATCCGAGCTTCAAGTATTTTAGCTCCATTCACACTTAAAACTAGCTTATAAACACATTGAACTTTTTTATAAATTGGCCTCTTCTGCACCTGGATATTCACATACATCTCCCCGCTTCACATAACATGGAATCCATTAGCATAAGCCAACTTACTCAACTCACAGCATTGTTTCTCTTAGCACTTGTTCTCATGGCTCTTCTGATTATTGACATCGTAAAAGTCGAAAGACAAAGAAAAAAGAAACCAAAAAAACAATAACATCTCTTTTGCATTATTTTACGCATTGTCTTATTTCCCTACTTCCTTCTCTGTTACAGGTGTACGACGGATGCTTCAAATATGCATTTGGGTCTGCCATGGTGGTGCAACTCGCATTTTTTATGCTTCTATCGTCTCTGCTCGGATGCCGGACTAATGTCCTAATTGTTAGCATTTGTGCTTGTCTTGTATTCTTCACATGTTACAGTCTGTCATAAGAAATGCTTATTTTCAAGGTCAAATGTAAGCTTCACGACGGTTTTCATGTTACTCATGTCTTGAATTGATGATGATTCTCTGCAAGTTAGTTATTCAATAATGTTCAGATCTTTGGTATATAGTGCTCATGTGACTATTTCTATTGCAGTTGTGTGATTTTGGGCTAGCAACATAAACTGGTGTATCTTGAATTGATGATGATTCTCTGCAAGTTAGTTATTCAATAATGTTCAGATATTTGGTATATAGTGCTCATGTGACTATTTATATTGTTGTTGTGTGATTTTGGGCTAGCAACATAAACTGGTGCATTGTTTTGAAATAACTGGTGCATATTATATTATTCGACAGCCCTCGATTTATGTATTACTGAAACTTGCTCATGTGACTATTTCTATTGCAGTTGTGTGATTTTGGGCTAGCAACATAAACTGGTGCATTGTTTTGAAATAACTGGTGCATTTTATATTATTCGACAGCCCTCGATTTATGTATTACTAAAACTGGTGCAAGCCCAAAACTTCAATAGATGTTGCAACAATCATTGCCTGTTGTCTGAGTTTCAGAAGAAGTTGACGCAGTCTCTACTTACACGTCTTATCAAAACACCGATCAGCCTTGACATTTATTGAAGAAGAAGAAATATTTCTATATGTTTTCTGAAAAGTACCCTTGTTACACTTGCATCTGTTCCTTGAGCCCAGTAGTGTAAATGCATCAAGCTTTGCAAAAAAGCTTATTGGAACCCAGTTCAACACAAATTGCATCAGGAGACAGCAGTACTGAACATAAAGGTATGCCCTTGATACAAACAGCTCAACACAGGTTGCATCAGGACACAGCAGTACTGAACATAAAGGGGAGTGCAAACGCTGTGATCAAGGTTGAGAATAGCAGCATGCTTCTTCCTAACTGTCAGTTTACCGATCAATTGCAGATGCATACGCCAACTTTTGAATTTTGTAATCTGTATTTAACTTGGTCCAGGCTTTACTTGTTTTGTCTTCCTGGCTGGCTGAGAGCCCTGTACCTTTACTTAGGCTTCGGAGGGACTCACTATACAGGATTGGCAGAACTAGTAGATCTTTAGCCCTAGACCTTAAATGTTAACTTCATGCAGGGACTCGCTGCCTCGCAGCTTCCCTTGTTTAACTAGAAAATGGTAGTCTTCTATCATTTTATGGTAGAAAATGATAATACAATTAAACCTACAAATTTATATATAACATATTAACTATACAAATTTATATATAACATATTAACTATGTATATACACGATAATCCAATTAAACATATAAATTTATATATGACATATTAACTATTTATATACACATTAGTAATGAGAGAATGTAATATTGTATTTATGCTTAATAAAGTATTAATTAGTTATAATTTTAGACATTTTACTGAACTATATTTTCAATAGTAAGTTACCAGGGGTTAAAGTTATGAATTTATTTGAGCACTAAGGAGAAAGCGTCTTAGGGTTAGTACTAGTTTCAAACCAAGAATCTCTTATTACTTTCAATATGCAAAACCCAAGGAATTGAACTTCCTTCTTTGCATCATAGTTTCTAGGTTTTCCCACTTTTTTTTATAACGCTACTAATCTCGTGGAGTCTTGATATACCCTTCAAGACTTAAATAAAGAGAATTCTAACCCAGATAATTCTCCTTCTAGGGTTCCAACCTTCCCTAAGGCAATTTAACGAGAATTGTTCACAATGCTCACATGGATTCACCTTGAACCCCCAACTATTTAGTTTACAAGATTTCAATTACTTAATAACTTATACCCCACCTCCTAGAATAAGTATGACAAGTATATTTATTAGAATGAATGATAGAATACTCCTTTTTGGGCTATACTCAAACATTGTATGTATAATCCATTTTTAACAAATGATACTCAAAAAGCCACTTTCCCACTTGAACTATTTAAAAATAACACATAAAAATATGACTCCAACATAAAAATATACTATTATATTCCTTAACTTCACCCCTTATCTTAATCCCTTTCCTTATCCTATTAACAACCTTTCCCTCTTATTCAATCTTAACCCATCATACTCTTTAATCTAGCTTAATCTACCATAATAATATATTTTATTAATCTATATTTAGATACAAACTACGACACAAATTCATAGCATCTCCAACCAAAATTATTATAAACATTCCAACCTAACAACATACCATCCCAATAACTTGTACATCACATGTGATACAATTGACAGGACAAGTTGGGGATATATATATATATATATATATATATATATATATATATAATATAAAATTGACATTGTATACTGCCACTTGTGATGACATAAGCACAATTAATTAGTCACGGGGATGAAAGATTGCGTCTTCTATGATACTTGATTTGAAATTGGCCTATTTTATGCATATTACCTAAATTCATCTTCAATGATTCTTTATCCTCGAGGCACAATATGGTAAAGTCTACGTTTTGTTTTTTTTATAATTATTCGTTTAATGTTTTGTTCTCATTGTTTTCATTGTAGAAAATATTAAATAATGTGATTTTTATAAATTATCACGCTGGAAAAGGTCCGTCCCATTCTCATTTAATTTTTTATATACAAACTGTACAACATTATATTTTATTAGCATATTACATAAATTCATCCTTCAATGATTCTTTGTCCTCGAGGCATAATAGGATAAAGTCTACCTTTTGTCCTTTTTTATAATTATTTCGTTTAATGTTTTGTTCTCATTGTTTTCTTTGCAGAAAAAATTAAATAGTGTGATTTTTTAATAAATGAATAATATTATCACACTATAAAAGGTCCATCTCATTCTCATTTATTTTTTTTTATCTAAAAACTGTACAACATTATATTTTATTAGTACTTATTTAATTGTGATTTTCAGTATACCATTAGAAAAGGGCTGATTTTTTTATTCATGTGAAAGATTTGTGATTTAAGTGACAATTGGTTTTATAAGTTGAAATTCCCTATAATATACTAGCATTGTGATTGGAAATATATGGATACATAATTGGAATTATAAGTGTCAAGAATTTTTATCATTTTTATTTTTTAAGATTTGGGGTGTATTTATGATAGTTTTTTATTCATAGTGTAATTTTTAATCAATGCGAATATTTATAATTTAATTAGATTTATTGTAATTGATTTATAGATTAAATGTTTTTTATTGTCAAGTTATTCTATTTTGTTTGATTTTAGATTTTTGTGATTTATATTGATTATGAGATTGTTTTTCAGATTAATCACATCATTATGTTTTGGTTGGCATTTCAAACAATCTAATGTGCTTCATCTTGAAGATAAAATTGAAAAAAAATTATCAATATGTTTAAATAACAAAAGTGCATTTAGTTTTAGAAAGAATTAACTCTTAAAAGAAATAAAATTATTTTAAAATTATTTTTTAATTAGCTTACTCTTTTATTTATTATTTATGTAAGTCTGGGTTAATATATTATAAAAAACCACATATTTAAAGAAACTAATTGTTAAAAAATTAATTAATTAATTTAAAAAATAGAAATATGCTACAATGCTAATAACAATAGAAATAAAAAAATAAGATAACAAGGAAAAGGGAGAAAGAAATTTGAGAGATAAAATAGGAAAAGGATGAGAAAAAAAAAAGTTAAATTAATATTCAAGTACAAAATAAGAATTATATATTTATAAATGTATATTTATTTTTAAAAGTAAGTTTAATATTATTTTTTTTATATTATTATATAATATTAAAATATAAAAAATATTTGTTAGGATAAAAAAAATTAGAAAACATGAAAAAATAAATTATTATATATATATATATATATATATATATATATATATATATAATATGGAAAAAGAAAAAACAAAAAATAGTCTAGAATACAGAACAAACATCTACATACTACTTAATTTCCAACCACATTCTTTTGATTATATCTTTTTATAGCTCCAAGAGCATGCAACATCATACTCCATTCTATGATTCTAGTGTATCGTTGTTCCCTTCATGTTTCATTCACGCCTATTTATAATAATTTTGAATGGTTATATGCCAAGAATTTAGGTTAAGTTTCCCATGATTGCCTAAAATGTTCACTTTCACTAGTGTTTCATGCTTACCTAGAATTCTAGCTGCCATATGGCCTATTAAATTCCCATATCTTCCCGCTCATTCTTTTTAAGTGTTTGAATCTCATTCCCATGAATTAACCTATATAAAAGCAAAAAATTGCGTATCACATTTTTATTAGAACCACATGTTATTGTATTTTGATGTAATAACGGGAGTGGATACAATTACTTTTCGAGCTACATTTGCAATGATTAACTGTTTCATTTTGGTTGAACTAATATTTTTTAAAATTTATCAAATTTCATCAAATTTGTACGGTTATAGAATAGATCAAAATCTTTCCAGATATATATTTTTAATATAAATTATACAGGTAAATACAAGGTATAGATTTTTGATAAAAATTATGTTAAATTTGAGGTAATATATTTATTAGAAAAAAATGGTTTTTATTTTTTTTTATTTTGTTTTACTTTTTAGTGATGGGTTTTTCAATTATCTTTTAATTATTTAGCCACTTTCTAATTACTTCGCTAATAAATGAGAAAATGTGCATTTAAATATTAGTCTAGTGTTCATATGAAACATATGAACTATAATCCATTCTATATGTAGTATAATACTCGTAAATGTCAATGAGATTATAATATGTTATATGTTTGTTATAGAGCATGATAGTAACATCTTTTACAAATCGCCTTGGAAAACAAGTCACACATGTAGGAAATTAAAGGTCACAATTGTAGAGTTGAAATAGAACACTTCTACCTAGTGGGCCTAGGAATCTTAACTCTATAACCGCCAACACATGTAGAACAATCCATATAGGAAGAAAATAAATCATATAGGCATAAATAAATTAAACAAGAAATAAAGTGGTGACTTTCTCAAGGTTTATGGTGATCCTGATCCATGGAATAGAGATGCATATGCAATGGTAGAATGTTGATAAAATATAGAATATAGAAACCAATCTAGCCAATTATAGTAAAGGAAATGTTGTAAATCTAGAAAAAACAATAGTGAAATAATCCCTAGAAAACAAATTAAATTACCTATTCAAAATTATGTGTTGCAATAAGTTAAAAAAACACTACTTAATTGACCAATTAAAAACATATAGGAACACATTTATTTATACAATCAGTGAGTTACAATAGTGTAAAAAAAAAAATTTATTTCATCAAATTAGTGAGTTGGAGTAGTGTACATAAACATACCAATTTTTCAAGTTAGTGAGCTGCAAAAGTGTAAGGAACTGAGATATGGAATTGTAAATAAAACTAGGAACTTATCTATATTGATTACAAGTAGTGCCTCACTGAGGGGTCATTACTTCCTTATAAGAGGCATTGTATATAACAATAGATCGCCTAAGTTACAACACACCATTCACACAAAGAAGAACAACAAATGGAATAGAACCACATTATTGGTTTTAACAAAAATTTAGAAAGAAACATATAATTATTTGTCCTCCTCTAGCTTGATTAGTGATCCAGGTGGATTTTGGTGGCCACCCACCTATCCCATTTCGACCCCTGAAACTGTCTCTTTCAGACTTTCAGTTTCCATAATTGTAGCACAATTTACTATTTTTAGCAGTTTTTTGGGTCCTGAACTTTCGGAGTTGTTTTGAGGCCCTAAATGATGTTTTTGGTAAATCTGGGAGCAATATGGGTCCATGGATTGATGTTTGTCTTCCCAAAGTTATAGTTCTCAAACATATCTTTCTAACGAGCTATTGTACGCATCAAACGGAGATCGGGTGCCAAAGTTACGACCTCGAGAAATTGATGTACCAATTTACCCAAATAAGGCCCACAATTTGGTGCTTCATCTTCTAGGGTTAGGTTTTGGGATGTTAAAGGTTTTCCATTGTTTCTCAAAAATAATTATTCCTTCGAGCCTCATTGTAAGATAGTTCAAAGGCATGTAACTGCCACATCTCTTCTCAAAGATAAGCTGCCATCGCCCTAGCTAGTTTATTTCCATCTCTATTTGTAAGCATATTTCAGTGTTTTACATTAATGAAATGAAGTATTATTTCTGCTACATCTCTGTGTTTATGGTTATCTCTGTAATTTGTTGTGTTCCTGTTTAAATCTGATTTAGTGGTATCCGAGTGGTCTACTTTTTCTCTGTTTTTTTTGCATGTCCCCGACAAGGTTGGGATATAAGGAGTTAGGGCTCCCATGGTGAATGAAAAGAAAGATGAGGGGCCAGGAGATCCATCAAAATCTTTCTCGAAGAAGCCCTTGAGTGGCAAAGGAACACGATGATGGATAGCTTTGCATAGATCCTTCAACGACTACCCAGAGGTGATGCATCGTCTTCTAATAGATACTCTGGGAACGCCACACCATTTAAGGTACAAGTTAATTTTGAAATCCCCATCTTCAAGGGTCAAATAGACGCAAATTCTGTAGATAAATGGTTAAATCTACTAGAGGGTTATTTTTTTGTTCATGATTTTTTTAGGCGGGAGACGATTATTTTCACTCTTCTGAAAGCAAGTTTCATGTCAAGGACTGGTGGGAAACCTACTGCGAGTAGAAGGAGGAAAGCACAGGCTCACTATTTTCAACCGCACCCACTTGGGATTCATTTCAGGATGCCATCAAGGAGCAGTACTACCCTATCAAAAGCTACGAGGACAAATACATAAACTGAACCATGCTGTGATAGGGAAGGGACCAAGATGTGCCTGAGTTCACCAACATTTTTCATACCCTTCGCACACAGTTGGGTATCAAATATTTTGATCTGCATCTGGTACTCCAATACTACGACTGCCTACACAGATACATCTAGGAAGAGATGGAGTTCCTAAACATCTCTTCACTCAGCACGACATACCAATACGTTATCAAAATTGAGCAAAAGTTCAAACATAAGAAGCGAAACCTTAGATCTACGAATCTGAAGACCAAAGGACAAATCCAAGGTGGGGTGACCCAAGACAACCTGTCGAAGCCACAAGAAAAGAACAACACCACAAAGTCAAAAAAGGACATAAAAAAGTGGTGTGAGTTCCACAAGAGCCCCACTCACAACATAACTGAGTGGTGGACCAAGCAGTCATTGGTGGTCGTGTTGAAGGCTTCCGAATTAGATGCATGTTCTGACCTTAAGCCAGAACCCGACAAAGGGAATGGAAAAAGGAAATAGATCATTGATGCGGATCCTAGCACCACTGTTGCCATCGCCAAGATCCAGAAAAATGAGCTCGAAGATCCAGAGGAGGGGGAACGTCTTTTCCACACATAGATTTTGGTGAAAGGTTCGCCTCTATAATTCATTATCGAAAGTGGTAGCCAAAAGAACCTCATTCCGGCAGAGGTCATGAAACGATTGGGCCTACTGACTACACCACACCTGCAGCCATACAGTATCAGGTGGCTTCATGAAGGATGAGATCTCAAAGTTCGTCAGTAGTGCCACCTTCCCTACAACATCAAGCCCTTCATATATGAGGTATTGTGTGATGTTACACCTCTGGATGTTTGTGATGTACTATTAGGCCAACCATACTTATGGAGGCGACATGTTGTGTACGAGTCAAGGCCTAGCAATATCATTATTTCTTTGGGTAGTTCATTATACAAGATACCAGAGGTAGCCCCACTTAATGCCACCTCTTTCATCACTACAAAGAAAGGTAGCAAGCTCATCTCCCAAACTAGGAAATTCATCTATCTGGTTCACCCCCAAAGGAAGGGGAAGATCATCATCACATCCATGACCCCTGCGAAGGGTTACTCCACGTAGTTGCAAAAGCTAAGGAATACGGTCATGACAGAACATAGGAACAACTTCTCCTCACCCACAGGGGTACCACACAAGCTTCAAGTGGGCAACAAATTCTGGTTGCATCTGCAAAAAGAACGCCTTACAAGAGCCCATCAAAAGCTCCGACCACGCCGACATGGTCCTAACACCATCACTAAGGCTATGGGAAATAATGATTTGGAGCACAAAATCCCTCCATTCCTTCGCTTGCACCAAGTGTTCAATGTGTACTACCCTTGACCATGCTTGCCACCATTAGTGGACACATCTGAGATTGTAGAACAACTCATCAGGGACCAAGTTCAACAGATGGAGGAACTCAACGCCATGGGGCCCATTGCTTCCTAAGGGGGGAGGAATGATCCAAGTGGATGTTGGTGGCCACCCTCCTATCCCATTTGTACCCCCATGACCATCTCTTTTAGTTTTTAATTTTTCGTAATTGTAGCACAATTTACTATTTTTAGCAGTTTTTCGAGTCCTGAACATCTGGAGCCGTTTTGAGGACCCAAATGACATTTTTTTGGGAAATCTGGTAGCAACATGATTACATGGGCCTATGTTTCTTGTCCCAAAGTTATAGTTCTCAGATAGATCTTTCTAACGAGCTATTGTACATGTCAAATGGAGATCGGGTGCGAAAGTTACGACCCTGGGAAATTGATGTACCAATTTACCCAAACGGGGCCCACAATTTATCGTTTCAACTTCTAGGGTTATTTTTTGGGATGTTAAGGGTTTTCCATTGTTTCTAAACAATAAATAGGCCTTTGAGCCTCATTGTAAGATATTTCAGAGGCATGTAACCACTACATCTCTTCTCAGAGATAAGTTACCATCACCCTAGCTGGTTTATTCCCATCTTTGTTTGTAAGCAAATTTTAGTATTTTACATTAATGAAATGAAGCATTATTTCCACTACATATCTGTGTTTACACTTATCTCTGTAATTTGTTGCATTCCTGTTTAAATCTGGATCAATTAGAGTAGGGTGTTTTATACACAACATTGAAGTATAAAATTGACTAAGAGATTGAAGGAAAGCCATGACGATATTTAGTAAGATGTTCTTTCTTCGTTACAAAAATGCACCAGAAAATAGAAAGGATTAGAAAAATGTTGACCCATTCAACTATTGTGACTAGTGGTAGTTGGTCAATCTTCTATTACAATTATGTTTTCCTTGATAGAAATGAACTACCTCTTGTCACTTTCTTCATTAGGTGGTCAAATGGTCAACTTGCAATCTACCGTTGATTATACAACTAGAGGTTGGCTAGAGGTGCACTTGCTAGTTACTGTGTAGTATCAATTATTCTAAGTATTTAACTATTAGCATGTTGCAACATCAGGCTTAAGCATGTTATCACACAACTCTATTGGCATGTTAAAAAATTATGATTGAGCATATTATCACACAAATCTATTGGCATGTTACGATAATGGAGTTGCATCATTGTGCTCTCTCATGTTGCAACATTAAAGCCTGTTCATGTTATAGTAGCTAGAATTACAAATCTTAGCTTATAGTCATGCTACTATAATGAGAGTTGGGTAGCAATATAAGGGTTTTTTTTTTTCCCCTCCTAAAAGTGTTGCATTGATATAAGAGTGTTTGTGAAAGAAAAAAGTGTTGTAGTAACATAAGATAGTATTAAAAATGTCTATATTGTACCACTACTTCAAGATTACCTTCCTGAGCTTGCTTGAAGTGATTCTCGTGGATCCTCACAAGTTAGCATCAAAAGGTAAATTGCTTCCTGAATATATAAAATTGAACATTAGAATGATAGAATTAGAAGGAAACTCTACGTTGATTAAAAAATGCATCAATATGGGGAAACAAGTGATAGGGTGGTACACATGTGGAAAGAGGGTACTCAAAAAGGTGTTGGATGGGAACTAAAAATATGTTGATTTGGGAACACATCATCTTCCCGAAGTTGAATCTATTGAGTTTTTTTATGTGACTAGATAGTTAATCCCAATATGAGAAGGTAGGCTTCCATGGATATTTCTAACAATATAGTGAAATTCCCTTACTTCATGGGCATGATAATAGTGTTTTCTCTTTCAATTCTCCCTCCAACATGTGATCCATTTCTTTTTTATCATGTTGTAATATCTATGATATGTTTTGGAGGGTAGAAAAATAATAATATAGTGGAAATTGAGGCCTACCCATTGATTTCTGTAGCGATTCATGCATTTGATTTACCAATTCCCTCTTTATATTTCCACTGCAAGATTACTAGGATCTAAGGGGTCACTTTGTTGCATGTCCCCTTTGGCCTACGTCAATCACTGGGTACAACCTTTAATAGTTATTTTTGAAAATACCTTTCTTTGTGCTCTTGTAATGCTTAATGACCTATTTTCTATTTTGGGAAATAAATTCTGCATGTTTTCGGGAGTTCACCTTGCTATATTGTGTAAGGAGAACATCCCTCAAATTGTAATACTTCCCTCTTGTAGGTTTTAAACCCATACAAAAATTACCTACATACGAATTCTAAAACACAAAAGATAAACAATGTGAGAGCATAACACATAAAACACATATACACAGATATTTTCTCTTGGATCCCAAAACCTGGACTACCAACTTGATTTTTCATTATGTTCCTTTCAATGTGACAATACATATTTATACATGCCAAAACATCCAATACCATGGACCGAAATCCATCACATCCAAAACCATGGACTGAAAACCAATGCATCCAAAAAACATGTGCGGAAATCATGCACAAAACCATAGGTGGGTCTACCCAACCTAACATAGGGTCCAAAACCAAAATTTTCCACCCCATAAAGTGGGGTTACGGGTACCCCTCAAACCCTCTGTGACCTCCCCCCCCAACCCCAAGTTAACTGTGTGGGCTAGTTGTGGAAAGAATATAACACAACCCAACATTCTCCCACTTGTTGTTTTCATTCCACAGGGGGCCACAAGAGAGCTTAGTCATTTATCCAGCCCTGCAACACCCATTTTTTCTCTACACCAAGAGAAATTTTTAGAGATCACAAATTTTGTCAATGCATCTACAATATTCTTCAAAGTGTCCACCTTTACCAACAACATCTTTTTGTCTTCTATCATATCCCTCACAAAGTGATATTGAACATCAATGTGCTTTGTCTTTGAATGATATGCGGGGTTCTTTGCCAAGAAAATTGCACTTTCGCTATCACAGTGTATCCTTATAGCTCCGTGTACTAACCCCATACTTGAACACAATCTCTACAATCAAACTGCTTCCTTGCTTGCATGAGTGGCTGCCATGTATTCTGCCTCTATAGTTGATAGTGCCACTATAGATTGTTTCTTACTCATCCAACTGAATGCACCTCCAAATAGGTTAAACACATACCCACTTGTAGATGTTCTCTGATCTAGATCTCCGACCCAGTCAGCATAAAAAAGCCGTGAATATCCAAAACTTTGTCCAATCCTGGTCTTCCTTGGTAGCACAAACCATAATTACTAGTGTCATGCAAATACTTGAAAACCCGCTTCACTGTTGTCAAGTGCTCCTTCCCTAGTTTTGACATAAACCTGCTCAATAATCCCACTGCATGTGCAATTTCTAGTCTAGTACAAACCATTGCATACATTAGGCTACTGACTGCACTTGCACATGGACCTCGAGACATGTCCTCTTCCTCTTCTTGTGTCTTGCGACACTATTCAGTAGATAACCTCACACCTACAAGAATAGGAACCTTCACCTGTTTACTATCCTGCATATTAAAACTTTGCAATATTGTCTCGACATACTTCCTCTGGTTTAACCAAAGCTTCCTCTTAGCCCGATCTCTTTTAATTTCCATGCCAAAAATATAGTTTACAACTCCAAGATCTTTCATGTCGAATTTGGAGGATAATTCGGTCTTCAAATCTTGGACAATTTCTTTGTCAGTTCCAACTAGAAACATATCATCCACATACAAGACCAGATAAATAACATGGTCACCAATTAATTTAAAATAGACACAGTGATCTGCTTTGCTTCTAGTGAAGCCAAGTCACCGTATAAATGTATCAAATTTCTGATACCACATCCTTGGTGACTATTTTAACCCATACAAAGACTTCTTCAACTTGCATACATGTTCTTTCTTACCCTTCACCACAAAGCCTTTAGGTTGCTTAATGTAGATTTCCTCTTCCAAATCCCCATGAAGAAATGTTGTCTTCATATCCATCTGTTCTACCTCAAAATCAAAAGCAGCAACAATAGATAAAAGTAATCTAATAGAAGTTACCTTGGCAACATGAGAAAAAAATCACTAAATCAATTCTTGGCACCTAGGAATAACCTTTTGCAACAATTGAGCTTTGTATTCTCCACTTTTCCTTCTGCATTTGTCTTCTTTTTGAACACCCATTTTCTACCAATGGGTTTCCTTCCAGCCGGTAACTCCACCAGATCCCAAGCCTTATTTTTGTGCAAAGATGCCATTTCATCAACCATGGCCTCTTTCCAGAGTTTTCCATCCTCTGAATCCACTGCTTCCTTCATAGTTCTGGGATCATCATCAGTAATGGACAAAGAAAAATTTGAACAAAAGGTAGATGGACTATACCTTTCTGGCTACCATCTTTCTCAAACTGATCTTCTCATAGCCAGAGTTTGTGGCTCTTCATCTTCTGATTCCTCCTTTGTTGTAGAGTCTAATTTTTTCTCCTTTAGCTCAAACTCTATCTTGTCAGGTTCCTTTGGTTGGTCTTCATGTTTAATAAAATCTTTCACCTCTCTAAACACCACATCTTGGTTGTACACAACCTTCCTTGTTACTGGGTTCCAAAGCTTATAACCCTTTAAACCATACTTATACCCAATAAAGATGCACTTTTTTAGATTTACTATCCAACTTGGTTCATTTCTCCTTTGGAACATGTACATATGCATCACATCTAAATACCCCCAGATGTGAAAGAGAGGGTTTCTTACCAATCCATATTTCTTGTGGAGTCTTACCCTCCAACGGTGATGAAGGTGACCTATTGACCAGGTAACATGCAGTATCCAATGCCTCTACCCAGAATTCTTGTCCTAACCTAGCACCACAGAGCATGATTCTTGCCCTTTCCATCAATGTTTTTTTCATTCTTTCTACAACTCCATTTTTTTGAGGTGTATATGGAGTAGTCTTCTGCCATGCGATACTACACTTCTTACAAAATTCTTCAATTCCTTACTACAAAATTCTCCACCATTATCTGTCCTTAGCACCTTTATCTTCTTCTCTGTCTGGTTTTCCACCAGAGCCTTAAATTCTTTAAACCTGTCAAAGACTTCATATTTCTTCTTAAGGAAATATATCCATGTATTCCTTGAGAAGTCATCTATAAATGATACATAGTACACAAACATACCCACTGACGGAACCTTCACAAATCCAAACACATCATTGTGCACAAACTCTAATATATGTTTCTCCCTCTTACTACTAGAGGGGAAACTCACCCGATTCTGCTTCTCGTATACACAATTTTCATAGAAATCAAAATCCATAGAGCTATTACTCATACCTTCTACGATACCTTTACCATGAAGTATTCGAAGGCCCTTCTCTCCAATATGTCCAAGCCTTTGATGCCAAAACATGGTCTTCTCTCCAGAGACTACTAGATTTTCTGCTCCACTTTCAGGAACCGTGGAACTATTGCACCCATCAACAACAGTGCTACCTTGCGTCTTGTACAGAGTTCCAATCTGAACTCCCCCCATCAATACGAGTGCTCCTCGAACCATCTTGCAGGTATCCTTGTCGAATACTATTTTTACACTTGCATCATCCAACTTTCTTACAGAAATCAGATTTCTATCCAATGTAGGAATATGTACAACTCGGAAGTGTTCTAACCCTTCCACCTTGTAACTTCAATTTTACTTTCCACGACCAATGATTCTAGCCTTCCTGTCATCCCCCAAGAAGACATCACCACCATCGTATTTCTCATACTCACAGAACCAATCTCTATGGGGAGTGAAGTGAAAGGATGCACCTGAGTCAATCAACCATGCCTCATGATCTACATGTGTACTTGAAGAAGACAAGTACACATCCCCACCTTCATCTAAGGTGGTTTTCACTCCTGCAAAAGGAGTATAATCAGATCCCTTTCCTTTATCCGAGGCTTTAGATTTATAGTCCCTTTTGTAGTGCCCTTCCTTTCCGCATTTCCAGCACACCACCTTTACAGGTTTTCCTGGAGATTTATATCTCCCTCTAGATTTAGATCTCCCACTCGATGACTTATTTTTGTTTCTATTCTGGGACCGTCCTTGTACATACCAGGCATCACCATGTTGGCTCTCCATATTTTTCCATCTCATCTCCTCCGTCAGCGAGGCTGACACTATTTCATCAAATTGCAACGAAGTTGCATTGCTACCTATTGCAATAACCAGACTATCCCATGAATCTGGTAGAGAACACAACAAACTAATGCACTTATCTTCATCTGAAATTTTAATAGAAATAGATGTTAACTGACGTAACACAATATTAAATGTGTTCAGATTCCCTATCACTAAGTTTCCATCTTTCATCCTAAGGTTATACAACTTTTTCAGCAGGAAAAATTTATTCACTAGAGACTTAGATTGGTACAAAGTCCCTAACTTGTCCCACAAAGCCTTCACCATAGCTTCCTCGGGTACATTCAACAATATTGAATCTAAGACACACAATCATATTGTGCTCTTTGCCTTCTGATCCAACTTCTTCCATTCTTCATCGGACACTCCCATTGGTTTAGTACTTGGATCTACTGTGATCCACTGAACTTTATCCACCAACAGATCCTTCATATTGAGTTCCCACAACTCAAAACTCTGACCATTAAATTTCTCAATCTCTATCTTTCCACTGCTCGCTATCTTCTTTCACCAACAGAATCGATCTCACTGATCTCCCACTGAACAGGGTCTACCACAGGCCTGAGCGAAACCCCTTTTCAACAAAGGCGTCCCCTTGAAGCCAAAACAACTTTGATACCAAATGTAGGTTTTAACCCCATACAGAAATTACCTGCATACAAATTCTAAAACAAAAAAAATAAACAATGCAGGAGCATAACACATAAAACACATATACACAGAGATTTTCTCCTGGATCCCAAAATCGGGATTACCAGCTTGATTTTTCATTATGTTCCTTTCAATGTTACAATACATATTTATACATGCCAAAGCATCCAATACCATGGAATGAAAACCATCGTGTCCAAAACCATGAACTGAAAACCGTTGCGTCCAAAAAACATGTGTGAAAATCATGCACAAAACCGTAAGTGGGTCTGCCCAACCTAACATAGGGTCCAAAACCAAAATTTTTTGGGGCGCAGCCCCGGACCCCATAAATTGGGGTTAGGGGTACCCCTCAAACCCCCTGTGACCTTCCCCCCTCTAACCCCTGGTTAACTACATGGGCTAGTTGTGGAAAGAATATAACACAACCCAACACCTCTAATCCGTAGATTATAGTTGAATGTATTCTCAACCACATTGTGAGAAATTGATGAGTTAGTATGGTTATTCTGGTAAAGCATGAAGGATTTTAGCTAAACATATATAAAAAAAAATTATATTCCAAACATGATCATTGTACAACAAGGGTGAAAATGTCAATTTGGGTGACACTTTTCATTCTTTTCTGACGTTTTTATTTTTTAGGTGTCGGTTAACATTTTCATAGTTAGCAATCATTTTTCTCTATAAAAAATATAGATACAAAAGTTAGTATTACATGCAATGAGTAATATTTTTTCATAATTGTTTCTATTAATATTAGTTATCCCGACACTTATTAACCATAAAACCCTAATTCCCAAAAGTGTCTCCCATTTTCACCCACACGTGTTATGTTGGTATAATTCACACAACAAGTTCCCCTTCTCTTTGTTGCTTGATAAATACCATGGGAATAACCATGGATGCTCATAAACTTCGAGATACAAAACCATTGGTAACTTGGCCGAGTCAAATATACATGAACCACCCTAATAATATGCCCCTTACACATAACCTGAAGAGATTAACCTAGTCTCATTCATTAACCATATCACACAAGAGTTATCACTTTCCCACGCTTAAGCCAAGATGGTCCATTCCACAACTTCATAACTCCATGTGCCAGTAAACTGCATGTATGCTTGAAAACATTCTTAGGGAATTACAATAATGCATGCTCCCAAACAATATGTATCACTAAACATAATATCTTTTCCCATAGACAATATGGATGTCTCTAACATGAGCATTTTTAAACCCCAAATCCAAAGATTTATTGACTTACAATTGTTTTCAAGTCCATAGTGAGTTTTCTGAACTCTGCTTATCCTTTTATCAATGTTATAATTACAATTGATCTTATGATGAATGTTGATTCCTAAAATTTTGTATGAACTTCCTCCAAGGAATTGGTTTCATAAATGAAGGTATTATAGTTGATATTTTTGGATTTATTTATCAAGTTTTTAGTTTTTTTTATACTAACAATCATATCCATCTTTGAGCATAAATCTTATAGGTTTCTAAGCAGCTTTCCAATATCAGAATGGATCATTTCCAAAGGAACAATAACATCAACATAAACAAGAAGAGTTATGACCATACGAATGAGTATGGAGTCAATATAGAATACATCTTCCAAACACTCTTTTAGCTAATTAATGTATATGCCAGAAATGTTAGGGGATAAGGGAGACCCCTGCTTGACTCAAATATTGCATTTTGACAAACCTTTAGTTGTCATATCCTTGGATATAAAACTATGATACAACCTTGTCAAAATAATCTTGGAATCAAGAGGAACCATTATCTCCTCTACCTTCTTCCATAGTTTTGTTCTAAGAATGGTGTCAAAATATTTTCAAGTCAACAAAATAATAGAAGAGGTCAATTTTATCATTGTGGCATTCCTCTGCAATTATTATGCGAGTAACATGATGTCCATGATTGAATGATACTTCCTAAACCCATATTTTCCTTTAGCTCTTTTACCATGGCTTTGAAATGAAGGGCTAATCTACATTTCCAAAATAATCTCATACAACTTGGTTAAAATGTGGCTAATTATAATGGCCTTTTAATTAAAAGGAATAATTGTATCCCTCCTCTTAACCATAGGCACAATAAGGATTTGCATGCAGGGCTTATGGAAGCCTTGTGACATAGTCCATATTATGTGGCTTTCACAACACCTACAAAATCTCGATTGTTGTTACAGAGAACACAACCCAGACCATTGGAATTTGGCTACTAATTTAGTTAATTCAATAATTAAATCACACAATGCAAACATAGAGAAATTCAAGTCTACTCATGAGAACACATAAATCATTCAAATATTTTTAATTATTCAGAATTTGTTTCTATGGTAAAGAATGCAAATGTAAGAGTGAAGTTCTCAAAGTGCTTGAAATTGTTAATTTTTTCTTAGGTCTATATTTTTCTTTGCTTCGATAATTTCATTTTATTCTTAACATATTAAATTCACTCCACAATCTCATGACATTATTCAAATTTACCACCTTATTCAATAAAATATGAAACTATATATAAAGAACAATATCATCATCAATCCAATGCAACATAAAGGAACAATAGAAGAAAATAATTCACACATAGAGACACCAAGATTGGTTGGAGACCAAGAAAAAACCCACTACAGGGAAAACCCTTTCAAATCATTCTTCTTATTAGATTATCATTGAATTATTCAACAGAAGAGAGTAAAATGATCCATATCTTCCACTTTAAGACTATCCAACAAAATGAACTAAACAACATCCAAGAGATGAACCCAATAATGGTAATAATAAAAAACCATGGTTTAGAAGTTTGTAATCAAATTCCACTATCTTCTGTGAAATAAAAATTCAAACCCTAGTTATCAACCACATAGAGAGGGTATCGTTTGTGCGGCTAAAAGCATTTAACTGCACGCGAATGGGCTTGCATGCCCGTGGTTATAGCCAAAATATGCCTATGACAAGCGTAACTCCCTCTTCCCACATTTTCAAAAGGTCACCGGCCTATTGAGGTAAAGATGTGATGAAGCTTTGCTATGATATGACCCAACCTGCTAGCTTCATTCAGCAAGTGGAGTCATCAAACTGAAACTTTACTGACCTTCCTTAGGAGTTATAAGACTGGAAGGAGATAAATAACCACTCCAGGTGCCAAAACCTTGAGCTGGAATTCTTTTTCATTGATCTAGACTCCCAACCACATGAAAAAAACTACAATATAGGGTATATGACAATCCATTTGCATGTATAACACTTCCTCCATGCAGCCACAACCCAATGTTTCCCAATTCCAAGGTTGCGGTTGCAGAATTTGAGCCAGCTTTTCAGGGCTAGTCTCTAGGCCATTGCCTAGAACATGATGATACTTTCTAGAACAATAAATGACATAACAAAAAATCCTCTAAGAAAATACTTGATCAAGGTCTTCAACTAATCAAGCCTAACCATGAAAAACAATTTGTCAAAGGTATAGTGAACATGTGATCTACAGGTCATGAATGCATATCTGAACATACGAGTCTGAAACTTATCTCTGAATCACCAACAAGGTCCAATTCCCTCTCATAATAGCTACAATAACATTTTGTATGCCATGCATTCATCAACCAAATCAATACATATCAATTCATGAATAACCATAGTTAAAGCGCATACAGATCCATGCTTTTAACAAACTAATAACTAGCATATTCATTATGACATAAAAGCCATCAAATCATCATAATAACAAGTAAACATTCTCATAGATTACCATAGATAAATAAATCTCATTAAATGATGCAAAAGCTAACCAGGTCAGGGACTTCCACGTACCAGCTAACCATAGATTGGGCTAAACCAAATATTTATTTTAGCCAATCACCCCTATGTCATATTCCATGCATGAATGTGGGATCTCAAGGCATAGAAAAGTAGGTATTTCCCGATATTAAACCACTTCCACCCTCAAGCTTTACCACAATCCCACCAAAACTGGTCAAGTTATCACTAGGCCCAAAACAAGAACATAAGTAAAAAGGGCTATTGAGAGATTAAACCACCTCCACCCTTAAGATTTACTGCAATCATCCTAAAAAGTCAAGGGATTACTAGGCCCAAAACAAGCTTGCATGCCTCATAATTTCTTCACCGATACCTTTAGGAATTTTCCCATCTCCACCCTCATGCTTTAGCGCAAGCACACCAAAATTGGTCAAGGTATTCCTAGGCCCTTGGGAATTTTCCTAAGACCGCCTCACCAAGTCCCAAAACCATCTGGAAATCTAAAGCTCAACCGAATAAAAGAACCCCATCACACTTTATTTATTAGGAAATGGAAAGGAAATTCTGAAACCACTATCAAACCTCAAAAAATCCATGCCAATAACAACGACAAAACCAAATACACACATGCATGTACCATGCATTCACAAACTAGCTAGGAAATCACGCATGCAACCTATTACATAAAATTATTCTTGTTGAAGTCATTAATGCAACTTTTCCTTGCTTGTCCCTTGCTCTTCTTTGCTTCTTTCTCCTTCCTTTGACTTCCTTTCTCGAATGCTAGAGTGCTCCAAGAATTCTCTAAGCATGCAAGAGTATAAGAGAATAGAGAGAGCTTCAAGCTAAAACTAACAAAAGGTTGTGAAATGACCCTCATAAATCTTTCTATCATTTAGGCATCCATTTTATTCATTGTCCCTCTATTTTTACTTCAATTTTCCTCTCGTGCAAACCTGTGACCTTTCATCTCCCTTTTCTCCTACTTTATTTTCATAAAAAAATGTCAATAAATTCCTTTTCTCCTCTTCAAATACTTCGCTAATGCCTCTTCCAATTTCGCTTTGTAATGATAAACAACAAGTGATTCCCACTATGATGTTTTCCCCAACATTCAACTTGGAATACATTTCCCATGACCTTGGTCTTACTCTAAATTTATTAACTTTGTTACATGAACTTTTAACGTGGGCCTGCTACAAGAAGCATGTGGTTGTGACCCAAAATCCTAAAACACATGTGATCTTAAGACCGTGTAATATCATACCTGTATGAACTAAAATTCCATGAAGTAAACACATGCGAGATTAATACCCTGTAATCTCAGACCTGTAGGAATCAAAACCAAAGAAGAGAATAGTAGAATACTTCATGATGATGTCCAAATGAGGTTGAGGTCATTTGTATTTATATAATTCCAAGAGTATCTAATTTTCTTTAGGGTCAACCTGATGAAATGCGCACATGTGAGCTTTAATTCAAAAATTCACATTCTCTTATCCAAATTAAGCACTTCAATAGTTAAAATTTATCCTCTTGAAAAGAGGAATCTCTTCCCATGGTTGGAATTGGTCAATGAGCTTCCAAATTAGCATTCCCTCTCAACCAGGGGGAAATTACAATGAAATCATGTAATCATTGCAAGAATATTTTCATTAGATCATATTCAGTCTCAAGTATCTCGTCATCAAATGTTATCACTTATAATCTCTTCCTATCTCTTGATTGTCTCTGATCATATGCTAAACATTGCTTAATCCAAAATAAGAAGAATCATCAGGGAGCCTTAGGTACTAACCTCTTTAACATCAGAGATCACATGTCAATCAAAAAAAATATTAGGGAGAACATCTCAACCTGAAACTACATTAGGGAGCATATGTCAACCCATAATCTCATGGAGGATAAAAATATCTTCTATGCCATATTGAGAAATAGGAGTTATCACATAGGGAGAGCATATCAACCCATCCTATTCCCAAATAATATTCCAAATAATGAACCTATATAGTCATGTGGTATAACACCTACATCATAATCGGCTTGTGTTTTAAACCTCCAAACACTCTCTAAACCCGTTGGCCAAATGGGGAGTGATATTCCCAATAAACCCACCTTGTGGGTATGATGGAAATTGGGGTATACTCTGCATAGACCAAGATAGGGGAGCTAAAATCTTTGACCCTATGGGTGGTAGATAGGGGAGCAACAACTATGACCCTATTGTCTAGAGATCCCTCAAGCATAGAAGCCCTCCATCTCAATTCCTCCACATGGCAGCTCAGACAGTGTGGAAGGATTAGCTGAATTCTCTCAACTAGTTCTACTATGTGTAGATCAAAAAAATCTCATTGTCCTCATATTTAATGTCGTCTTGAAAAAATCACTTGATGAGTTTGATGATCACGTCTCAACAATAGGATTCTCTTATTCATACAGAACATCAAATCAAATATTATACTAGAAAATAATATATATCAGAAAAAGGATATCTTATTCATTCTCCCTCTCGCAAAGGTGGGAACCACAAACCTAAACTTGTTTTGTACGTAACACTATCTTAATATACAAATATATATTAGTCCTAGCTATATATAGGATTCTTCGACAAGTGAATCCCACTCTTTTTCATCACAATGTATCTCTGTCATATCCATAACCTACTCAAACAACTCTCCAAAGAGATTATGTAACCTGCCTCATAGCTAACCATGCCAACAACATCGTACACAACCCCAATCATGCTTAAAGCGACAAGCTTCTCATCCAAAAATATGATGGAAGATCTGATAATAAGGAAGCACCCAAATGTGCTCATCTTATTAATAATAATCCCAAACAGTATCATTACATCCATGTATCCCCATATCATAGGAAGAATATCTTAGACTAAAAATTGATTGCCTTATTAGCTAGTTCTATGTACGTGCTTATGCCTTCAGCTAGAATTTCTCTGCATTCCTTTCACACATTTGTATTATTCAACTTGAGGGCTTCTAGATTAATTGAAAAAGGTCTAAATTGGTTTGAAAATTCATCCAATGGGTCTGAATGAATTTAGTACACAAGTAGTGATGTTTGAGGATCGATTTCGTAAAATTTATGCACTCTTGATCCCAGGCCAAAGGTGAAATTTTCCCTACATGTTTTATATTCTTAATTTTGCAGCTAGGTGAGGTTAATGAAGCTAGTTTGTGAGTGAGAGAAGGTTGCATAGTGGAGGGATACTTCATAATTGGTTTAGAATATTGCTTCTTTAGTGTATGTTCTCTAATGGAAAAAAAATTGAGTAGATCTATTTGGTGAAGCAACATTTTGATTCAGAAATTTAGATTGCACATTAGAGAGACAAAGAATAGTAGTAGAGTTATTTTAGAGATGGAGAGGTTTACATAACTCCAAGGTTGTGACTCTCACATTTATATTCTAGGTGCTACTGATGTATTTGGCACCTAGCGATTGTGCTTTATGCTAGTAATTGTATTATGCAGTAATTATATTTTGCAGTGAGGGTTTGTTAGTATGGCTGAGCGTGAGATTTTTCTTTGTTGCTCATGACAATATTGTTCTTTATTTGTTGGATGTATTTTGGCCACTATTTTTGTCAAGTGGAGAGCATTAGTTGTGGTGCTTTTATTTATATTGATGATGTATTTTTGTTGAAGATTGTATTGTAGAGTTCAATCGACATTGATCGGAGTGTCTTGGATCTAGTGTTAAAATATATGAAAAGACGTTTGCATAGAGTAGAGGAGCAGTGACTTCATGAGTTTGGAGTAATGGCTTTGAAGCTTCAGCAAAAGGAATAATTTCTCCATCCAATTGAAGTTGGGCAAGGATCATTTATCATGGTGGATTTTAGCAGATTTTAGTCCATAGATTCATGTGAGAACATAGTATTCTGAGATGATCAATAGAATCAAGTCTCTTGGCTGATAAGATTGAATTGATTATATATGTGTTTAGTCCTCCTAGATGATGGAAGTCAACAAATCTATGTAAAATACCACCACATGAAATAATAGAGATTCATTGTAGTGCAACAAAAACAAGGGTGATTTTTCTTCCCAGGAAGGGGTTTCCACCAGATATCCCATGTCTCTTGTGTGGATGTGTTGTTTATTTTTGTTCTCATGGTTATCTTATTTTAGCTGCATATATGGTTTCTGTTTCTGACACAACCTAATGTGTTGCTAGTTATTATATGCATGATTTAGTAGAGAAATTTTAATCAGTAAAACATGTTAAGAAGCGACACTACTAATTCACCCCACCCCGCCCCCCCCCCCCCGTCCCTCTTAATAGCGATCAAAGTTTTCCAACATAGAGTTCATATTGGTGATATGTTTATGTTGCATGGGTTCCATTGGAGAGTTTATTGTTGTAGCTTCATTGGATGTGTTTTATATGGATGCTATAGTGTGTTATTGATGGCTGAGTGTGATGGTTGAGATTCTTATTTTATGTTGATGTTGGGTTTATGTATGATGAGAAGATTGATTGTGTGGGTTGGTGTATTGATTGAGTTTGTATTGCAAAGATTGTGTTGGATGTATTCAAAGTTAGATATATGAGCATATTTCTTATAACGAGTCTAGTATGAAAACATATGAAATGTGGGTCACAAGTGTTTGTATGTAGAAATCATGGATTCAGTATGAAAATTTGTGAAATTAGGTCCACAAGAGGAGCTTGAAGGTTGGGGCCTTCAGTATGGCAAGTAGTGGCCTGTTATGATAGTGTGTAACAAAATCCTTCATGTAGTGGCTTACGAACTTGGGAGTGGTGACTTCCATTTAATGGTGGCTAGGCAAGACTTATTAGGAGTGGTGGGTTCCTGCAATTAGTGGCCTAAAAATTTAATGGAGTGGTGGCTTCCAGTAGGTGGTGGTATACAAAGTTCATATAGGTAGTGGCCTGGAGCGAGTAGAGGTTTGCATGATTGGCAAGTTGTGGCTTGCACACTAGTGATGACTAGTGACCAAATGTAAAGAAGATTATTTAATATTAGTACGAAAAAGACCACAAAGACCATCAACCAACTATGGTTTTTAACCTCTAGGTTTCCACGTTATATCTTATGTCTCTATGCATGATTATTTGATTTGATGTGTTGTTTTTCATGGCTTTTTGCATATGTTATAGTTTCTGATGTGTTTTACTTGTTTATTTTCTCGTATAATATGTTTCTAACCAATGAATGATCTACTAATGTTGAAAGAAAAGAAAAAATACGTTAAAATTGATTCATTTTTACAAAACTAATTCACCTCCCCCTGCCCCCCCAATAGTGTAAACATTAATTCTACAAGGTATTTTTATTTTAATTTAGATATTTAAGATTAAGGTGATATTAAATGGATTTGTGTTGTAAATAGATTCATAGAGACACTATGACACTAGTTATGTTTGAACTGTGATGCGTCAGAAGCCAGAGCTTAAGAACGTAGGTTTACGACCACAAAGTAACCCCTAAGATGAAAATATGTTATAAAATAAATATAATATATAGTAGACCACTAAAAATCATGTCATTACATGTTATAACAAGGTTTAATCTAAATATTCTACATTTTGGCCCCTGTTTGACAATATTTTCTAGTCAATTTTACATGCAATCTTGCAAGGATTCATCAAAATCACAAGTTTAAGAATTGCAAAGTCGTAAGGTATATCCAAGATATAAGTATTATGAGTTGAAAGAGGATGGAATCTTGGTTCAGAAAGGAAAAATATATGTGCCTAAACCTCAAAAAGTGAGAAAAACTTGAAATTGGCACCACTTTTGGTTTTAGGGTTTCATGGGGGGTCGCACAGGAGGGAGTGTTGCTCCCTCCTACAGTCAAGCCGTCATGGAGGGTGGCAGGGAGGCAGGAGGGAAACAGTTCAAAATACCAATGGAAAATACTGCAGAAGCAAGAGGGAAGGAAATAGTGGGACGAAATGGGATTCCAAATCAAGAAGAAGAACAACAAGACTCAAGTCTAGAGAGGGAGAAGGGAGGCAGTAGCAAGAAAAGGCCTCAAATGAAAACTACAGGAGCATGAAAGCCCAAATTGAGCGTCATCCCCACGGTCATATTAAGTGATCTAGTGATTCAAGTGCATAGGGACCATATGAGAGAACACACAATCATCTGGAAGTTTATGGGAATATGGCCAACGAAGAGAGCTTTACACATCTAGATCAGGAGCCACTGGAAGCCTAGAGGAGAGATACATTTGCATCTGGGTTCAAAGGGCTTCTTCACAGTAGTGTTTATGATCCTAGAGGACAAAGATAGACTGTTTGAAGCGGAACCATACTTCTATGCTACAACAGGACTTTACATGCAGCCATAGACAATGAACATTATCCCGGAATGGGAAACATTCACATCTTTACTGGTTTAGATCAAATTATACTCGCTACCTCTTGACTACTGGCAACTAGAGGCACTGAAAATCATAGGCAACAAGCTGGGGCATTTTGTAAAAATATCAGAAGCAACTCTCAAAGGTAAATATACCTCCTTCGCTAGAATATGTGTGGAAATGGATCTATCTGGAGCCCTCCAAGATGCAATAATCTTAGAGGTATATGATGAGGAATGGATACACATGATAGACTATGAGCACATACCTTTTAGATGTCAGAAATGTCATGAACATGTGTAGTATACCTAGCGGGGATAATATGGGGTACAGAGGGAGGTACCCAAGGGAATAGTGTAATAAGGGGATGGGCCATAGTAATAAATAAGGTGGTTAACCCGTATCATGTAAGGGACCACAAGTGGTTAGCAATAATGTAATAAGCCCATGGTATTAGATAGATGATATTGAGGGAACCATGGGAATGACCCATGTTATTGTATGCATGAGGCTTATATAGAGGCTAGAGACTCCCGATTGAGAGATGTCAAGGATTATTGTATGAATAGGCATATGGCTTGTGGAGTGTTCTCCTTCCTTAAGGACTGAATGTATGGTGTTGCCCTACCTTAAGGGTTTGATCAATAAATTGAAGCATTTCTATATTCAGATCTTGTTATTCTTGAGTTTATTTATATTATCATATATTTATAGGTTAGATCTATAACAAGTGGTATCAGAGCACTTTCTTGAGCAAAGGGGCGATTTTTTTTTTTGCAGGAATTTTTTGGGTTGCGAGTTTTCAGATCAGATCTATACATTTTGGTGCCAAATCTACAAAATATAATTGCAGATCTAGATCTTCTATGAAAAAATACCTAAGTTCTAAAAAAAATTGGCCAAGTCAGAGTCTAGATGGAGATATCGTTGATCTAAAAATCAGTGGTGTTGCAAACATTTTTTGGGGCGGTGAGTTACAGATCAGATTTTTATGATCTGGGGAAAAATTAGCAAAAACTAATTGTAAATCTAGGTTTTTGGTAAAAAATACTCAATTTGAAAAAAAAACAGTCGAATCGGAGTCCGGATGAAGGAGATCTCGTTGATTTAAAAATCAGTGTTGTTGCAAAATTTTTTTGGGGTGGTGAGTTTGTGGAGCAGATTTATATGTTTTGGTAAAAAATGTGGAAAATATAATTGCAGATATCGATTTCTTGTGAAAAAATACCCAATTTAAAAAAAAAAATCTTCGAATCAGAGTCCGGATGAGAGAGATATCGCTGATTTAAAATTAGTGCTTTTTTAGAAAATTTTTATGACGATGGGAGGGTTGCAATGCGAATTGGAAATTCTAGTGCCTAGATCGGGATTTCTACCACACGAGAAGATGTAGAATGGTTTTTCCATTTCCGAAAATAGGTCATAATAAATATTCTGAGCAATATTGACTAAACTGCGACCACTTTAAATTTTCGCCAATTAAGTGATTTTTTTTTGTGTTGTCTAGCAAGATGTTTTTTACAGGAAAAGATGATAGCCCTACTATTGAAGAATTCATACAGAATCGGAAGTTCACATATGGGAAACCTTAGAAGGTTTTTTTACCCCTTAGTTTCCAAGATGAGGCTACCAGATGGTGGTACTCACATGCCAACAAGCAGTTGTCCAAACTTTGAGATGAAGAATTAGAAAGAGTCCTTTTAGAAAAATGGTCTCATGCTAGAAAACAGGAGAAGGAGAGATGTAAAGGGTTATTTTATACTGGTATTTCCTTATTGCAGGTTCATGGATTCATTCAGAAGGAGAAGATTGCTGTGTCCATAAATCCTAGTTGCAAGCAAAATTTCCTAAATGTAAGTTTGGCAAAAAAATTACAAGCGCCAGTAAAACACATGGAGCACACATAGGTTAATAATGAGCAAGTGCAGTTTTATAAAGATTTGAAGATTTATATGGACAAGTATGTAAATAGTATTATGATTTTTATGCTTTAGATATAGCTAATGAGGATGTTGTTTTGGGATACCCTTGGATGGAATCAGTGGGTACTATAAATATTAATGTAGAGAAGAAATTCTTGAAGCTCTATAATAAAAAGAGAAAAATTACATTACAGGATATTTCCACCAATAAATAGGTAGAGTCCAGGGAGACTGAAGCAGAAGATGTTCCAGGGATTGACATATCAGATGATGAGCCATTGATGGTCAACAACCAAACACAAACGTCAAACTAGGTACTAGAAAAACAGGTAGCGTCCAACGCGGCTAAAGAAACAAATGTTACATCAGATGAGGATTCAGTGGTTGAAGTAATATTAGAAGATAGGTAACAACAATAGGCACCACAACATGTACCAGATGCCAATCGGGCTCCTTTAGGTGGTAAATTAAAGAAAAATACATTGTTGGTTAAAACTTCAGCATATCACCACCCACATCACCTAGCAAGAAAACAACCAATAAGATGGAGACAAATTAGCTACAACGACAATAACCCCCACATGACAAATAAAGAGGAGCGATGATCCACCTACTACACACAAAAGAGTCGCGAGGGTCAGCTTCCATCTCAAGTGAGCGAGGCACTAGTGAGATCGAGGGTTCACCTTTCTCTGGGATGGCTAGATGCAAATGCATGGTACTAGTGGACTACTCCTTTGAGTAGATCTTATTATTTGTGTTCTTCCCATGTTTCAGGGATGAAACATGTTAAGGCGGTAGAATGTAGTATACCTAGGGGGGATATTATGGGGTACAAAGGGAGGTACCCAAGGGAATAATGTAATAAGGGGATGGGCCATAGTAATAAATAAGGTGGTTAACCCGTATCACGTAAGGGACCACAAGTAGTTAGCAATAATGTAATAATCCCATGCTATTAGATAGATGGTATTGAGGGAACCATGGGAATGACCCATGGTATTATATGTATGAGACCTATATAGACGCTAGAGACTCCCCACTGAGAGATGTCAAGGATTATTGTATGAACAAGCATATGGCTTATGGAATGTTATCCTTCCTTAAGGGGTGAATGTATGGTGTTGCCCTAACATAAGGGTTTGATCAACAAAGAAACATTTTTATTTATTTCTATCTTATTATTTTTGGGTATATTTGTATTCTCATATATTTTTGGATCAGATCTATAACATGGTCATCTATTCAGAGATTGCCCCACAAACTATATGGAAAATAGTGGAAAGTGTTATAGACATTTTTGTGCCTTACAGCTATAAGCATGAAATGTCCATAATCCAAGGGATCCAAAGTCCCTAAAGATGTTGTTATAGCTCCTAAAGGAATAAGGTCAACTAATGATAGCTTCTCCCAGAAGTTCTCCACCAAAAACCACTCATAACTAGTCAAGTCAGGATCAAATCAGAAGCTCCACTAGCTGCCTGCGTTGGAAAGCACCCAAATACACTGGCTAGGTGCGTTGCAACGCACTTGAATGCACTACCCAGGTGCGTTGATCGAGAAATGACAAGTGGCAGAGTCATTCAACGAGGTGGAAAGACCATGGAAGCTTCCAGAATCTTCTCCAATGACACTTGCCTCACTGAATTCGACCAAGTGATGAGTAAGAGGCTCTCAGTCTCCAAGTGGAAGCAAGAACTAACAGAGAGAAGCCACAAGTCAAAAAATAAGCTGACTCATCCTCTCTGCTTACATCTATATATGGATCCCTCATCCCAGAGATCCAGAGGCTGGAATTTTGTACTTTGCAGAGAATTGTTGTTGGTTTGAGATTGAGATTAGTACATTGGGTGGTTTATGCTTTGTTGGAGGAGAGGAAGGGATTCCTTTGCTGGGAGGTAGATGCTGGATCGGAACTCACTTGGTTGTATCTCCTCTTGGACTTTCTTATCATATCAATAAAATTATTTGAGTTTCTCCTACATGCTGTGTATCAATGATTTTTTGTTATATTTGCATGTTTAGCTTAATCTAATCCTGAGCTTTTTATGAATGTATATCTATATCTTCATGTAGTTTCTCTCTCTTGTGATCTTGCAGGAATTCGGTGAAGCTGGGCCGGTAAGGGAGCAGGGAGATGGGAGCTATTGAAGAGAGGAGCGATTGGATCAACAAACTAGCGAAAGACACAGGTTAGTTACATCCTTTCTCCTCATTTACATTTCATAAAGAAGAATACTCAAGTAGTTTTCCTTGTTTGTTGCTAAGGCACTATCACACCTTAGAGTGGGATAGGGGCGTTTTGAATAGATACTTTTCCCAACAACAAATTGGCGACTCCACTGGGGATCGTATCTAGTTAGTTTATTTGTGTTTCTATTGTTGTTCTTCTCATAAACTTAGGAGTGGCGAATCGAACTGCATTTGCCATTTACAAATGCAAAGTAGATATCTGCCACTCTAGTCCACTCACTGGGCCTGTTTATGATCTGAAGAAGCTGATCCAAAAATGCTCTAACTGCCCTTTGTGATAGCTCTTAGTCCTCCTTTAAATCATCCTTCTAATTGTACCTTATTGATAGCTTTTATCCGGCCAAAAACCTTAGATCAAACTGCAAACCGTGACCCAGAACCCGGAGACAATTCTCGTTTCTGCTTCAGCGCAGGCTCTGTGAAGAGACTCTGCATTTCAACGCAGGTCCTGAGAGGGCTACCTGCGCTGCAATTCAGTTTCTCTGTGCAACAGGTGTGCTGATCAGCCTTTGCCCTGTGCAGCTGTGGTTCTTTGCATCCTTGTGTTCAGTTTTATCTCTGTTTTTTGCAGCCTGTTATTAGTGTGTGTACCTATCTGAAAACCCCTTTTCTCTGCCTTAATTCCGCCTCAGTTGTATAAAAGAAACTGTATTTGTTTTTGTGTATTTGTTACATCATTTGCAGTTTCCCATTACAAAAGTAAACTAGTCATACTGTCGCTCTTAGATCTAGACCTGTCGTAAGTGTCGTTTTGATCTTAGGAGAAAGTTTGTTGCTGTTGACAGTTGATTGCGCTTTTACTTTTGTCTTTTGGTTTGAATTTATGAATTTCTAGTGTCGAAACAAGTGTTTACTTCAAAATCATAAAGTGTCGTAATCGTCTTTTTGATTTCAAAAAGAAACTTGTTTGTGTTTTCACTTGAAATCGAATTCAAATTTGTACAACAACTTTCTTTTTAGGCATCAATATTAAGAAAGTGAAAACAAATACATGAATTTGTGCATTTGCATATTGATAGTTTGTATGGTTTGATTTAGGAAAAGTGCATTTACAGTGTGCTCTATGCTCTTTGAGAAAAGATTGTGTCTTTCTTTTCCCCTTGTAGCTAGGATTTTCATTGTTAAAAAGAGATAAAAGCTTGCTTATCATCTTTAGACTGCATTTAGGAATTGTATCTACATCTCGTGGTGATCCAAAAAGGCAAATTTCTAAGAAAGATCAACCTAAAATAAATTGAATGAACTTAACAACGCTTTGTAACTTAACGCACAACATAGAGGTCTAAGCTAGAGACGTGTTCCGGTGTCGTAAAACCTGGTGACTGTCAGCCTCACTGATGGTTGGGTGATTCCTCCTGAGAGACGATAAGTGCCAGTATGGATTGTGCTCCCACGTACCGTCGAGTATATATTGGGAGACCCCTATAGGCATAAAACCTTCATCCATAGGAAGCCGTGTCGGTTTCCCTACTAATCGCAATGCACTGAACACAACATTCGGGAAGATTGACCGCCCGTACCTTAAAAAGTATTCTACGGTTTTGCGATTGGTTTGGCACACCCTCTACCTAGAACTCCAGAGCAGTCCCTTTCGTTCCTTTTCAGACTCCTTAACGGAAAAGGTCCATCTGAGCACTTGTCACTTCAGGCTCATTAAAAATCGAAGGAGACTAGAGTCATCTTTTGCTTTTTCTCGACTCTTTAAAATTGAAAAAGCAAGTTGTGTCTAAAGCGTCTAAAATTCATTTAATTCGGAAACACATTTCCCCTTTTGTATTTTAGTTGATCGAGCAATCCGCAATCGTGGAAGAAAGTCAATTGAAACCCCGTCATTCACGGAGGCTTACGAGTCAACCGTCTTTGTCTCCGGAATCGAAAACAGTACGGACAAAGAAAACTCGTTTAACCGGTTCGAAATCTCCTATTAAAGTTAGAACAAGTGTTCCAACAACATCCAAGATTCCGGTTACTCCAAACATTTCTGGAAACCCTGCCTCTACAGAAGAAGTTCAACAGCCACAGAGGGACAGTGATACTGATCCTAGTATGAGAGAAAACACTTGTGTTACTGAACCAGTTCCATCTGCAACCGGTTCGGAGAGTCTTGCTCCTCAAACATCTGTCGCTGTCGATTCAACCCCTTCTTCGGCACTAGAAATATTTTACGGACCTGACGGCCTTCCCCTTCCACCTGGTTTGATTGCGATAGAGGAAATTGTAGAAGATCCGCAAGCAAGTACTCCAACACATTTTGGAGTCGGGGTCACTCTATTTCCTTCGACATCAGAAGTTAGTCTACCACCAGTGGAAGTTCCTGTAGAATCGCTAGGTAATCTTTTGGATAGACTCAAAATGTCTGAACAATCGTCAACATCTAGGACTGTGTCGGCTGACACAGCGACAACAAAAATCCCTGCCGTCACTCCGACAATGTTTGCCGACGTACCATCTGTCCCGACTAGCTCACAGCCGCTAGAAGGAGTCCATCCAGGGGCTATTTCGATAGTATTGTCCGTTCCTGTTTGTTCCTCAGGAATAATATCTGGCAACTCTTATGTTGAGACTCGCCAAATTGATCCATTTGGAGGTCAATTTGGGAAATCCAGTCCCCAAGGGCAGACAATCCCCTTGAGTCTGGATTACCACCGTATGGGGGGCAGTATGCCCTTTCATTACCCCCTTCGGGAGGATATCCATACGGGAGTTCACAACAGTATTCAGGTTATACTGGAGTTACATCAAGTGGTTGGGTACCTATACTATCCCAACAACCAAGGGTTGTGTATTCTATGCAAGAATGTGTACCTATGTCGAACATCCCGACTACACCACCTATTGTGACAGTGTCACAAGTTCAAACGCTGCCTGTTGTATGTCAACCTCAGATTTCTCAGGTTGTAATGCAACAGCCCCTTGACCCTGTGACTCAACCACAATCTCCGACTAGTGGGGCGACACAGGTCCAAACAGGTACAATTACCCTACATCTTGGTCCAACGGTTAGTATAGCGCAACAGAACATGGCTTCACAACCGTGGCTGGTGCAATACCAACAACCACAATTCCAACAAGTATACCAAGGTTCTGAGTAGTAGATCTTTGCAAACAGTGGACAGCCGTACATTCAAAACGGTCAAAATCAACCACTTTACAATGGTCATGTCCACCAACCGTATCAGTCGTACCAGCATCAACTACATTATGCTGGTATGCAAAGGCCAACTGCTCAGGCAATTCCATCATATCCTGGGTATGCTTCACCTAACCTAAATCAACAGTTACAATTCGTGGCAACTTTAGAGTTACCTGATTTACACCGGTTAACATATGATCCAATTGCTTATGCCCCTTGGTGGCCAGCGATCCCTCATAAACTTCCATCAGATATTCCTAAACTTAATGGAAATCCAGGTGAAGATCCATCGAATCACGTGATGACATTTCATCTATGGTGTTCATCAAACACCCTAAACGATGATTCGATAAGGCTTCGCCTTTTTCATAGGACGTTAACGGGTCCAGCGGCAAAATGGTATATTGAATTGCCTAGAGCTTCGTTCGACAACTTCAGTACCTTAGCCACGACTTTCTTAACCCATTTTCAATTACCGATAAGGTATGAAACGGGAACGGAAATCCTAACCAACTTCAAACAGACAACGGCCACTCACATATCTGATCATATACATGAGTGGCGACGTCGTCGTAGGATGGTAAAAACGTATGTTCCCGATCAGCTATTAGCTGAATGGTTTATCAAGTCGTTACTTCCTGCCATAACGGAAGATGTGGCAAAGGGGGGAGTCATAACGGAAGAGCAAGTCATCGCTCGTGCGCAATATCTGGACTTGGTCTATACTCAGTCTGGCACGCTCTACGACAAAATACCTGACGCCCCTAGACCGGAATTCTCAATTCCTCCTCCTCCTAAATCAAACAATGACTCTCACGTCGGCGCTGGTGTGATTGGCACGAAAAACGCGAAATTGACAAAGGCTATGTCCAAGAAAGCCCGTAAGATTTCAGATCAAAATGCAAAAGACGAAATTCTTGCTTCGGAAGTAAATGTCGTATCGACAGATAAGGGCAAAGAAACCAAACAACCAGGAAGCAAGAAGAAGCAAGGAAAAGGGAAGAAGAAGAAACAGAATGAGTCATCTCCTGAAAAAACTTCTTCAAACCCTCCTGGAAATAGGAAACCAAAAAATCCATGTTATATATGCGATGAGGATCATCGGACAGCAGAATGTTCGTATAAAGCTAAGCTTAAAAGATTCTTTAAAAGTTCGTAAACCTCAGCTGTGTTAACTGATCCATTTCCAAATCCAGGAACAAATCTGGTTGATAGTGGAAATGCTTCCCCGTCTCAAGTGCTAATGTTGTCGATTTCGAAGCAACAAAATGATACTTTGATTTCGACAAGGAACAAAGATTACGGGAATCCGCAGCTGTCGAACGACAAGGATAAAGATCAACCAAGTAGTTCGACAACAACTTCGACAGAAGTTGTACCACCAATCATTCCTGAATTAACAATAAAACCGCCAAAGGGAGTAGTACACAAGTCGACATTTAATCCTCGCGCTAGAGCGGCGCAGCATTATAACATAGTGGAAGATTTGGCCCAATCGCCATCCGCTATGTCGACTCTTGAGGTGCTACAAAATTGCCCATCCCAAAGGCGGGCTTTGTTATCAGCCATTGGTGGGGTTGATCCTAAGGATTCCAAACTTGTATCCTTCGACCACAAAGGATACGATCCTCAGTTACCAGCTCAACTAGCTTTCCTTATTCAAGTGAAAGCCCTCAACAAAATTGTTCATCGAACAATTATTGATGAGGGGGCATCTACATGTATTCTGTCGATGAGTTGCTGGAAAACTTTAGGATCTCCAACCTTTTCGCAATCTTCGACGACATTAAAAGCATTCGACGGAAGGTCATATACCCCATATGGTATCCTAAATAACTTGAAGGTTGAACTAGGGGGAAAAACAGTAGAAATAGATGTTGAAGTCATCGATGGAAATCTTGATTACAACATCCTACTAGGAAGAACGTGGATATATGCCATGGCAACTGTTGTGTCGACCTATTTTAGAAAGATTGCATTTCCCTTTCAGGGGGGGATTACAATCGTTGATCAACAAAAATTCCTCTCCAATGGCTCACAAGTTACAGGAAGCATTCCCATGATCCATGGAAGCCCCCATTCACTTCAGAATATCGAAGTAGGCCTACTAAAAGATCCTATACTAATGGGAACTTTCGCTCTTCCACCTCCAATCAATCTGGCGGAAGTAGCGTCGATAGGAACTTGCAATATGATATCTTCCACAAAGATTTCAAAAAACGATATCAACATGGATCATGCAATGGTTTTGCCCCCAAGCCCAATAGAAATATTGTAGCAATCAATGTTTCTAGCATGGGAGGCAAACCCAAATCAACGCTCATCAAGCGTTTGGGTAGATAGGTCTAGAGAATATGGTACCCCTTCAGATCCTTGGTCACGAGTGCATGGAACCGATGAAGGAATCGTACAATCAATGTTGATTGAAGGAGCACCATGGAATGATTGCCACCATCATTCCCTTCTTCCGGATTATGAAGAAGATACTCAAGACGACCTTTACCATCCTTCAGTTTTTGAATTCCTTTCAAATACTGTAAATACGGTGGATTCCGAGAAAAACTTATCCAATATTGAAGAGACTATAGCCATAAATATCTCGACTAAAATAGATGTTGTAGAGAATATTTATGTTGGCAAATGTTGTTCTCCTTCAGAACTGGAAATATACAACGCTCTTTTTCGCGAATTCAGAGATGTCTTTGCTTGGTCATATAGTGAAATGCTAGGCATCGACTCGAGTATCGTTGAACACGAAATTAAGATGTATCCAGATGTCAAACTGGTACGACAACGGCTCAGGCAGGTGCACCCCAAGAAAGCCGCTGCCATTAAGGCAGAAGTTGAAAAACTTCTCCATGCTGGTTTCATCTACCCGGTTCCTCTAACCGATTGGGTATCAAATATTGTCCCTGTTATGAAGAAACAAGGGACAATTAGAGTGTGTGTCGATTATAGGGATGTAAATCAAGCTTGTCCGAAAAACAACTACCCCACACCCTTCATCGACCAGATAATTGATGAATGCGCCGGATGCGAAATCTTTTCATTCATGGATGGATTTTCCTGGTATAACCAAATAAATATCTGCCCACAGGACCAGTCAAAGACTGCATTCATTTGTCCGTGGGGCACATTCACATATCGAAAATTACCCTTTGGTTTAAAGAATGCAGGGCCGACGTTTCAGAGGGCAATGAATTATGACTTCCATGACATCAAGAACACGTTCAACCATACCTCGACAACCTTCCAGCTCATTCGCGAAAGCGGACTGATCATCCGCAGCATTTAAGAGCGATATTTCTACGTTGCCGACACTACAAGATACGACTCAATCCACACAAATGTGTATTTTGGGTCAGTTCTGGTCGTTTACTTGGCTTTGTAGTCTCCAAGGATGGGATTCGTCTCGACCCATGCAAGGTACAGGCAATCATAAATTTGCCTCCACCTTCAAATTTGCTTCAGATTCAGAAACTCCAAGGGAAAGCAAACTTTCTGACGAGGTTCATTCCAAATTACGCCGAACTTACTAAAGGTTATACACGTCTTTTGAAAAAGGAGGTATCCTTTGTCTGGGATCAGGTTGCGCAAGCTTCCTTTGATGCTTTAAAAGATTCCTTAATGAAAGCATCATTAATGTACACCCCCGATTATCAAAGAGATTTTAACCTGTATCTGGCTGCAGCAGATACGACCATCGCAATGGTTTTAGTTCAAGAAGTCGATGGAATTGAACACCCTATATATTATTTAAGTAAAAACTTAAATGATACAGAAAGTAAATATTCTTATGTTGAAAAACTACCGCTTGCAGCTGTTCAAGCGATACAAAGGTTTCGACACTATGTCCTCTTTCGGAAAACTACCATTCTGTCTGATTGCAACCCCATGACTTATATATTGTCGCGACAGTTGCTAGGGGCCAAATATTCAAAATGGATAGCAATCCTTCAAGAGTTTGATCTGGAATTCATAAAATCCAAATCAAAGAAAGCTCTAGTTTTTGTAGAATTATTATGCGATCTCCCATCGTCATCCAATGATGAAACATCCGAAGAATCAATCGTGGATGAGAATTTGTTTCTGATATCTACAAGCAATGAGTGGTATGGAGATATAATAATTTACCTCCAAACCCAAAAGTTTAGGCCTAACACCTCTCACTCCGAACAGAAACGTATACGATACCAAGCAAAGGACTACATGATCGTCGGTGATACACTTTACCGTCGTGGTATCGATACAGTTCTGAGAAGGTGCCTCACCCATGAGGAGGCCGAGAAAGCCCTGAATGAGTGTCATTCAGGAGCTTGTGGGGGGCATCAATCTGTTTATGCTACAGCACAAAAAATCTTACGAGCAGGATACTTCTGGCCAAAAATGTTCAAGGATTGCATAACCGCAGTCAGAAGTTGCCATGCTTGTCAAATTTTTGATAGCAAAACCAGAAGACCACCCGCACCTCTACATCCAATAGTTGCTGTTGGGCCGTTCGCCAAATGGGGCATCGATTTCATGACATGTAACCCCACCTCGACTGAGGGGCATAGGTATATTATAGTCGCCGTTGACTATTTTACCAAATGGACCGAGGCGATGCCTACATTAGATAACACTGGTGAAACAACTGCCCTTTTCTTTTTCAATCATGTAGTCGCCAGATTCGGCATACCACAGGCTATAGTCACGGATCATGGATCGGATTTTCGCAATCACATGACGCTTGAATTAGCTGCCAAGCTAGGATTGTCTCATGACAGCTCTACTCCGTATTATCTGCAAGCCAACGGACAAGTTGAAGCGATCAACAAGGTCCTGAAGCACATGTTACAAAGGATGATCGGAGTTCACAAAAGAAGGTGGCACCTAATCCTGTACTCAGCCTTATGGGCTTACCGAACATCGGTAAGGAATGCAACCGGGTTCACACCCTTCCAACTGGTATATGGCCTGGAAGCAGTCTTACCAGTCCAGTGCGAAATCTCGTCTCTTAAACTCGCAGTCGATCTCCTCCCCGGAACTTCAGAAGAAGAGGCCCGTTTCTTGGAATTAATCCAATTGGATGAAACCCGTCGTGATTCCACTTTGGCTAACAAAGCCCATAAGAAACGAGTCAAGGCGCAATTCGACAAAAATGTCAAACCCCGTGCCTTCTCAGAAGGTGACTTGGTCTTGCTTTATGACCAAGAATCCGATAAATTAGGAGCAGGTAAATTTAATTCTTTATGGATGGGCCCCTATATTTTTAAACGAGTGTTAGCAAAAGGAGCCTACGAGTTAATGGATTATGACGGAATTCCACTGGCGCAACCTCGTAATGGGTTGTACCTCAAGCGTTACTATGCTTAAATAGTAACCAATATGCTTTTGTTGTATTTTGTTTTCGCTAAAGTGTTCGTTTTGGTCGAGTAATCCACCTTTTTACATTTATTGCAGATGTCAAACCTTTTGGAGACATGAGTTGGATTTTCCGACGGAGCGAGTCGTAGTTCGCGGAACCTGTCCTCCACAGCCTGGGCCATTTTTGATCCAAGCGGCGAGTTAGTAAGTTTCAGAGGTGTATGTATCGGTCAATCGACGAATAACATCACTGAGTATAGCGCGTTGATAGAACTTCTCTCTGATGCCATCACCCATGGTATACGCCGACTAATCGTCAGGCTAGACTCACAACTCGTAATACTACAACTCAATGGTATATATTCCGTCCGAAACTTGGGCAGCTATTTATCGCATGTTCCTAAGGGTTAAGATTTTGGAAAGACAATTTGATTTGATTCAATACCAACATGTTTCCAGAAACTTAAACACATTAACCGACTCATTAGCAAACTATGTGTTAGATAGACATTTGCGACATTTATAAAAAGAAACATCATCAATGTTTTACATGTGGATCATATAGCTCAACCAGAATAAAACCCGAAAATCAAAATATATATATAAATGTTTATGGTTTACATATAATGTTCTGTAACCAAGACAAAATCGGTCACATGACCCAAAAACTCAAAATGTTAGGGGGCACCCTAGTCTAATGATGCTCGTGATAGCAAGTCACAGCCTGTGCGATCATGCGTAGGAGACGAGTCCATCGTCTAGGCACACCAGTAGTATGTCGCTGTAACTGCAAAGGTAGCTCGTCGATCCTCACATCGGGAATACCGAGAGTAAGGCTCTCAACCTGCTCCTGCACAGCTGTGAGAGTCTCGGCCACATCAAGGTCACGAAGAATAACCCTCCCGGTAGCCTCTCCTGCTGGGGCAGCGGCTGACACTCTCAAACGGACTACTGGACGAACAGGACCAACATCTGCATGTACACATGAGTTTGATTAAAAGTCTTGATAGAATAAAGCATAAGGACATTATAAATAAAAATAGTAAACAGTGATATGGTCAAAGATTTTACCAATAGCGCCCCACTGCTCGCCATCCGGCAGTACTAAATCCGGATCACCCCAGAAGTCCATGCCAGCATATGGGTACTCGCCATAAGCCATATCCTGCCGATCAAACCACCCGAAGAAGGTATCAGAAAACGAAATCTGAGACTGACCAGCATGCCTAGACATATGGTCAACCCATCTCTACATATGTGGTTCAGTAGGAGGAGGTATGTCGAGTGCAATGTACTGCGGCTGCATCAGTGGTATCTTCTCCAAGGCAAAGGCAGTCAAAATAGAACCAAACCCAAAGTTCTTCAACCTCTCGTCCTTTATCTTGGTCAACTGACTCTTCATCACAAGAATTACTGCATCACACTAGTTGAATATTTTCGGTTGGAGGCATTCCAAGGCATGCTGCATATAGGACCTGTTGGCTACATGAAGAGATGCACTCTCGGCCATCCTACCAAAAGTAAACAGGATAGACCTGAGGGACCTGTTAGTGATGTCTCGGATGATGATCTTGCCGTCTTTACTCAGCTGAGATCCTTCCCTGCAATACTGGCGGACATAATCTCTCACAGAGTCACTCCCTCAGGCCGAACCTGACAAAGAAATGGGGGCACCCCGCCGCGACAAGCCAGTCAAGAAGTAAATGTCTACTGCAGTCAAGGGGATAGATTTGCCCCTAATCTGGAAAACTTGATTGATAGGATCCCAAGCATCAAGAAAATACTGCAGTAGGCTGATCTGCTGTCTCATGCTAGAGATGCGGAAGAACTTCAGCAAACCACAGTTCCGCAGCGCGTTCACCGTCATAGGATCATGTAGGGAAATCATGTCCTCTTCTTCATGTTCTCGTTCTCGCCATGTAAGGGTCATTTTGCTCCAATATCTCTGCAAAAACAAACAAGAGAGGAGATTAAATCCTAATTTTGATGAGAAACAGGGAAAAATTCCATTTAAAACTGTGCAACAACTTTCTTTTCTGCGCCCAACGCACCTGCACATGTGTTATGGGTGCGTTGAATGTCAAGTCACCTTCATGATGACCCACAATCAGCGCAGGTTTCGACATGCCTAGGGTGCGTTGATGGCAGAACGCACCCATCAAACCCCAGGGGCTCAGAAAAGCAGGGACTGAAGCACAGAATGCAGAAAAGAAACCATGAAATGAAAGAGCTCAGGTTTAGCTCCTACCTGGTCCAGACGGCGCCGAGAATCGTCCACAGAATCTCCCGAAATCAGCTGATGAAAATCAAGGGGGAAGACGCACCTCTAAAGCTCCAACAAACCAAGTTCAAATGAAATGGTAAAATGAGAGTTTGATGAAGCAATTGAAGATATAGTACTATCTTTGAAAAGCAAAGCTATTTATGGTAAAAAATCAAAACAAGACCATGTTATCGAGCAGTTTTAACACATAGTTCATGCTCGTTAAAAAATAAACATAAGATCGAGCAGTTTTAGCGCATAGTTCATGCTCGTTAAAAAATAAACATAAGATCGAGCAAGTGTTTCAACCCGCGTTTAAGCTCGTTAAAAAATGAACTATCCTCCAGTAAGTAACCACCGTGAATGTAACATTATCAGCCATTAAAGCCTTGGTCGTGTTTGCACCGTCACCTCCACTTTTCCATTGGCCAATCATTCACCTCCATTTGATTGTTTACCCATTTTGAGGAACAGCTACGAAGAGTGATTTCACTAGCCATCCTTGTGACACTGCCGTGCTTGGAAAATTCCAACCCTTACCTGGAATCAGCTGCTACCCATTTTATCACTCGTTCCTCAAAAGACGAGTCTTCTTTAAGCTCTTTTCATCTGACTCGTAAAATATGAAAAGATTGCCGATTTTTGGCCTTCCAGCTCGTTAAAGCGACCGGAAGAGCTATCCCTCCGTTAGATTTTAGTCTCTTTGGACCTGAGGGATTATTGCAGAAAAAGATCGAGCGCTTGTTTTGTTCGGCTCGTTAAAACTATCGAAAATTCATCCCTTCTGTATTGTTTTATACTTTTTCGGGCTTAAGGGATTAGATGAAGAAAAAGGAATTCCGGAGTTAACTTTACGTACCTTTTCAGACTCTCTAAAAATGAAAAGGACCGAGTTATCTTTGTCGTTAGACTCGTTAAAAAGATTAATAGTGACAAACTTGTCTTTAGACGAGAACGAGTTTCACTATCACTAGGCTCGTTAAAACATAGTGATGGGTTTGCCCGAAGGGAAAATTATAGAACAAGCATATGTAATCCTCCTCAATATTGACAAAAATAAAGAGGTACTGGTCAGCAATGACTGGGGAAAAATTGCGAAGAAACTCAAAGAACCTTTATTGGTAGCAAGTCGCTCTTGAACATGACACTTCCACTCCATGCCTGAGTCGGGTTGGGTTGTTTCATTCACCGGTCACATCACCATGGTCTCTCCATACCATCCACCTTTGGAGTAAATGCTACCAATCCATCATATAAGTGTCACCGATATGTTCAAGAGAAGTCATCCAGAGAAGTCAACCGTGTCCCATCCACTACCATACATTATACTTCATTCTTTCATGACCGCCACCCTGAACCATATATCATCAGATCATTTTCACCTCCATCAAAATCATTTGCTCCGTTCTGTGTCACTGATGTGGGATACATCAAGGCCCTCCTTTGACGGATCGCTTCTTGTCGACATGAGCTCATTATCCAAGAAGTTTATCTAGGAACACCCCGTTCAGTACTTTGAAGCTTGCATGCCTCAATGGCAAGTTTCTCACTTCCGGCGACAGGTATACATCAATGACCTTCGACCGAAAGATTTTACATGGTGTTCGATGCCAAGTCCTTTATTCACACCACGTGAATTGTACTGCAGTACCTTGAGGGTCATTATCATTATCAGTGATTCCTCTCGCGCTTGTTAACAGTTTACATCATTGACTGGTAATCAAGCGATGTCTTTCCATGTTCGACTTCAAAACATTTCTCACATGGATCGACTTGTACTTAGAGTGAAGATCGGACGAGATTGAAGACCCTGGATCTAGTTTCATCCATCCGGGCTGCGATATATATTCAGGAAAAATAAAGACATTGACATGTACAGCATTGCAGAACAGATAATCATCCTACCAAAAGGGTGATGATTTCATCAGAATCATCAGTCTACCATCAGACGATTGTCTGTCCTATGTACATAAAAATGAATTTATAAAGCTGAGCATGGGAATGCCTGCCTCAGCTAGATCATGAAAACAGTATGAAAAATAATGTATTGTATTGTATCTTATTACAGGTCTCCTCCCAGCATTGAAAGAACTTCGGATCCTCCTAATAAAGCATTTCACCCGATAAACAGCATCATACTTTAGGGGGCAACTGTTATAGACATTTTTGTGCCTTACAGCTATAAGCATGAAATGTCCATAATCTAAGGGATCCAAAGTCCCTAAAGATGTTGTTACAGCTCCTAAAGGAACAAGGTCAACCAATGACAGCTTCTCCCAGAAGTTATCCACCAAAAACCACTCAGAACTAGTCAAATCAGGATCAATTCAGAAGCTCCACTAGCTGCCTGCGTTGCAAAGCACCCAAATACACTGGCTAGGTGCGTTGCAATGCACTTGAATGCACTACCCAGGTGCGTTGAGCGGGAAATGACAAGTGGCAGAGTCATTCAACGAGGTGGAAAGACCATGGAAGCTTCCAGAATCTTCTCCAATGACACTTGCCTCACTGAATTCGACCAAGTGATGAGTAAGAGGCTCTCAGTCTCAAAGTGGAAGAAAGAACTAATAGAGAGAAGCCACAAGTGAAAACATAAGCTGACTCATCCTCTCTGCTTACATCTATATATGGATCCCTCATCCCAGAGATCCAGAGGCTGGAATTTTGTACTTTGCAGAGAATTGCTGTTGGTTTGAGATTGAGATTAGTACATTGGGTGGTTTATGCTTTGTTGGAGGAGAGGAAGGGATTCCTTTGCTGGGAGGTAGATGCTGGATCAGAACTCACTTGGTTGTATCTCCTCTTGGACTTTCTTATCGTATCAATAAAATTATTTGAGTTTCTCCTACATGCTGTGTATCAATGATGTTTTGTTATATTTGCATGTTTAGCTTAATCTGATCCTGAGCTTTTTATGAATGTATATCTATATCTTCGTGTAGTTTCTCTCTCTTGTGATCTTGCAGGAATTCGGTGAAGCTGGGCCGGTAAGGGAGCAGGGAGCTGGGAGCTATTGAAGAGAGGAGCGATTGGATCAACAAACTAGCGAAAGACACAGTTTAGTTACATCCTTTCTCCTCATTTACATTTCATAAAGAAGAATACTCAAGTAGTTTTCCTTGTTTGTTGCTAAGGCACTATCACACCTTAGAGTGGAATAGGGGCGTTCTGAATAGATACTTTTCCCAACAACAGAAAGACCCCTATGGACAAAGATCATGAGGGTTTTCCCAAGGTTGGAGGCAAAGGGAGAGGAGGAAAAAGATCAAATAAGAAGACAAACGAAGACAAACAAACAAAACACAAAAGCTTCAAAATCCTCGAGGAAGTGGAGAAGAACATGGAAACAGACCCAGTCAAGAATAACATACCTAAGTAGTAAGGAGCAGGATATGGAAGCTGAAATGGAGGATACCCCAGTAAACGATTTGCAAATAGAGGGACTAAAAAGCTGCATGGAGATCAAAAAGGACTAGGAAATGACCCTAAGTGAGGAAAGCATGGAGGATCATGAACTGCATGAGATACTAGACAGAGAAAATCTAGATCTAGAGAAATTTTTGGAACAAGGGAAGAACAAACGGGTGGACTCAGTGCCTAAAGAATTATGATCGAGTCCAACAACTCTATCTATGGAAGGCATAATCAAAGGGAACTAGATTCAAAAGAAACCATGAAAGCCAAGAATAGAGTGGGGTCAAAGTGATGGAGAACACGCAGACATCATCTCCAAAAATCTCAGGAAAGTAAAAAGGAAGGAAAAGACAGAATGAGATGCTAACGGAGTGTGGGAAACTGATGATTAACTCAGGTAAGATGAAAGATCTTACCAGCTACTCTTTTACTAACCTTTCTCAATGAAGCTCACAACCTGGAATATTAGAGGGTTAGTGAGTAGAATAAAATAGAGAAATCTTAGTAATAAGTTAAAAGAGGAAAAACCAGACATGGTTTTTATTCAAGAATCAAAATTCTCAATGGAAAAAATAAGATAAATCCATAATAAATGGTTAATTAAGTATGATTATTTAGAGGTGAAAGGCAGTAACTATACAGTAGGGATTCTCATGCTATGGGATCCATGGAAGATGGGAATACTGGATGCTGAAGCATCCAAGAACTATCTTTCTTTGTTGTGCCAGCCTATAGGGGAAAAGGAGACCTATATGATAACTAATGTGTATGACCCTCAACAACATGTAGAGAAACTTAAACTTCTTAACTCCTTGGAAGGTCTCAGAGCACGTTATGCCAACATACACTAGATACTAGAAGGTGATTTCTACATGATAAGATCTCTCTCTGAGAAAAAAGGAGGTACCAGATGGTGAGCTCCAGTATTGCAGCAATAATGCTGCAACTCCTGGGCCTTCCTTCTTCACTTTTATCAAACCTGTAGGTCATAACAAACTTGTAAGCGATGGTGATGTATGCACAAGTACTAGCTCTTACTGCAAGCTGTCACTTGATGATTTGGCGCAAGTTTGCTAGGAGCTTAAGTCAACTTCTATGAGTTCTCAGAAGAAGATTTAACTATGATGAAAGAAAACTAACTCTACAGGGGCTATTTTATTTGCAGAAAGAGAAGAAAAACTAAAATGTAATGCAAACCCTGGCAAACCCTAATTTACCTATTAACTCTACTTTTGCAAGAAAAGAGATGAAAACTAATGAAATGAGTGCCATTGGCTACTGAAAAGCTAAATTTCATTTATTCAAACAACTTTTGAAAAGAAAGGAGAAGAAAACATCTTTTTGTGCTTTTGAGTGTTTTTATGTGAAATTATTATGCTTGTGATTGTGCAGAGGTTTGGTGGCGAAGGAAGGTGGAGTTGGCTTTTACAGAGGGTGAGGAAGGTGTGGAGAGGTCCTAAGAAGACTCTAGTACCCTTTTAAAGACTTCCATATTGATCGGACTTCGAAAAATAACTCATAGGAAATTCTACAGGAGGCTGCAGGGGATCTACAGGAGGATCTACCTCAGGAGGCTAAGAGCCATTTTTTGAGTTTCGAAGGAAGAAAAATGATGGGAAAGGGTAACTGAAGGCTAGATGAAGGTGCTGAGGTGTCTAGAACTTGTCAAGGAAGATCAAGAATGAACCTCATGGTTGGATTCATTCAAATGGCAAGAAAGCAGCTTATGGAGAAAAAAACGCAGAAATTAGGGTAGATTGGCGAAATGTTACAAATGACTTGGGAATGCTATGATAAGTGAGTTGGATCTAGTTTTTCTATGGATGTATGGTGAGCTGAGATGTCCTACAAGAGATATGAACATTTACTTATCAAAACTGACCAAAGAAAGAACTAACTGTACCATGAAAATAGAGCTTTTTCTAACTTGAACTAATTTCTGACCTACAAACAAAAAATGTTGAACAGTAACCTATGAATAGAAAATCATAGAGAGAGGTATATGTTGTGGGGAAAAGTATCCGACTCGGATGACCCTATCCGTACTCTAAAGGTGACAGTCTTTAGCAACAACTGAAAGTAAAGCTTTGATATTTTCCTTTATGAAAGTACAGAGAGAAGGAAGAAAAGATTAACCAACCTGGTGTCTTTCGCTTAGTCGATCCTTATCCTCTCTCTTTGTCTCTTGTTCCCAGCTCCTTGCTCTCTTTGCCAGTCCAGCTACACACAGATCCTGCACAGAACAAGAGAGGAAACTACAAGATACATGTACTCATAACTGATGGATGGATTAGAGTGAATCAAATATACAAGTAAATACAATACATCAATGCAATACAAGTATATAGGAGAACATGCAAAACTTTATTGATAGAAGTAACAGGGTTCTGAGAAGGTTACAACCATTGATGGCTCCAATCCAGCAGCACCTCCCCAGCAGCAAGAACTCTCCTCTTCACCTCTAGTAAAACAATCACCCAATAGCTCTAACTGTAAACCAACAGCACCTCCTTGCTTTACACAAAATTCCAGCCTCCTTAGACCTCATAGAAGAGCTCTATATATAGGAGAGAAGAAGAAAGGATGAGTCAGCTTGAGGCTGGCATAGAGCTGACTAGTGTCCTCTCCTTCTTCAGTTAAACTTCAGTCCTTGAGTCCACTTGGAGATCCTTGCTTACACATGGTGATCAAGTACCTCTTACTCATCACAAGGCGAATCTCATGAACCAAGTGTCAGTTTGGAAGCTTCCTGGGCAGTTGACACCTTGCAGAATGACTGTGCCACTTGGCCAATCTCGCCCAGCGCAGGTAGCCTTCATTAGATTTGACTTCCAGCGCAGGTACAAGGAGGAGCAGTTGCATTCCAGCGCAGATGCTCAGTGGAGCAGCTGACATGATCCAAAATAAGCCTGTTTTTGAGTGTTTTCAGGTGGAGAACTGATGGGAAGTGCTGTGGTTTGCTGACCTTGTTCTTTTAGGGGTAAGAACAACATGTTTAGGAACTGAGGATCCCTGTAATTATTGACATTTCATGCTCCATGTAGCGAGGCACAAAAATGTCTATAACAGTTGCCCCCTAAAGTATGAGGCCGTTTATCGGGTGAAATGCTTTATCTAGAGGGTCCGAAGTCCATTCCAGTGCTGAGGAGGCGCCCTGTAATACAATACAATACAATACATTATTTTTCATTCTGTTTTCATGATCTAGCTGAGGCGGGCATTCCCATGCTCAGCTTTATAAATACATTTTGGTACATAGAACAGACGATCGTCTGATAGTAGACTGATAATTCTCTGCTGAAATTATCATCCTTTGAGTAGGATGATCATCTGCTGCAATGATGTACATGACAAATGCTTTTATATTTCCTGAATATGTATCGCAGCCCGGATGGATGAAACTAGATCCGGGGTCTTCAAACTCGTTCGATCTTCACTCTAAGTACAAGTCGATCCATGTGAGAATTTCGCTGAAGTCGAACATGGAAAGACATCGCTTGATTACCGGTCAATGATGAAAACCGTTAACAAGCGCGAGAGGAATCACCGATAATGATAATGACCCTCAAGGTACTGCAGTACAATTCACGTGGCGTGAATAAAGGACTTGGCGTCGAACGCCACGCAAAATCTTCTGGTCGAAGGTCATTGATGTATACCTGTCGCCGGAAGTGAGAAACTTGCCATTGAGGCATGCAAGCTTCAAAGTACTGATGGGGTTGTTCCTAGATCAACTTCTTGGATAATGAGCTGAAGTCGACAAGAAGCGATCCGTCAAAGGAGGGCCTTAATGAATCCCACATCAATGACACGGAACGGAGCTAATGATTTTAGTGGAGGTGAAAACAAACTGTGACATATGATTCAGGGTGGCGATCATGAATGGATGAAGGATAATGTATGGCAGTGGATGGGACACGGTTGACACTTTCAGAATGACCTCTCTTGAACATATAACGACACTGATGCGATGGATCGGTAGCATTACCCCAAAATGTGGATGGTTTGGCGAAGACCATGGCGATGAGACCGATGAATGAAACAACCCAACCCGATGTGGTACGGAGGAAAAGTGTCATGTTCAAGAGCGACTTGCTACCATTAAGCTTTGATGTTCTCCCAATTTTTCCCCAGTCATTTCTGACCAGTACCTCTTTATTTTTGTCAAGCTTGAGGAGGATAACATATGCTTGTTCTATAACCTGCCCTTCGGGCAAGCCCATCGCTATGTTTTAACGAGCCTAGCGATAGGGAAACTCGTTCTCGTCTAAAGACAAGTTTGTCGCTATTTAATCATTTTAACGAGTTTAATGACAAGGAAAACTCGGTCCTTTTCATTTTTAGAGAGTCTGAAAAGGTACAGAAAGTTAACTCCAAAATTCCTTTTTCGTCATCTAATCCCTTAAGTCCGAAAAAGTATAAAACAATACAGAAGGGATGAGTGTTCAGTACTTTTAACGAGCCGAACAAGACAAGCGCTCGATCTTTTTGTGCAATAATCCCTCAGGTCCAAAAAACATTAAAATCTAGAGGAGGGATAGCTCTTCCGGTCGTTTAACGAGCTGGAAGGCCAAAACTCGGCAAACTTTTCATATTTTACGAGTCAGATGAAAAGAGCTCAAAGAAGACTCGTCTTTTGAGGAACGAGTGATAAACAGGGATAGCAGCAGATTCCAGGTACAGGTTGGAATTCTCCAATCACGGCAGTGTCACAAGGATGGCTAGGTGGAATCACTCTTCGCAGCTGTTTCTCAAAAGAGGTAAAAACAAAAATGGAGGTGAATGATCGGCCAAATGAACAGTGGAGGTGACGGTGCACAAACACGACCAAGGCTTTTATGGCTGATGAATTTACGATTTCAAAAGGTTATTTACCGGTTCATTTTTTCTGAATGAGCTTGAACTCTGAAGGGAAGCCTGCTCATAAACTTATGTTTATTTTTTAACGAGCATGAACTATGTGCTAAAACTGCTCGGATCTTGCGTTTATTTTTTAACGAGCATGAACTATATGCTAAAACTGCTCGATGATAAGTTAGCATGCCCCCAGCATAATAACACAAATCGAGGTGCATGCCCCCCAAGCTTCATTGCATTCAACTCAGTGATTGGAATGAAGGTTTACCTTTGAGATTTGGAAAGGGGATTGGTTTCATTTTTTAATGAGGTTGACACAGTAAAAGAACTATCCTCATGACTCCTTGTTTCATTTTTTAACGAGGTTGACACGAGATAAGAACCGTCCTCGGCGCTCACTGTATTTACAGTATTTCCATTAGGGCGATGATCCATTCTGACAAAATATTTAGGAATCTTCCGAATCCATTAGATATAGAAGATTTCATATTGTAGGTTTCCACTGTGGCCACTTCCGTCAGATTACTTGCAGGCGGTAGGGCAAAAGTACCCATTAAGGCAGGGTCTTTTAGGAGACCTACTCCAATATTTTGAGGCGAATGATCGCTTCCATGGATCATTGGAATGCTTCCCGTAACTTGTGAACTGTCGGGGAGGAAAGTTTGTTGGTCGACGACTGTAATCCCTCCTTGAAAGGGAAATGCAATCTTCCTGAAGTAGGTCGACACGACTGCGGCCATGGCATATATCCAGGGCCTTCCTAGTAGGATGTTGTAATTGAGGTTTCCATCAATTACTTCAACATCGACTTCTACTGTTTTGCCCCCCAGTTCAACTTGCAAGTTACCTAAAATCCCGTAGGGAGTGTATGATCGTCCATCAAATGCTTTTAAGGTCGTTGACGATTTCGACAAGGGTGGTGAGCCTAAATTTTTCCAGCAACTCATCGACATAAGACATGTAGATGCCCCCTCATCAATAATTGTTCGATGAACAGTTTTGTTGAGGGCTTTCACTTGAATAAGGAAAGCTAGTTGAGCTGGTAACTCAGGGTCATATCCTTTATGATCAAAGGCCACAAGATTGGAATCCATTGGGCCAATCCCACCTATTGCTGATAATAAAGTTTGCTCTTGGGAGGGGAAATTTTGCGATACCTCAAGTGTCGACATAGCGGACGGCGATTGGGCCAGGTCCTCTATTATATTATAATTCTGCGCTATTTTGGCACGAGGATTAAATGTCGATTTGTGTACTACTCCCTTGGCAACTTTACCATTGGTTCAGGAATGATGGGTGGCACAACTTTGGTCAAAGCTGTCGTCGAACTACTAGGTTGTTCATTAGCCTTGTTATTTGACAGCCATGGATTCCCGTAATCTTTATTCCTTGTCAAAGCATTATTCTGCTGCTTTGAGGTAGACAACATAAGCACTTGGGATCGGGAAGCATTTTGATTAGCAACCAGATTTTGACCAGGATTAGGAAACGGATCAGTCAACACAGCTGAGGTTTTTGGACTCTTAAAGAATCTTTTAAGCTCAGCTTTGCATGGACAATCTGCTGTCCAATGATCCTCATCGCATATATGACACCCCGAAGGGGGTTTCCCTTTTCTCCCTTTCTTTTTCTTCTTGTCTCCTGGTTGCTTCAGTTGTTTGCCCTTGTCGTCCGACACGGCACTTACTTCCGAGGCAAGAAGTTCTTCATTTGCATTTTGATTCGAAGTCTTACGGGTTTTCTTAGACGAATCCCGTGTTGACTTTGCATTTGCAGTGCCAATCACACCATCGCCGGCATGAGAGTCACTATTTGATCCAGGAGGGGGAGGAATTGAAAATTCCGGTCTAGGGGCGTCAGGTATCTTGTCATAGAGCGTGCCAGACTGAGTATATACTAAGTCTAAATACTGGGCACGAGCAATAACTTGCTCCTCTGTTACGACGCCTCCCTTGGCCACATCTTCTGTTATAGCAGGAAGAAGCGACTTTATAAACCACTCAGCTAAAAGCTGATCTGGAACATAAGTCCTTACCATTCTGCAACGACGACGCCACTCATGTATATGATCTGATATATCTGTGGCCGTTGTCTGCTTGAAATTGGTTAAGATCTCGGTTCCAGTTTCGTACCTTATAGGTAACTGAAAGTGTGTTAAGAAAGTCGTGGCTAGGGAACTAAAATTGTCGAAAGAGGCTCTAGGTAATTCGATATACCATTTAGCCGCCGGACCAGTCAATGTCCTCTGGAAAAGGTGAAGCCTTATCGAATCATCATTCAAGGTATTCGACGAACACCACAGATGGAAAGTCATCACATGATTCGACGGGTCTTCGCCAGGATTTCCATTGAATTTAGGAATGTCCGAAGGAAGTTTGTGAGGAATCGCTGGCCACCAATGGGCATAGGCGATTGGATCATTCGTCAATCGATGTAAATCTGGTAATTCTAGAGTCGCCACGAATGGCAACTGCTGATTTAGGTTTGGCGAGGCGTACCCAGGATACGATGGAATCCCCTGAGCAGTAGGCCTTTGCATACCAGCATAATGCAACTGATGTTGATAGGACTGATATGGCTGGTGGGCTTGGCCACTGTAAAGTGGTTGATTTAACCCGTTCTGAATATAGGGTTGCCCACTATTTGCAAAGATCTGTCGCTCAGATCCCTGGTACACCTGTTGAAACTGAGGTTGTTGGTATTGCATCATCCAACCAGATTTAAAAGGAGATTTTGACCTGGTCCAGCGAGTTCGCTTCGTCCGTACTACTCTCGTTTCCGGAGACAAAGGTGGTTGACTCGCAGGTCTCCCCGAACGACGGAGTTTTAATTGACTTTCCTCCACGGTTGCGGATTACTTGATCAACTAAAATACAAAAGGGGAATTATGTTTCCGTATTGAATGAATTTTATTAGACGCTTTTAGACACAACTTTGCTTTTTCATGTTTTAAGAGTCGAGAAAAAGCTAAAGATGACTCTAGTCGCCTTCGATGTATTAACGAGCCCGAAGTGACAAATGCTCGGTTGGACCTTTTCAGTTATAGAGTTTGAAAAGGGCCAAAAGAAACTTCTCTGGAGATCTAGGCAGAGGGTGTGCCAAACCTTTCGCGAAACCACAGAATACGTTTTACGGTACGGGTGGTCGATCTTCGTGAATGTTGTGTTCACTGCATCGCGATCAGTAGGGCGGTCGACACGGCTTCCTAAGGATAAAGGATAATTGCCTATAGGGGTCTCCCAATATACGCGACGGTACGTGGGAGCTCAAGTCCGTATTAGTGCTATCGTCCCTCAGGAGGAATCAGCCACCTTCGTAGAGATCGACAGTCACTACGTTTAACGACGCCGGAACACGTCTCTACCTAGACCTCTATTGTGAGCGTTATGTTACAATGCGTTTTTAGATTCATTCAATATATTTTAAGTTGATCTTGTTTAGCAGTTTGTCTTTCAGGATCACCACGAGATGTATTGGTACAAATTCCTAAATGCAGCTAAAATGATAAGCAAGCTTTATAATCTTTTTAGCTTTGAAAATCCTAACTACTGAGGGGAGAGAAAAACATTATCTTTCCACACAGAGCACAAAGCACAAACTAATGCACTTTCTCCTAGATCAGTCACGCAAACTTATCAAAATATGCAAATGCAAGATGCATGTATTTCTTTTCTTTTCCCTTAATGTTGATGTAAACAAAAAGGAAATTGTCGTATAATTTTCGAATTCAATTTGAAGCGTAAACAAACAAGTTTTGTCTAAAATGAAAAGACGCTTTACAAGCACTTGTTTTGACACTAAAAATGTATGAATTCAAACCATAAGATGAAAAAAAAACAAACTCAAACAGCCATGAACAGTAATAAAACTAGCTCTTAAGATCACAAAGACACTTTTACAGTTCAGGATCTAAGAGGTCACAACTATACTGGTTCGCTTTTCACAATGGGAAACTGTAACTTAAACAAGAAATACTGAAAGAACATTCACAGTTTCATCACACAACTGAGGCGGAATAATGTCAAGGAGAAGTGGTTTACAGCAAGTACAATGACCAGCAAGCAATCAGCAAAAATCAGTGAAAACAGGGCCAAGACACAATGGGAAAACTGAGCAAGACAATGGCTAACTGGACCAGCGTAGGCTCTGGTCTGTCAGTTTGACTCTCAGCGCAGTTCCCGAAGGGAGCACCTGCGCTGTAATGCAGACTGCCTGTGGACAGCCTGCTTTGGGACACGAGAGTTGCGTCTACAAAGTTTTCCGGGTCATAAAAAACTCAAAAATGCACTGTTTTTGCTGAAATAAAAAGCTATAGGTCAAGTACAGGCTAAGGGATGATCAAGAGGATGAAAAGATATCACAAAGAGTAAAGAGTCTTTTGTAGATAAGCTCTTCAAATCTTGAATTTGCTCAGCAAATGAGCAAGAGTAGTAGTCCCTCTACTTCGCTTTTGATATAGTCAAAAGCTTTTCGATTTGGTACTCTTTTCTTCAAGAAATGAATAGCAAAATACTACAAACACCAACAAGATACTAGGCTCCCCAGCGGAGTAGCCAGTTTGTTGTGGGGAAAAGTATCCGACTCGGATGACCCTATCCCTACTCTAAAGGTGACAGTCTTTAGCAACAACTGAAAGTAAAGCTTTGATATTTTCCTTTATGAAAGTACAGAGAGAAGGAAGAAAAGATTAACCAACCTGGTGTCTTTCGCTTAGTCGATCCTTATCCTCTCTCTTTGTCTCTTGTTCCCAGCTCCTTGCTCTCTTTGCCGGTCCAGCTACACACAGATCCTGCACAGAACAAGAGAGGAAACTACAAGATACATGTACTCATAACTGATGCATGGATTAGAGTGGATCAAATATACAAGTAAATACAATACATCAATGCAATACAAGTATATAGGAGAACATGCAAAACTTTATTGATAGAAGTAACAGGGTTCTGAGAAGGTTACAACCATTGATGGCTCCAATCCAGCAGCACCTCCCCAGCAGCAAGAACTCTCCTCTTCACCTCTAGTAAAACAATCACCCAATAGCTCTAACTGTAAACCAACAGCACCTCCTTGCTTTACACAAAATTCCAGCCTCCTTAGACCTCATAGAAGAGCTCTATATATAGGAGAGAAGAAGAAAGGATGAGTCAGCTTGAGGCTGGCATAGAGCTGAATAGTGTCCTCTCCTTCTTCAGTTAAACTTTAGTCCTTGAGTCCACTTGGAGATCCTTGCTTACACATGGTGATCAAGTACCTCTTACTCATCACAGGGCGAATCTCATGAACCAAGTGTCAGTTTGGAAGCTTCCTGGGCAGTTGACACCTTGCAGAATGACTGTGCCAATTGGCCAATCTCACCCAGCGCAGGTAGCCTTCATTAGATTTGACTTCCAGCGCAGGTACAAGGAGGAGCAGTTGCATTCCAGCGCAGATGCTCAGTGGAGCAGCTGACATGATCCAAAATAAGCCTGTTTTTGAGTGTTTTCAGGTGGAGAACTGATGGGAAGTGCTGTGGTTTGCTGACCTTGTTCTTTTAGGGGTAAGAACAACATGTTTAGGAACTGAGGATCCCTGTAATTATTGACATTTCATGCTCCATGTAGCGAGGCACAAAAATGTCTATAACAGTATATGGTAAAAGAATAGGATATGATCGAAGAAAATGAATCTGAACCAATATATCAATCTTTCCAAATCAAGTTATCACACTAGTAATTGCATGGAAGAGCAAAAACTGTGTTTTTGGTTGCAGCAGAAGTGCCTTGACCTCAAATCATGGTCCCAGGAAGGGAGAAAGGAGATCAGGGCCTGCTGTTGTCCTTTTTGAATCTTATTTTGTCACTGCAACAACCTGCTTGAGAAACTGAAACAAAAAAAACTATAACCATAAAAAACAACCTAATCTAACAAAGTAAAATGAATCTATGCAACAGAAATTAACTCATGAACTGAAGAAAAAACATATAAGTACATAGTAGGAGGTGTTGGGTAGCTTGGGTTGGGCCCTAACACAAGAGCTTCAGCCCTCTGAAAGATATCAATGTTGGCTCAAAACTATTTCATCTTCATTATAAAAAATAACAGTTACATTACATAAACTGTTCTAAAAAAGGAACTCGAAAATGAGTTGAACACAATGCTGCACAAAAGTGAGAAAATATACTAATAACTGGTGAAACTAATGAGGCTCTAAGCCTCCTTATTTATACAAATAGATTCCTCCAACAGTCCTCCTAAAATCAAGGAACTCGGCTTCCTATACCTGGAGATAAACAATAGTCCTACTTTACTTGCTCGGCTGCCCCTGGGAATCATCAATGTGGACCTTTGTGCTCTGAGTTGCTGATGAAGGATTCAAGGAAAGGGGTCATAAATGAAGGAGACACCCCCTAAAAATCCTCTTCCCTATTTTCCTCGAGTTTTGGCTGCGATTTGCTCATAAATATTTTGACTTTGTCCAAAATTGTCCAAAAAATCTGCATAAACTACACATTAGACTACATGGCAAAGTGACTAACCCAATTCACTCTATTAGCATAAATATATTCAAAAACATGCAATAAAATATAAGAATGCTGGATTAAGTTGAAATAAGAGGCAGAATGAGCCCATATAATTACCCATTTCTTGGGCTCATTATCACCAGCTGCTGAATGGGTTGCTCATCCTCTGAGAAACTAATCTAACTCTTCATCCTTGATGGCTTTGATAGATTCCCTAACATCCCAAGCCTATGATGTGATGCCTTCCTCTTTATCATGGAAACCTACTTTCCTATACACTTCTTCCCATTGTTTTTGTTCTTCCTCCTCCTTTACTCCTTCCAATACTCCTAGCAGCAGTGCAGGACTGAATTTAAGGCAAATCTAATTTGCCTTCAAGATTTTCATAGAGTGCTTATATAGGGGCACTCTCCTCATGGCTTGCCTCATTCCGTTTGGGGAGTGATACTCCCTAATCCTTAGGTTGTGTGGCAATGTATTCCACCTTCTCATGCAGCAATGAATGCAGTCATCTCCAAACAATTTCTCCATATCCTCGAAATGAGCAATAGCCTGGGCTTGCTTGTCAACATAGTCAAGGACAACTTGAGGATTAGTTGCAAGGTGTTGGTGGCCATAGATGAGAGCCAAGGATTCTACTCTAATTGCCAAGGGTTCACTCAGCTCTTTTGCCATCATTTTTTGGATTTCCACCACCCTCTTCTCTTCATGGCTCATCCAAGATGCCATAGCCATTAGCTACAAGTATCCCAATGTAGCATTTGGATCCCATAAATTCATGTCAGTAAGTGCCATGTTGTGTAGGTAAAATTCTGCTAGCTTTTCTTTATCCTCAGCTGAGTTGTGATCACATAAATGCATAAATTGGCCATAATCCTAAAAAGGTATTGTGCCTCTCTGGGCCAGTGTCTTAATTTGAAATTGGAGCCATTGATCTTTGAGGTACATTGCATATGTTTTGGCTGGTTGCCTGCACTGTAATGCCTTTATTTCCTAACATTCCATGCAGGCTAACTGGGCTTCCTTTTCCTGTAGCTGTCATCTCAAAATCAATACTTCATTTTCTGCTTGGGATTCTTTTTCTTATTGTTGTTTCATCAATGTCTCACTGTCTATTTTCTTCCTCACTGTCTGCCTGGGGTTCCTCTTTCTATTGTTGTTCTTTTAAGATTGAAAGCTCATTTCCTCCTTAAGGTTCCCTTTCTTGTAGCTGCTTTTTCAACATTTCATTTTCTTCCTCCAATTGAGCTCTTCTGATGCTTTCTGTATGCCTGACCATGCTCAATCCTTTTCCCATCTCTCTCAACCTGTTTTCCATGTGCCCAATGTCTTCTACCCATTTTGATTTTGCAATCTACATCCATGTATGGGTCCTGACTTCCTTTTCTAGCTAGAAGAAAAGAGGCACACCAAACTTTTGTGGGATGATCTTCCCACCTTCTAGAAGGTTGTAGCAGGAGCCTAAGTTAGGCTGAGGTCCAGGCTCTTGTATCTCTTTTGCCTTATCTTCCTCCTGGGTCTGTGCTTCTGCCTTCATTTCATGTTTTTCAGTTTCTCTGAGCTTCGCCAATGTCTCCTGTAGAGAGGTCTATGCCTCTTGTAGGACTACTTTAGAGTCCATTAATTTGATCCTTTCATTCCGGGTAGGGGTTTTAGGACTTCCTCTCTTGTAAGTGATGGAGATTTTGGAGGGAGATTCCTCCTTTGTTATAATAAGTACATCCTCAATGATGATGGGTTCCTTTGAAGGTGGTCGAGGCTTCCCCATCTTGATTCTGGTGCTCTTTCGAGCTTTGAAGTACATAGATGGTTGTTTTTTTCTTTTCCCTTTTTTCTTGGCTAGAGTACAGAGTGCAGCAAGAACAATAGCTACTTCTCTTTCTAGTGTCTCAGGAGACACTTCTTCTTCTTGTTTTTCTTCTTCTTCATCTATTTTTTTGCCTGTTTCTACTGGTTTTATGTCTGCTGTCTCTGACTCTGTTTTCTCCACTACTTGCTGAGTTTCTGCCTTTCCTGTGGCAGCCTTTTTCTGAGTTGTCCTCTTCTTTTCAGTTTTTGTCCTCTTCCTTTTCTCTGCTGTGGTTTTCCCTTTTTCTACTTTCACTACTGTTTTCTTCTTTGCTTTAGGTTCATCCATGGTGGTGTCATGCTCCTCCTCTCTTCTCTATTTTTCTTCTTTTTCTTCTTCCAATTGAATGTTCTATGCTTCTTCATGGGTTTCCTTCTCAGGTTCCTCTTTCTGCTCCTCCTCTTCACTGCTAGGTGGACTAAGGTCATTAGTGAGAGTTTATATGTCATTTTCTTTAGTCATGTTCCTGAAAATCTCCCATGCTATAGGGATTGTGTATGTGTGAAGGGCATCCTCCACCAGCAATTTAATGAGTCCATGGTGAACCAGCTAGTTTGGCACCCCTGCATTCAATTTGGTGCTACATTCTCTCAAGGATTGGAGGAGAAAATATGGAAGACTGAGTTTTCTAGATGCAAGCAGGTCCATGCCATATCTTAGTTCATGTAACAGTCTGAAATGATAACCATAAATGATGTTGTATCTTCCTTCACAGGAGATATACATCATGATCTGATAGCTGACATCACCCCATGGATAAGGTATACTTTTCCTTCTGATCCCGTTCTTATCCTCCACAGGATGTTCATCAGGCTGAAAAAAGGTCTTTTTAGAAACCTGTCCTAGTGGTTTTTCTTCTTTGCTCTAGGGGAGCCCAAGTGGAAGACTTGTAATTATACTGATGAACTCTGGTGTAAGTTCTATGGTTAGACCCCTGAAACTGACTGTAGCATGGGCTTTTGAATGGGGTCTTAAAGACAATAAAAATTCCTCTGTAACTTCCTCATCATACCCATGAAATTTCTCAAAGAAAGGGATCCAATTTTCCCTGGTAAAGAGGGCTACCACTTCTGGGTGTTCATGCAATTTGGTGGAATTCAGAGTCTCCTTTCTCATAAAACACCTTGTCATGATGTTCAGTGACTGCTGAAAATTCTCAGGTGAGGAGGAAGGCAGCAAATTTTCAAACACGAATACAGAGGAACAACTGAGGTTTTTTTCTTTCTGGAACCAGAGAGGGAATTTTTCATGTTCTTTTTTTTTTAACAAAAGCAATTTGCAATTTTCCTTCACTTCAAACCCTATTCTCACAGTTAATTTACTTCTCGATCTGTTTAAGGGAAACAATATCTTTTTTTTTTTTTTTTTAAATAGAGAGTATCCCAGATAGTGTTTTTTCCTTTTCACAAAGTAAGCAAACCACCCAATGCAAATTCACTGTTTTATAGGCTTAATTTCCTATGGTTGCATCACTTCTTCATACAGGAGAATACCACGAAGGAGAAAGAGAGACTTTTAGTCTAGAGAGTAAAATGGAGAGACTGTATATATTTAAAAAAAAAAACATAGGCAGACTTCTGTTCTCACTTTTTTCTTTTCAACTCAATACTTTTCTTAAAATCCCACCACCTTTTGTAGATAGGTAACATGCAGAGTAGGTTTTCTGAGCCTACCTTTTTCGAGCTCGAATTTGGCATAAAATCCTGAATTTGCCCTTTGTAGAGCTGCTCACTGACCTTCCTGTAGAAAGGTTCCTGTAGACTGTGTTTCCACTCCTGTAGAGTGTGATAATGCTCCTATAGATCCCGATGAGCAGAAGAGTTTCGAAACTGATAAAGAGCAACTATTTTGAGGTTTTGAAGGTGGTAGGTAAGTTGCTGTGGTCGAGAGCACAACGATGCAAATGAAACAAAGTTGATGAAGGCGTCGACTACAGCGTACTTAAACTTATGGCGTGTTCTGCGGTGACGAGGTGAGGTGGCAGGAAGGGTAAGTTATCTTCATCTGGACCATTGGTCCCTACTCTAGTGCCATTATGATAATTCATGCTGCCTACCAACAATCACTTCCATCATTCCCATTATACGCCACCACCACTACCTGTTTTGAGTTTTTCTTTCCTAGTTGATTGAACACATGTGCTGATTGCACCCATTGAACGCTATTTGAACTGGATGAGGCTTGTTTGAACTAGACGAGGGTGGCCAATTAGCTGGCCACTGATTTCATTTAATCATGACCATCTCAATGGTTCATGCAGTTTCTAAATCATATTCATGCAACAGAGGAAGGGGTTTGGTCGCTTACCTCTTAGTCACTACCGTGCTTTGCATGCTCAGACTTTGGCACTGTATTCATGGAATTCTGTCGTTGTTGGCACTCCTGGCTTCTGAATTAGTGATTTGGCTACCTCATGCTGGTGCTCCTCTAATTAGGGACGTCTCCTTGCACATTGTATACACCTATGGTTGCACTGACCCTACCTTTGGAGCTTGTTTTTTTAAGGGGATCAGCTGTTATAGGAATCCTGCAGGATTTCCTGTAACTGCTTCTCCCTCTAAAATTTCTAGTTGAGGTTTGAGAAGGGACTGAAGAGATAGCTGAGGAAGGTTCTGAAGGAAAAGGAAAAATATTTGGTATGCACCAGGTAAGAAACAAGTTAAGGATGTTGTTGTTTTGTTCTTCGTCCTTTAAAAAAAAAAACAAAAGAAACAAAATGTCTATGTTTTCTCTGCAAGGAAGAAAGAAGCGAGTGGAAATGCAGTGGTGTAGGTATGGAATGGAGAGTTAGGGGGATGAATGGTGGTAGAGAGTTCCATAGGTCTTCTGGACAAATTTCTAGCCCTCTGATTCTTTTCTGAACTTGATTTCGAGCTCTCTGTGGTTTCTACAGGAGCCTCCTATAGAATGCACAGAGCTTCCTGTAGGATGCATAATTTCTAGAACAAGTGAGACCAGGGCCTGGGAAAAGACAATGGCGATGGAGAAATGATCTATCAGGGGTGTATTCATCCTAGCCATGTCCTTTTTTTCTTTTGTGACCCTCCTGCAATCTGCAATGCATTCAAAAGAAGTTAGTTTTTCTGTTTTTTTGTTTTTTCTCAGTTCTCTCTCTCTCTCTCTCTCTCTCTCTCTCTCTCTCTCTCTCTCTCTTTTATGAGACAATTGCGGCACCTACAAGAGGTTTTCACCCTCACTACCTGCCCTCGACACCTCTAGGAGGTTTTCACCTAGGGATCTTTTATTCTCTCTTTTCTGTTTTTTTTTTTTTTTTTTTTTTTTTTTTTTTTTTTTTTTTTTTTTGTTTAGGGTGTGGGTGGAGTGGAGGTAGAGACCTGCTCCACTACCAACACTGTTTTACTCAAATTCTCAATGAATTCTTGCTTGGAGAGGGGCTTCCTATAGATCTTCAACCTATGCCCATTAACGAGCATGGGAATGGCTTCTTCATCGATGGTCCGGATCAGAACCGAACCATTGTCAATGCACTTTTCTACTGTGTATGGTCCCAGGCATCTTTTCTTTAGTTTTCCATTTAAATCTTTATATCTTGAATCATATAGTAGCACCTAATCTCCTTTGTGGAAATTTTTTTCTTTGAGGTATCTGTCATGCCATATTTTCCTTTGAAGTTGGACTACCTTTGAGTGGAGAAGGGCTTGCAATCTCTGTTATATTCACAGCAAAGTCTCCTTCGCATAGACCAGCTTAGCTAAGATCTAGGTCTAGATGAGCTACCATCCTTATTGTGTTATATTCAAATTCTATTGACAGCAAAGCCTTCTTCCCATAGACCAGCTCATATGGTGTGAACCCTGTGGTGGTTTTCCAGGTGGTGTTATAGGCATGGGTGGCCTCAACCAATCGATTTGCCCAATATTTTCTGTTGTTTCTCACTACCTTTGTCAAAATTCCTTCCAAAGCTCTATTACTGACTTCCACCTATCCATTTTCTTGTAGATGATAAGGGGTGGAAGTTCTGTGCTTAATTTTGTGATGTGTGAGCAGGTCTTCAATCAGATTGAATGTAAACTGACTCCCTTGATCTGTGACTAATTCTCTTGGATAGCCAAAGTTGTAGAAGGTATTCTCTCTCAAAAACTCAGCCACTTTTTCTTCTATTGCTCCCTTGATCACCTTTGCTTCTACCCATTTTTTCAGGTAACTAGTGCACACAATGATGTAAGATTTCTGTTTTGAAGGAGGGTTGATAGGACCCACAAAGTCCATGCCCCATTTCTCAAATGGCTCGAATGTCACTTGAGGTTGCAGGGGAATCTCATCCCTTGGAGTATGTTTCCCCATCCTTTGACATCTGTCACATTGGCTGATATATCTCCTCACATCTTGGTGAAGAGTGGGCCAATAGTAACCTGCTTGCAGAATTTTGAAGGCAGTTCTCTTTGATGCAAAACGGCCCCCACAAGGCCCATCATGACACGTTAGGAGAATGTCAAAAACTTCCTTCTCCCTGACACATCGCCTCAAAATTTGATATGGGCCAATTTTGAATAGGTTCCCCCAATCCAGTTGAATGGGACACTTTTCCTCATGATCTTGCTCTTCTCTTTTGAGGACAAGTGTGGCGGAAACTGTGCTGAAACCAAGTAATTTTTTATATCAGAAAACCATGGAGAGAGTAATGAGATAGCAAATAGGGGTTCATCTAGCATTCGATCATCCACCATTCCTTCTTCACCTATAGGCAGATCTAGTCTAGACAGAAAATCAGCAACAAAATTTTCCTTACTCGGCTTATCAACAATGGTTAAATCAAATTGCTGCAATAAAACTTCCATCTAATAATACGAGCATTTACATCTAGTTTGTTCATTAGATACCTAATTGTAGCATGATCAATGTGTACAAATGTTTGATAGTCATTGATGTAGTGTCTGTACTTATTTAGGGAATGGACTACAGTTAGGAGCTCCTTTTTGGTTACAGTGTGTTTTAATTCTGCCTTGGACAAGTTTTTACTCACAAAATATATGGCGTAAGGCAGCTTCTCATCAATTGGCCCTAAGGCTACTCTTATAGCTTTGTTCGAGGCATTTGTATGAATGTGGAAAGGTACGGCCTGGTTTGGACCTCTCAAAATTGTGGCAGTCACTAGTTTACTTTTCAAGGTATTTAGAGCCTCTCGACGATTGTCAGTCCATATGAACTCATCGTCTTTCCCCAAATGACCAAACATAGGAGATTATAGCTTACTGAAATCTTTAACGAATCTTCTATAATACCCTCCTAAGCCTAGGAATCTCGAAACATCTCTTACCTTTTGAGGAGGTGGGACCCTTTGAATGATGGAAATTTTGTTGGGATCCACCTGTAATCCTTGCTGAGAAATTGTGTGACCTAGCACGGTCTCTTCAGTCATCATGAATCTGCATTTTTCAGGACTAAGGGACAGGTTCATTTCAATGCACTTGTCTAAAACTTTTCCTAGGTTAGTCAAAGCTTCCTGGAAGTTAGAACCATAAGGGGTAAAGTCATCCATATAGGTTTCTACTGAATCATGAACCAGTTTAGCAAATATACTCAGTACTGCTCTCTAGAAAGTGGCGGGAGCATTGCAAAACCCAGAAGGAAGGACCTGGTATGCAAAGGTACCCCAAGGACAAGTGAAAGTGGTCTTATCTTGGTCTTCTGGGCTGATTTGGATCTGGTTGTACATGCTAAACCCATCTAGGAAGGAGAATAACTTCTTCTCTGCCAGGCCATTCAACACTTGATCTATGAAAGGAAGAGGGAAATGGTCCTTCTTGATGGCCTTGTTTGGTTCCTGATAATTGACACAGATTCTCCACTTCCTGTTTTTCTTTGGCACTAGCACCAAAGGAGAGACCCATTCACTTTCAAAGATAGGGTAGATGAATCCTGCATCCAACAACTTTTGCAGTTATTCTTTGAAAATGTGCTTAAGGGCCGGATTCATTGTCCTTTGAGGATGCCTGACTAGTTTGCAGTCTTCCGTAATGTAAATGTGATGAGTACAAATTGAAGGGTGCACTCCCTTCATCTCCTTATAGCTCCAAGCAAAAGCATCCAAGTGGTTTTTCAACAAGCTACACAGTTTTTTCTCCTGAGAGGTGAATAGGGATGAGTTGATCTTCAAGGTTATTTCTGGGCCAAATTCCACATTGTTAACTCAGAGAGAGGTTAGATCAGCCACACAGAGATCAACTAAAGGATTGGCTTGGGTTTCTTCCTCCAGCTCTTCTAATGGCAACACACTGCAGGGTGGATTCTGAATCAAGTTTTCAGTAAGATCATCCTTGGTTTGTGGGTCCCCCATGGTAGCTTCTACTGCACACAGTGGTGTGGAATAGACTTCATCCTCATCTTCCTCCTCCAACCAGAGAGGTAAATCATGTTCTAACAAAGGTTGCGCAGGAGTATATAGGACTAGCTGCTTGGACATATGCCCATTCTTGATTATCATGTTCCCATCTCAACAACTAATGTAGGAATCTGTCGTAGCCAGCCAAGGTCTTCCCAAGATGAGAGGATACACAGTGAGCTTTGCCTTTACTTGGAGAACTAGGAAATTAGCGGGGTACTCCCAAGAATCGATGGAGACCATTACATCTTCCACAATCCCTTCAAGGGTCACGATGGAGTGGTTTGCTAACTATAGTACTGTTGTGGTCTTTCTCAGGGAGCCCTGAAGGTTGAGCTTGAGCATAGTGTCCCTAGTCATCACATTAATGGAAACCCCTAGATCAATCAAGGTATGGGGATTATGGTGCCATTGATGTAGACATTGACTACAGGACTTCCAGGGTCTAGATATTTTGGACAGATCACCTGCCCCAATAGTAGGTCAGATAGTTGTCCTATGACATTGATAGTTGGAACATCTCTCCTGCGCCTGCCTAGGTGCCTGAAGCACTTCTCCTTGATCATCTTGCTGTATATAGGCACATCCTTTATGGCTCGGAGAAGTGGTATATTTACACATAACTATTTTAGTTCTCCCAGAAGTTCAGTTTCTTCTGGGGTCGATTGTGTGGTTCTAGTTAATCTCTCAGGAAAGAGTGGAGTGGCCTTTGGTTCACTTTCCTATTTTTCTTCCTCATCCTCCTTAGGGGGAGGTTGGTTATCTAGGAGAACCTTCCCAAATCATAGGTCAATCTCCTGAATCTCCACAACATATGTCGGGCATGATGTTTCTCCATTATATACCTACCGGACCTGTCTATTATTGGGGTTCGGGTTTTGTTGGGTAGGTATTTGACGTTGCCTTGGTGGAGTAGGAGGCAATGGTTATGGTTAAGCAGGTGGTGGTGGTAAAGTAACGGGAGGAGAGTTGTACTAGGGCCTCACCCCCTGATGAGGTGTATTCCACTAAGGCTATGGCTGAGCATAAGAGTGAAATGACTGAGCAACTGGTTGAGCATGGTATTGAGATGGATACGACTAAGGAGGGGGTGTGGACTAGAAAGGATTAGCAGGGGGACCCCAAGAAGGCATGGAAGTGGCTTGATTGGGGTTGTAATAGGTTTGGGATGTCCCTTGCATTCCCTGTTGATAAGGTCTGGGCCCATGTCGCCTCCTTTGGTTCATGAAATAGAGTGGTTCAGTGGCTCCTTTGGCCCCCTGATATGCAACTTAAAGTTCGGGTAAGGAAGGGCACTGATTCATAGAATGTTCTTCTTCACAAAATGAACACACTTCTATAGAATTAAATGGACATTCGTTCCTACGATGCCTTCTAGTTCACCTAAGACAAAATATGGCCAAAGCCCTCTCGGCTTCCTCTTCTTTCCTTTTGATATGCAAGGTATCTATTTGCATGGAAAGTACCTGCCTCATCTCGCTCTTGAAATCTTCCAGCTAATTTTCAAATTCACTTCTAAGAGATGAACTGGATGAGGATGTACTAGCTAAAGTTTGACTTCCCCTACCTATCTTTCTAGCTTCCCTAGAATGGTTTCTAAACACATTCTTTATGTCATCATAAGGTAGTTGGTAGATGTCTCCCCAAGCCAGCAAATGGAGGGTATCGATAAGGTTTTTAGGGACTCCTCCAATTAGGACCAACTTTAGAGATTCAGGGTCAAGTGTGCACCTGGCCCTTTTATAACTGAGCTGAAACCTCTCTTCATAGTCTTCTAAGGATTCATCACTTCCCATGGTCATTCAGAAGATTTTTTCCTTGGTATCCTTTGATTTGCGGTAGTCCCGGTATTTTTTGTTAAAGGCTTGTTGCATCTGAGCCCAAGTTGTTATGCTATTTCCAGGTAACCCCAAGAACCAGCGCAATGCTACATCCTTGAAGGTAGAAGGAAATAGTTTCAACTTCTGCTCATCTTTTGCATAGCCATCGGTTTGACAGAGAACAGCAAATTCAAACAAGAAGGTATCAGGATATTCGGTAGTCAATCCATGGAAATGAGGTAAGGTTGAAGGACTTATGTTTTTCATTTTAGTGTCCCCATTCGTCTCTCGAATAAGAAAGTCACCCTCTATTCTTTCCCCATTTTCTCTAATGATTTTGTTTTCAGCCATGGTCTCAGGAGGAATGATTTCTTGCTCTTCTTCTGCTATACGATCTTTGTGTGGTGGTTCACCTATAGGTTCTTTTGGATCGCTGCCATGAAAGAAGAGAGAAGGGTGACTTAGTGAAGTGGTGGGGGTGTTGGGTAGGAACTTTCCTAAATTGTCTCTGTTCCTACGAGGCATGAAAGCAAATCTCTTTTTGGGTGATTTTTGTTTTCTTTTTCTTCTTCTACCTACAAAATTGAAATGGATTGAACAAAAAATTGCAACTAACTGAAATGAACTTGCTAAAATGAAATTGCAGAATTGAAATGAAAGCAAGGAAATGACTAATCTACAAGGTTGGAATGGAAATTGCAAAATTGAAATGAAAGCAAGAAATGACTAATCTACTTTGCTGGAATGGAAATTGCAGAATTGAAATGAAAGAAAGAAATGACTAATCTATTTTGCTAAAATGGAAATTGCATAATTGAAATGAAAGCAAGAAATGACTAATCTATTTTGCTGAAATGGAAATTGCAGAATTGAAATGAAATCAAGAAATGACTAATCTATTTTGCTGAAATGGAAGTTGCAGAATTGAAATGAAACAACTACTCTACTTTTGCAGAAATAAAGTACTTAGCAGAATGTTGCAGTAGAAAATAGAAGAAAAGCAGTAATCACAAAATACTTTGATGCTTCCCCAGCAATGGCGCCAAAAAGAATGGTGAGCTCCAGTATTGAAGCAATAATGCTACAACTCTTGGGGCTTCCTTCTTTACTTTTATCAACTTGATAGTTTGTAACAAACTTGGAAGCGATGGTGCTATATGCACAAGTACTAGCTCTTATTGCAGGCTGTCACTCGATCAGTTGGCGCAAGTTCGCTGGGATGTTAATAAAACTTCTATGAGTTCTCAGAAGAAGCTTTAACTGTGATGAAATAAAACTAACTCTATAGGGCTTGTTTTGTTTGTAGGAAGAGAAGGAAAATAGAAATGTAATGCAAACCCTAACAAACCCTAATTTACCTATTAACCCTACTTTTGCAAGAAAAGAGATGAAAACTAATGAAATGATTGCCACTGACTACTAAAATGGTAAATTGCATTTATTCAAGCTACTTTTGAAACGAAATGAGAAGAAAACATCTTTTTGTGCTTTTGAGTGTTTTTATGTGAAATTATTATGCTTGTGATTTATCTAGTTGTGATTGTGCTGAGGTTTGGTGATGAAGGAAGGTGGAGTTGGCTTTTCTAGAGGGTGGGGAAGGTGTGTAGAGGTCCTAAGAAGCCCCTAGTACAATCTTGAAGACTTCCATATCGATTGGACTTCAAAAATCACTCACAGGAAATTCTATAGGAGGCTGCAGGGGATCTATAGGAGGATTTACAAGAGGATCTACATGAGGATGCCGACAGCTATTTTTGGAGTTTTGAAGGCGGAAAGGTGATGGGAAAGGGGAACTGAAGGCTAGATGAAGGTGTTGAGGTGTCTATAACTTGTCAAGGAAGATCAAGAATGAACATGATGGTTGGATTCATTCACATGGGAAGAAAATAGCTTATGGAGAAAAAAACGTGGAAATTAGGGCAGATTGGCGAAATGTTGTGAATGACTTGGGAAAGCAATGAGAAGTGAGCTAACACTGGCTGTTATATGGATGTATGGTGAGCTGAGATGTCCTACAAGAGATCTGCACATTTACTTATCAGAACTGACCAAAGAAAGAATTAACTATACCATGAAAATAGAGCTTTTTCTAACTTGACCTAATATCTGACCTACAAACAGAAAATGCTGAACAGTAACTTATGAACAGTAAAGCATGTAGAGATGTCTATGGTAAAAGAATAGGAAATGATCCAAGCAACTGAATCTGAACCAATATATCAATCTTTCCAAATCAAGTTATCACACTTGCAATTGCATGGAAGAGCAAAAACTATGTTTTTGGTGGCAGCATAAGTGCCTTGACCTCAAATCATGGTCCCAGGACAGGAGAAAGGAGATCAAGGTCCGATATTGACATTTTTGAATCTTATTTTGTCACTGTAGCAACCTACTTGAGCAACTGAAACAAAAACAACTATACTAACCATAAAAAACAACCTAATCTCACAAAGTAAGATGAATCTATGCAACAAAAATTAAGTCATGAATTGAAGAAAAAACATATAAGAACATAGTAGGGGGTGTTGGGTAGCTTGGTTTGGGCCCTAACCCAAGATATTTATCCCTCTAAAATAGATAAGTGCTGGCTCAAAAACTGTGCCATCTTCATTATCAAAAATAACAGTTACATTACATAAACTGTTCTCAAAAACTAACTCGAAAATGTGTTGAACACAATGCTGCACAAAAGTGTGAAAATATACTAATAACTAGCTAACCTACTGAGGCTCTAAGCCCACTTATTTATACAAATGGAGTCTGCCAATAGTCCTCCTAAAATCAAGAAACTTGGCTTCCTAGAACTGGAGATAAACAATAGTCCTACTTTACTTGCTCGACTGCCCTTGGGAATCATCAATATGGACCTTTGTGATTTAAGTTGCTAATGGAGGATTCAAGGAAAGGGGTCATAAATGAAGGATACAACCCCCTGCAAATACTCTTCCCTATTTTCCTCGAGTTTTGGCTGCCATTTGCTCATAAATCCCTTGACTTTGTCCAAAATTGTCCAAAAAATCTGCATAAACCATAGATAAGACTACATGGCAAAGTGAATAACCCAATTCACTCTATTAGCATAAATATATTCAAAAACATGAAATAAACTAATGAGAATGGTGGATTAAGTTGAAATAAGAGGAAAAATGAGCCCATATAATTACCCATTTCTGGGGCTCATCACTAGACAGCTGGGTAAAGACTCTGAAGCCTTCCAAGATTTCCTCATGAACATGGGACTAGTGGACATTGAAAGAATAAATGGGACATTCACTTGGGATAAAAAAAGAGGTGGAGTTTCCCAAGTGGCATCAAAACTGGATAGTTTTATCATCTTCGAGGATCTCATCCTCACAAGAATGGCCATATCAGTGTCCATTCTACCCTTTGGTGGCTCGGATCATTACCTTGTACAACTAGAATCTTCCTTTATGGGCACACTGAGGAATATGACTTTTAGATTCAAAAATGCTTGGCTCTCTAACGACAACTTCACTAGAAACATTGCCAAGTGGTGGAAGGAGGATTTGAGCATCTAAGGTACTAAGATGTACATGCTCCAGTAGAGACTAAAATACATTAAATCCAAACTCAAGGATTGTAACAAAAAAGAATTTGGTGATATCATTAAGACCAGAATGAGTACAGAACGGAAGCTATAGGAGGTCAACATGATCAATATCACAGAGGGATTCAATGAGGAAAGAAAGATATTGACTGCTTCCTTGTAGGAAGAATGGGAGAAAAATTGTCTACAAGAGGAAACTTTTTGGAGACAGAAATCCCAGATCTAGTGGATCAAAGAGGGAGAACGGAACAATAAGTTCTTTCAAAAATCTACTTTGGCTCATGGGGTACATAACAAAATCAACAAGCTAAAGGACTCTCAAGGTTTTGAACTTGTCACTCACAAGGACGTGGAGTCGACTCTAGTACAACACTTCTCAAACATTACAAAGGAGCCAATGGAAGATAGATCTAGGTTCATTATGAAGATCACTCAGTATATTCCCAGGTTGATCATGTATGAGGACAACCACAATCTCAATAGGCTAGTCTCGGAAGAAGAGGTTAGTGAGGTGATCAAGGAAATGCAAAATGGAAAAGCACTAGGACTAGATGGCTTCAATGTCGATTTCTTCAAAACCTACTGGGATACAATCAAACAGGACATACTCGAGCTAGTTGAAGACTCACAGCTACACAAAAAGGTTCTAAAATCACTAAACACAACCTTTATAGATTTAATCCCCAAAAAGTAAAAAAATGTCACCTCGGATAGGTTTAGACCCATAGCCTTATGTAATGTGGTTTACAAAATCATCTCCAAAGTGATAGCCAATAGACTCAAGCCACTACTACCTTTGCTCATACCTAAGGAGAAAACAGGCTATGTGGAGGGAAGGCAGATTCTTAACAACATTATCCAAGTCCATGAGGTGGTACACTCTCTCAAACACAACAAGAAAGTAGGTATGATAAACCAATTAGGCCTTGCAAAGGCCTATGACAAACTCAGTTGTTCTTACATCAGAGCCATTCTTAAAGCCTATGGCTTTAACCAAGACTAGATAAGATGGGTTATGGCTTTAGTCTCCTCGACCAGTTTCTCAATTTTGCTTAATGGAGCTCCCTCCAATACTTTTACACCTTCCAAGGGACTCAGACAAGGTGATCCACTCTCCTCCTTCCTCTTTTTACTCACGATGGAAGGGCTTGGTAGAGCAATCAAAATGGAAAATGCTGAAGGTAGAATTCAGGGAATCAAGCTCACCCTGGATGGACAAGCCAACACTCATCAAAAATTTGTGGATGACATGATGCTGTAGGGTGTACCCACAGTTATGGAGGCAAAAGAAATCAAAAATATCTTAAGCGACTTCACTATGGTAGTAGGCACAGAGGTAAGCCAATGCAAGTCCAGGGTTTTTCTTTAACACTAATATTGCAATACAGAGAAATATCACTAGTATTTTGGGTTTTCAAAGGGAACAATTAACCTCCGAATATCTAGGCATTCCTCTTACTGACAAACCCCTGTGTAAGAATATATGGGAACCTATTTTAAAGAAGCTTCAGGACAAAATCAGCAATTAGACATACAAAGCTTTAAACTTTGCAGGGCTTCTGGTGCTCACCAAGGCAATTCTAGAGGCCATTCCCATTTTTATGTTTGCATCTATCCCAACTCCTTAGGGCATAAAGAAGCAAATAAGAAACATTCAAAGGAATTTTCTATGGGGTAGAGGGGAAAAGAAAAATAAGTGGGCTTTAGTTGCCCAGGACAAGCTCTGCAAACCCAAAAGCCATGGTGGTTTGAGTTTGGATGATTCAGAGACTCTGAGTCAGGCTTCAGGAGCCAAGTTGTGGTGGCAATGGATCAAGGATTCGAGAGCACCATGGGCTAAGCTTTGGACTCAAAAGTACGCCAAGAATTGGTAAGTACAGGATCACATTAGAATGATAGGACAAATCAGGGGCTCATACATCTGGAACCTTGCATGGGAGAGAAAAAGCATTGTCCAGAAGCATTGTTTTTGGGAAATTATATCTCGGGACCAGGCTCGCTTCTAGGAGGACAGCTAGCAACAGGAACCCATCCTAAACAGGAATGAACTGGCAGACCTAAAAAGGGACACAGACAACAAAGGTCTCTTATTAGTAAAAGACTTCTAGGATCAAGGGAGGAAAAAGGATAAATGGAGGAAATGGAAGAATCTATGTTACAACGAAGAAAGCCCTTTGAAGGGCATGGAAAAAGCTCTTGCTAAGGATGTAGAGCAAAGAAGGATTCTAGTTTCCTCTTCTCCTAACCAATTAAGATGGGGCAAGAACAATGAAGGTAACTACAATCTCAAAGAGGCTAAACAGGCAATCACTGGATCTAACTTAGTAAAAGATGAGAAAGTTTGGCAGGAGCTATGGTAGACCTCTCAATGGATGAAAATAAAATTATTCATATAGCTTTTTCATGAAAGGAAAATCCTAACTTGGGAAAACCTTATGAAGAAATGTTTCATTGGCCCCTCTAAATGTCAGCTTTGTGGCATGCAGGAGGAAACGATTGAAGACTTGCTTAATTTGTGTTCCTTTTCTGCCAAAATTTGGGATTGGGTAGCCTCAAGATTTAGATAGACCAACAGGGACAGGCTCAGCATATCCAATACATTATCAAAATGGAGGTAAAACTTCTCAGAAAATGAAATCATCAACAAAGCATGGATGCTAATTCCATGCTTTGTCATCTGGAATATTTGGAAAGAAAGAAACAGAAGAATCTTTAGAAACAAAGCCAGAGAACCCCAGCTTATCATTAATCAGATTTTGAAGCAACTCAAGGAAATAGTCAGAAGCATTCTGAGAACGAAACCGACGAATCCTCCTCTACCTCAGGAGATTCAAATTCTTATTAATTTGGATCTTCAAGCCATCAACCCTCAGGGTGTGAAGAAGGATTTGAGAACCTTAAACATGAGGGAGAGGAGTTGGCAGGCCCCTCCTCAGGGATTTTTCAAAGTCAATATTCATGGAGCCTCCAAGGGCAACCCGGGGAAGCTGGCTTTGGTGGAGCCATCAGGGATCTTGAGGGACATATAAAATATATCTTCTATGGACACCTGGAAAAGGGAACCAACAACATGGTAGAACTTCTGGCATTAGAGAAATGTATGGAGATCCTAGCGAAGACAAACTCACAAAATGTCATAATCGAAGCTGAATCGGAATTGGTTGTCGAAGTTGCCAAGAAGATTCAAAATGGAACCTCGCTAGACAAGTGTCAAAGCACTGGAGGCTACTGCAAGTGTTTCACTGTGTCCAATTACACTTACAAATCCTTAAACCAATAAGATTTTTGCATGTTAAAAGAAAGGAAAATATGCTTGCAAACATGCTGGCCAATGAAGGGGTGATCAACAAGGACAGGTATTCTCGGCATCGATGGGAGTTTCTTCCTACCAAGAAGCTTTGGGAGGACTATTCCACTCTAGAAAATGCAGACTGGGATTCATGGTTGAACAATGCTGATACTGGAAATAGAGATGGGTAGGATAGTGTCGAATTTTTCATCAGTCTCTGTTATGAAACTCTCATCTCTTTTCCCTGGGCATTAAAAAGACAGAGGAAAGTTTCAAGGTGAGCGATAACATAGATTGGATGGCTGACACTCTCTTGGTTCAGCGGGTTTTTGTTAGCAACTCTCGAGGGATTACTCAGAAAGGAAGGAGGTGGATAGATTGGCAGGCTTAGATGGATGGTCTCCACCCAGCGATACCACAGATGCAAAACCACAAGGGGTATATCATGGGAGCTTCAGCTGGTTTGTGGCTTAATGGAAGAACCTCGTGATTCCATTCAAGAGATGATGGGTGGCATAGATATGAGAGAGAAAGCCACTCTCATCATGTAGTTAACCTCCGTGAATCTCAGTGGCATGATATCTCTATGGGGCATTGGATAAGGGTGCTTCTTTCAATGGTTGAGATCAATCATACTATTCACTTAAAGGTTCGGAATCCAACTTATTCAGGTGGACCCCATCTTGATAAGGTTATGAGTAGGTCCACCAGGAGCTACATGGCTCTTGGTGGGACCATCTGGGGGCCCAGCACCCGTCAAGACGATGTTCACAGATTGTATATGCCTAATGGGTTTCTGAGTAGCACCAAGGTAGGTTCCACAAAACCCAAAAACCATAAGAGGTTTATCATGCAGGACATGAGTGGTATCAGGTTTTGGAGCAATTGCACACAATTCCATACAGAAGGAAACATGTGGCAAGGAGAGGTGGTGGAAACCCGCTCTCATCGCATGGTTAACCCCCTTGCTTCTTATCCACGTGATATCCAGGATGGTCGTCGGATCAGGACTTTGATTTCAATGGCTCAGATTGATCGTTCTTATTGCTTATTGGCGAATAGTTTGACGCTATGTGGTTCTTTCTGGTTATCTAAGGGCTTCATCCCTGTTTTGTTTAGGAGCTACTATTGTTGTAGGAGGGTCAGTTTATGGTCTTGAATTGTCTGGTAGCTGTTAGCTGTGTTTATTGGTTGTGTCACCCCTACCATCTGGGGCTCTATGTAAATTATGTAATTTATTCCGATTAATAGAAGGTTCACCTCTTATAAAAAAAAGAAAGTTTAGTGTTGAAAGAAATGCACAATGTACCCTATGTTAGGCATCCATGGTATCAAGAGGCTTCTATAGCTATAATAGACCAGTATTTTTGGTATGGAATGAAAAAAGTGGTGGTTGATTATATAGATAGTTGTCTGGAGTGTAAAAATGTAAAGGATAAGAACATGCATCCAATTGTATTGCTACATCCATTTCCCATTCCTAAATGGAAATGAGAAGTTATTTCCATAGATTTGATTACTAATCTACCCATGGCTGTAAGGAAATGTTATTTCATGATGGTATTTCTGGATACAAAAAGTTCACACATTTTATTCTAATGAAGCTAACATGTGTTGAGAAATATAGCTAACATCATTCTTCATAATTGTTGTCTAGCTCATCACATAATGTAATTCTTAAGTATTTATCAGAAGGAAAGAAAAATAAAATTATTAGTTTTATTAGCGTGGGTTTCACGCTCAATTTATGTTTCTAAGTCTAAGCACCCATTGTGCTTCTAGGGTTTGTATCATGAGTCATTGTCCTTTCATTATGTACTTGACCCTTCTTGGGCTCATTGTATGAAAGAAGGACCTAATTTCTATGTAAAATATGTCACTTGTCACTCCCCCACCAAGTTAGCCTCAAAAGAAGAAATGTTTGCCTCATTGTTGGGATTAGACCACCTTGAAGAGACTATATATAGAAGCACATTCAACCTATTGGGATTCCATCCATTAAATGAATTCAATATGCAATATGAAGTAAAAAAAAAATGTGAAATAACAAGGAAAGGAAGGTATTTACAGGAAGGAAGGAATCCAAGAGAAGAGGAAAGAAACTAGAAAACTACTCTTTTTCTTTCACACTTGTGAAGAAATCTAAAGAATGAGTGTGACTTGCAAGGCCAAAAATTGCAGGTCTGAATTGGAGGCTGAAATTTTGATGTAGGAGGTTGAATTATGTGTTTGATGCAGTATTGAAGACGATTAACTTTCATTAACTTGAAGCAGACGTTTTCCATCTTGGAAGGAATTTGTTGGTAGGTTGACTTGGTGGATTGGAGGACTTTTTTGTCTTGTTCATAGGGTCTTGGTTGTCTCATTTGATTTGGTTCTTGAAGAAGAGAAGAGAATCCTGGGTTTTCCCCCTAATTGAGATCCTACCTATTGTGTCACTTGTTTCAATCTTCATGCATTTGGTTTTGTTAGTTTCTTAATGATAAGAATATAAAATAAGACATAAAATAAGGTAATAAGAATTCAAATATATCACAAGTAATTATCTAGATAAGGAAATGTTTTTTCGTTTTTGATTTTCTAGCAACATGCAAGGAAAGCAACACTGCAAAAATTTACGCGAAGGGGATTGATAAGCTACATGGTGTGCCTAAGGCAATAATATCCAACAAAGACCTCAAACTCAATTTAAATTTGTAGAAATGGTTATTTACAATATTTGGAATAAACTTAGATTTTAGTACAACCTATCACCGAGATTTAGATGGAGAGATTGAAAGGAAGAGTTTAGTTACTGAATATATCTTGAACATGCATATTATGGAAAAGCCTTCCAGGTGGGAATATTATCTACATTTGATTGAGCTTTTGTGTAATAATTTGAATCATGCATCTTTAAATATGAGACATTTTGGGCCTTATATGGATGAACGTGATACATAACAATGAGTTGTAAATATTGGAGTGTCGTGATAGGAGTAATCAACATAAATCTATTTAGTCTCATGTCCATAAAATTTATCAAATATTATGGAATCTGCAATCTTTAAAACTAGATATTTCTTTACAATTGAACTTTTTCCACATGAATATGGGAAATTCTCATGTTGGGAGTGGACTAAATCAATCTATTTACCATTGTGTGTGTATTAATGACTAAGACCAATAATTATTGGTGATAAAATATGAATACTCCATCACCATGCAATTTATAAAGTTTAACTTTGAAAAATAAATATGTTTTTTATATTATTAAAAACCTATTTTCAAATATTTTATTAGAGTATAACTTGAAGGTTTCATGTTTTTTCACAATATAATTCCATGTTGATAACTTCCTCACATATTTTATCCCATAATTATTGGATATTGTTGTGATATTCATGCATGATTTTTAAATATTTATGTAGTGATTTTTTATTCTTAGGCTTTGCAAGAAAATAATCCAAAATTAAAATCTTTAGAAATGGTTCATACTTACCCACCATAATTCAAGCAACCCATTGCATAAATAAATATATCTACCAAGAGTTACTTCCCACCATTATTTATGTAGGAGTAAAATTGTAAATGTGTAAACATCTCAATTTATTAGTTCCTTCCAAAGCAATACTACATGATTAGATTTTCCTATTAACCAGTATTAATTTAACATTAAGCAATGCAAATTATAATGTTTTATGTAATTTTTTTATAAAGCATGATTTCCAACATTAGTGGTAGGCACTATGCTTCCTGCAAAACTTGTTTTAAAGGAATTGTTAATTTGACATTCAATACATTTATAGACAATAAAAATTTAACCTCTTCCTGTTTGGTGTTCCATTCCCGTATTTTGGAGGCATGCTATTTATGTTTCTGGAGTCTACTAATACTTCTTGCTGGCATAGGTTTTATCATTTCATATTGTAATGTGGAAGAAGAATGAAAGAATGGGCAGGAATTCCATTTTATTAAAGATGATACAAACATATATACAATATCTTGACCTTTGGATTCAAATTCCATGGTTTTTTTGATGTCTCGTAGTTGTGCATGTTACACACCATAACCCTAATGAATTAGGTGTCCAAAATTTACCCCCTTAATCTAAAGGGGTGTATATGAGTCCAAGAAGAGAGCTAAAGTGAAAAAATGTATGGTAGCCAATGGTTGGATGTGCTCCTTGAAACAATGTTTTAAGGAAGACCACAAACCAATTATGGTAGAGAAACACGAGTCCTTTATAGGTGGCAGTTTAAGGGCAACCCAAAACCCTGTAGCTAAAGCTAGAAGTAGTTCCTAGAACAATTCCAAAAATGTCTAGAAGCTAGTTTTTTCTAGCAATGGAAATTCTCCTTGGTGTTGGTTTAAAGTTGACCATAAACTGATGTAGCTGAAACATACGTATTTTACTGTTGTTTGTTTAAGGTAGACCACCAACCAAAACATGCTCATGGAGCAAGACTCTATCTCTGGCTATCTTTACAACTTTGAATCTTGCTATGTCTGACTCTACATCCAGGCTCTGGTTTAGGTTGTGACTCAGACAAGTAAGGTAGACCACCAACCAAAACATGCTCATGGAGTAGGACTCTGTCTCTGGCTATCTTTACAACTCTGAATCTTGCTATGCCTGACTCTACATCTAGGCTCTAGTTTAGGTTGTGGCTCAGAAAAATACCATCAATTAGTACATGTGAGATATAAAGAGAGAAAATGAAGAAATATGAATTGCAATTCAATACTCGAGACTAAAGTGTGAGATATAAAGTTTTTATTTTTATTTTTGGAATTAATATAATTTTATTGAATTTATATTTTTTTTTGTTATTTAAAATATATTTATATATATAAATAATTCACCAACTCATATCTTATATAAAATTGTTATTTTTATTTTTGAAATTAATATATTTTTTAGTGATTTTATAAACTTTTTGTTATTTAAAATATATCTTTAAATATATAAATAATTCAACAACTCCTATCTCATTTTTATTATTTATTCAAACTCATAATTTTAATCAAACTAAGATGTTTACAAATTAAAAAAATAAATTCTTAACCATCAATAAAGATTTATCTTTCATATATATAGTTTTTTATTTTTAATAATTTTCAATATTACAATATACTCTTCCATAATAAAGTACCTTAGTACTCTCCATATATTATATTTTGAAATAAACATTGTCTTAACTAAATATTTAAAAAAATATATAATTAAATATTTTATACATGAATTAAAAAATTATAATTCAATATAAAAATGTTAATTGGATATATATATTTCTTTAATTTAAAAGAGTAAAAGATTTTACTTATTTATTAATTTATTTTTATATATAATAATTTTGAATTATTAAAATCATGTTCTTAGATTTTCAAATATCCTCCTACTTAATTATTTATAGAGATATTATATGTCAATGCTTTGATAATTTTTACAAAATATTCATGCACATTATACACATACTTATAATATATGTATAATAATTACTATAATAATTAAGTATTATAATTTAAATATTATAATTTTTATGTAATTTGAAAAAAAAAAAGCATTATAAGTATTATATGACAACGATTTGATACTTTTAACAAATTAGTGATGTTTATGAATTTCAAGTAGTAAACTCACAGTTACAAATCTATAATAAATTAACAGTTTAAGTAATATAATTTTTTATTTAAAAAGAAAAATCTTGAAATACTTTCAAAAAAATATGAATGGAAAGTGATGAAGGAGTCCCTTCTTAAAGTAATTTATTATTATTATTTTTAAAATATAATTTTAAAGAAAAAAAATAGAACAAGATATAATTTATTTAATAAGTTTATTTAATTGTTATTAAAAATTTGGTTTAAAAACAATGGAAGATATGTGTTTTAAATTACCATTTTGAAAATTTTAATTTAAGATAAAGAAGTTTAAGAATTGTTTTTTGTTTGTTAACTTGTTTGTAATTTAAAATAAAGAAATTTTAAAATTATTTTTTTGTTTGTCAGTTTGTTTGTAATTCTCGAGGGTTGGCTTGTGGCTTGAGAAATTTCGACCCAAGAATATCTAATCTCTCAAAGTTATCCTGTAAGATTTAATCATAGGTCTCCTTACTAAAAAGACTTTAATCCTAGGTCTCCTTACTAAAATATTGTATTAATAAAACTTAACAATACTATTAATAGTAATAATAATTTTATTTAAAACTTATTGTATTAATAGTAATAATAATTTTATAATACTATTTATTTATATTTTTGTTAAATACTAAAACCCATATTGAAATTAAAAATTGATTTAAAATATAATTTAATTTTTTTTTTTTTTTTTTTCCTCTTTCATTAACAATATTATTACTTTCTTTTATCATTTCAACATTCATATTCACTCATATAAAAAAATACACTTAAACGCACAACATCTATATCTTAAACTTCACTCGTTACTGAGTCAAAAGATTATAACTACTTTACTCGTTACTAAATCAAAGAATTTTAGCTTCGATAGCTTGCTGAGCAATTAGTTGCCCTAACTATATACATTCAACTATCCAGAAACATGTTCAACTATCCTTAAAATTTTATTTTAACCTTAAATCGATTACCCTAGTTTACATGTGTGCAAAGGTGTGGGGTTGGCATAATAATAATGATAAGAGGAAGATCAAAGACCAAGGTTACATCCGAGAGACTAATATTTTTTTTTATCCGAGAGACTTATCAAGGTGATGTCCAGACTCATGTCCCTGTTTAACTTATAATAAAATAGTTTTTTTTTTCCTCGGTTACTAAAACATAGACCACAGTAAACAGATTGATTGAGTCCACTCTCACCACGAGAGGCTCCACACTCTCATGGACCGAGTTCCATCGTAAAGAAGGAGCCATCTTTTTCGGATATCTCCGGAGGTGGGGTGGGGGTGTTACGTGATATTTGTATTTGTAGTAATTAAAAGAGAGTAAGGGAACAAAACTTTTTCTACCATTTAACGAGAAAACATAAAGGAAAGAGCGAAAAGATGAAAAAAAAAATTACAACATATTTTAACAAATTTGTATTATCCGTCTTTTACGGCATTTTTGCATCTGAGTTACTCTCTCGTTGGCAGGCTGTGGCTTCTAATGCATCAGAGTGAACACAGTTAAAGTCGCAGCATGTCCGTGAATATAGTTATATCACCATAATCTTAAATCCCTGAATTCAAAATCATTTAGTATCACCATAATCTTAAATGCCTGAATTCAAAGTCATTTAATATCACCATAATCTTAAATCCCTGAATTGAAAACAAAGCGCCTTAATTATCTATGGTTATTCGGACATACTTTCGAAAGAACAAATGTAGCAAATGTTTGTTCATGTCCCTTAGGTTTAGTACAACACAGCATACAAACCCAAACCATAATTTAGCTTATGCACTCTACAGTTTAAGAACGTGATAAGGTTTAAAGAGAGACCATTTATTGCGTTGCAATCTAATTCCAAGGGCTTTAACGTTTGGCCTAGTTCAACATCATAACATGATGAATAAAAAATAAACATAAACTATTTGCATCTATATAGTTATTCAAATTAAAATAAATTATAAAGTAACCTATCAATATAGAAAAATAGAGATTGATATCTACTAATAGAAAAATAAGCAGACATAGTTAAGATAATAAGAATTTTTTATGAGCAAGGAAGCTACTTACATGTGAGATCTTAGCCTGAATATAGAAATGAGAGCGAAGGAAGTTAATCAGGGGCACTATGCATGGTTAAGATGGAGTGGTGCATGCATTTGGTAGCATGTTTGGGTGCTGGAACCACACTTAAGTTGTGTGAAGTTTCCTTTATGATCATTTGCATTTGTTAGATGCTGTGGAAATACAAGCATACAGGGAGATGGCATTCAAACCTGTTGAGTATGGTTGTTTTGGAATTATGAAAAGAAATGGCATGAGAAGATGAAGATGAGGAGTCTTAATTTAAATTGGTATTTTGTTTGGTGGAAGTTGTGACATTGAAGGCTACTTATAAGTAACTTGGTATGTATAATGATATGTTCACTCACTACATTTACTAATTTTTGTGGTTTTGTATTTGGAATGTTCATCATATCTAATATGGATGGTTTTCATTCTTTAGATAACCAAATAGAAGGTTCTCCCTTGGTAGTGATGTCCTTATTTTCAAACCCAATTCGAGTATGTGGATTATCTATGGAATTTCATGGTTTCAACTCTATTGGTGCATGGTTTGGATGTGGAGAAATTTGTTGGATGGTTTCATCATGAATTTCTCAATTTTAGTTGCAAATTTCAAGTTTTACTTCATAGCCATTTGGCTTTCATTCCATCCTATGGTTATGTCAGTGATTTTAAGTCTTTTTATTTTAGTTGTATCCTTTCCCACCCCCTTTTCTAATCCTCTCCAATGACCCCTCCACTTCTAATTTCCCTTATCTAGAAATATCCATTAGCTTCTCCATCCCTGAATTTCAACCCTTGCACCATTGGTTACTAAGTTATGTCCTTTCGCCAATCGATTTCTAACTAGCTTGAAATATTCAATACCCTCCTTTTTGCTAGGAGCTCACTATACACTCCCTAACTTTACCCAGAATCTCCTCTCCCTTCCCTCTATGGCTAGATGTAGATCATCTTCGGGTCACAAAGGTGGCAGAAGGGGAAAAGTTGGCCCCTTTGTGGGTCAAGTCACCCTTCCACCGTCCTCCTTGCAAAATTGGGCTCAAGCAAGAACAAGACAAGCCATGACATACTTTATAGACATTATTCTTGATGTGGTCAAGCACACTATAGTAGAAGTGGAAGAAGAGGTCCAACTGGATCATAGGTTTAATCTTGACTAGCATATTGAAAGACAGAGAAGGAAACAAATCCCCGAAACAGGAACCTCAACAAGGTCTTGACAAACCTCTTACATTCAGGTGGTAAATTTATATTGGAACATTCAAACTCTTCTTGGAAGAGATTTCATTCAATGATCTGACACTTAGCAAGAGATCATTTTCTACATGACATAGATGATGGAGAAAATTAAAAGGCTAGACAAGAAAGTCTTTATCTTGGCCAAAAATCAAGTAGAGATCATCTTTACCCAACTAATGAAGATAGTGACTCTCTTCCACCAATCCGAATGAACTCTTGCATAACATGTAATGATTAAGTAAGCAATTTATTATATTATATATTTTGTATTGACATTGTTTTCACTATGATGCTTAATCACTAGAAATGTATTTTGATTAGTTAGCCTTCCAGCATATGTGATAGAATTTTCACCTTAGAGTTAAGTAATGTGAAAATATTTAATCTCTACTACTGGTCTAGCTTCCCAAGTGGTAGACTAGTAGTAAAGAAAAAACTATCATGTATTGTTTTTTTTTAAGTTAATATAAACTTCCTAACCTTAAAAGAAAAAATAACCATTTTTATATAAAACTCTATTCTCTACTAGCCTTTATCAACCCATAACAAGTATGTTTGTAGCTATACATATAAGAAGCTCACATGATCCTCCATTCATTTTCACTGTATTTTTTTATCACAAGTCTCATTAGATCCCTTGCATCATGTAATTTGGTAGCTCTGATATCACTGATTCAAATCTTTGGGTAGCCTAAGATTTGGGATTGTTGAACCTCGAGAGGGAGGACATAAAACATACAATATTACCTTAAACTAATCTTAGAAAAACATTGAACAAAAAATACAGAGAGTGAACAACATATGAAAAGAATATAATTATTTATTAAATGGAGAAATCCTTTTCACTTAACATCCCAATGGAAAAATCTATCCTTTTACAAGTTGAGACCCATTATTTATAGTATTTTCAATGCCTTCCTGAGTTACAATATCATGGGCAGATGCCACTTTCCATTCGGATCATTGAACCATGTTGCAGAATATGATGGTCTGATCCCTCCCATAACAACACCCATTGGTCACTCTTAGCATAATCGTGCTACCAACATGTTGCATTGGATTGGGGTGCAATTCAATGTAACTATTGTAGTCTAGGATCGAATAATGTTGTTGGCCTTGTAATGGGGGGGTACCTCTATATTTCTTGAGGAAATTGTGAATGGAATTCAAGCTAAATTTTTACATCAACTATTTTGACATAGGAAAATTTTAGGGGTTGAGTCATGGATCTACACAAGATAAAAATAATGATAGACAAAACCTAACACTAGGTCCTTATCCACTTATAGGAAGGTCTAAACCCCCTATCCAATATCTTCTAGTAGTGCCACTTATTCCTATGCTTCACTTTCTTCTCAATTTTGATAGCACATTGATAAGTGGCCACGAGTGAGGATATTTATAACAAATCTATCTTCGTTTGTATGTACCCATGTAGACCACAATATTACTTCAAAACCATGTGGCATTCGACATCTATGATACCTAGATTTAAGAATAATGTTTGGAAATATTTGTGTACTCTGACACTGCCCAGTCTCCCTCTTATCAGGGGGTTTTCTATCTCATCTATTCGTCATCATAGCTCCCTATAAGGGATAATTATTCCCTAAGGGCATAAACAAAATCCTCCCAATTGGATCCTGCCTTGAATATTCTAAACTCATCTTCCTAGTAACCTTTGCACCAATCCTGAAAGGTTACTAGGAAGATATCTTAGAAGTGCAAAGGTGATATTTTAATTGTTAGTTTATTTTTCTTTACATAGGAATACCCCTTTAATATATTTAGCCATTCCTCCAAAGAATTTGTATCTACTTGACCTTCAAAGGCAAGGATATTAAAGTTAACATGTACCTTGAACAATGTTGCACCTCCAAAATTGATGTTAGTTGAAGGTGCCTTAGTTGTTGCTGGAAATCCTCAAAGAATATGGGAAAAAATGTCCATTATCTCATTCTTCTATGGCAACTTCTATCGCAAGAGTGCTTCCTCAAGCCATAACTTGAAAACATCTCCCACCCCATCATCTCTCTTTTCTTCTACCATGGGTAATCGCTTGGGTTTGTGGGAACTAGGTACAACCCTCTATACCCTAATTTCATTTGAGACATGCACCAAGAAATAACAAGGAATATATTTCTCTAATACCACTAATATGAGTTGTTTGTCCATGGAATAATATGATTGGAATGAAAGGAAATTCAACACATAGGGAAATATAATAGAAATCACAGTGCTATAATGAAAAACAAACTTCTATTAATGAATGGAATAGAAGAACACTATAGAATGTTCTAGCTATAATGGTTGTAGTTATCGTTTAACAAAGAGATATGCCTACTCTGCACATTTAAAAAATTTATTACAAGAGGCAAAAAGAATAGCCTTGTGACATAAAGAAAGACGGTTAGAGGTCCAGAACCTTAACCTTAGAAGATGAAATATCAAAAGTTTTAGAGGACACAATGTGGTTAATTGGTATATCAACTTGAGGGTGCAACTTTTGCATTAAATATCCATTTTGGGCGCACAATAGATGGTTGGAAAGAATTGTTTGAGGACTACATTGTTTGGAGCCTCAAAATGACCCCGAAAGCTTGGAACCCAAAAATCATAGAAGAATTGACAAAAAAATAGAAAATTATTAAAACTATGGAAGAAATACCATTAATATCTATCTAGATTAATTTATGCTATATATATGTATTTGTATTAAATATCACTAAAACAATATGTAAAATTCTACAACATTAAGCACATAAAATATTAATATAAAAATATTTCAATCACAGTATATAAAAATTTACAAAATTAGTTACATAAAACATTACTATCTTACATAAAGATACTTCCATCGCATTATAACAAAGTGGTTCCAAATTAATTTCAATTTCTTATATAAACTTCACACGCATACACAATCATAAACTTAACCTTCTTAATTTTTTTTAAAGACCAGTTATTTGAAAGACTCGTTATTTTTTTTTGGCTGATTCCCTTAGAAATTTGTTAATTTTTCAACTTAAATTTATAATTTTAATAATATAAATTTACTTAATTTAATCATTTTAAAAAGTTTCAATGAAAAAAATAAAACAAACTTTATTTTAATTAAAAAAAAACTAATGGAGAGCAAGTTTATAATAGACAATGTATCGTCAAATGGTTGTTGGATTCCATTTCTTTACCCATAGTTCACAGAATATATGTTTTGTAAAATGGTAAATACGTTAAAGATGTTATGCACTAAGTGAATGAATCTTTTATTTTATCAGTTAAATACTATAATATTATTGATATTTAATAGGTAAAATTAGAAAAATCTATGAAAAAATCATATCTAATTATTGACTTATTAATTCATTCTTATCTAATTGATAATGATACAGACTCTATGTGTGCAACTTGGCTAAACTGTTCCCGTCACATTGTTCGTCTCACACTGGTGTGATAGCGACGTAATCAATGATCAATTCCTCGTATCACATCAAGCCCTAATCCAGTTTAAATAAAATAACTAAACTTGACTCGTTCTTCAGCCAGAAATTTCATGCTCGTTCCTAGCGACTAAAAAACTGTAAATAATACAGGTAATAGAATTATTAGGCGAGCAGCAGCCGCAGATTGAGCAAAGGTAATAATGGGGTGGATTACTGTAATGGCTTGCCTTCTCTGCTTATCGTTACTTCTTCTTACTGGGTTTGCCCGTGACAACAGAAACTCGAACGCTTGTGGCCTTTTCTTCTTTCTCTGATATTGATGGTCATCATTATTTTCCAACACCGACAGGTTTGATGATATTCAATTCCAACGAGAAATCATAATGATTTTTGATAAGAGTTGTTTGGTTGCAGGAGAGGGATCAGGGGGAGGTTGGGGAAGACAGCAATGAGAGCCGCGAGGCGTTCACGACTTGTCCCAACAGCTCCGATAGGAGGCGCTAATAAACCCTATGTGCCGACCGCTCCGATAGGAGGCACTAATAAACCCTATGTGGTTTTTCCGCCTCCACTAACAAACAGTCTTCAAATATGATCGGAGAGTTTTGGTTAAGGATTCTTAACATGCAGCGTACTCTTGCGTGGGCCATAGCTCTGCTGGATTTCGATATGGATGTGGGGAAGTTGGTTTATGTATAAGGTTCAGAACTTTGTATAGCAAGTACTCGGTATGTGTTGGTAGAAATAGTAAGTATTAGGTATGCATGTAATTTCCGGAGTTTGAGTTAAGTTAATATTAGAAACAAAGTTTGGTGTAAACTTGTATGTATGAAGTATTTAACGTAGAAGAAATCAAATTTAATTATAGATTGCATGATTATGTTTGGATATATATTAAGTTTGGTGTTTATATATCATAGTTGTTTCATTGTAATATCAAGAAAAAGAAAGCCGAGCAGTGACTTGGTGTATATGTAAAACATTTAATGAATAAAAAATCTTTATTGAAGTAAAAGGTTGTGTATTTATCCTTGTGTTTGCATGTGTTCTGGCTTTCCGGATCGACGTTTTTCTCTCAACGTGTATAATGGCTTTCAAGTTCATATTAACAGATCAATATCCCATTCGATGCTTTCATTCCATGTATATAATAGCCAAGTTGCCTGCCAAAACATATATTGCATCTAAATTGCGTCATTGCATAGGACACATCTAGGTTAAATCACATTATTACCATTCTTGAATTTTCTTTAACCTGAATTATATTCTTTTTGTCAATTAATAATTGCTCAAATAAAATAAAATAAATGGATGTTATTTTATAGAATGTATATAAACATTATAATCATATTTTATAAAATTATAATGGGTTATTTTACTCAATTATATATTTAATAGAATGTCATTATTGGTAAGGGTTGTGATTTTAGTTGGGTATTGAGGAAAAAACATTCTCTAAACTAACTAAGGTCTCATGGTTATTATTAGGTTTAAATTTGGCCACAATCAATTCCAATAGCCAACTCAAGTAAACAATTATTCTTTTCTCTTATTCTACACAATTTAAGGAAGTGTATCTATCTTTGCATCATAGTTCTTGAGGTTGTCTCACTTTTCTTCTAATAGGAAGCCTTAGAATTGTGTCTCTAAGGAGCCCCAACTACTATTGTGGAGTCTCCAAGCACACTAAAACCTTAAACTAAAGGAATTCTATCCTAGAAAATTCTCCTTCTAGGGCTCTAACCTTCCCCAAGGAAATTCAAAGATAATTGTTTCAAATATTTAGATGGATTCACCTTGAACACCCATGGGATTTTTTTCCCAAGATTCAAGTGGCTTACTAACTTACAACGCACCTCCTATAAACTTAATGTGGAAGATTGTAGTGCATTAAGCAGTAAGGCATAGAAAGTTCAAGGTCGCGATGTCAGATTCAGATGGATTCACCTTGAACACACATGGGATTTTTTTCCCAAGATTCCTATGGCTTACTAACTTACAACCCACCTCCTATAAACTTAATGTGGAAGATTGTGTTGCATTAAGCAGTGAGGCATAGAAAATGCAAGGTCCCAATGTTGGTGTGGCCCAGGAGATTGGGACATTTGCATCATGGCACCTGAAAAATTATGCAAGAAATTACTAATGACCTCCCTATAGAATCACTTGAGCAACATGATGTGTGCAAAGGTTGTACCTTAGAGAAGTATGTAAAATCCACATTCCATGATCGAGACAAGAAAGAAAATGCAGTCTTGGAGAGAATCCAATTTGATGTTTGTGGACCCTTCTCCACAACCTCCATTGTTAGACATAAATACTATGTTATTTTTATTGATGATTTCTCAAGAAATTGTTGGATCTTCTTCATGCCCAAGAAGGATGAGACATTCTGAAAATTTGTAGAATTCAAGGCACTAGTTGCGAAAGAGACCGACAAGTAGGTGAAGGATCTCAGGAGTGAGAATGGAAGCAAAAAGCAAGTGAAGGATCTCAGGAGGGAGAATGGAGATGAGTATGTTTCGAATGACTTCAAGGAGTTTCTTGCCAAACAAGGAAACTTTATTCTTAGGTTTTGTGAGAAAAGCATCCAAAATTAGAATATTTAAAAATGGTTCGTACTTAGGTAAATAACATATTATTTGCCATCACTTACTTCCCACAATAGTTTAAGAAACCCATTGCATAAAAAAATATAGGAATAATATGTAAATAAATATATTTTCCAGGAGTTACTTCCCACCATTATTTATGTAGGAGTAAAGTTATAAATGTGTACACATGTCAGTTTTTTAGGTTCTTCCAACCCAATAATACAAGAAGTTCTTCCAACCCAATACTACAAGATTCAAATTTCCTATTAACTAATGTTAATTTAGCATTGAACAATGAAAATTATAATGTTTTATGTAATTTTTATAGAGCATAATTTCTAACTTTAGTGGTAAGCACTATACATCGTGGAACACTTGTTTTAAAGGAATTGTTAACTTTACATCCAACACATTTATAGATTATCAAAATTTAACCTCTTCCCCTTTTGGGTTCCTTTGCCTATTTTGGAAGTATGCTAGTTATATTTGTGGATGTGGGAAATACTTCTTCCTGGCATAGGTTTTATCAATTCCTATTGGAATGTGGAACCATAATGAAAGAATGGACATGAATTCAATTTTATTAAAGATGATGCAAATATAAATACAGACCTTTGGATTCAACTTCTAAGGTTTTTTTTTGATGTCCAATAATTGTACATAGTCCACACCATAAATTTAATGGATTAGGTGTCCAACATTCCCCCTTAATCCAAAGGGGTGTATATCAGTCCAAGAAGATAACCAAAGTGAAAAAATGTTGGTAGTCAATCCCTAAATTTGCTCCTTGAAATAATGGTTTAAGTAAGACCAAAAACCAATTGAGGTAGAAGAACATGAGGCCTTTACCACTGGTCGTTTAAGGCCAACCACCAAACCTTGAACTAAAGCTCGAAGCAGTTCCGGGGATGAAAGTTTTTGTTGGTGGAAGTTCTCCTTGGTGTTGGTTTAAAGTTGACCATAAACTGATGTAGCTTAAACATAAGTATTTTATGGTGGTTTAAAGTTGACCATAAACTGATGTAGCTTAAACATAATTATTTTATGGGTGGTGGTTTAGGGTATGCAACAACCAAAACACTCATGGAGCACGACTCTGTCTAATGCTACAACCTGACTATCTCTACCTCTAGGCTCTAGTTTAATTCATGACCATCAATTCCTCTATCACATACAAAGGGAGAAGATAAAAAAATCTCAACTGGAAGACGTGTAAATAATCATGACTAAACTCTAGGGTATAAAGTTATTTTTTTTTTTGGATTTAATACAATTTTTAGTGAATTTATAATTTTTTGTTATTTAAAATATATTTTTAAATATATAAATAAAACACATTCAACAACTCCTATCTTGTTTTTAATATGTGAATTATATAATTCAAACCCATAATTTACCTAAATTTAAAATCAAATTTCTTAATATATAATTGGTTAAACATTTAATTTTATATCATATTTTAAAAAAATTACAAATTAAAAAATATAATTCTCTTAATGTTAATAAAGTTTAATCTTTCATATATAATTTTTTATTTTTAATAATTTTCCATATTACACTCTGCTATTTCATCATAAAGCACCTTGGTATTCTCTATATACTATATTTTGGAATGAACCTTGAATTAATTAAATAGGTGAAAGAAATTATAATTAAAAAATTTATATATTAATTAAAAAAATATAATTAAATATTTTATACATTATTTTTTTAGTAAATAAAAAAGTTAATTAATTTTTTTAAAAAATTGAAAGAGTAAAATTATTTACTTATTTATTTTTAAAAATAATAACTTTGAATTAATACACATTAAAAATATGATTTTCTTAATATTAATAAAGTTTAATCTTATTCTTTTATATATATAATTTTTTTTTTAATAATTTCCAATATTACACTCCACTCTTTCATCGTATATAACAATGAAGTTTGAATTATAATTGAAAAATTTATACATTAATTAAAAAAAATTATAATTAAAGTTTAATCTTTCATTTTTTATTTGTAATAATTTTCAATATTACACTCACCTCTTTCATCTTAAAACACCTTGGTATTCTCTATATAATATATTTTAGAATAAACCTTGAATTAATTAAATATGTAAAAGAAATTATAATTGAAAATTTTATACATTAATTTAAAAAAAATTATAATTAAATATTTTATACATTATTTTTTATAAATAAAAAAGTTAATTATTTTTTTTAAAAATCAAAAAATAAAAAGCTTTACTTATTTATTTTTAAATATAATAATTTTGAATTAATAAAATCATGTTATTAATTTTTGAATTGTCCTCAAACTTAATCATTTATATAAATATTATATATCGATGTTTTGGTAATTTTAATACTAATGAAGATAGACCAATAATTACTATAATAATTTTTGATTTAAATATTATAATTCCTATCTATTTTGAAAAAAGCAAATATTATACTAGGACAATGATTTGATAGTTTTGACAAATTAGTGGTGTTTATAAATTCTATGGGATAAACCCATATTTATAAATCTATAATACATTAATTTATGTAATATAATTTTTTATTTAAGAAATTTATGATAAATTTATAATTTAGATAATATAATTTTTTATTTAAGAAATTTATAATAAATTAATAATTTAAGTAATATAATTTTTTATTTAAGAAAGTAAAATTTAATGATTTAAGTAATATAATTATTTATTTAAAAAAGAAAAATCTTGGAACACTTCTAAAAAATTGAATATGAAAGTAAAATGATAAAAGAGATATGTAATTCATTTAATTATTATTTGAAAATAATGTTTTTTTTTTTTAGTTTAACTTTAAGGAAAAAAATAGAATATGAGATAATCTTTATTATAGGTTTACTTATTTTTTATTGAAATCTTGGAATTAGAAAATAACTTAACATATGTGTTTCAAGTTACTATTTCAAAAAATCTGATTTAAAATAAAGAACTTTAGCTCAGTGCTTGAGAAACCTTGAGCCATGGGCATCTAATCTTTCAAAGTCACTCTCCCTAGGCCACACCATCCCTAAGTTGACTAGATTTTTTAGCATGTCTCCTCCCATAACAAACACACAATCAACCGTAGTGGGTCACCTTGCTAAAAAAGTCCATCCTCAACTTAATGTGTTAGTAAAACTTAGCAAAAATTTAAGAAATAATAATAATAGTTTTATAATTCTATTTATCTCTTTTTTATTAAATATTAAAACTCATATTAAAATTAAAAATTAATTTAAAACATATATTTTATTTAAAATTATAATTTAAACTAAAATGTTTTTCTTCATTTTATATTAATATTTATTATACATTATAAAATTTTATATAAAATTTATTTATTTTTTTTCTGTTCCATTAAAAAAATGTTATTACCTAGTTTTATCATTTACACATTCATATACTTAAAACTCCATAGCTGTTTTAAATACTTAAGTTGAAAACTCTTTTTTTTTTTAAGAAAATGCACGCTATCTATATCTTAAGCTTTACTCATTACTAAGTCAAAAGATTATAACGACTTTATTCATTTCTAAATCAAAGAATTTTAGCTTCAATACTTTGCTGAACAATTAGTTGCCCTAACTATATAGATTTTACTGTCCAGAAACATGTTATAATTGAATTAATTTACATTTTCATGATTAGCCATCTCTGAATTTAATTTTAATTTTATATCATAAGAACACCGTAATCTCAAAAGTGACATTTCACCAAACTGAGGGTGGGGTTGGCATAATAATAATTATAAAATGAAGATTAAAGACCAAGGTTACATACAACCGAGTTTAAGGCTCCATAATTTCAAAATATTTATTATTATGGGGACTTCGCTCTTGAATCGCATCGTTACAGTAGCACGACGATCGTATGGCCTGCGACTACCTCATGTCCCTGTACTGTGATGAAGACTTCGTATTTTATCGCAAATATTTGTTGGTCTCCGTCCACTCCATCCCACCACGAGACTCCCATACTCTCGTGGACCGAGCTTTTGAGGATATCTGCCGAGGTGGGGTTGGGATGCGACGTAAGAAAAATAAAATAAACAAACATACCAGGTAAAAAACCATGACATAAAAAAATTAAACTACAACATATTTTCACATATTTGTTTTTCTTAATGTTATACCATATATTATCAGTATTTTACAGCATTTTTGCATCTGAGTTACTCCGTCGTTGGCAGGCTTAGTTCGTTAAGGTCTGGCTTTTCCTGAATCAGAGTGAACACATCATCTCCGAGATTCTATTTATAGCATACAGTCATTTAATATCACGATAATCTTAAATCTCTGAATTCAAAACAAAGGGCCTTCGTTATCTGTAGTTATTCGTACAAACTTTCGAATGCACCAATGTAGCAAATGTTTGTTCATTTCCCTTGTGTTTACCACAACAGAGCATACAAACCCAAATCATCATTTAGCTTGTTCACTCTACAGTTTAAGAACATGATCAGGTAAAAAGAGACACCACTTATCCATTTATTCAGTTGCAATCTAATCCAAGGGATTTGAAGTTTGATCTTTTTCAACATGACAACATGACTAAAAATGAGGCAAAAATCATTTGCATCTATGTCCTTATTCAAAATGAAATCAACTATAAAGTAACACATCCATATAGAATAATAGACATTGATATTTAATAATAACAAGATAATGATATAGAGGTGGTTAAGATAATAACCTTTTCCATATTCTTAAGGAGGGTGTCACATATGAGATCTAAGCCTTAACATAGAAATGAGAACCACCAAAATTGTTGAGGAATGCTATACATCGCCATGGTGGAGTGGCGCATGTAGTTGGTGACATGTTTGAGTGGTGAAACAAGAGTTAGCTTGTGTGAAGTTTGTCTCATGATTATTCAACATTGGTTAGAGGCTCTAAAAATACAAGCATTTAAGGAGATGGTATTTAAAATTTCTCTTAGCATGATTATCTTGGAATTAATGGGAAAATGTTAAAATTATGGAAGGGAATGGCATGAGAAGTTCAAGATGAGAAGCCTTAATTTAAATTTATATTTTGTCTGGGTGAAGTTGTGATATTCAAGGATGCTTATAAGTAACTTAGTATACTATGATATGTTCACTCATTATTTTTACTACATTTTCTAGTTTTTCATTTCGAATGCTCATGATATCTAATCTCGGTGGTTGTCATGCTTTAGGTGACAGAATAAAAGGGCCTCCTCTGGTAGTGATGTCCTTGTTATCACACACTTTTAAGTTATATGGATTACCTATGTAATTTCATGGTTTCAACTCTGTTAGCGCACAATTTGGACATGGAGAAATTCAATGCTTTGGTCTCAAGGTAACTTTAGTTTTCATTGGTTTCATCATGAATTTCTCAAATTGCAAATTTCAAGTTTTACTTCATATTCATTTCCCTTTCATGCGAACTTATGGTTTTTCTAGTAATTTTGATTAATTTTCTCTTAGTTGTATTTGACACACACCACCCCCCCCACCCCCCACATTTTCTAATCCTCTGTAGTAACCACTCCACTTCTAATTTCCCTTATCTCGAAATCTCCCTCGGCTTCTCCATCCTTCAATTTTATCCCTCCCACCAATGGTCACTAAGTTATGTCCTTTGGCCACTTGATTTCTCACAAGGTCCAAATATTCACCACTCTCCTTTTAACTAGGAGCTTACTATACATTGTCTGACTCCAACCCAACACTCCTCTCCCTTCCCTCGATTTCTAGATGTAGATCATCTTAGGGTTATAGAGAAGGCAGAAGGGGAAACATTGGCCACTTTGCAGGTCAAGTCACACTTCCACCTTCCTCCTCACAAACTATGGCTCAAGTAACATCAAGACAATCCATGGCTTGCTTTGTGGACACTATTATTGAAGTGGTTAGGCACACCATAACAGAAGTGGAAGAAGACGCCCCACATGAATGTAGGTTTAATATTGACTAATGTATTGAAAGAGAGACACGGTATTGAATCCCCAAAATAGGAACCTCAACTAGGTCTCAAGAAATCTCTTACATGCAGGTGGTTAACTTACATTGGCACATTCAAACTCTTATTAAAAGAGCTTTAATTCATCGATATGAAACTCAACAAGAGACCTTGTTGTTCTACATGATAGAAATGATGCAAAAAATTAAAAGGATAGATAAGAAAGTCTTTGTCTTGGCCAAAAAGGAAGCAAATATCACCTTTATCCCCACTAATGAAGATAGTAACTCTCCTCCACGAATGCAAAGGAACTCTCCCACGACATGTAATGATCAAGTGAGCCATTTTACTAGATTATATTTTATATAATGACAATGTTTTGACTAGGATGTGTTAGTATCCTATAGTGGTAGTAGTTAGAAAACAAGATTTGTCTTTCAAGTTTAATTAGAAAATGTGTAAAGGTTTGCTATAATCTTGTAGAGATCAAGCTATAGGTCTTAGTCTAGAATAAATTTTTCATTATTGAATGTAATTATGTCAATGTATGTGAAAGGCTGTGTAAATGATCATTTGTATTCAAAGAGGTCAAGTTAAGTGAATATAGGGTTATGATCCATTCAAGTCATGAGTGGGGGTATGGTGGTCCTAGTCTTGCATCATTGGGACGATCTAGTGACATCTTGTCAAGTAGTTTTTTGATCAAATCAGGCCTGTATTATGACATCAACCTCCAATAAAATAGTCTAAAAGGTTCGTTGTGAAGGTCTACTGGGGGTGTTGTGCTTTTGCCAAGGCATCAAGTTTCGATGAGGAATCATAATTTTTGGTACTTTTTTCCTTGTAGGAGGTTTTTTTGAATATTTGTATCAACTCCAAATCATTTTTCTCAGTTGGAAGATCAGTGTTTGGTCAAGTCATGAAGATGGCGGTCCCTTACACAATTGCTGTAAGAAGAAGGTTTGGGGTTTGAAGGTTTTTGTTCGACCTAGAAGTGTTTTCATGGGTTTGAAACATTTTATTGACCATTCCATGTCATCCCGTACCCTCAACATGTCAGGCGATCGTTAGAGGTAGTATAAGCTTGGAGCGCTATGCTTTTGCATGATCACTGTATTTTCACTGTATCTTTTAGACCTTGTACCTAATTGCCATGAAATGTTTATAATGGACGCATGGGGGTGAGATGAATAAAATCACTTAATTTCAAGGAAAAATGATTAACAATTTTTGAGAAAAGAGCCATGGTCATCTACAACAAATTTTGGTTTGTCGTGAGATCTCTCAGTCAGATTTGGCTCAAAATTTGTGTGGATAAGAGTTATAATGATATTAACTTACTGTTAAAAAATCTGCTAAATCCGGATTACCATTTAGTATATAATAAAAAATATAGTCGTTGCACTTTTGTGTTGCATTTTTGGACAGTCAATTGTTTAACCATCGTTGCGTTTTTGTGTTGCGTTTTTGGAGCTCTAGTTTCTACCATACACCAACCCGATGAAAAATTGGGACCGCCTAAAAATTTTTCACTAATAATTGAATGGTACCACCGTGCTCAGCTCATCGTCCTGATTCTGATGGGCTAGATCACCAATAAGCACCCCGGAAGATCTCACCCTCATTGTATTCATTGTCATTATACGCCTCCTCGTGGGCTTGCTCCTTGCCCTTCGGGATTAATTGCTGGACCTGGAGACATAGTCCGGTAAGCTGCTTATTGATGGATTGGATGGATTCTTCAAGTTTGTCCATTCTTTCATTGGTCATTGCTTGAGCTCTAGTTTCTACCATACACCAACCTGATGAAAAATTGGGACCGTCTAAAATTTTTTCACTAATAATTGAATGGTACCACCGTGCTCAGCTCATCGTCCTGATTCTGATGGGCTAGATCACCAATAAGCACCCCGGAAGATCTCACCCTCATTGTATTCATTGTCATTATACGCCTCCTTGTGGGCTTGCTCCTTGCCCTTCGCGATTAATTGCTGGACTTGGAGACATAGTCCAGTAATCTGCTTATTGATGGATTGGATGGATTCTTCAAGTTTGTCCATTCTTTCATTGGCCATTTCTTGAGCTCTAGTTTCTACCATACAGCAACCTGATGAAAAATTGAGACCGCATAAATTTTTTTCACTAATAATTGAATGGTACCACCGTGCTCAGCTCATCGTCCTGATTCTGATGGGCTAGATCACCAATAAGCACCCCAGACTTTTCTTTTTTGAACACTCCTAACGGAGTTTTACTTCTTCCTGATCAATACTGCAGTCGCCAAATCCTCAAAATGTCAATGCGGCCAAAAGTCCTGCGAAAATTATACCTCGGTATAGGAACCCTTCACAAAAACTCTGATCTGGTGGATCTGAGAGATTTGAATGGCGGAACAGACTGCTGCTGCGGATCGGCTGGCTCTAATAGATCGGAATGACTGATCTGCGAACTCGAGACTGCGGGACTGATGTCGGCTGCTGCTGCACCCCGTTGCACCAGCGGATCTGGAATAGATGATGTACGATCCCCCGATAGAAAAGGGAACTATGGTCTTGAGGAGTGTCAGGTGCTACAGATCGCAGTATACATAAGGGTCTGGCAGTAGTACTCGGCCCAATGTTTCAGGGCTTTAACTAAGGAGGATCAACCGTACCCTTAGCCATACAACCCGACTACCCTATCGTATGGGCGAGTAATCTCCCCGAGTGTTGTTCTCGGTGTACTGTAGCCACAAGACGGCCGACGGTTTATCTATGGCGAGGTTTCAAGGGAGCCTAGGGGCTTTCGATATACCCAGAGGGTACGTGGAAGACAGTCCGTGCGCGGTTCTGTCTAATGCACTACTACTCGAAGGGGTACCCACAGGGGTTACAAGGGAGTCCAACAGACGTGACCACCTCTTGTATTTCCTGTGTGCATGCCTCCCCAAATCCACAGGTTTATGCGCTCAACGACAGATCCGTGGTTTAAAGACGCCGGAACACGTCTCTAGCCAAATTTTTTTTTGCTAAGAATTGGAGATCCCACCGGCCCTGGAAAGTGCTCTGATACCACTTGTTATGCTCTTAACCTGCAAAATGATACCCAATACAAAATATGCGAAGAAAAGATACCCAGAACACAGAATAGCAATGATTTTATTATTCAGAGAGTAATGTTCACTTGCCTCTTCGAGGGGGCAACCTCTAATAGAGCAGAGCTCGATTACAAAATAAGACACGATAATCCTCGCAGGGAGTCTCTATCCTTTATATATGACTCATACATGCAATACCACGGGCCAATACCATGGGTTTTATTAATACCATCTATCTAATACTACGGCCCATTTGCAACTAACTGTGGTCCCGTCATTAATTGCAGGTTAACCACTTACAAATATCAATATGGGCTTTATTGACTCTTGACTATGACGTGATCCCATGACATAAATAAGGGGGTTAGGGTGGGACCCTAAAATTCAATGCTTTGATCTCAAGGTAACTTTAGTTTTCATTGGTTTCATCATGAATTTCTCAATTTTAGTTGCAAATTTCAAGTTTTACTTCATAGCCATTTGGATTTCATTCTAGACTAATGGTTATGTTAGTAATTTTAAGTCCTTTTCTCTTAGTTGTATCCTTTCCCACCCCCTTTTCGAATCCTCTACAATAATGCCTCCACTTCTAATTTCCCTTATCTAGAAATCTCCATAAGCTTCTCCATCCCTAAAGTTCAACCCTTGCACCCTTGGTCACTAAGTTATGTCCTTTGGCCACTCGATTTCTCACTAGGGTCAAATATTCAACACCCTCCTTTTTCCTAGGAGCTCACTATACACTCTCTGAGTCTACCCCGACTCTCCCCCCTTCCCTCAATGGCTATATGTTGATCATCTTCGGGTCAGAGAGGTGGTAGAAGGGGAAAAATTGGCTCCTTTATGGGCCAAGTCACTCTTCCACCTTCCTCCTCGCAAAATCAAGCTCAAGCAGCGACAAGATAAGCCATGGATTGCTTTGTAGACATTATTCTTGAGGTGGTGAGGCACACCGTAGTAGAAGTGGAGGAAGAGGTCCAATAGGAACATAAGTTTAATCTTGACTAGCATGTTGAAAGAGAGACAAGGAAACAAATCCCTAAAATCAACACCTCAACCAGGTCTCGACAAACCTCTTACATGTAGGTGGTCAATTTATATTGGTACATTCAAAATCTTATTGGAAGAGCTTTCATTTAATAATATTACACTTAGCAGGAGATCATGTTCTACATGGCATAAATGATGGAAAAAATTGAAAGGCTTGACAAGAAAGTCACTATCTTGGCCAAAAATCAAGCGAACATTACCTTTACCTCCACTAATGAAGATAAATACTCTCTTCCACCAATCCAAATGAGATCTCCCACAACACGCAATGATTAAGTGAGCTAGTTTACTATATTATATTTTTTGCAATGACATTGTTTTGACTATGATTCTTAATCACTAGAAATTTATTTTGATTAGTTATCCTTCCAATAAGTGATAGAATTATTGTCTTAGTGATAGTTAATGTGAAATTTTTGAATCTTTGCTATGGGATTGGTTTCCTAAGTGGTAGACCGATAGTAAAGGAAAAACAATCATGTATCCCATTTTTTGCAAGTTAATATAAATTTCCATACCTTACAAGAAAAAATAACATTTTTCTATAAAACTCTATTCTCTACCAACTGGTTTTCTGAAGCTCACATGATCCTCCATTCAATTTTCAGTGTATTGTTTATCACAAGTCTCCTTTGCTTCCTTCCATCGTGCAACTTGGTAGCTCTGATACCACTGAGTCAAATATTTGGGTGGGCGAAGATCTAGGATTCTTGAACCTTGAGAGAGAGGACATAAAAAATACAATATTCCCTTAAACAACTCTTACAAAAAAAATGAACAAAAAATACACATAGTGAACAACATATGAAAAGAACATAATTCTTTATTAAATGAAGAAATCCCTTTAATTACGTTGTGGTGGAAAAATCCATCCTTTTATAAGGTCAGATCCATTATTTATAGTATTTTCAGTGCATTCTTGATTTACAATAACATGGATGGATACTTTTGGTGGATACCATGGGTGGATGCCACTTTCCATTTAGATCATTGAACTATGTTGCAGAATGTGATGGTCCAATGCCTCCTGCAAGATCACCTATTGGTCACTCTTGGCATAATCGTGTTACCAAGATGTTGCATTGGATTAGGGTGCAAGTCAATGTAGGTATTGTAGTCTAGGTTTCAATAACGTTGTCGGCCCTATATTAGCGGGATACCTCTATATTTATTGAGGGATTTCAGAATGGAATTTAGGATAAATTTTTACATCAACTACTTTGATGTAGGAAATTTTCAGGGTTTAGATAATGGATCTACACGAGATAAAAATAATGATAGGCACAACCTAACACTAGCTACTTAGTCACTTAGAGGAAGGTGTAAACCCCCTGTCCAATATCCTCTAGTAGTGATGCTTATTCCTGTGCTTCAAATTCTACCCAATTTTGACAACAAATTGATAAGTTCCTACATGTGAGGATATTTCCAACAAATCCATCTCCATTTGGATGTAACCATGTAGACCACAATAGTACTTCAGAACTAAGTGCCATTCGATGTCTCCGATACCTAGCTTTAAGAATAATGTATGGAAAATATTGGTGTACTCTGACACTGCTCGGTCTCCCTCTTGTTAGAGGGTTGTCTGTCTCGTTTTTGGCCATTATAGTTCCATACAAGGGATAATTCTTCCCTAAGGCCATAAACAAAATCTTCCCAAGTGGATCCTGCCTTGAATATCATAGAATCATTTTCCTAGTAACCTTCCCACCAATCTTTGAGACAAGGAAGCTATTTTGAAGTGCAAAGGTGATCTTTTCATTGTTGGATTTTTTCTTGACATAGTAATTATATGCCTTTAATAGATTTAACCATTCCTCCGAAGAATATGTATCTATTTGACCTTAAAACACAAGAATAAAAAAGTTAACTTGTACCTTGAACAATGTCACACCTCCAAAATTGCTACTAGTTGAAGGTTCCTTGATTGTTGTTCGAAATATTGAAAGGATATGGGAAAAATTGTCAATCATGTCATTCTTCTATTGCAAGAGTGCTTCCTTGAGCAACAACTTAAAAGGACCTCCCACCCCATCATCTCTCATTTCTTCTACCATGGGTAATCGCTTGGATTCGTGAGAGCAATTGTTCCCAAGTGAAACTAGCTGCAACTCTCTATACCTTGACTTCATTAGAGTCATGCATTAAGAAATAACAAGGAATAGATTGCTTGGATACCACTTATGTGGGTTTTACAAGGAATAATATGAAAGGAAAGAAAGGAAATGCAACACATAGAGAAATATACTAGAAAAAATGATATAATGAAAAATCAAATTCTATTAAGGAATGGAATAGAAGAACACTATAGAACACACACTCGCTAGAATGGTGGTAGTTATCTTTTAACAAAGAGAGATGTCAACTTTGTACATTCACAAAAGTTAGTATAAAAGGCCAAAAGAATAACCTTTTCACAAAAAGAAAGATCCTAGAGGTCCAAAACCCTAATCCTAGAAGATTAAATATCAAAACTTTTGTAGGATTCAATGTGGTTAGTTGATGAAATATCCAAACGTTTGTAGGATGCCATGTGGCTAGTTGGTACATAAACTTCCTTAGGGTGCAACTTTTGCATAAAATATCTATTTTGGGCGCACAATAAATTGTTGGAAAGAAATATCCAAGGACTACATTGTTTAGAGCCTCAAAATGACCCCAAAAGTTTTGAACCCAAAAATTATAAAAAAATTACCAAAAAAATTGAGAATTGTTGAAACTGTGGAAGAAGTACCACATATCCTCTAAATAAAATTATGCCATAAAAACATTTGAGAAATATAAATATATATACAAATTGTATCATCATTCACCACATAAAATATGACCAAAACAATATATAAAGTTCTACAACATTAATCACCTAAAACATTATTATCTTGCTATAAAAATATTTCAATCACAATATAATATAAAATTTTATAAGGTTAATCACACAAAAGATTACTATAATACATAAATATACTTCGATCGCATTATAACAAAGTGCTCTCTCAATTATTTCAATTTATTTTATAAATATTACATCCTTCAACTTTACACTCATACAAAATCATACACTTAACTTTTTTTACTTGATTTTGTTTTATTTGAAAACATATTTAGAAACCAGTTATACACATGCTTATAAAATGTTATTTTGAACTGTTTTCTTTAAACAAATTAATAAAACGGCAAATTAAATTATCTGCTAATGCCCTTACAAATTTGTTAAATTTTTATTTAAATTTATAATTTTAATGATACAAATTTCATTTAATCATTTTAAAATGTGAAAAAACAAACCAAATTTTATTTTAATTAAAAATATGTAAATAAGTGGAGAGGAAGTCTCTAATATACAATATATTGTGAAATGGTTGTTGGATTCTATTTTTTAGTTAACAAAATATATATTTAGGAAAATAGAAAATATGTTATAGTGATTTTACAGTGAATTTTGTTGGGCAAAATTAATGATATTGTAGTTTAAATATCATTGAATATATAGCTTAAGTGGGTCTAATGGTTAAGAGCATGTGCCTCCTCTGAAGAGGTCAAAGGTTCAAAACTTGAGGGGTAGAGTATGTATGCCTTCATAAACTTAGCAGACTTAGCAGGAGTATGTATGCCTTCATAAACTTAGCAGACTTAGCAGGAGTATGTATGCCTTCATAAACTTAGCAGACTTAGTAGTCAAATCATTGCAGAGGCCTCATACACCAATTTGGTGTCTCATGCCTTCATAAACTTAGCAAACTTAGTAGAACAAAGGGGTCTCATACACCAATTTGGCGTCTCATGGCTTCATAAACTTAGCAGACTTAGTAGTCAAATCATTACAGGGGTCTCAAACACTAATTTGGTGTCTCATGCCTTCATAAACATAGCAGACTTAGTAGTCAAATCATTGCAGAGGCCTCATACACCAATTTGGTGTCTCATGCCTTCATAAACTTAGCAAACTTAGTAGAACAAAGGGGTCTCATACACCAATTTGGTGTCTCATGGCTTCAATCATTACAGGGGTCTCAAACACTAATTCGGTGTCTCATGCCTTCATAAACATAGCAGACTTAGTAGTCAAATCATTGCAGAGGCCTCATACACCAATTTGGTGTCTCATGCCTTCATAAACTTAGCAAACTTAGTAGAACAAAGGGGTCTCATACACCAATTTGGAGTCTCATGGCTTCATAAACTTAGCAGACTTAGTAGTCAAATCATTACAGGGGTCTCAAACACTAATTCGGTGTCTTATGCCTTCATAAACATAGCAGACTTAGTAGTCAGATCATTAGTAGGTACCTTATCCCACAAACAAGGGGGTCTCATATACCAATTTGGTGTCTCATGCCTTCATAAACTTAGCAGACTTAGTAGAACAAAGGGGTCTCATACACCAATTTGGTGTCTCATGCCTTCATAAACTTAGCAAACTTAGTAGTCAAATCATTGCATGGGTCTCATACACCAATTTTGTGTCTCATGACTTCATACACTTAGCAGACTTAGAAAATAGAAAATATGTTATAGTGATTTCACAGTGAATTTTGTTGGGTAAAATTAACGATATTTCAGTTTAAATATCATTGAATATATAGCTTGAGTGGGCTTAATGGTTAAGAGAATGTGCCTCCTCCAAAGAGGTCAAAGGTTCAAAACCAGAGGGGTAGAGTATGCATGCCTTCATAAACTTAGCAGAGTTAGTAGTCAAATCACTGCGCCGAAGTAGGTACATTGTCCCACAAACAAAGAAATCTCATACACCAATTTGGTGTCTAATGCCTTCATGAACTTAGCAGACTTAGTAGTCAAATCATTACGAGACCTTATACACCAATTTGGTGTCTCATGCCTTTATAAACTGTAAATAATATAAGTATTAGAATTATTAGGCGAAGAGCAGATTGAGCAAAGATAATAATGGCTTGCCTTCTCTGCTTATCGTTACTTCTTCTCTCATTACTGGGTTTGCCCGTGACAACAGAAGCTCGAACGCGTGTGGCCTTTTCTTCTTTGTCTGAGATATTGATGGTCATCATTATTTTCCAACACCGACAGGTTTGATGATATTCAATTCCAACGAGAAATCATATTTCTTTGATAATAATGATTTTTTTTCTAAATCATATTTCTATTCCAACGAGTTGTTTGGCTGCAGGAGAGGGATCAGGGGGAGGTTGGAAGACAGCAATAATAGCCGCTAGGCGTTCACCACTTGTCCCGCCACCTCCGATGGGAGGCACTCATAAACCCCATGTGGTTTTTCCGCCTCCACCGATAGAACCATAGGCCAAGAGTCTTCAAATATGATCGGAGGGTTTTGGTTAAGGATTCTTAACATGCAGCGTACTCTTGCGTGGGCCATACCTTTGCTGGATTTCGATATGGATGTGGGGAAGTTGGTTGATGTATAAGGTTCAGAACTTTGTATAACAAAAAATCTATATCCATGTGTTGGTAGAAGTAGCAAGTACTCTGTATGTGTCGGTAGAAATAGTAAGTATTAGGTATGCATGTAATTTCCGAAGAGTTGAGTTTGAGTTAAGTTAAGAAAAACAAGTGAGGTTTAATATTAGAAATAAAGTTTGGTGTAAACTTGTATGTATGAAGTATTTAACATAGAAAAAATCAAATTTAATATAGATTGCATGATTAAGTTTGGATATATATTAAGTTTGGTGTTTATACATCATAGTTGCTTCATTGTAATATGAAGAAAAGGAAAGACGAGCAGTGACTTGGTGTATATGTAAAAACATTTAATGAATAAAAGATCTTTATTGAAGTAAAAGGTTGTGTATTTATGCTTGTGTTTGTACGTGTTCTGGCTTTCCGGATCGACGTTTTTCTCTCCACGTGTATAATGGATCTCAAGTTCATATTAACAGATCAATATCCCATTCGATGCTTTCGTTCCATGTATATATTAGGCAAGTTGCCTGTCAAAACATATATTGAATCTAAACTGCGTCATCGCATAGGACACATCGATCTCTAGGTTAAATCACATTATTACCATTCTTGAATTTTCTTTAAGCTGAATTATATTTTTTATCCATTAATAATTGCTCGTATAAAATAAAATAAAATAAAATAAAATAAAATAAAATAAAATAAAATAAAATAAAATAAAATAAAATAAAAGGATGTTATTTTATAGAATGTATATAAATATTATAATTATATTTTATAAAAATATTAATGGGTTATTTTACTCAATTATATATTTAATAGAAGGTCATTATTTGTAAGAGTTGTGATTTTAGTTGGGTATTGAGGAGAAAACACTCTCTAAACTAACTAAGGTCTCATGGTTATTATTAGGTTTAAATTTGGCCACAAAATCAATTCTAGTAGCCAACTCAAATAAACAGTTATTCATTTCTCTTATTCTACACAACTTAAGGAAGTGTACCCTTCTTTGCATCGTAGTTCTTAAGGTTGTCTCATTTTTCTTCTAATAGGAAGCCTTAGAATTGTGTCTCTAGGAGCCCCAACTACTATTGTGGAGTCTCCAAGCACACTAAAACCTTAAACTAAAGGAATTCTATCCTAGAAAATTCTCCTTCTAGGGCTCTAACCTTCCCAAGGAAATTCAAAGATAATTGTTTCAAATATTCAGATGGATTCACCTTGAACACCCATGGGTTATTTTTCCCAAGATTCCAGTGGCTTACTAACTTACAACCCACCTCCTATAAACTTAATGTGGAAGATTGTAGTGCATTAAGCAGTAAGACATAGAAAGTGCAAGGTTGCGAATTGAGATGGATTCACCTTGAACACCCATGGGATTTTTTTCCCAAGATTCTAGTGGCTTACTAACTTACAACCCACCTCCTATAAACTTAATGTGGAAGATTGTGATGCATTAAGCAGTAAGGCATAGAAAACGCAAGGTCTCCATGTTGGTGTGGCCTAGGAGATTGGGACATTTGCATCATGGCACCTTAAAAATTATGCAAAAAATTACTAGTGACCTCCCTATAGAATCACCAAGCAACATGATGTCTGCAAGGGTTGTACCTTAGGGAAGTATGTAAACTCCACATTCCATGATCGAGACAACAAAGCAAATGCAGTGTTGGAGAGAATCCAATTTGATGTTTGTGGACCCTTCCCGACAACCTCCATTGTTAGACATAAATACTATGTTATTTTTATTGATGATTTCTCAAGAAATTGTTTGATCTTCTTCATGCCCAAGAATGATGAGACATTCTGAAAATTTGTAGAATTAGGCACTGGTTGCCAAAGAGACCAACAAGCAGGTGAAGGATCTTAGGAGCAAGAATGGAGGCAAAAAGCAGGTGAAGGATTTTAGGAGGGAGAATGGAGATGAGCATGTTTCGAATGACTTCAAGGAGTTTCTAGCCAAAGAAGGAAACTTTATTCTTAGGTTTGGTGAGAAAAGCATCCAAAATTAGAATATTTAAAAATGGTTCATACTTAGGTAAATAACATATTATTTACCATCACTTACTTCCCACTATATTTTAAGAAACCCATTGCATAAAAAAAGATAGAAATAAGATGTAAATAAATATATTTTCCAGGAGTTACTTCCCACCATTATTTATGTAGGAGTAAAGTTATAAATGTGTAGACATGTCAGCTTTTTAGGTTCTTCCAACCCAATACTACAAGATTCGAAATTCCTATTAACTAATGTTAATTTAGCATTAAACAATGAAAATTATAATTTCTTTTTTATAGAGCATAATTTCTAACTTTAGTGGTAAGCACTATACTTCTTGGAACACTTGTTTTAAAGGAATTGTTAATTTTACATTCAACACATTTATAGATGATCAAAATTTAACCTCTTCCCCTTTGGGATTCCTTTGCCTATTTTGGAGGTATGCTAGTTATATTTGTGGATGCGGGAAATACTTCTTCCTGGCATAGGTTTTATTATTTCCTATTGGAATGTGGAACCATAATGAAAGAATGGACATGAATTCGATTTTATTAAAGATGATGCACATATAAATACAGACCTTTGGATTCAACTTCTAAGGTTTTTTTGGATGTCCAGTAATTGTACATAGTCCACACCATAACTCTAATGGATTAGGTTTCCAACATTCCCCCCTTAATCCAAACAGCTGTATATGAGTCCAAGAAGATAGCCAAAGTGAAAAAAATTGTGGTAGCCAAACCTTGGATGTGCTCCTTGAAATAATGGTTTAAGGAAGACCACAAACCAATTGAGGTAGAAGAACATGAGGCCTTTACTACTGGTTGTTTAAGGCCAACCACCCAACCTCGAACTAAAGCTCGAAGTAGTTCCTGGGACTAATGTTTTTGCTCATGGAAGTGCTACTTGGTGTTGGTTTAAAGTTGACCATAACTGATGTAGCTTAAACAAAAGTATTTTATGGTGGTTTAAAGTTGACCATAAACTAATGTAACTTAAACATACTTATTTTATGGGCGGTGGTTTAAGGCATGCAACAACCAAAACACTCATGGAGCACGACTCTGTCTAAGGCTACAACTTGACTACCTCTACCTCTAGGCTCTAGTTTACTTCTTGACCATTAATTCCTCTATCACATACAAAGGGAGAAGATAAAAAAATCTCAACTGGAAGACGTGTCAATACTCATGACTAAACTCTAAGGTATAAAGTTTTTTTTTTTGTTTTGGATTTGATACAATTTTTAGTGAATTTATAATTTTTTTGTTATTTAAAATATATTTTTAAATATATAAATAAAACACATTCAACAACTTCTATCTTGCTTTTAATATATGAATTATATAATTCAAACCCATAATTTACCTAAATTTAAAATCAAATTTCTTAATATATAATTTGTTAAACATTTACTTTATATCATATTTTGAAAAACTTACAATTAAAAAATATGATTTTCTTAACATTAATAAAGTTTAACCTTTCATATATATAATTTTTTATTTTTAATAATTTTCCATATTACACTCTGCTCTTTCTTCCTAAAGCAGCTTGCTATTCTCTATATAATATATTTTGGAATGAACCTTGAATTAATTAAATAGGTTAAAGAAATTATAATTAAAAAAATTATATATTAATTTAAAAAAAATATAATTAAATATTTTATATATTATTTTTTTAGTAAATAAAAAAGTTAATTAATTTTTTTTGAAAAATTGAAAGAGTAAAAAATTTTACTTATTTATTTTTAAATATAATAATTTTAAATTAATAAATTACAAATTAAAAATATGATTTTCTTAACATTAATAAAGTTTAATGTTCATATATATAATTTTTTATTTTTAATAATTTTCAATATTACATTCCACTCTTTCATTGTATATAATATATTTTGGAATGAATCTTGAATTAATTAAATATGTAAAAGAAATTATAATTGAAAAATTTATACATTATTAAAAAAATTATAATTAAAGTTTGATCTTTCATATATATAATTTTTTAGTTTTAATAATTCTCAATATTACACTCCGCTCTTTCATCTTAAAACACCTTGGTATTCTCTATATAATATATTTTAGAATGAACCTTGAATTAATTAAATATGTAAAAGAAATTATAATTGAAAAATTTATACATTAATTTAAAAAAAAATATAATTAAATATTTTATACATTATTTCTTAGTAAATAAAAAAGTTAATTAATTTTTTTGAAAAATTGAAAGGGTAAAATTTTTTACTTATTTATTTTTAAATATAATAATTTTGAATTAATAAAATCATGTTATTAATTTCTCAAATATCCTCAAACTTAATCATTTATATAAATATTATATATCAATCTTTTGATAATTTTAACACTAATGAAGATAGACCAATAATTCCTATAATAATTTTGAATTTAAATATTATAATTCCTATCTAATTTGAAAAAAACAAATATTATACCTATTATATGACAATGATTTTATAGTTTTAACAAATTAGTGGTGTTTATAATTCTATCGGATAAACCCATACTTATAAATCTATAATACATTAATAATTTAAGTAATATAATTCTTTATTTAAAAAATTCAAATAAATTAATAATTTAGGTGATATAATTTTTTATTTAAAAAATTTGTAATAAATTAATAATTTAATTAATATAATTTTTTATTTAAGAAAGTAAAATTTAATGATTTAAGTAATATAATTATTTATTTAAAAAAAAATTGTGGAACACTTCTAAAAACTAAGTATGAAAGTAAAATGATGAAAGAGATATGTAATTCATTTAATTATTATTTGAAAGTATTGTTTTTTTTGTTTTTTTGTTTTTTAATTTAATTTTAAAGAAAAAATAGAATATGAGATAATTTTTATTATAGGTTTATTTATATTTTATTGAAATCTTGGAATTAAAAAATAACTTAAGATATGTGTTTCAAGTTACCATTTCAAAAAGTCTAATTTAAAATAAAGAACTTTATCTCGTTGCTTGAGAAACCTTGACCCAGGGGCATCTAATCCCTCAGAGTCACCCTCTTTGGGCCACACCATCCCTAAGTTGACTAGATTTTTTAGCATAGCAAACACACAATCAACCCGTGAGATTTAATCGTAAGTTGCCTTGCTAAAAAATTCAATCCTCAACTTATTGTGTTAGCAAAACTTTAAAAAATAATAATAATAATAATAATTTTATAATTCTATTTATCTTCTTTTTTATTAAATATTAAAACTTATATTAAAATTAAAAATTAATTTAAAACATATATTTTATTTAAAAATATAATTTAAACTGAAATATTTTTCTTCATTTTATATTAATATTTATTATACTGTTTAAAAATTTATATAAAATTATATATATATATATATATATATATATATATATATATATATATATATATATATATATATACATATATATTTTTTTTTTCTCTTCCCCTAAAAATATTATTACTTCATTTTATCATTTCAAGAGTCATATACTTAAAATTCCATAACTGTTTTAAATACTTATATTGAACTTTTCTTTTTTAAGAAAATGCACCCTATCTATATCTTAAGCTCTTTGCTCATGGAAGTGCTCCTTGATGTTGGTTTAAAGTTGACCATAACTGATGTAGCTTAAACATAAGTATTTTATGGTGGTTTAAATTTGACCATAAACTAATGTAACTTAAACATACTTATTTTATGGGAGGTGGTTTAAGGTATGCAACAACCAAAACACTCATGGAGCACGACTCTATCTAAGGCTACAACCTGACTACCTCTACCTCTAGGCTCTAGTTTACTTCGTGACCATGAATTCATCTATCACATACAAAGGGAGAAGATAAAAAAATCTCAACTGGAAGATGTGTCAATACTCATGACTAAACTCTAAGGTATAAAGTTTTTTCTTTTTGGATTTGATACAATTTTTAGTGAATTTATAATTTTTTTGTTATTTAAAATATATTTTTAAATATTTAGATAAAACACATTCAACAACTCCTATCTTGTTTTTAATATATGAATTATATAATTCAAACCCATAATTTACCTAAATTTAAAATCAAATTTCTTAATATATAATTTGTTAAACATTTAATTTATATCATATTAAAAAATTACAATTAAAAAATATGATTTTCTTAACATTAATAAAGTTTAACCTTTCATATATATAATATTTTATTTTTAATAATTTTCCATATTACACTTTGCTCTTTCTTTGTAAAGCAGCTTGCTATTCTCTATATAATATATTTTGGAATGAACCTTGAATTAATTAAATAGGTTAAAGAAATTATAATTAAAAAAATTATATATTAATTTAAAAAAAATATAATTAAATATTTTATATATTATTTTTTTAGTAAATAAAAAAGTTAATTAATTTTTTTTGAAAAATTGAAAGAGTAAAAAATTTTACTTATTTATTTTTAAATATAATAACTTTAAATTAATAAATTACAAATTAAAAATATGATTTTCTTAACATTAATAAAGTTTAATTTTCATATATATAATTTTTTATTTTTAATAATTTTCAATATTACATTCCACTCTTTCATTGTATATAATATATTTTGGAATGAACCTTGAATTAATTAAATATGTAAAAAAAATTATAATTGAAAATTTTATACATTAATTTTAAAAAAATTATAATTAAAGTTTAATCTTTCATATATATAATTTTTTAGTTTTAATAATTCTCAATATTACACTCCGCTCTTTCATCTTAAAACACCTTGGTATTCTCTATATAATATATTTCAGAATGAACCTTGAATTAATTAAATATGTAAAAGAAATTATAATTGAAAATTTATACATTAATTTAAAAAAATTATAATTAAATATTTTATACATTATTTCTTAGTAAATAAAAAAGTTAATTAATTTTTTTGAAAAACTGAAAGGGTAAAAAATTTTGCTTATTTATTTTTAAATATAATAATTTTGAATTAATAAAATCATGTTATTAATTTCTCAAATATCCTCAAACTTAATCATTTTTTATAATTTTAACACTAATGAAGATGGACCAATAATTCCTATAATAATTTTTAATTCAAATATTATAATTCCTATCTAATTTGAAAAAAACAAATATTATACCTATTATATGACAATGATTTTATAGTTTTAACAAATTAGTGGTGTTTATAATTCTATCGGATAAACCCATACTTATAAATCTATAATACATTAATAATTTAAGTAATATATTTCTTTATTTAAGAAATTCAAATAAATTAGGTGATATAATTTTTTATTTAAAAAATTTATAATAAATAAATAATTTAATTAATATAATTTTTTATTGAAGAAAGTAAAATTTAATGATTTAAGTAATATAATTATTTATTTAAAAAAGGAAAATTGTGAAACACTTCTAAAAACTGAATATGAAAGTAAAATGATGAAAGAGATATGTAATTCATTTAATTATTATTTGAAAGTATTGTTTTTTTTGTTTTTGTTTTTTTTTGTTTTTTAATTTAATTTTAGAGAAAAAATAGAATATGAGATAATTTTTATTATAGGTTTATTTATTTTTTATTGAAATCTTGGAATTAAAAAATAAATTAAGATATTTGTTTCAAGTTACCATTTCAAAAAGTCTAATTTAAAATAAAGAACTTTAGCTCGTTGCTTGAGAAACTTTGACCCAGGGGCATATAATCCCTCAGAGTCACCTCTTTGGGCCACACCATCCCTAAGTTGACTAGATATTTTAGAATAGCAAACACACAATCAACCCGTGAGATTTAATCCTAGGTTGCCTTGCTAAAAAATTCAATCCTCAACCTATTGTGTTAGCAAAACTTTAAGAAATAATAATAATAATATTATAATTCTATTTATCTTTTTTTTATTAAATATTAAAATTTAAAATTAATTTAAAACATATATTTTATTTAAAAATAATTTAAACTGAAATATTTTTTTTCATTTTATATTAATATTTATTATACTGTTTATATATATATATATATTTTTTCCTAAACCCTTAAAAATATTATTACTTTATTTTATCATTTCAACACTCATATACTTAAAATTCCATAACTGTTTTAAATACTTATATTGAACTTTTCTTTTTTAAGAAAATGCACCCTATCTATATCTTAAGCTTTACTCATTACTAAGTCAAAAGATTATAACGACTTCACTCATTTCTAAATCAAAGAATTTTAGCTTCAATACTTTGCTGAACAATTAGTTGCCCTAACTATATAGATTTTACTATACAGAAACATGTTATAATTGAATTAATTTACATTTTCATGATTAGACATCTCTGAATTTAATTTTAATTCTATATCACAAGAATACCGTAATCTTGTTGATCTTAAAAGGGACATTTCACCAAACAAAGGGTGGGTTGGCATACTAATAATTATAAAATGAAGATCAAAGACCAACGTTACATACAACCGAGTTTAAGGGTCCATAATTTCAAGATTTTTTTATTTTTTTTATTCAGGGGACAGAATAAAAAAATAAGTAGACAGAATGTTGTACTCTTGAATCGCATCGTTACAGTAGCACGAGGATCGTATGGCCTGCGACTACCTCATGTCCCTGTACTGTGATGGAGACTTCGTAATTTATCGCAAATATTTGTTGGTCTCCGTCCACTCCATCCCACCACGAGACTCTCCCATACTCGCGTGGACCGAGCTTTTGAGGATATTTGCCGAGGCGGTGAGCATAAGTTGATTGCAGATTCTTTAAATATTTGGGAATTAGATGGACATGGTGGGTCAATGTCTATTGAATATTTAGAAATTAGATGGACCGAGCTTTTGAGGATATTTGCCGAGGCGGTGAGGATAAGTTGATTGCAGATTCTTTAAATATTTGGGAATTAGATGGACATGGTGGGTCAATGTCTATTAAATATTTAGAAATTAGATAGTGAGGATAAGTTGATTGCAGATTCTTTAAATATTTGGGAATTAGATGGACATGGTGGGTCAATGTCTATTAAATATTTAGAAATTAGATGGACATGGTACGGTCAATGTCTATCAAATTTCCTATGAAAAATTTGTAATCGACTTAAGGATGACCCTTGCCTAAATGGGGTTAGGGCATGGCGTAAAAAAATAAAAATAAACAAACATAGCACGCAAAAAAGCCCTAACATAAACTACAACATATTTTCACATATTTGTTTTTTAATGTTATACCATATATTATCAGTATTTTACAGCATTTTTGCATCTGAGTTACTCCGTCGTTGGCAGGTTTAGTTCATTAAGCTCTGGCTTTTCCTGAATCAGAGTGAACACATCATCTCCGAGAACCTATTTATAGCACACAGTTATTTAATATGACGATAATCTTAAATCTCTGAATTTAAAACAAAGGGCCTTCGTTATCAGTAGTTATTCGTACAAACTTTCGAATGCACAAATGTAGCAAATGTTTGTTCATTTCCCTTGTGGTTACCACAACAGAGCATACAAACCCAAAACATCATTTAGCTTGTTCACTCTACCGTTTAAGAACATGATAAGGTTTAAAGAGACACCACTTATCCATTTATTCAGTTGCAATCTAATCCAAGGTAATTGAAGTTTGATCTGTTTCAACATCCATTTATTCAGTTGCAATCTAATCCAAGGTATTTGAAGTTTGATCTGTTTCAACATGACAACTTGATGACTAGAAAGAGGCAAAAATTATTTTCATCTATGTCCTTATTCAAAATTAAATCAATTATAAAGTAACACATCCATATAGAATAATAGAGATTCATATTTAATAATAACAAGATAATGATATAGAGGTGGTTAAGATAATAACCTTTTCCATATTCTTAAGAAGGGTGTCACATATGAGATCTCTGCCTTAACATAGAAATGAGAACCACCAAAATTGTTGAGGGACGCTATGCATCACCAAGGTGGAGTGGCGCATGTAGTTGGCGACATGTTTGAGTGGTGAAATAAGAGTTAGATTGTGTGAAGTTTGTCTCATGATTATTCAACATTGGTTAGAAGCTCTAGAAATACAAGCATATAAGGAGATGGCATTTAAAATTTCTCTTAGCATGATTATCTTGGAATTAATGGGAAAATGTTAAAATTATGAAAAGGAATGGTATGAGAAGTTCAAGATGAGAAGCCTTAATTTGAATTTATCTTTTGTCCTGGTGAAGTTGTGATATTCAAGGATGCTTATAAGTAACTTAATATACTATGATATGTTCACTCATTATTTTTACTACATTTTCTAGTTTTTCATTTTGAATGCTCATGATATCTAAGCTAAGTGGTTGTCATGCTTTAGGTGATAGAATAGAAGGGCCTCCTCTGGTAGTGATGTCCTTTTTATCACATACTTTTAAGTTATATGGATTATCTATGTAATTTCATTGTTTCAACTTTGTTAGCGCACAATTCGGAGATGGAGAAATTCAATGGTCTGGTCTCAAGGTAACTTTAGTTTTCATTGGTTTCATCATTAATTTCTCAATTTTAGTTGCAAATTTCAAGTTTTACTTCATATTCATTTCTCTTTCGTGCCAACTTATGGTTTTGTTAATAATTTTGATTATTTTTCTCTTAGTTGTATTTGAACCCCACCCCGCCATTTTCTAATCCTCTGTAGTAACCCCTCCACTTCTAATTTCCCTTATCTCGAAATCTCCCTCGGCTTCTCCATCCTTCAATTTTATCCCTCCCACCCCTGGTCACGAAGTTATGTCCTTTGGCCACTCGATTTCTCACAAGGGCCAAATATTCACCACTCTCCTTTTAACTAGGATCTTACTATACACTGTTTGACTCCAAGCCAACTCTCCTCTCCCTTCCCTCGATTTATAGATGTAGATAATCTTAGGGTCATAGAGGTGATAGAAGGGGAAAAGTTGGCCCCATTACAGGTCAAGTCACCCTTTCACCTTCCTCCTCACAAACTAGGGCTCAAGCAACATCAAGACAATGCATGACTTTCTTTGTGGATATTATTCTTGAAGTGTTCAGGAACACCATAGAAAAGGTGGAAGAAGACGTCCAATAGGAATGTAGGTTTAATATTGACTAACGTATTGAAAGAGAGACATGGTATTGAATCCCCGAAATAGGAACCTCAACTAGGTCTCAAGAAAACTCTTACATGCAGGTGGTCAACTTATATTGGCACATTCAAACTCTTATTGGAAGAATTTTCATTCATCGATATGAAAGTCAACAAGAGACCTTGTTGTTCTACATGATAGAAATGATGCAAAAAATTAAAAGGATAGATAAGAAAGTCTTTGTCTTGGCCAAAAATGAAGCAGACATCACCTTTACCCCCACTAATGAAGATAGTGACTCTCCTCCACCAATCCAAAGGAACTCTCCCACGACATGTAATCATCAAGTGAGCCATTTTACTAGATTATATTTTATATAATGACAATTTTTTGACTATGATGTGTTAGTATCCTATAATCGTAGTAGTTAGAAAACAAGTTTTATCTTTCAAGTTTAATTGGAAAATTTGTAAAGGTTTGTTATAACCTTGTAGATATCAAGCTATAGGTCTTAGTTTAGAATAAAATTTTCATTATTGAATGTAATTATGTCAGTGTATGTGAAAGGTCATGTAAATGGTCATTTGTATTCAAAGAGGTCGAGGTAAGTGAATCTAGGGTCATGAACCATTCAAGTCATGAGTGGGGGTATGGTGGTCCTTGTCTTGCATCATTGGGGCATCAATGGGATGATCTAGTGACATCTTATCAAGTAGTTTTGTGATCAAATCAGGCCTGTATTATGACATCAACCTCTAGTAAAATAGTCTAAAAGGTTCGTTGCGAAAGTCTACACGGGGTGCTGTGCTTTTACCAAGGCATCAAATTTTGATGATGAATCAGAATTTTTGGCACTTTTTTCCATGTAGGAGGATTTTGTGAATATTTGGATCAACTCCAAATCATTTTTCTCAATTGGAAGATGAGTGTTTGGTGAAGTCATGAAGAGGGAGGTTCGTTGCACAACTGCTGCAAGAATAAGGTTTGGGGTTTGAAGGTTTGTGTTTGGCCTAGAATCTTTTGCATGGGTTTGAAATGCTGTATGGACCATTCCATGTCATCCCAGTAACCTTAGCATGTCAGGCGATCTTCATAGGTAGTATAAGCTTGGAGCTCTATGCTTTCCCATGATCACCGTATTTTAACCTTATCTCTTAAACCCTGTACCTATTTTCCATGAAATGATTATAGCAGATGCATGGTGGTGAGATGAATAAAATCAATTAATTTTAGGTCAAAATGCTTCACGGTTTTTGAGAAACGAGCCACAATCATCTAAATTTTTTTTTGGATTGTCGCGATATTTGTCAGTCAGATTTGGCTCAAAATTTGTGTTGATAAGAGTTATAATGATATTAACTTGCTGTCAAAAAATCCACTGAATCTAGATTACCAATTAGTATATATTAAAAGATATAGTTGTTGCGCTTTAGCGTTGTGTTTTTGGACAGTCAATTGTTTAACAATAAGATTCGACTCCAAATCTCCCAAAACTGGTTTTGAAGATGATGAAAAGTGACCATTAGTTTAAAATTTAGGGGATAAGCTTCATCAACCTGTAACTAATCAAAACACTTGGTAGCCTTTAAAAAATTGAATACTCTAGCTCTTAGCTATACGAGACTTCATTGCAACCAATTCATTTTAGGTTTCTCTTCATGATTTTATTTCCATCAACTAATATCTGTATTTAGAAATTCCAAATCCACTAAATTGGATTTAAGCTTATCATCCTAAATATATAAGGCATATTTAGATGAATGTACAGTGGGGGGGTGTTTGGGCAAGTGTGAGAAGACTTATTTTTGGCGCATATTGTAATCATTTTTTGAATTTTAATGAAATTGGTGGATCAGAAGTACCTGGTTAAATATCTTCATATATTCATGTGATTCAGCTCCCTTATGAGTGTGTTTCCTTTTATGTTCATGGCAAATTTGATTTTATCCTTATTTTGCCATTTTTTTGAACCCGCACTTCTATTTTTGAACTTCTTGTAACATAATCTAGATTTCCTTACTACTTCATCCATGGAATTAAGATTTCCAAACTCAATCCTCTCTTTGTAAGGTGCTGGTAAAAATTTCAAAAATCTTTGTCCTTTTTCTTTCTCCTCTTTAATATATGGCACATACTGTAATAAGTTTGTAATTTTTTCTACAAACTCATCTATAGTAAGCTACCCTAACCTTAACTCATGTAATTCCTTAGCACGATCATCATATTATCATTCACTCAGGTACTGAGACTTAAATTCTTTCTGAAATTCCTCCCAAGAAATTGTCTTCTCTTCCAACATATGTACACTTTTAGCCTCTTCCCACAAGAGAGTAGCTTTACCCTATAATTGGTAAATAACTAGTCAGGCCTTCAAATTACTTTCGTACTCCTATACCTGAAAGTATTTGATCATGTTAAGAAGCAAGGCTTATGCATCTTCCTCCTTTTCCCCATCAAAAGTAGGGGGTTTTATTTTTCGAAATTATCCCTACAAATCCATTTTCTTCTTTTTCTTATGTGATTTTGAATATGTTTTATCTAACTCTCCAGCACTTTTAGACTTCTCTGACTCCGTCTTTACCTCCTTCCGTTGCAAGCCTTCTAGTTCTACACTTTTATGACTATATTTTTTTGTCAATTCCCTTATCATTCATTCGTACTCTTCACTCACCCTCAATAGAGGTTCATTGTGGTTTCTGAGATGAGCCAGTTATTGTTGCAAATATCTTATAACCTCCATAAAATGAGAGTTTGGTGGCATGTCTCTTCCTCCTAGATCAACATATAGTTCTTCGTCACCTATTATGGATAGAGGAGATTTCTCCGCCATCTTGTAATGGGTTACTTTACATATCTAACTTATAAACAACACAAACTACTATCGGTATTTTCGTAATAATTTTTCTACACAAAAAAATTCTAGACTGTGATGGTCCATTGTAGGCCTAGTATTAGAACCAGGGATTTGATACCACATGTCACATACCTGTCCATATATATATATATATCTATATATATATATATAGATATATATATATATATATATATATATATATATATATATATATATATATATATATATATATATATATATATATATATATATATATTATAACATCAATACTATATAATAAGTTTTGCATCAAATTTGATAGTTTTCTCTTCATCGATATATAAATATTCATAACTCTTCGTTATAACTGTAGTTGTAATAAAAAAATTCATAACGAAATGTGACACCCTTATTAAAATATCGACAATTTAGCTCATATTCATGGTCTTTATATATATATATATATATATATATATATATATATATATATATATATATATATATATATATAGATATATGCACTTAGTATATTTCTTCCTTGAAATGAATAAACCCTACAATTTTTTGTGCTTCATTAGAGGTAATATCATCATATAGTTTATTTGAATTGCATGGCCATCCTCCTAAATAAACTTATACATGTTGCAATCGTGAGTCCCTAAAGTTGAATTAATAATCATTTTTTTTTAATGTTAACCTTACTCTACTATTAGTGCACATTTATATGAAGATTTAATGCATCAATAAGTGGGGTTTCCATGCATAAGTGTGAATTCTCATGGTTCAAAAGCTAAATTGTAATTATGGCCTTTGGATTTAGTTCTCGAATCATAGGCCACCACAATCCCATTTCCCATGTGATGTTCACATGGGTTGTCAGTCCCATTCATTTGGATGAGGAGGATCTCTCTAGCCAGATCGAATAGGGAATATGGAACTAAGAAACCTTAACCCCTCATTCACCTGGAAAATGTCTCATTTGGAATTTGTTTTTTAGCACCGTCGTTCCTGCTGGTTCGCTAAATGTCATCATGTGCCATTGAATAGTGGAAGTTGGGGTTTGTCTACAACCATGGAAACTTTGGCTCCTTCTCTACAAGGTATTTAATTTAAATATACAGGAAATGTGGTTTCTAAATGTGGATTTTTCAATTGATTTAGACATTTTCCTTTGTATGGTTTCTTATTCTAATGCACCACCACTGTTTTGTTCCATACGGTAAGAATGATTACTTTCTGCAAGCTTGACTACGTTTCTTTTTAACTTCCACCAAACTAAGCAATCATGGTGGTTGTGATTTCCCCAGGATCACCTGGTAATTATTCCTTTATCTCCTCAGACATGTTCTTCCTAAGATATTACTGTATAATTGATAATACCCTAAAATAGTTATTGGGTTTCTAGTGTAATTTGGGTAAATTTGTTATCTCTTCATTTTGTTGTAGTTCAACCATTGATCACCCTTCTTCCATAATGGTGCATTTGGTACATATTCATCGCATGTTTACTTCTTCGTCCAGGGTTGCTATTCGGCCTGAGCAAAATGGGTCCTTCTTAGAGTTGAGGTTAGATGATTTTTATTTTATACTTCTATTTATGTGTTTCCTTTCTAACCAATTATTTTCTACTTTTCTTATTGGAGCTCTCCTTTAGCCTGTGCAGGTGTGTATACTTAGAATTCCTGTGGATTTTACTCTTCATATTCATAGTTCTTCACCCAATGATCATCACATGCACTACTACAGGTTGTTATCTATTGCAGCTTCATGCCTATATGCCCTGCTATAAGCATTCTTAACTCAACTCTGAATTTATTTAAGTTTATTTTGTGAAGGTTCCTTCTCTATGTCTTGTAAGGGTTGAAAGTCATTTTCCACTACGACTGTACATTCTTGTAAATATGGTTTGGATTTTTTGTATAATTATAAATACTGGAGAAACCATATATTATTCAGACTACCAATGCCACAACAGTTATTTGTAATGAAATTATAGTTCTAGGATAATTGACACTTCACCTTTCGATCCTGGTTTACTAACTATGTAATTTTATCATGGAAATTATTGACTATAATATGTATGTGAATTATGATATTCTACTATGCAATTCTCTTATTCTGTTCTCTACTTTGAAACCTATGTATAGTCTCGACACTCTATATATGTTGTTACATGGCGCATACATTTTAACTTGCACTCTTATTTTTATCATTACATGGTATGGATCCGTGACACCTGATTGTAACATAATTGCAACATGAATTATGAATGGTTGTCTTATATTTGTTTACTTATTTAATTGAATGATTTCCTAATTTTCGAAAATACATTTTTTCTGCTCTTATTTGGTACTTGAGATTTACCCTTACAGTAATTTTTTTGTTAATCAGTGGGTGGTCATTTTTTTACTACTTCACCCATGGACTTAGGATTTCCAAACTCAATCCTCTCTTTGTAAGGTGCTGGTAAAAATTTCAAAAATCTTTGTCCTTTTTCTTTCTCCTTTTTAATATATGGCACATATTGTAATAAGTTTGTAATTTTTTTTACAAACTCATCTATAGTAAGCTACCCTAACCTTAACTCATGTAATTCCTTGACACAGTCATCATATTATCATTCAATCAGGTAGTGAGACTTAAATTCTTTCTAAAATTCCTCCCAAGAAATTGTCTTCTCATCCAACATATGTACACTTTTAGCCTCTTCCCACAAGAGAGTAGCTTAACCTTATAATTGGTAAATAACTAGTCGGGTCTTCAAATTACTTTCATACTCCTATAATTGAAAGCATTTGATCATGTTAAGAAGCAAGGATTATGCATCCTCCTCCTTTTCCCCATCAAAACTAGGGGGTTTGATTTTTCGAAATTCTCCCTACAAATCCATTTTCTTCTTTTTATTATGTGATTTTGAATACATTTTATCTAACTCTCTAGCACTTTCAGACTTCTCTGGCTTTGTCTTTACCTCCTTCCTTTGCAACCCTTCTGGTTTTACACTATTATGACTAGCTCTTTTTGTCAATTCCCTTATCATTCATTCGTACTCTTCACTAACCCCCAATAGACGTTCATTGTTGTTTATGAGATGAGCCAGTTATTGTTGTAAATTTCTTATAACCTCCATAAAATAAGAGTTTGGTGGTGTGTCTCTTGCTCCTAGATCAACATATAGTTCTTCATCGCCTATTATGGATGGAGGAGATTCCTCTGCCATCTTGTAATGGGTTTCTTTACGTATGTATCTTATAAAACAACACAAACTACTATCAGTATTTTTGTAATAAGTTTTTTATAGAAAAAATTTCTAGACCGTGATGGTTCAATGCAGGCCTAGTATTAGAACCAAGGATCTGATACCACATGTCACATAACTGCCCATATATATATATTTATATATATATATATCTATATATATATATATATATATATATATATATATATATATATATATATATATCTATCTATCTATCTATATATATATATATATATATATATATATATATCTATTTATCTATCTATCTATCTCTCTCTCTCTCTCTCTCTCTCTCTCTCTCTATATATATATATATATATATATATATATAACGTCAATATTGTATGATACGTTTTGCATAAAATTTGATAGTTTTCTCTTCATCGATATATAAATATTCATAACTCTTCATTATAACTATAGTTGTAATAAAAAAAATCATAATGGAATATGACACCCTTATTATAATCTCGACTATTTAGCTCATATTCATGGTCTTCATATATATATGTGTGTGTGTGTGTGTGTGCTTAGTAGTTTATTTCTTCCTTGAAATGTATAAACCCTACAAGTTTTTGTGCTTCATTAGAGGTCACATCATCATATAGTTTATTTGAATGGCATGGTCATCCTCCTAAATAAACTTATACATGTTAATTGTGATTACCTAAATTTGAATTAATATTCATGTTTTTTTTAATGTTAACCTCACTCTACTATTACAATTTTAATGCGCATTTATCTGAAGAGTTAATGCTTCAATAAGTGGGGTTTCCATGCATAAGTGTGAATTCTCATGGTTCAAAATATGAATTGTAATTATGGTCTTTGGATTCAGTGCTCGAATCACAGGCCACCGCAATACCATTTCCCATGTGATGTTCACATGGGCTGTTAGTCCCATTCATTTGGACGGAGAGGATCTCTCTGGTCAGATCGAATAGGGGATATGGAACTAAGCAACCCTAACCCCTCATTCACTTGGAAAATGTCTCATCTGGAATTTGTTTGTTAGCATCTTCGTTCTTGCTGTTTCACTGAATGTCATCATGTGCCATTGAATAGTGGAAGCTGGGGTTTGTCTATAGCCATGGAAGCTTCGGCTCCTTCTCTACGAGGTATTTAATTTAAATATACAAGAAATGAGATTTCTAAATGTGGATTTTTCAATTGATTTCAACATTTTCCTTTGTCTGGTCTCTTATTCTAATGCACCACCACTCTTGTGTTCCATACAGTAAGAACGATTACTTTTTGCAAGCTCAAGTACGTTTCTTTTTAACTTCCGCTAAACTGAGCAATCATGGTGGTTGTGATTTCCCCAGAATCACCTGGTAATTATTCCTTTGTCTCCTCACACATGTTCTTACTAATATATTACCGTATAGTTGCTAATACCCTAAAATAGTTATTGGATTTCCAATGTAATTTGGGTAAATTTGTTATCTCTTCATTTTGTTGTAGTTCAACCATTGATCACCCTTCTTCCATAATGGCGCATTTGGTACATACTCATCGCATGTTTACTTCTTTGTCCAGGGTTGCTATTCGGCCTTGGCCAACTGGGTCCTTCTTAAAGTTGAGGTTAGATGATTTTTATTTTATATTTCTATTTATGTGTTTCTTTTCTCACCAATTAGTTTCTCTTTTCCTTATTGGCTCTCTCCTTTAGTCTGTCCATGTGTGTATACTTAGACTTCCTCTGGATTTTACTCTTCATATTCATGGTTCTTTGCCCACTGATCATTGCCAACACTACTACAGGTCATTATCTATTACAGCTTCATGCCCGTATGCCCTATTATAAGCATTCTTAACTCAACTCCGAATATATTTAAGTTTATCCTATGAAGATTCCTTCTCTATGCCTTGTAAGGGTTGAAAGTCATTTTCCGCTACAACTGTACATTCTTATAAATATGGTTTGGGTTTTTTGTATAATTAAAATACTGAAGAAACCATACATTATTCAAACTACCAATGCCACAATACTTATTTGTAATGAAATTATAGTTCTAGGATAGTTGGCACTTCACCTTTCAATCCTGGCTGACTAACTATGTAATTTTATTGTGGAAATTATTGACTATATGTATGTGAATTATGATCTTCTATTATGTAATTCTCTTATTCTTTTCTCTACTTTGAAACCTATGTATAGTCTCGACACTCTAGATATGTTGTTACATGGTGCATACATTTTAAGTTGCACTCTTCTTTTTATCATTATCTAGTATGGCTCTGTGTCACCTGATTGTAACATAATTGCAACATGAATTATGAATGGCTATCTTATATTTGTTTACGTATTTAATTGAATGATTTCCTAATTTTCGAAAATACATTTTTTCTGCTCTTATTCGGTACTTGAGATTTACCCTTATAGTAAGTTTTTTGTTAATCATGGGTGATCATTCTTTTTTTCAATTGAAAATTTATTTACTCTAAGTTGCTAGGTAAACCAAACAAATATATCTTTATCTGTTCTAGGCTTATCCTATGTTTAAATTTGCCTTGGTTCTGGTCGTTGTCACCTGATTAATGATTTTTTTTAACACATCCCATGTCACAGATAAGTTCTTGTGCTAGTATTTAAATTTAATTACTCGGAAGGCATGGCCTAAGGGTATCTAGCCAAACCATCCTCTAAATGATTGTAAAAATCCATGAATGTCACTTAACTGTAATAATTTCTTATTATATATAAATAATAAATTAAAAACAAATAAACTTAACCAATTTTTCTAACTGTAGTAACTATTGTGGGTGTATTTTGGAAAAACATTATCCTCCCAACCTTGAACTAAACCTCCAGTTCCCCCTGAGCCAAGATTTATTCCCCCCACTAGTATCAACCAATGCTTATGATTCTAAACAATGTATTTTTATGCCTTGTTTCCCTAGCAGACTTTCCTTAGTGACATCACACTTTCTAGGGTATACCAACCCAATGGCCTAGGATTTTTCCTATTTTTTGGAAAAGGTATCTTCCCTTTTTCGTTAAAGCTCGTATTTTTGTCCCATGATTCTTTATTCACCCTTACTCATTGTTCTTTCCACACTGAGTGATTCAATATATTTTTTTCTCCCAATCATATTAAATCACATCAAACAACTCGTAGGGATTTGTAGGAGTAATTAAGGGAAGTTTATATTAGTCTTATCTATCCACATTAGTTTCCATATTTGGGTATGGATATCATTAACTCAAGTGTTCTTTCCCAAGTAATTCTCTAGTTTATTTTTATTATTCAAATCTATTTATTACATCACCGTGCTTTATTTCAAATTAAGTTCATTATGGATTTCCAGCCATCACAACTAGAAATAACTCATTCTAAGCAAAGAATATTTACATGAACACAAAGGGGTATTACACTAAACTACCCATGGTCATAAGGAAATATGATTCCTTGATGGTATTTGTGGATAAGCTCACAAAATTTTTATATCTTATTCTAGTGAATCTAACATGTGTTTAGAAATGTAACTAACATCAACGTTCATAATTGTTGTCTAGATCATGACATAATGTAATTCTTATATATTTGTTGGAAAGAAAGATATTTTTTTTATAAGCATGGGTTTCATGCTCAATTTCCTTTACTAGGTCTAAGCACCCATTGTGTGCTTCTAGGGTTTGTCTCATGAGTCATTGTCAATGTCATTATGTACTAGACCCTTCTTGGGGGAATTGTATGAAAGAAGAACATAATTTCTTTGTAAAATGAATCACTTGTCACTCATCCACCAACTCGGCCTCAAAAGAAGACAAGTCGACCTCATTGTAGGGATTCAACTACCTTGAAGAGACTATATATAGAAGTGAATTCAAAGAAATATATATAATCACATTTGAAGAAAGAAACTGAAAAACTGCTCTTTTTCTTTCACACGTGTGAAGAAATATAAAGCAGGAGTGTGAGTTGCAAAGCCAAAAATTACAAGCCTATAGTGGAGTTTGAAATTTTGATGTAGGAGGCCGAAATCAGTGTTTGATGTAGTATTGAAGATGATTGACTTTCATTGACTTGAAGCAGACATTTGTCACCTTGGAAGGACTTTATTGGGAGGATGACTTGGTGGATTGGAGGATATTTTTGTCTTGGTTGTCTCATTTTATTTGGTTCTTGAAGAAGAGAAGAGAATCTCGGGTTTTCCCCTAGAAAGCCTGGGTTTTTCCATAATTGAAAGCCTACATACTATGCCACTCGTTTTGATATTCATGCATTTGGTTTTGATAGTTGCTTGATTATAAGAATATAAAAGAAGACATTAAAAAAGCTAATATGAATTCAAATATATCACAAGTAATTATCTAGATAAAGAAATGTTTCTACCTTTCTGATTTTCTGACAACATGTAAGGAAACCACCATTGCAAATATTTACGTGAGGAGAATTGCTAGGCCACATGGTCTGCCTAAGGCAATAATATCCAGTAGAGACCTCAGACTCAATTCAAATTTGTAGAAATTATTATTTAAAATATTTGGAATAAATTTAAATATTAGTACAACCTATCAACCAGATTTAGATAGAGAGACTGAAAGGATCAGTTAAGTGATTGAATATATCTTAAGCATGCATATTATGGACAAGCCTTCCAGGTGGGAATATTATTTACATTTGATTGAGATTGACTGTAATAATGTGAATCATGCATGTTTAAAGTGAGACCATTTGGGGCCTTATATGGATGAAAGTAATACAATAAAATGAGTTGGTAATATGGGAGTGTCGTGATAGGAGTGATCAAAATCAATCTATTTAGTCTCATGTCCATCAAATTGATCAAATATTATGGAATCTTCAATCTTAAAAAGCTAATTACTTCTTTACGATCGAACTTGTTCCACAAGAATACGAGAGATTCTCATGCTAGGAGTGGATTGAATCAATTTATTTACCATTGTGTATGTATTAGCGACTGAGACCAACAACGATTGGTGATAAAATATGAATACTACATCACCATGCGTGGAGCTGAGTGTTGAAATTAGGTACTCACAAGCCATACAATACTCGTGTCATTGTAACATTGTTGTTTTCCTTGATTTGGAAATAAAACAATACAAATAAAAAGAAAAATATATTTTTTATTTCATTGCCAGCTATGTCCAGGAGATTAAAAATACTTTAAAATATTTGGGCTTTAATCCTCATTTTATAAATATCATTATACCAACCTCAACCTTAGTTAGGTGAAATGTCCCTTTTGTGATGAAAAAAAATGATTAACAGAGGAGGAAAAATGGCTTTCTATGGTAGTTAAATAGTAAAACATAATTCATAATAGGACAAAATAAACCAGACAATGGCTATACATGGCTGAATAAAAAAAACTCATGGAGAATCCTCTAGAGATATCATGGAGAATATTCTAGAGACATCATGGAGAATAGTTTAGAAATATATTTAGAACTCTAATTATGGATATACTTTTATGAGTATATTATTGATTTTGTATTTTAATAAGACCTAACATGATAGGGTTTTGTGATGATAATGGCAGTAACCTTGGATGCCCCTTGGGATGTCTAAATCCTTACCATCCAACTAATAATTATTAATAATTAAATTAAAATTATGAAAGCCCTATTCCAAAATAGACATAAATATTTTGTCGATACTTTGTAAATGTTAAATATCGTTAAATACCTACCATCAATCTAATAATTATTAATAATTAAATTTAAATTCTACAAACCCTATATCAAAATAGAGACACAATAATTGATTTAATTTTATAATTCGTGGAATACAATGTGCATATGTATAACTGATTTGATTTTTAATCATTTTTATTATAGAAGTTAAGATATGATACTCGCAAAGATTTTGTTCTTTACAATATAATGTAAATGAAACAAGAGGAAACAATTAGATTTATATTGAGTATCATAAATATTGTAGAAGTATAAAGTAAAAAAAAATGTAAAATACAAAATAAATAAATTCAAAGTTCTAACCCATAAACAAATTGCTCCACAATACATTTGGCAGGTAAACAAGTTTTCAACACATTTGATATTTTATAAATGTATTGCCTTTGTAGTGGACTACATAGTTTATCTTTCCAAACACAGATTGTTATTTCTTTGCATAACTATTTAAACTATTTATCAATGCTTTAGAAAAAAAGTTAAGTTTTATTTAAAGTTTACACAACTTGTTATATCTACAATGGATATTTGCGGAGATCCCCATTCTATATTTTATGACATGACTGTTTTTTGTCGCATAATAGACATTGTCCTTATTAGTGCAATCGATTTGACCATTGATCACTATTAGTTTAACACCCACTAATGCGATTTTTAAAGTTTGAATTTGAAAAATAAATATGTATTTTTATATTATTAAAAAAGTATTTTCAAATATTTGATTGGACCATAACTTGAAGGTCTTATTGTACTGATTGGACCAATGCAAATTATAATGTTTTACGTAATTTTTATAGAGCATAATTTCTAAATTTAGTGGTAGGCACCATGCTTCCTACAACACTTGTTTTAAAGGAATTGTTAATTTTACTTTCAATACATTTATGGATAATCAAAATTTAACCTCTTCCTCTTTGGTGTTCCCTTCCCCTATTTTTGAGGTATGCTAGTTATATTTGTGGAGACAACTAATACTTCTTTCTCGCATAGGTTTTATCATTTCCTATTGGAATGTGGAACTAGAACGAAAGAATGGGCATGAATTCCATTCTATTAAAGATGATAGACATATAAATACAATATCATGACCTTTGGATTCAACTTCCAAGGTTTTTTTGGATGTCTAGTAGTTGTGCATACTCCACACCATAATTGTAATGGATTAGGTGTCCAACATTCCCCTTCTCCACACTCCCCCCACCCCCCTCCCCTTAATCCAAACATGTGTATATGAGTCCAAGAAGAGAGCTAATGTGAAAAAATGCATGGTAGCCAATGGCTATATGTGCTCCTTGAAATAATGATTTAAGGAAGACCACAAACCAATTGAGGTAGAAGAACATGAAGCCTTTACCGATGGTGGTTTAAGGAAAACTACCAACCCTGGAACTAAATCTCGAAGTAGTTCCTAGAACAATTCAAAATGTGGCTAGAAGCTAAAGTTTTTTACTAGTGGAAGTGATCCTTGGTGTTGGTTTAAAGTTACCATAAAACAATGTAGCTGAACATAAGTATTTTTCCGATGTTGGTTTAAAGTAGGCCACCAACCAAGACATGGTCATGCGTCACATCTTTTTCTGTGACTACAAATATGAATCTGGCTATCTTTCACCCTACCTCTAAGCTCTGGTTTAGGTTGTGGCTCAAGCTCGCTTGATAAATCTTCGAAGAAAGTATCTGACCCTCAATTCCTACCTGTGACATATAACGAGAGAAGATGAAGAAATCTCAATTGCAAATCAATACTCAAGATTAAACTCTAAGATATAAAGTTTTTATTTTTATTTTTGAAATTGATATAATTTTTATTGAATTTGTAATTTTTATTATTATTTAAAATATAGTTTTAAATATATAAATAGTTCAACAACTCCTACCTCATTTTTATTATATAAATTAAATAACTCAAACCCATAGCTTTAAGAAATTTACCTAAAATTATAAATCAAATTTCTTAATATATAATTTTTCAAACCTAATAAATTTAGAAATTTAAAAAAAAATCACAATTTTGAATATTACACTCTGCTATTGTAAATCACCTTCGCACTCTCCCTATAATATAATAGGGAATGAACGTTGTATTAATATAATATAATTCGGAATGAACGTTGTATTAATTAAATATGTACCAGAAATTATAAGTAAATATTTTATATATTAATTTAAAAAAATAAATAATTAAATATTTTAATTTCTAAATTTTCGCTAGGAAATAAAAAAGTTAATTAGATAGTTTTCTTTTCATTTTTAATTAAATTTGAAAGAATAAATATTTTTTTATTTATTGATTTATTTTTATATATGATAATTTTGAATCCTCATACTAAATCATTTATATAAATATTATATGTTAATGGTTTGATAATTTTAACAGAATATTCATGCCGTAGACCCGTACTTATAATATAGGTATAATAATTTTTATAATAATTCAAGTACTATAATTTATATGTAATTTGGAAAAAAGTATTATATATAGTTTTAACAAATTAGTGGTGTTTATGTCAAGTTAAAGAGCAATGAGGGGTGTTCGGAAGATATTAAGTGTAATATTAGAGTTAAACAAGGTTGCTCCCTCTTCCCTACCCTATTTGGCATTTACATAGACAAGTTAGAACGTTGTTTAGAGGAAGCAGGATGTGCTGGGACGATCTTAGCTGGGATAGTTATCATCCTTCTTCTCTACGCTGATGATATTGTTCTTCTCGCAAGGTGCCCATGTAATCTTGATAAGCAACTTATTATTCATAAGGATTTCTGCTCTACCATGGGTATGATTGTTAACATTGACAAAACAAAAGCTATGATTATCAAATCCCAGAAGAACACTTACGCTAACTTTAAGTATGACAATAGTAACTTGGAGGAAGTGTCTTCCTACAAGTATCTAGGAATTGATATTCGTCACAAGCTCAACTGGAACTATAGCATTTAGAAAAGGATTAATGGGGGATGGAAAGCTTATTTTGGTCTTGAAAATAATTGTAAAACGACAAACCTCGTAATGTGGGATAGAAAGAATTTCATCTTTGAAACTCTAGTCACTCCGATTATCTTATATGGATGTGAGGTTTGGGGTTGTAGCATCTATAGAGAATCCTGGAGAAAGACTGAACAAATCCAAAAGCATTTTATAATGTATAACCTCAAAATTAAAAGCAACACACCCTATCCTATTCTCCTTATAGAAGTTGGTCTTTCCACTATCGAGAGCATAGCTATGACTAGGCTTCTGTTGTACAAGCACAAACTCAATAACGTAGGAGACCATAGACTTCCTAAGCTAGCTTTAAATTCCAGCCAAAACCACCTAAGGCTCAAACGAGGTTGGTATAAAGACACCAAAGCCTGGTTAAACCATTGGGAGCTCGATGAGAATGTTGCATTGCAAAACATTAATAACATTAAAAATATTGTTACTTCTAAGTTCAAAGAAAAAATGTGGCATGAGAAAGATTTAGCAGCTAAAAGAAAATTAAGATATTATAAGGAGGTCATCAACCCCACTCTAGAAGATCAACAGTATCTTTATGTTTTAACTAGATCAAAGAAGAAAATTAATGTAACCAAGATTAGAACGGACTCTCATGAGCTCCATAGTGAAACGGGTCGTTGGGCAGTTCCTAAAACACCATGGATGGAAAGGTTCTGCCATCTCTGTGAGAATATGAACATCGAAGATGAAAATCACTTCCTCTTAGACTGCCCCGCATACAACCACATTAGATCTCAGTTTCAAAATCTTTGTTGCAATATTGACCTTCCTAGCCTTTTATGTTGTCAAAATTACAGTGAGCTCGGGAGGCTTCTCTCCAAGATTTTTGAGTATAGCAATAAAATATTAAATCAAACTAAATAATTCGTTTCTTTAGGTCCCATAGACCAAAGTTTGGTCTCAGTGGAGGTTAACCATCATCATTATCATGAATTTTAAGTGGTAAACCTATATTTGTAAATTTATAATATATTAATAATTTAAATAATATAATTTTTTATTTGGAAATGAAAAACCTTGAAATATTTCTAAAATGTAAATATAAATGCAAAAAGGAGATGGGTAGTTTATTTAATTATTATTTTTTTAAAATTATAGAATTAAAATTAATTTCAAAATAATGTTTTTGTTTATTTTTAAAATTTAATTTTAAAGAAAAAAAAGAATAGAATAAGATATAATTTTTTTTATAAGTTTATTTAATTTTTATTGAAATTTTAGAAATAAGAAACAATTTAAGGTATATGTTTCAAGTTATTATTTAAATTTTTTAAATTTAAAATAAAGAATTTGAAGATTTTTTTTTGTCAAGTTGTGTGTGATCCATTTGGTTTGACTTGTGGCTTGAGAAACCTTGCCCTAGAGACATCTAATTAGTCAAAGTCACCTAGTATAGACTACATCAACCCTAAGCTGACTCAATTTTTTAAATGTCTCCTCCCCTAGCAAAAGCACAACCACCCCCTTGATATTTTATTCTTGGTTCCTTTGCTAAAAAAGTCCATCCTCAACCTACTATGTTAGTAAAACTTAACAAATTATAATAATAATAAAAATTTTGTAATTCTATTTATTTATTTTTTTTGTTAAATATTAAAATTAAAAATTAAAAATATATCTTTTAATTAAAAATATAATTCAAATTAAATTATTTTTCTCATTTATATTAGTATATATTATAATTTAAAAAAATTATATTAAATTATAATTATATATATATATAGATATATATATATATCCATTAACAATATTAATATATACAACCTGCTTTATCATTTCAACATTCATATTCACTCATATCAAAAATATACTTAAAGCTCCATAACTATTTTGAAGGCTTATGTTAAACTTCTTTTAAAAAAATGCACATTATGTATAAACTTTACTCATTACTAAATCAAAGAATTTAAAGATTATAACAACTTTACTCATTACTAAATCAAAGAATTTTAGCTCCAATAATTTGCTGAACAATTCGTTGCCCTAACCATTTTCCTCAAAATTTTATTTTAACCTTAAATTGATGATCCTAGTTTTCATTTGTGCAAAGGTGCACTCACAGCGAATTTACATTTTCATGATTGGATCTTCACTTAATTTGGTTTTAATTTTATATCATAAAAATACCGTAATCTCAAAAGGGACATTTCACCGAACTAAGGGCGTGGTTGGCATAATAATAATAATAATTATTATTATAAAATGAAGATCAAAGACGAAGGTTACACCCAAGTTTAGGGGAGATAATTTCAAAATATTTTTTATTTATAAAAAACCTTATCAAGATATCTAGACTCAGGTCCTTTCAAGGTAATAGAAAATGCATATTTTATAACAAATAATTATAATATAATTTAACCTATTAATAAAATAGTTTTCTGGGTCACTAAAACATACACCACTCTGAGAGAGTCTCACTACTCACTACTCTCATGGGCCGAGTTCGATCGTAAAGAAGTAGCCAGCTTTTCCGGATATCGAAGTGGGGTGGAGTGGTGTGTGATATCATATTTGTATTTGTATTAATTAAAAGAGTAATTGGAAAAATAAATTTCTACTCGTTTTTAATTTTTTTTTTAATTGTATTTCAGATTTGTAATTTTAAAGATTTAGGTTTTGTTTTCTACAGGTGGAAAAACTTATTATAATTTAGTTGTTAAACCAGTAGTGAGGACAGCTATCGCTACTTGCTAACTGCAAATGCATGCTGAAAATCATCCTTATTTAAGGAAAACCACATCACCTGGAATAACCTATTGGTGGTCCCTAAGGGGACATGTTTTCACTTCTGCAAAATACTTCTGGGTCTTGGGCAGTTAACCTATTTCTTTAAGTCCGACCAGACAAACTCTTAGCCAAATAAATGCAGTTTTAGTACATACTCTAGACTTAAAAACCCAAGGTTATAAAAAAAGCAAACCCAAAAGTTATAAAAAAAAGCCGTTCAACATTTTAAATGTTTTGATATTTTATCTTTTAAAAAAATTTGGCAATTTTTTTTGGGGTAACATTGAGGTTTTTTTAATTCAAAATATAGATTTAACCATATCAATTTTTTACTAAAAGTTACCAATAAAAACATCAAAAAATTTAAAATTAAATAATTATTTCCTTTTGGTAAAATTATTGTTTTTTAAGTTAAAAATATAGATTTAACAATGTCACGTTTTTAGTAAAATTAAATAAGGAAACCTGCCAAACAAAAAACCGAAAGACCGAAAGATAAAATATTAAATAATTAAAATTCTGGTAAAATTATTGTTTTTTAGTTCAAAATATTGATTTAACCGCTTTGCATTATCCGTATTTTACGGCATTTTTGCATCTGAGTTACCCCATTATTGGCAGGATTAGTTTATTAAGCTGTGGCTTCTCCTGCGTCAGAGTGACACAGTTAAAGTCGCAGCATCTCCGTGAATCTATTTATAGCACAGAGTTAAAGCGCCTTCATTATCTATGGTTATTCGGACACGCTTTCGAATGAACAAATGTTGTTCATGTCACTTATGTTTACCACAACAAAGCGTACAAACCCAAATCATCATTTAGCTTATGTACTCTACAGTTTAAGAACATAATAAGGTTTAAAGAGACCATTTATTCAGTTGCAATCTAATTCCAAGGGTTTTAAAGTTTGACCTATTTCACCATCACAACATGGCCAATAAAAATGAAACCTAAACTATTTCCATCTATGCAGTTATTCAAATTAAAATAAATTGTAAAGTACAAATGAAACCTAAACTATTTCCATCTATGTAGTTATTCAAATTAAAATAAATTGTAAAGTACAATAGAGATCGATATCTACTAATAGTAAGATAATAATGTAGAGATAGTTAACATAATAACATTTTTTTATATCTCTAAGAAAGCTATTTAGATGTAAGATCTTAGCCTAAATATAGAAATTAGAGACAAGGAAGTTAATGAGTGGCACTATGCATTGTCAAGATGGAGTGGTGGATGCATTTGGTAACATGTTTTGGTGGTGGAACGACAATTATGTTGTGTGAAGTTTGTTTTATGATCATTCGATATTGGTTAAATGTTTTGGAAATACATGCTCTGGAAATAAGACATATATGGAGATGGCATTCAAGCTTGTTTTGAGTATGGTTCTCTTGGAATTAGTAGGAAATTGTTACAATTATGAAAAGAAATGGCAATAGAAGTTCAAGATGAGAAGAATTAATTTGAATTGCTTTTTTGTTTGGTGGAAGTTGTGACATTGAAGGCCACTTATAAGTAACTTAGTATGCATAGAGATATGTTTACTCATTCCTTTTACTACTTTTTTTTGGTTTTGTATTTGGAATGTTCCTCATATCTATTATGGGTGGTTTCCATGCTTTAGGTGACCAAATAGAAGGGCCTCCTCTAGTAGTGATTTTCCTGTTATCAGACATAATTCGAGTCTGTGGATTCTCTATGGAATTTCATAATTGGATTATCTATGGAATTTCATGGTTTCAACACTATTGGTGCATGGTTTGGATGTGGAGAAATTCAATGCTCTGGTCTCAAGGTAACTTTAGTTTTCATTGGTTTCATCATGAATTTCTCAATTTTAGTTGTAAATTTCAAGTTTTACTTCATAGCCATTTGGATTTCGTTCTAGACTAATGGTTATGTTAGTAATTTTAATCCTTTTCTCTTAGTTGTATCCTTTCCCACCCCCTTTTCGAATCCTCTACAATAATGCCTCCACTTCTAATTTCCCTTATCTAGAAATCTCCATAAGCTTCTCCATCCCGAAATTTCAACCCTTGCACCCTTGGTCACTAAGTTATGTCCTTTGGCCACTCGATTTCTCGCTAGGGTCAAATATTCAACACCCTCCTTTTTCCTAGGAGCTCACTATACACTCTCTGAGTCTACCCCGACTCTCCGCCACTTCCCTCAATGGCTATATGTTGATCATCTTCGGGTCAGAGAGGTGGTAGAAGGGGAAAAATTGGCTCCTTTATGGAGTCACCCTTCCACCTTCCTCCTCGCAAAATCAAGCTCAAGCAGCAACAAGATAAGCCATGGGTTGCTTTGTAGACATTATTCTTGAGGTGGTGTGGCACACCATAGTAGAAGTGGAGGAAGAGGTTCAATAGGAACATAAGTTTAATCTTGACTAGCATGTTGAAAGAGAGACAAGGAAACAAATCCCTGAAATCAACACCTCAACCAGGTCTCGACAAACCTCTTACATGTAGGTGGTCAATTTATATTAGTACATTCAAAATCTTATTGGAAGAGCTTTCATTTAATAATCTTACACTTAGCAGGAGATCATGTTCTACATGGCATAAATGATGGAAAAAAATTGAAAGGCTTGACAAGAAAGTCACTATCTTGGCCAAAAATCAAGCAAACATTACCTTTACCTCCACTAATGAAGATAACTACTCAATTCCACCAATCCAAATGAGATCTCCCACAACACGTAATGATTAAGTGAGCTAGCTTACTATATTATATTTTCTGCAATGACATTGTTTTGACTATGATGCTTAATCACTAGAAATTTATTTTGATTAGTTATCCTTCCAATAAGTGATAGAATTATTGTCTTAGTGATAGTTAATGTGAAAATTTTGAATCTTTGCTATTGGATTGGCTTCCCAAGTGGTAGATCGGTAGTAAAGGAAAATCAATCATGTATCCCCTTTTTTGCAAGTTAATGTAAATTTCCATACCTTACAAGAAAAAGTAACATTTTTCTATAAAACTCTATTCTCTACCAACTGGTTTTCTGAAGCTCACATGATCCTCTATTCAATTTTTAGTGTATTTTTTATCACAAGTCTCCTTTGCTTCCTTGCATCGTGCAACTTGGCAGCTTTGATACCATTGAGTCAAATATTTGGGTGGGCGAAGATCTAGGATTCTTGAACCTTGAGAGAGAGGACATAAAAAATACAATATTCCCTTAAACGACTCTTACAAAAAAAATGAACAAAAAATACACATAGTGAACAACATATGAAAAGAACATAATTCTTTATTAAATGAAGAAATCCCTTTCACTACATTGTGGTGGAAAAATCCATCCTTTTATAAGGTCAGATCCATTATTTATAGTATTTTCAATGCATTCTTGATTTACAATAACATGGGTGGATACTTTTGGTGGATACCATGGATGGATTCCACTTTCCTTTTAGATCATTGAACTATGTTGCAGAATGTGATGGTCCAATGCCTCCTGCAAGATCACCTATTCGTCACTCTTGGCATAATCATGTTACCAAGGTGTTGCATTGGATTAGGGTGCAAGTCAATGTAGGTAGTCTAGGTTTCAATAATTTTGTCGGCCCTATAATAGCGGGATACCTCTATATTTATTGAGGGGATTCAGAATGGAATTTAGGATAAATTTTTACATCAACTACTTTGACGTAGGAAATTTTTAGGGTTTAGATAATGGATCTACACGAGATAAAAATAATGATAGGCACAACCTAACACTAGCTACTTAGTCACTTAGAGGAAGGTGTAAACCCCCTGTCCAATATCCTCTAGTAGTGACGCTTATTCCTCTGCTTCAAATTCTACCCAATTTTGACAACGAATTGATAAGTGCCTACATGTGAGGATATTTCCAACAAATCCATCTCCATTTGGATGTAACCATGTAAACCACAATAGTACTTCAGAACTAAGTGCCATTCGATGTCTCTGATACCTAGCTTTAAGAATAATGTATGGAAAATATTGGTGTACTCTGACACTGCTCGGTCTCCCTCTTGTTAGAGGGTTGTCTGTCTCGTATATTGGCCATTATAGTTCCATACAAGGAATAATTCTTCCCTAAGGCCATAAACAAAATCTTCCCAAGTGGATCCTGCCTTGAATATCATAGAATCATTTTCCTAGTAACCTTCCCACCAATCTTTGAGACAAGGAAGCTATTTTGAAGTGCAAAGGTGATCTTTTCATTGTTGGATTTTTTCTTGACATAGTAATACACCTTTAATAGATTTAACCATTCCTCCAAAGAATATGTATCTATTTGACCTTAAAACACAAGAATAAAAAAGCTAACCTGTACCTTGAACAGTGTCACACCTCCAAAATTGCTACTAGTTGAAGGTTCCTGGTTGTTGTTCGAAATATTGAAAGGATATTGGAAAAATTGTCAATCATGTCATTCTTCTATTGCAAGAGTGCTTCCTTGAGCAACAACTTGAAAGGACCTCCCACCCCATCATATCTCTTTTCTTCTGCCATGGGTAATCGCTTGGGTTCATGAGAGCAATTGTTCCCAAGTGAAACTAGCTACAACTCTCTATACCTTGACTTCATCAGAGTCATGCATTAAGAAATAACAAGGAATAGATTGCTCGGATACCACTTATGTGGGTTGTACAAGGAATAATATGAAATAAAAGAAAGGAAATGTAGTACATAGAGAAATATACTAGAAAAATGATATTATGAAAATTCAAATTCTATTAAGGAATGGAATAGAAGAACACTATAGAACACACACTCGCTAGAATGGTGGTAGTTATCTTTTAACAAAGAGAGATGTCAACTTTGTACAATCACAAAAGTTAGTATAAGAGGCCAAAAGAATAACCTTTTGACAAAAAGAAAGATCCTAGAGGTCCAAAACCCTAACCCTAGAAGATTAAATATCAAAACATTTGTAGGATTCAATGTGGTTAGTTGATGAAATATCTAAATGTTTGTAGGATGCCATGTGGTTAGTTGGTACATCAACTTCCTTAGGGTGCAACTTTTGCATAAAATATCTGTTTTGGGCGCACAATAAATTGTTGGAAAGAAATATCCAAAGACTACATTATTTAGAGCTTCAAAATGACCCTGAAAATTTCGAACTCAAAAATTATAAAAAATAACCAAAAAATTGAAAATTGTTTAAACTGTGGAAAACTTACCACATATCTACCTAAATAAAATTATGCCATAAAAACATTTGAAAAATATAAATATATATACAAATTGTATCATCATTCACCACATAAATATGACTAAAACAATATATAAAGTTCTACAACATTAATCACCTAAAACATTATTATCTTCGTATAAAAATATTTCAATCACAATATAATATAAAATTTTATAAAGTTAATCACACAAAAGATTACTATCTTACATAAATATACTTCGATCGCATTATAACAAAGTACTCTCTGAATTATTTCAATTTATTTTATAAATATTCCCTCCTTCAATTTTACACATACAAAATCATAAACTTAACTTTTTTTTACTTGATTTTGTTTTATTTGAAAACATATTTAGAAACCAGTTATACACATGCTTGTAAAATGTTATTTTAAACTGTTTTCTTTAAACAAATTAATAAAACGACAAATTAAATTATCTGCTAATGCCCTTACAAATTTGTTAAATTTTTTATTTAAATTTATAATTTTAATGATACAAATTTGCTTCATTTAATCATTTTAAAATTGAAAAAACAAACCAACTTTATTTTAATTAAAAAATATGTAAATAAGTGGAGAGTAAGTCTCTAATATAGAAATGGGTGTTGGATTTTATTTTTTAGTTAACAAAATATATATTTAGGAAAATAGAAAATATGTTATAGTGATTTTACAGTGAATTTTGTTGGGCAAAATTAATGATATTGTAGTTTAAATATCATTGAATATATAGCTTGAGTGGGCCTAATGGTTAAAAGCATGTGCCTCCTCTAAAGAGGTCAAAGTTTCAAAACCAGAGGGGTAGAGTATGTATGCCTTCATAAACTTAGTAGACTTAGCAGGAGTATGTATGCCTTCATAAACTTAGCAGACTTAGTAGTCAAATCATTGCAGAGGCCTCATACACCAATTTGGTGTCTCATGCCTTCATAAACTTAGCAAACTTAGTAGAACCAAGGGGTCTCATACACCAATTTGTTGTCTCATGGCTTCATAAACTTAGCAGACTTAGTAGTCAAATCATTACAGGGGTCTCAAACACTAATTCGATGTCTCATGCCTTCATAAACATAGCAGACTTAGTAGTCAAATCATTAGTAGGTACCTTATGCCACAAACAAGGGGGTCCCATACACCAATTTGGTGTCTCATGCCTTCATAAACATAGCAGACTTAGTAGTGAAATCATTGTAGGGGCCTCATACACCAATTTGGTGTCTCATGCCTTCATAAACTTAGCAGACTTAGTAGAACAAAGGGGTCCCATACACCAATTTGGTGTCTCATGCCTTCATGAACTTAGCAGACTTAGTAGTCAAATCATTGCATGGGTCTCATACACCAATTTTGTGTCTCATGACTTCATAAAATTAGCAGACTTAGAAAATAGAAAATATGTTATAATGATTTCACAATGAATTTTGTTGGGTAAAATTAACGATATTGTAGGTTAAATATCATTGAATATATAGCTTGAGTGGGCTTAATGGTTAAGAGCATGTGCCTCCTCCAAAGAGGTCAAAGGTTCAAAACCAGAGGGGTAGAGTATGTATGCCTTCATAAACTTAGCAGACTTAGCAGAAGTATGTATGCCTTCATAAACTTAGCAGACTTAGTAGTCAAATAATTGCGCCGAAGTAGGTACATTGTCCCACAAACAAAGGGGTCTCATACACCAATTTGGTGTCTAATGCCTTCATAAACTTAGTAGACTTAGTAGTCAAATCATTGCAGAGGCCTCATACACCAATTTGGTGTCTCATGCCTTCATAAACTTAGCAAACTTAGTAGAACAAAGTGGTCTCATACGCCAATCTGGTGTCTCATGGCTTGATAAACTTAGCAGACTTAGTAGTCAAATCATTGCAGGGGTTTCAAACACCAATTTGGTGTCTCATGCCTTCATAAACATAGTAGACTTAGTAGTCTAATCAAGGTACCTTGTCCCACAAACAAAGGGGTAGTCAAATCATTACAAGGGCCTCATACACCAATTTGGTGTCTCATGCCTTCATGAACTTAACAGACATAGTAGAACAAAGGGGTCTCATACACCAATTTGGTGTCTCATTCCTTCATAAACTTAACAAACTTAGTAGTCAAATCATTGCAGGGGTCTCATACACCAATTTAGTGTCTAACTTGCCCCTCACTTTAAAATTAGATAATAATAATAAATATTTTTATTTTACCAATTAAATATTATATTATAAGATATTATTAATATTGGATAAATATTTTTTTTTAATCGAAAAATCATATCTAATTATTGACTTATTAATTCATGCTTATCTAATTGATTATGATACAGACTCTCCGTGTGCAACTTGGCTAAACTGTTCGTCTCACATTGTTTGTCTCTCACTGGTGTGATAGCGACGTGATCAATGATCAATTCCTCGTATCACATCGAACCCTAATCCAGTTTAAATAAAATAACTGAACTTGACTCGTTCATAACCCGGAAATTTCATGCTCGTTCCTAGCGACTAAAAAACTGTAAAAAATATAAGTATTAGAATTATTAGGCGAGCAGCAGCAGCAGATTGAGCAAAGATAATAATGGGGCGGACTACTGTCATGGCTTGCCTTCTCTGCTTATCGTTACTTCTTCTCTCATTACTGGGTTTGCCCGTGACAACAGAAGCTCGAACGCGCGCGGCCTTTTCTTCTTTGTCTGATATTGATGGTCATCATTATTTTCCAACACCGACAGGTTTGATGATATTCAATTCCAACGAGAAATCATATTTCTTTGATAATAATGTTTTTTCTAAATCTCCCATAATGATTTTTGATAAGAGTTGTTTGGTTGCAGGAGAGGGATCAGGGGGAGGTTGGAAGACAGCAATAAGAGCCGCGAGGCGTTCACGACATGTCCCGAGGCGTTCACGACTTGTCCCGACACCTCCGATAGGAGGCACTAGTAAACCCTATTTTGTTTTTCCGCCTCCACCGATAGAACCATAGGCCAACAGTCTTCAAATATTATCGGAGGGTTTTGGTTAAGGATTCTTAACATGCAGCGTACTCTTGCGTGGGCCATACCTTTGCTGGATTTCGATATGGTTTATGCATAACGTTAAGAACTTTGTATAACAAAAAATCTACATCTATGTGTTGGTAGAAGTAGCTAGTACTCGGTATGTGTTGGTAGAAATAGTAAGTATTAGGTATGAATGTAATTTCCGAAGAGTTGAGTTTGAGTTGAGTTAAGAAAAACAAGTCAGGTTTAATATTAGAAATAAAGTTTGGTGTAAACTTGTATGTATGAAGTATTTAACATAGAAAAAATCAAATTTAATATAGATTGCAGGATTAAGTTTGGATATATATTAAGTTTGGTGTTTATATATCATAGTTGCTTCATTGTAATATGAAGAAAAAGAAAGACGAGCAGTGACTTGGTGTATATGTAAAAACATTTAAAGAATAAAAAATCTTTATTGAAGTAAAAGGTTGTGTATTTATCCTTGTGTTTGTACGTGTTCTGGGTTTCCGGATCGACGTTTTTCTCTCCACGTGTATAATGGATTTCAAGTTCATATTAACAGATCAATATCCCATTCAATGCTTTCGTTCCATGTATATATTAGCCAAGTTGCCTGTCAAAACATATATTGCATCTAAATTGCGTCATTGCATAGGACACATCGATCTCTAGGTTAAATCACATTATTACCATTCTTGAATTTTCTTAGACCTGAATTATATTTTTTTATCCATTAATAATTGCTCGTATAAAATAAAATAAAATAAAATAAAATAAAATAAAATAAAATAAAAGGATGTTATTTTATAGAATGTATATAAACATTATAATTATATTTTATAAAAATATTAATGGGTTATTTTACTAAATTATATATTTAATAGAAGCTTATTATTTGTAAGAGTTGTGATTTTAGTTAGGTATTGAGGAGAAAACACTCTAAACTAATTAAGATCTCAGGGTTATTATTAGGTTTAAATTTGGCCACAAAATCAATTCCAGTAGCCAACTCAAATAAACAGTTATTCATTTCTCTTATTCTACACAACTTAAGTGTACCCTTCTTTGCATCATAGTTCTTAAGGTTGTCTCATTTTTCTTCTAATAGGAAGCCTTAGAATTGTGTCTCTAGGAGCCCCAACTACTATTGTGGAGTCTCCAAACACACTAAAACCTTAAACTAAAGGAATTCTATCCTAGAAAATTCTCCTTCTAGGGCTCTAACCTTCCCCAAGGAAATTCAAAGAAAATTGTTTCAAATATTCAGATGGATTCACCTTGAACACCCATGGGTTATTTTATTCACCTTGAACACCCATGGGTTATTTTTCCCAAGATTCCAGTGGCTTACTAACTTACAACCCACCTCCTATAAACTTAATGTGGATTGTAGTGCATTAAGCAATAAGGCATAGAAAGGGCAAGGTTGTGATGTCTAAGGCATAGAAAATGCAAGGTCTCCATGTTGGTGTGGCCCAGGAGATTGGGACATTTGCATCATGGTGCCTTAAAAATTATGCAAAAAATTACTAGTGACCTCTCTATAGAATCACTTGAGCAAGCAACATGATATATGCAAGGGTTGTACCTTAGGGAAGTATGTAAACTCCACATTCCATGATCGAGACAACAAAGCGAATGAGAATCCAATTTGATGTTTGTGGACCCTTCTCGACAACCTCCATTGTTAGACATAAATACTATGTTATTTTTATTGATGATTTCTCAAGAAATTGTTTGATCTTCTTCATGCCCAAGAAGGATGAGACGTGAGACATTCTGAAAATTTGTAGAATTCAAGGCACTAGTTGCGAAAGAGACCAACAAGCAGGTGAAAGATCTCAGGAGCAAGAATGGAGGGAAAAAGCAGGTGAAGGATCTCAGGAGAATGGAGGAAAAAAGAAGGTGAAGGATCTCAAGAGGGAGAATGGAGATGAGCATGTTTCGAATGACTTCGAGGAGTTTCTTGCCAAAGAAGGAAACTTTATTCTTAGGTTTGGTGAGAAAAGCATTCAAAATTAGAATATTTAAAAATGGTTAGTACTTAGGTAAATAACATATTATTTACCATCACTTACTTCCCACTATAGTTTAAGAAACCCATTGCATAAAAAAAGATAGAAATAAGATGTAAATAAATATATTTTCTAGGAGTTACTTCCCACCATTATTTATGTAGGAATAAAGTTATAAATGTGTAGACATGTCAGTTTTTTAGGTTCTTCCAACCCAATACTACAAGATTCGATTTTCCTATTAACTACTGTTAATTTAGCATTGAACAATGAAAATTATAATGTTTTATGTAATTTTTAGAGAGCATAATTTGTAACTTTAGTGGTAAGCACTATACTTCCTGGAACACTTGTTTTAAAGGAATTGTTAATTTTACATTCAACGCATTTATAGATGATCAAAATTTAACCTCTTCCCCTTTGGGATTCCTTCGCCTATTTTGGAGGTATGCTAGTTATATTTGTGGATGTGGGAAATACTTCTTCCTGGCATAGGTTTATCATTTCCTATTGGAATGTGGAACCATAATGAAAGAATGGACATGAATTCAATTTTATTAAAGATGATGCACATATAAATACAGACCTTTGGATTCAACTTCTAAGGTTTTTTGGATGTCTAGTAATTGTACATAGTCCACACCATAACTCTAATGGATTAGGTGTCCAACATTCCCCCCTTAATCCAAAGGGCTGTATATGAGTCCAAGAAGATAGCCAAAGTGAAAAAAATTGTGGTAGCCAATCCTTGGATGTGCTCCTTGAAATAATGGTTTAAGGTAGACCACAAACCAATTGAGGTAGAAGAACATGAGGCATTTACCACTGGCCGTTTAAGGCCAACCACCCAACCTCGAACTAAAGCTCGAAGCAGTTCCTGGGACTAAAGTTTTTGCTCATGGAAGTGCTTAAACATAAGTATTTTATGGTAGTTTAAAGTTGACCATAAACTGATGTAACTTAAACATACTTATTTTATGGGCGGTGGTTTAAGGTATGCAACAACCAAAACACTCATGGAGCACGACTCTGTCTAAGGCTACAACCTGACTATCTCCACCTCTAGGCTCTAGTTTACTTCGTGACCATCAATTCCTCTGTCACATACAAAGGGAGAAGATAAAAAAATCTCAACTGGAAGACGTGTCAATACTCATGACTAAACTCTAAGGTATAAGTGTCAATACTCATGACTAAACTCTAAGGTATAAAGTTTTTTTTTTTTTGGATTTGATACAATTTTTAGTGAATTTATAATTTTTTTGCTATTTAAAATATATTTTTAAATATACAAATAAAACACATTCAACAACTCCTATCTTGTTTTTAATATATGAATTATATAATTCAAACCCATAATTTACCTAAATTTAAAATCAAATTTCTTAATATATAATTGGTTAAACATTTAATTTATATCATATTTTGAAAAAATTACAAATTAAAAAATATGATTTTCTTAACATTAATAAAGTTTAACCTTTCATATATATAATTTTTTATTTTTAATAATTTTCCATATTACACTCTGCTCTTTCTTCGTAAAGCACCTTGCTATTCTCTATATAATATAGTTTGGAATTAACCTTGAATTAATTAAATAGGTTAGAGAAATTATAATTAAAAAATTATATATTAATTTAAAAAAATATAATTAAATATTTTATACATTATTTTTTTAGTAAATAAAAAAATTAATTAATTTTTTTGAAAAATTGAAAGAGTAAAAAAATTTACTTCTTTATTTTTAAATATAATAATTTTAAATTAATAAATTACAAATTAAAAATATGATTTTCTTAACATTAATAAAGTTTAATCGTTCATATATATAATTTTTTATTTTTAATAAATTTCAATATTACATTCCTCTTTCATCGTATATAATATATTTTGGAATGAACCTTGAATTAATTAAATATGTAAAAGAAATTATAAGTGAAAAATTTATACATTAATTTAAAAAAAATTATAATTAAAGTTTAATCTTTCATATATATAATTTTTTAATTTTAATAATTCTCAATATTACACTTTGCTCTTTCATCTTAAAACACCTTGATATTCTCTATATAATATATTTTAGGATGAACCTTGAATTAATTAAATATGTAAAATAAATTATAATTAAAAAAATTATACATAATTTAAAAAAAATTATAATTAAATATTTTATACATTATTTCTTAGTAAATAAAAAAGTTAATTATTTTTTTTGAAAAATTGAAAGAGTAAAAAATTTTACTTATTTATTTTTAAATATAATAATTTTGAATTAATAAAATCCTGTTATTAATTTCTCAAATATCCTCAAACTTAATCATTTATATAAATATTATATATCAATCTTTTGATAATTTTAACACTAATGAAGACAGACCAATAATTCCTATAATAATTTTTAATTTAAATATTATAAAGTCCTATCTAATTTGAAAAAAACAAATATTATACCTATTATATGACAATGATGTGATAGTTTTAACAAATTAGTGGTGTTTATAATTCTATTGGATAAACCTATACTTATAAATCTATAATACATTAATAATTTAAGTAATATAATTCTTTATTTAAGAAATTCAAATAAATTAATAATTTAGGTGATATAATTTTTTATTTAAAAATTTTATAATAAATTAATAATTTAATTAATATAATTTTTTATAAAAATTTTAGAACACTTCTAAAAACTGAATATGAAAGTAAAATGATGAAAGAGATATATAATTCATTTAATTATTATTTGAAAGTAATGTTTTTTTTTTAAGAAAAAAATAGAATATGAGATGATCTTTATTATAGGTTTATTTATTTTTTATTGAAATCTTGGAATTAAAAAATAACTTAACATATGTGTTTCAAGTTACCATTTCAAAAAGTTTAATTTAAAATAAAGAACTTTAGCTCGGTGCTTGAGAAACCATGATCCAAGGGCATCTAATCCCTCAAAATCACCCTTCTTGGGCCACACCATCCCTAAGTTGACTAGATTTTTTAGCATAGCAAACACACAATCAACCTGTGAGTTGACTAAATTTTTTAGCATAGCAAACACACAATCAACCTGTGAGATTTAATCATGGGTCGCCTTGCTAAAAATTCAATCCTCAACTTATTGTGTTAGCAAAACTTTAAGAAATAATAATAATAATAATTTTATAATTCTATTTATCTCCTTTTTTATTAAATATTAAAACTTATATTAAAATTAAAAATTAATTTAAAACATATATTTTATTTAAAAATATAATTTAAACTGAAATATTTTTCTTCATTTTATATTAATATTTATTATACTTTCAAAAAATTTATATAAAATTATATTTATATATATATATATATATATATATATATTTTCTCTCTTCCCTTAAAAATATTATTACTTCATTTTATCATTTCAACGTTCCTATATTTAAAATTTCATAACTGTTTTAAATACTTATGTGGAACTCTTTTTTTAAGAAAATGCACACTATCTATATCTTAAGCTTTACTCATTACTAAGTCAAATGATTATAACGACTTCACTCATTTCTAAATCAAAGAATTTTAGCTTCTATACTTTGCTGAACAATTAGTTGCCCTAACTATATAGATTTTACTATACAGAAACATGTTATAATTGAATTAATTTACATTTTCATGATTAGACATCTCTGAATTTAATTTTAATTCTATATCACAAGAATACCGTAATCTTGTTGATCTTAAAAGGGACATTTCACCAACAAAGGGTGGGGTTGGCATACTAATAATTATAAAATGAAGATCAAAGACCAAGGTTACATACAACCGAGTTTAAGGGTCCATAATTTCAAGATTTTTTTATTCAGGGGACTTAGCGAGCAATGAAGTAGACAGAATGTTGTACTCTTGAATCGCATCGTTACAGTAGCACGAGGATAGTATGGCCTGCGACTACCCTAATGTCGAGCCTCAGGTCCGTGTACTGTGATGGAAACTTCGTATTTTATCGCAAATATTTGTTGGTCTCCGTCCACTCCATCCCACCACGAGACTCTCCCATACTCTCGTGGACCGAGCTTTTGAGTATGTCTGTGGAGGCAGTGAGCTTAAGTTGATTGCAGATTTTTTGAATATTTGGGAATCAGATGGACATGAGGCAGTCAATGTTCATCAGATTCTCAAATATTTGGAAAATTTACAATTATTAGAGAAATTTGCAATTGATTTAAGAATGACCCCTGTTAGGGGGTGGCGTAAAAAAAAATAAAAATAAACAAACATACCACGCAAAAAAACCATAACATAGAAAAATTAAATTACATCATATTTTCACATATTTGTTTTTTTAATGTTATACCATATATTATCAGAATTTTACAGCATTTTTGCATCTGAGTTACTCCGTCGTTGGCAGGCTTAGTTCATTAAGTTCTGGCTTGTCCTGAATCAGAGTGAACACATCATCTCCGAGAATCTATTTATAGCACACAGTCATTTAGTATGACGATAATCTTAAATCTCTGAATTCAAAACAAAGGGCCTTCGTTATCAGTACTTATTCGTACAAACTTTCGAATGCACAAATGTAGCAAATGTTTGTTCATTTCCCTTGTGGTTACCACAACAGAGCATACAAACCCAAAACATCATTTAGCTTGTTCACTCTACCGTTTAAGAACATGATAAGGTTTAAAGAGACACCACTTATCCATTTATTCAGTTGCAATCTAATCCAAGGGATTTGAAGTTTGATCTTTTTCAACATGACAACTTGATGACTAAAAAGAGGCAAAAATTATTTGCATCTATGTACTTATTCAAAATTAAATCAATTAAAAAAAATAGAGATTTATATTTAATAATAAGAAGATAATGATATAGAGGTGGTTAAGATAATAACCTTTTCCATATTCTTAAGGAGGGTGTCACATGTGAGATCTCTGCTTTCACATAGAAATGAGAACGACCAAAATTGTTGAGGGACGCTATACATCGCCAAGGTGGAGTGGCGCATGTAGTTGGCGACATGTTTGAGTGGTGAAACAAGAGTTAGCTTGTGTGAAGTTTGTCTCATGATTATTCAACATTGGTTAGAAGCTCTAGAAATACAAGCATATAAGGAGATGGCATTTAAAATTTCTCTTAGCATGATTATCTTGGAATTAATGGGAAAATGTTAAAATTATGAAAAGGAATGGTATGAGAAGTTCAAGATGCGAAGCCTTAATTTAAATTTATTTTTTGTCCTGGTAAAGTTGTGATATTCAAGGATGCTTATAAGTAACTTAATATACTATGATATGTTCACTCATTATTTTTACTACATTTTCTAGTTTTGCATTTCGAATGCTCATGATATCTAATCTGGGTGGTTGTCATGCTTTAGGTGACAAAATAGAAGGGCCTCCTCTGGTAGTGATGTCCTTGTTATCACATACTTTTAAGTTATATGGATTATCTATGTAATTTCATTGTTTCAAATTTGTTAGCGCACAATTCAGACATGGAGAACTTCAATGGTCTGGTCTCAAGGTAACTTTAGTTTTCATTGGTTTCATCATGAATTTCTCAATTTTAGTTGCAAATTTCAAGTTTTACTTCATATTCATTTCTCTTTCGTGCCAACTTATGGTTTTGTTAGTAATTTTGATTATTTTTCTCTTAGTTGTATCTGACCCCCACCCCCCCATTTTCTAATCCTCTGTAGTAACCCCTCCACTTCTAATTTCCCTTATCTTGAAATCTCCCTCGGCTTCTCCATCCTTCAATTTTATCCCTCCCACCCCTGGTCACTAACTTATGTCCTTTGGCAACTCGATTTCTCACAAGGGCCAAATATTCACCACTCTCCTTTTAACTAGGATCTTACTATACACTGTCTGACTCCAAGCCAACTCTCCTCTCCCTTACCTCGATTTCTAGATGTAGATCATCTTAGGGTCATAGAGGTGGCAGAAGGGGAAAAGTTGGCCCCTTTACAGGTCAAGTCACCCTTTCACCTTCCTCCTCACAAACTAGGGCTCAAGCAACATCAAGGCAATGCATGACTTTCTTTGTGGATATTATTCTTGAAGTGTTTAGGCACACCATAGCAGAAGTGGAAGAAGATGTCCAATAGGAATGTAGGTTTAATATTGACTAACGTATTGAAAGAGAGACAGGGTATTGAATCCCCGAAATAGGAACCTCAACTAGGTCTCAAGAAAACTCTTACATGCAGATGGTCAACTTATATTGGCACATTCAAACTCTTATTGGAAGAATTTTCATTCATCGATATGAAACTCAACAAGAGACCTTGTTGTTCTACATGATAGAAATGATGCAGAAAATTAAAAGTATAGATAAGAAAGTCTTTGTATTCACCAAAAATGAAGCAGACATCACCTTTATCCCCGCTAATGAAGATAGTGACTCTCCTCCACCAATCCCAAGGAACTCTCCCACGACATGTAATGATCAAGTGAGCCATTTTACTAGATTATATTTTATATAATGACAATGTTTTGACTATGATGTGTTAGTATCCTATAATCGTAGTAGTTAGAAAACAAGTTTTATCTTTCAAGTTTAATTGGAAAATTTGTAAAGGTTTGCTATAACCTTGTAGATATCAAGCTATAGGTCTTAGTTTAGAATAAAATTTTCATTATTGAATGTAATTATGTCAGTGTATGTGAAAGGTCATGTAAATGGTCATTTGTATTCAAAGAGGTCGAGTTAAGTGAATCTAGGGTCAATAACCATTCAAGTCATGAGAGGGGGTATGGTGGTCCTTGTCTTGCATCATTGGGACGATCTAGTGACATCTTATCAAGTAGTTTTGTGATCAAATTAGGCCTGTATTATGACATCAACCTCCAGTAAAATAGTCTAAAAGGTTCGTTGCGAAAGTCTACACGGGGTGCTGTGATTTTACTAAGGCATCAAATTTTGATGATGAATCAGAATTTTTGGCACTTTTTTCCATGTAGGAGGCTTTTGTGAATATTTGGATCAACTCCAAATCATTTTTCTCAATTGGAAGATCAGTGTTTGGTCAAGTCATGAAGAGCGAGGTTCGTTGCACAACTGCCGCAAGAAAAAGGTTTGGGGTTTGAAATGCTATATGGACCATTCCATCTCATCCCAATAACCTTAGCATGTCAAGCGATCATCATAGGTAGTATAAGCTTGGAGCGCTATGCTTTCACATGATCACTGTATTTTAACCTTATCTCTTGAACCCTGTACCTATTTTCCATGAAATGCTTACAGTAGATGCATGGTGGTGAGATGAATAAAAATAAATTAATTTCAGGTCAAAATGCTTCACGGTTTTTGAGAAACGAGCCACAATCATCTACAAAAAAAATTGGATTGTCGCGAGATTTGTCAGTCAGATTTGGCTCAAAATTTGTGTTGATAAAAGTTATAATGATATTAACTTGCTGTCAAAAAATCCACTAAATCTAGATTACCAGTTGGTATATATTAAAAGATATAGTTGTTGTGCTTTAGCATTGCGTTTTTGGACAGGCAATTGTTTAACAATCAAATTCGACTCCAAATCTTCCAAAATTGATTTTGAAGATGATGACAAGTGGCCATTAGTTTAAAAATTTAGGGGATAAGCTTCATCAACCTGTAACTACTCAAAACACTTGGTAGCCTTTAAAAAATCGAATACTCTAGCTCTTAGCTATACGAGACTTCATTGCAACCAATTCATTTTAGGTTTCTCTTCATGATTTTATTTCCATCAACTAATATCTGTATTTATAAATTCCAAATCGACTAAATTGGATTTAAGCTTATCATCCTAAATATATAAGGCATATGTAGATGAATGTACAGTGGGGGGGGGGGGGGGGGGGGTGTTTGGGCAAGTGTGAGAAGACTTATTTTTGGCGCATATTGTAATCATTTTTTGAATTTTAATGAAACTAGTGGATCAGAAGTACTTGGTTAAATATCTTCATATATTCATGTGATTCGGCTCCCTTATGAGTGTGTTTCCTATTCTATGTGTTATATTTCTTCCTATGATGTTTAAATGAAAAACTTGTTTCAAAATTCATCTAATTAATGGTGTTATGTTGCAGTCGTTTATACATTCCATATTTTTTTCTGCTATAATCATTTTAAGATTCATTCATTGTTTGATGCCTTGAGATGGTTATCTAGTTTCTATATTCTTCTCACATTAGCAACTATTAATTGGCATAAGGAAGTGTTTCTATCTGCCCTCTGAACAATTTTTCCCAATTCGCCAAGCATCCACCACGTCATTGATCTCATTTTTTACTAACTCCATGCCTAGTGGTTTTTTCTCTACGTGGCCACCATACCTATAAACTCAATTATTTTGCAATGATCTAGCCAATGTCATTGATTAAAAGTAGTCTTTAGTGATTGAGTAAAAAGAGAGAGCCCTCTCTGAAGTTGGAAGGGCTAGATTCCAAATTCCAAGTGGTTTGTGGTTACCTCTGAGTTTCACTCTTCAACATGGAGAAATTACAGAGAGCTAACATGATGCTTAATCAATGGAAATTTATTTTGATTCAATATGCTTCCAATATAAGTGATAAACTTATTTCTGTAGTGGCAAGTAATGGGAAAGTTTTGAATCTCTATTACTAGTCTAGCTTCCCAAGTGGTAGACTAGTAATGAAGGAAAAACAATCATATATTGTAGGAATTTACAGGGTAAGTTCCTCAGAAAGAATACCAAAAGGACACCGCTCACAACCAGATCTCAAATCAATACACCAGTATTTTTGACGTGGTTAAAACCCTCAGAGTGCAAGGAGGGAAACAGTCCACGGCCTGTCCCAACGTGGGTACAGACAATTTATTAATCAAAGAATGAAAATTTACATAAGCTTCTCTCATGCACGGATTACCCGAACAATGACCCTCCATGCGCTTTAAATAGAACTCATGGACCAATCGGGTGTCAAGCCACGGATCAAGTGTCGGTAATACCGAGGTGAGAGTGAACCGTCGGATCACTACATATCGTGACCGTCGGATTGTAAGTTACAAAATGTACAACGGTAAAGAAACACACTTTACCTAACTCTAACCTAACTCTATACTAGACCAAGTTGAACTTAACTATATCCTATGTGTCGGAATATCCTAACATCCCCCCTTAAGAACAACTTGGGATAGGATTGAAGGATTTACAAATATGACACAATAGGAGAAGGAAGGAGGCACTAGAGCCTATCCCCCCTTAGTGACAACTTCCTGAACTCCAAGCATATATCGAAGTTTAGTGAACTTCGCCTCTGTGAGAGCCTTTGTGAAGATGTCTGCAACCTGATCATCTGTTGGACAATATTGCACTTCAAGAACATGGTCATGAATGAGCTTTCTGATGAAGTGCATGTGTAGTTCAATGTGTTTGCTGCGCTGATGCTGGACTGGATCTTTGCATAGCTGAATGGCACTTTGATTATCACACCAAAGTGTGGTTGGATGCTGCTGCTCAAAGCCAAACTCTGATAGGATCTGACGAAGCCACAAGGCTTCCTTACTAGCTTCCACGGCACCACGATACTCTGCTTCTGCTGACGAAAGAGAAATGGCAGCCTGTTTCTTACAAGCCCATGTAATAGGTCCTGAACCAAGAGTGAAGACATAACCGGCAGTAGACTTCCGATCATCAAGGTCACCAGCCCAATCAGAATCAGTGAAACCAACTAACAGAGGAGCTGCTTTGGCACTGTAATGAATCCCAAACTGTACTGTACCTCGAACATAACGAAGTATTCTTTTAGCTGCTTTCCAATGACTTTCACGGGGGTTTTGCATAAAACGAGCAACAAGGCCAACAGCAAAGGAAAGATCAGGACGAGTATGGGTTAAATACAAGAGTTTTCCGACAAGTTGACGGTATAAGGTAGCATCAACTTCAGGAGAAGTACAAGAGACTGAAAGTTTGACTCCAGACTGAAAGGGAGAAGGGGCTGGCTTACAGTCTTCCATGTGAAAATGACGAAGAATATCACAAGCATACTTGGACTGGGAAAGGAAAATACCCTCTTGGGATTGCAAGACTTGAAGACCGAGAAAATAGTGTAAGTGTCCTAAGTCTGTCATTTCAAATTTCTTTTTAAGGCTGGACTTCACATGGTTTATAAGGTTGGGATCACTACCAGTAAGAATAAGATCATCAACATAAAGAACAAGGATGATAAGAGAGTTGCCCACTTTCTTGGTGTAGACAGTATTGTCAGAATGACACCTAGAAAAGCCAGATTCTAAAAGAAAGCTATCCATTTTGGCATACCAAGCCCGAGGAGCTTGCTTGAGGCCATAAAGGGATTTCTTAAGTCGACAAACGAGGCTGGAGTCTGTTTGTATGAAGCCAATGGGTTGTTCCATATAGATTTCTTCCTGCAAGTCCCCATGCAAGAAGGCAGATTTAACATCCATTTGATGGACTTCCCATTTTAAAGAGGCAGCAAGGGAAAGAACAAGGCGGATAGAGTTCATTTTGGCAACTGGAGAGAAGGTTTCAGTGTAGTCAATGCCTTCAACCTGTGAAAAGCCCTTAGCAACTAGACGAGCTTTATGTTTATCAACTTTCCCATCTGGTCCATACTTGGTTCTGTAAACCCATTTGCATCTAACAAGTTTGCGTCCCTTTGGTAGAGGAACAAGATCCCATGTATCATTTGTCATCAATGAATGATATTCTTCATTCATAGCTGCTTCCCAATGTGGATGGCCTGAAGCTTCTGCAAAAGTGTCAGGATCATGATTTACTGGAGCTTGAGCCAGTAAAGAAGAGGCTCTTTCAAACTGAGAACGTGTACGTCGCTGATCTGTAGGATCACCGGCAAGATCACCTGCTGCATCCCGAGTAGCACGGACCCATCTTGGAAGTTGAGGATCCTGAGAAGGTGGGGGAGGATTATCATCCTCGCTTTCATCATCAGAAGAAGAAATGTTTTCAAAGATAGAAGAGATAGGAAGAGGTGGCACATCCGCCGGACTAGGCTCGCAGGCCGATTTATTTTCATCAAATTTTACATCTCTTCTAATGATAACATTTTTGGACTTAAATGGAATAAGTCTATAACCTTTTACATCTTCAGAATATCCAACAAAAGTACATTTCTCACTCTTAGGTTCTAAAGCTTTATGCTTTTCATCTGGAATATGGGCCCATGCTTCACTTCCAAACACACGAAAGTGACTTACATCTGGTTTAATGGAACTCCAAGCTTCTTCTGGAGTGATATTCTCTAGAACCTTAGTAGGAGTGCGATTGATTATATAATTTGCACAATTAATTGCTTCGGCCCAAAAACTAAGACTGAGTCCTTTAGATTGCAGCATACAATTAGCCATTTCCTTTAAGGTGCGATTTTTCCTTTCAGCTACACCATTTTGTTGTGGAGTGTATGGAACAGTATGTTGCATTTGAATTCCATTTTCGGTGCAAAAGTTGATGAATGTGTTTTTAACATATTCTCCACCATTATCAGTTCTTAGCTTAAGAATTTGATGTCCAGATTGTTTTTCAACAAATGCTTTGAAGGCCAAAAAAGTGTTAAATACTTCGCTCTTGAGTTTTAAGAAGTATACCCAAGTGCGTCTGGAGAAATCATCAATGAAAGTTAAGAAGTACTTGCAGCCAGAGAATGAAGCAACAGGAAGAGGACCACATAAATCACTGTGCACAAGCTGTAAAGGGGCTGAGGCGTGCCAAGAGGCACGTTTGTCAAAACTGTCCCGATGATGTTTTCCGAGTACACATCCGGAACAAACACCATCTTTGCAAGATACCATAGGAAGACCTGTCACCATATTTTCTTTACATAGATGCTGAAGGGAGCGATAGTTTAAGTGACCAAATCGCTCATGCCAAAGTTTGCTCACTTCATCATTATGAGCAACAAATACTGAGGGAAGATGGGATGACCCAAAGTTGTGAAACTTATACAACCTTTTGGAATCATCAGCAAGACCAGTAGCTAGAATCTGTTTAGGATCTTTTAGATCCTTGATTACAACATCATGAGGTGAAAATTCAACAATTTTACCTTCACCTGAATGAGTTATCTGATAGACAGATAGAAGGTTGCAGGATAAGTTTGGAACACATAATACATCATTGAACTGACCATTGTCTAGATGAACAGTTCCAGTCCCTACAACATTAAGAGATCTATCATCACCAACATATATATTTTTGGTGTTACAATCATTTAAAGAAGAAAACATGGCTTGGTTTTTGGCCATGTGACAAGAGGCTCCAGAATCAATGAGCCACTCATGAGAATGAGAAGAAGAAGAAGATACATTTAATGCATAACCAGACTGAGATGATTGACGATGACATGCAGAAAGTGCCGTTCCGGAAGTTGAAGTTGAAGTAGGCTCCAGATGGATGTTATGTTTCTTCATTGCGGCTTCCAAGGCTTCCATCTTCTTAAAGCATTTAGATTCTAAGTGGCCATCTCGATTACAAAAGTTACAATGTCTATCAGTCTTCTTCCATTTGTTTTTATTGGTCTTATCATTTTGCTGAAATGATCTTTCATCTTGAGGCTGAGTTGGTTTAGGACCATTCCTTTGAGGATAAGACTTCTTAGGATTCTTTGAATTTGGTTGCTGCTGGGCGGCTAACGCTTTCGTGGAAGAGTTTCCAAGATTAAGAAGACCAAGGTGTAAGAGTTTTTCTTGTTCTCTTATTAAGGAATCACAAAAGGAGTCAAAGGAAGGGGGTTTGTAGTCTTTGCCTTGACAAATGAAAGCTTCCCTTGTAGAATGGAAAGTGGAAACAAATACAGAGTAGGCTGGTCCCAACTTAGTAAGGATGGAATAAATAAGGTTACCATCTTCTTTCTTAACTTTAACACCTTCCAAGAGATATCTAAGGGTCTTGAATTTGGACAAGAAATCTTCAATGCAAGAAAAATTATTAGGATCCAAAGTAAGCAACTCATTTTCAAGTTGATGGGCTCTAATTTCATTTTTAATCCCAAAAACTTTAGCAAGTTTTTCTAATGCTTCATGAGGAGTTTCAATTTCTGCAATGTGGAATCTAAGATCAGGAGAAACAGACATTCCTATCAAACCACGTGCTTGATCTTGTCTATTTTCCCATTTTTCGGCCTTGTCTTCATCTTTGGGTTTTTTCTCTTGGTCTGTGGCTATTCTGAAGAGACCTTTACTTCTAAGTAAATCTCCCATGTAGGCTACCCATTGGAAGTAGTTAGTGCTGTCAAGAATGACTTGGCATGGACTTTCCATTTTTTGAAAAAAAACTGAAGCTGAAGATGCTGAAAGTAAGTGGTCCAATGGATAGATCTCGAAAAAATAGGCGGTTTTAAAAAAAACGGCTCTGAAAAAGGCTTCCGGATGAAGAAGTTATGGCTTTTTGAAAAAAAAATTGTTGACGTTGCCGGCAAAGTGCGCGAATGTGCGGGAATGAAAAAATCCGCCCCCACAAAATGGAGACTTGAACCCAAGACCTCTACTCTCTTAAAAAGTCTTTGAACCAATTGATCTATACAAAATATTTGAGAGAGAGAGAGAGAGAGAGAGAGAGAGAGAGAGAGGGGGGGGGGCCTCGATTTGCGTGCTTGCCTTGGGAAGGCTCTTTTCCCCTACAAAACACAAAACACAAAACCCAACACGAATATGCAAAGAAAAACGAACCTTACGGCTCGAAGTTAGCTTTAGCCAAAAAACTAGAATTTTTAAAAAAAATCTCAAAGTTAGCTTTTAGCCGAAAAACTAAATATTTTTCTCAATGTTTCTGATTTTCCGAGATCACACTAAGGTGCAGGGAAAAGAGCATACGCATGAGAAAAATCCTTTCTTTCTGTTTCTGATTTGCCCAGATCGCACAGAGTCGCAGGGCAAAGAGCATACGCAGAAATGAAAGGTATAGATCCGGGAAAAAAAAGGCTAAATAAACCGAAACCGAAATAAGCAGAGAGAAAATGACAGTAAACTGCAAAAAAAAACACTGTATACCTCCCGATCTGAAAAATGACGCAGCTAGGGCTACCGGAAACCTTTTCGCGTGAAACGAAAGGGGTTCCTCACTGAAACAGATGCTCCGAACGCAACAGAGCAGTCCTCTCGGCCCGAAAGCAGTCAGAAACAGCAGATCTAGGAAACGACAGCCGCATGCAGTTCTACCGGCTTCAGATTTGGATCACCAACGGACGCGGCCCTCAAATAGCTCTGATACCATGTAGGAATTTACAGGGTAAGTTCCTCAGAAAGAATACCAAAAGGACACCGCTCACAACCAGATCTCAAATCAATACACCAGTATTTTTGACGTGGTTAAAACCCTCAGAGTGCAAGGAGGGAAACAGTCCACGGCCTGTCCCAACGTGGGTACAGACAATTTATTAATCAAAGAATGAAAATTTACATAAGCTTCTCTCATGCACGGATTACCCGAACAATGACCCTCCATGCGCTTTAAATAGAACTCATGGACCAATCGGGTGTCAAGCCACGGATCAAGTGTCGGTAATACCGAGGTGAGAGTGAACCGTCGGATCACTACATATCGTGACCGTCGGATTGTAAGTTACAAAATGTACAACGGTAAAGAAACACACTTTACCTAACTCTAACCTAACTCTATGCTAGACCAAGTTGAACTTAACTATATCCTATGTGTCGGAATATCCTAACATATATCCCATTTTTTGAAATTTAATATAAATTTCCTAATTTTACAGGAGAAAATAACATTTTTCCATAAAGATATATTCTCTATTTACCTTTATCGTCCATAAGAAGTATGTCTGCAATTGGTAGATTTATGAAGCTCACATGAGCTTTGATTCATTTTCGCCATATTCTTTATTCCAAGTATCCCCAGCTCCCTTTAATCAAGTGATATGGTAACTCTCATACCATTGATTCAGATCTTTAGGGGGGGCAAGATCTAGGTGTCTTGAACCCTAAGAGCGAGGAGAGAAAAGAAAAAGTATTACCTTAAACTACTCTTCATGAAAACATTGTATAGAAAATACACATAATGAATATGTTGGTGTTGGGACCTGACCCAGGTTCAGAGGTGATTTAACCAAACAAATCCGAGTACTACTAGCCCTTTTGGTAACAGCCTGCAGAGCGTGGACTAAGGTCTCACCCGAAGTAGTATGGGAGGGTGCTAGAACTAGGTTTCCGCACCCTAGAGACATCTGATGAGTTCAAGTGGTCTGTGGTTCGACCCTACGCACAAGTCACTTTGCGCACTTTCTTGTACCTCGCAGACTAAGATACTGCCTTTGCACATCCCTACCCAAGGGCTAAATGCTGCGCTTCTGCATTATTACCCAAGACTTTATTGATATTCCAATGTTAGTTGATTATCTTAGCCTACTTGCATGCTTTAAGTTATACTTAACAATATAAACCATTCATACAAGTGTGCATAGTAAATAAACAGTATATTTTCAAATTATATCAAACATGCATTAACCCAAGAATGGATACACAAAATTATGATAAAACTTCTCTTTATTAATCCCTTCCTCGGTTATAGACTCGACTCTGCCCTGCGCACTCAGCTGCAGGGGTCCACGTACTCAGCTACAGACTACTAGGCCTCTGCGCACTTAGCTGTAGAGCCTTCTCCTACCCTACGACCCAAAGACACACTTTTCACTTAGTCACTTAGACTCTTGCTTCTTTCTACTACTTCGCTATCTTTTACACTTAGAGCCTCGCTCTATTTATACAATGCCATGGTTCGTGGACCATGGGTAGGCCGAAATTACATTACAAACGTAGGGCGGACAACCTTTTGACTCTATCATACTCTTCACCCTCGCAGTTCGTGGAGCTTTGGAACACATTTCGATCAAAACTTGGGCTTTGTGCCCCACAACATGCCTTGGGGGGATTCCATGCCCAACAGGCCCCCAACACAAACATCATGACTCGCTCTCGAGTCACTCAATTGACGTGATAATATTTGCTTGAAGTCCCTCTAACTATTCTCGAACTGTGCGGAGATTAGCAACGCATTGAGTTGCTACTTCTTGGATCTTCTGCATGCACTGTTCCGAGACCTGTTTGTCTATGGTACTTCTCTACATCAATGTGTGCATCCCCTATATGTTCACGAGCTTGCCTTCGATGTCTACCATGATGGTGAAGGCCTCGTCGATCCAAGGTTGGAAGCATGCTTTGAGAACTACCTCCTTGTGTCGTGCCGCATCCACCTGCTCCTTCAGTGCTTCAGCCTACTACATCCTCACAAGCTACTGGGTGAGGACCACTGTCTGCATAGTTCCTCAAACACTGTAATATTGTTTTTTGAGTTCTCGTGCCTTTGTGTCTAAGCGCTGGATGTTGGGGTCCTCCTGCAGAGTTGTGAGGACCTCAAGTGATTCTTCTAACATGTTGACTACACCTCTAATTTCCTCCAATCCTGTTGTGATAATGCTAGTGCGCTGTTCTTTGACTTCTGGGGAGTGGATGGTTGCGCCTGTAATCGTAGTTGGATGATCTAAAGATTCAACTCTAGCTAAATCTTTATTGTTTCTTCCTTGGCCTCACAGACTCCTACTACTAACCTGTGGATCCGCACCTCTGTTGGTAGTTCTACAGGGATGGCCAGCTCTCGGATGTTGCGGCAAGCATCACCTATCACCTGCACTAACTGTTGATTTTGTGACACCAATTCATCATGCTACAAGTTGAGTTGTTCCATTTTTATCTTCTGCTCACTGAGGACTTGGAGCATGCGACTCTCCCTAGCACGCAACTTTGCTGTTATCCCATCCTGTAATAGATATAATGTCTCGTGTAGAAGGGCAGCGAGAATAAGCCTGAGACCTTTCATCGTGCTAATCGATAGCCTGTCGTCCTCATTTGATGCAACTAGAGCCCCTTCTGGAAACACGACTGTGTTCATCATCCGTGCACGCAACATCTGCTCTGCTACTGTGGATCCGACTATGAGGTTGGTTGAAAGGGTACCAACCTGAGTGGGGCACACCTATAAGTCCTGCAACTACACTCTGAGGTCTCCCAACATAGTCTAGTGCTCCTGCATGAAATCCTGAAGAGCCTCATTGGTGACATCGCGCACCGTCTCGTCAATGTCATACAGATCACCCTCGGTTAGGGTGATCGGGTTAATGGAAAACTTCGAGGCCTTGACCTTCTTCCTCGATCCTACCTGCTTTGTGGGTGTTGGTGCTTCAACTCTTTGGATGCGATCTCTTCGTCTCATCCAGGTCCTTGGGGACTTTGGCCTTCCCTTTCCGTGGAGGGACATAGGCAGGTAGTTTTGTCATAGAGTGCCTAGGCTGAGTATCCACCTCCATGCCTTTGTCTTCTTCCTTTGAAATGATAAGGGCCTGCAAATATTCTTCTTCCTCATATGTTTCTATCGTGACAACTTTTCCCTTCTCTTCCGTCGACAATTTGCTGCACAAAGGGTTCCACAGGTACACGCGTACGAGAGCCATTGCTTGTTTATCCTTCTTGGGTGTTGGTGTACGTGGTGATTTTGGGATCTCTGCCACAATCCTGGCACCTTCTAGAACATCCTCCACAGTTAGGGCCTGCGTGGCCTCACTGGCAGTTACCTCTTCTATCCCTAGGCCATCCTTAGTTGCTATCATTGTAGCTGTGCTGCAATTTCTCACTCGCAAATTCAGGGGCTTAATCAACACTTGAATCTCAATACTCAGTGCTCTACTCAATCGCTCAATTTGCAAATGACCAAGTGTTGTTTGCTGGGTAGCCCTTTGTGTTTTATAGCGCATTTTTAATTCAAATTCGACTGTTCCCCCCAATTCTGGTTCATTGATGCTCCCTTAGTTGTAGATTTTCCCAAATCTTGCCCATAAATTCTGTCTTAAATGTCTATCGCCCGCTCCATTTGGCCTCAAGTCGAGTATCCCATCATGAATAATGAATTCAACGGTCACTTTCTGGCTAACCCGCGTAGCAACACAGCCCCCCATGTGCGGTCACGAACCATGTGACTCTTTGCTTCAGTGCTCATCTCCCATATCGTGTAGTTCCTGGGAAGAATAGTTTATAGTCTCACGCTCCCTTCCAACTGCCTAGAGCACTAAGACTGTCCTTCCCTTGGCTAGTCAGGTGGTTGCACCACCCGTGTAGAGCTCCATCCTGTCCTCCATCATGGTTCTTGGAGAATCCCCACCTTCTATGGTTATGGTCGGCATCGTGCACTTCCTCATTTGCAATGCACTACCCTGGTCACTACACTTAGCAATATGTAGTCCAAGCCAAGGCATCAGACTAACCAATTCATGATGATAGTTCTCAAATTTGTCAGTATGATCGTACGCACCTTACCTTAACATCCTATTTTTTCAGCAAGAAAATATTCCTTTATCTCGTCCTCCAACTTCTTGACCTTCGAGTCCATCAAAGCACTTTTATTCCTTAACCGTACCCTTTCTTTTTCAAATTCGCGGAGTCTAAGGTTTCCCTGTTGAATTTCTTCCTCAAGTCCCATGTGTTCTGTTTCTTGCGGCTGTGTGATTCCTTCTTTCTGGGGTTCGCGAACAATCGTTTCTATGGGTGCTGCTATGCGCGAACTAGGCTTTGCATGCTCCATAGGGATTATAGCATCTACTTCATACTTCAACGTCAGAAGTGCCTGTGCAGTCAGGGTTTTGCACATGGTCCTATAAGCCCATAGAACCACTGGTATGCGTAGGTCCCAGTCAGTGCATCTCATATGGTGGACCGTGTTTAGTACTTTGCGTACTTTGTCAAAGGCTTCCACGTGGATAATCTTCAGCACGCTTGGTCTTATACTTCGTCATTCGCACCATCATCTTGCCCAGTCCTGCTTGTTGGTCATGTTTCCTATCGCGAGGACAATGTGCATTCATGCAGGTTGCGTACCATATGCCTGTACCCATCTGAAGAGGTGGGCGCACAGGCTGTTTCATCCATCATACCCAACTTTCATCCACATCTAAGGCTTTCCAAACTGCATGAGCATCATTCTTCTGCATTCGCGCCAGTCCTCAAAATTCTGGTGGTGCATACCCCACCACCTTGCGGGCATAATGAGCAGTACCCATTTCAAAGCATCGAATCACTGCTATTTTAGCACCTCTCTTTCAAATTTGTTCAGGAAATCATCCACTTTTCTCAAACTGTCATACATAGGCAGATCTCTTGCCTCTGTTGTCATGCAGCACAGTGACCTTATCATCATGTTGCAGTTGAGCATGGTTACCTTGTGTAACCGGTTCTACCATTGTTCTCTTTCCTCGTCTGAATCTTAGGTGCAGGAGCTTTCGCACTCCCATGAAATCCTGCCATCCATTGTTGGATTCACCCAGTCCTGCTCTCATGCGGTTAGCTTGTAGATACAGTCTAGATCGTCGTCACTATCATAGTCGTGCATCGGCTCTGTGTAGCACGATCCTTCCGCAGGGTTTAAAGGTACCATGTTATGAAACCAACTCACAAAAAGATAGAAAAGATAGATCAACGACTTAGAATTCAGCGTCTTCGAGGGGGCCACCTCCTTTACATTACACAAATGAATGATTCTTTTGATGATTCAAATGACAAAACCTCCTTTCTATATATAGGAGTCTAAGGAATCATAATATAACCCAGCCGATCTAACAATAATAATATAAATGCACAAAAATAACAATAGAGGGACTCTATGGGGCACAATAATAACAATATGGGGATAATAGGGGCACAACAATATTAATAAGGGATGCAACTACAATAGTAATGGGGTAATCACTAGTATTATAGGGACCTAACATGCCCCTCTCCTTCAAAAAAGTGTTTTCCTCAACACTTGAGTAGTTCTGGATGCTTTTGTATAAAATTATCACCCTCCCATGTGGAATCTTCAATGGATAAGTTCTTCCACTTGATGAGATACTCCGAAATTGATCGATTTCATAGCTATCAAGTTCTTGTTTCTGTGACTGCTTCCGGTTCCAATATAATTTTTCCTTCCTCGTTAAGTTCTAGCAATATTTTTTGAATTGGGAGCTTGTCGCCTATAACCTTCTTTAAACATGAAACATGGAAAACTGGGCGCACTCGAAAAGCTGCAGGAAGCTCCAATTTGCATACCATAGTACCAATCTTTTGCAACACCTTGTACGGACCATAATACTTTGGTGACAATTTATTATCCTTCTTATGGACATTTGTTTATATGGTTGTAGCCATAGGAATACCCAATCACCTATATCAAAACTTCTTTCGCTACGATGTTGATCTGCCTGTTGTTTCATTCTATTCTGCGCCAACACGAGGTTATCCTTTAAGAGTTGGAGGACTTATTTTTGATGCTCGATGTGATGTTCCACTGCTTGAACCTTAGAATTTTCTCTTAAATATGATGTGATGGATGGTGGCTGATATCCATAAAGTGCCATAAATGGGGTCATTTTGTTGCTGTATGGAAGGAAGTGTTATGCCACCATTCAGCCAGAGGCAACCATTTGACCCATTGTGTCTGTTTATCAGATACAAAGCAACAAAGATATCCTTCCAAAAATTTGTTTACTATCTTAGTTTGCTCATCAGATTGAGGATGATAAGATGAGCTATGAGTTAACTGAGTATGAAGACAAGAAAATAATTCTATCTAAAAATTTCCAGTGAAATGGGATCTCTGTCACTTACAATAATCTTTGGGTTTCCATGTAGCTTTTGAATTGTTTCCATAAATATAGTAGAAACTGTATCAGCTTTAAATGGATGTGATAATGCACAAAAGTGTGCATACTTGGTAAGTTTGTCAACTACCACCATGATGACACTCTTTTCGTCAAACTCGGGTAAACCTGTGATAAAATCCATTCAAACCTCCTCCCAACGTTGACTTGGAATGGATAAAGGTTGTAATAGACTTGGGGTCTTAATTGTTTCAACTTTATTTTGTTGGCAAACCAAAAATTCCGCCACAAACTTTTGAATATCCGATTTAAGGCCATCCCAAAAAAATTCCTTCTTAACCCTGTGGTAAGTTTTTAAAAATCCTGAGTGCCCTCCTAAGGGAGAAGTGTGCAATTCCATAAGAATATTTTGTTTGAGTTGGGAATTCTTACAGAGGTATAACCGATATTTGTACCATAACGAATCATTTTTCCAGCTAAATGTATCAGATGTACTGGAATCTTGTTGTAACTTTCGAATAAGTGCCCACATTTCTTCATCATTCTTCCATTCCTCCCTTGCTTCGTTTATCCAATCTGGTTGGATAATAGAAATGACACACAACAATGCTTCCACATCCTCATCCTTTCTTGAGAGTGCATCTGCCACCACATTTTGCTTCCCTTTTTTGTAGATGATTTCAAAGTCATAACCCAACATCTTTGTGACCCAATTTTGTTGCTCTTCAAAGGATAATCTTTGTTCTAAAAAGTATTTAAGGCTATCATGATCCTTTTTTACCTTGAAGTGTCTTCCCATTAGGTAGGGTCGCCATTTCTTAAGTGCATGTAGTATTGCCAACATTTCCTTCTCATAAATAGCTTTGTGTAAAAACTTTCCCTTGATTGGATGATTTTCAAAAGCAATGGGTCTTTCATCTTGCATTAAAACAACACCAATTCCATTTCCTGAAGCATCACATTCCACAATAAAGGTTTCTGTGAAGTCTGGTGTAGCTAAGACCGGTGCTTGGCAACTTGCCTCTTTAAGATGTTCGAAGGCCTTTGTTGCTTATGGAGTCCATGGAAATGCATCTTTCTTCAATAATGTTGTTAGAGGTGCTACTATTCTCCCATAATTCTTAACAAACTTGCGATAATACCTTGTCAACCTAAGAAATCCTCGCAGATGCTTTATGGACGTGGAGATTTTCCATTCCGTAATGGCCTTAATTTTGCCAGGGTCTACCTTAACTCCTTCATGAGATACAATATGACCCAGATATTCCACCTCTTGTACTCCAAAGAAACATTTGGTTCTTTTTGCATATAATTGTTTCTCCTCCAATAGTTGTAGCACCCTGTCAACATGTTCAACATGATCCTTCCAATACTTGTTGTAGATTAGTATATCATCAAAAAATACTAACACAAATTTTCTAAGGAAGGGTTTGAAAATGGAATTCATCAAACCTTGAAATGTAGAAGGTGCATTGGTAAGGCCAAAAGGCATGACCAAAAATTCATAATGACCCTCATGAGTTCTAAATGTTGTTTTCGGAATGTCTTCAGTCTTCATTCTGATTTGATGATATCCTGAACGTAGATCCAACTTGGTGAAGTAAATTGATCCATGCAATTCATCCAGTAATTCATTAATGACAGGAATGGGAACTTATCTTTAATAGTGAGCTTGTTGAGCTCCCTATAATCTGGACACATGCGCCATGATCCATCCTTCTTATGCACCAATACTACTGGAGCAGAGAAAGAACTTTGACTAGGTTGAATTATACCAACCTCTAGCATTTCTGCAACCATAGGTTCAATTTCACTCTTTTGGGCATAGGGATATCTGTACAGCCCGATGTTTGGAGGAACACTTCCTGGAATCAGATGAATAACATGATCATGATTACGAATAGGTGGGAGACCTTTGGGAGTCTCAAATACCTTGGAATGATTGTCCAAGACTTTTTGGAGATCTGGAGAAATAGATGATTTCGATGTGGAAACATCTAGCGGACATAATTGTCCAATTACACCTCTTTGTTCCTTTTTTAGAAGCTTTGTCATATTGTTAGAGCTGATTATCTTTCCTAGTTTCCCTGCAATACCCCTTAATTCAACTTCCTTTCCTTCCACAGAAAATTTCATGAAAAGTTCTTGAAAATTAAAAGCTATTGTACCCAAGGATTGTAGCCATTGGACTCCTAGTACAACATCAACACCTCCCATTGCAATGGAAAGCATTGGGCTAGTCAATACATATTCTCCCATGGATAGCTTGATATTATGGCACTTTCTAGAGAAATTTATTGTTCCTCCATTTGCAACCATCACTTGACAATCTGGTGCTAGATATAGGAAGAAATTCAATTCTTTTGCTACCTTACAATGAATAAAATTGTGGGTACTTCCTGAATCAATCAACACTATTACTTTTTTCTTCTCGATTTGTACTTCTATCTTGATGGTTTGAGGAGTGGTAATTCCAGCCAATGCATTACAAGATATGGTCGGATTCATTTCTTCTTTATCTAGGCTTTGTTCTTGGAGTATATCCTCTTCTTTTAACCTTTCTTGCTCCTTTTCTTCTTCCTCTTCACAATCTATGTATAATAATTTTTTCTCAGCACACTTATGACTTTTAGTGTATTTGCTACCACAACTGTAACAAAGCCCTTTTTTTCTTTTTTCTTCCAATTGTTGTGGTGTCAACCTTATAGGTTTTGGAAGACTAGGGGCAACAACACTTCCATCTTTATAGTTGTGAGTGGTATGCTTCCTAACTGCCATAATTTTTCTTTCCATTTTTCTTGCTAACCTGAATGCCTTCTCTAATGAATCAGGTTCCCAAAGGCGAACATCATGTTAGATATTATCCTTTAAAGTCCCTATGAACACATCAATCCTATTCTCCTCTGGAATATTTTTTACCTTTATGTTCAATTTTTGGAACTCCTCAATGTGCTCCCTTATTGAACCCTTTTGTTTGAGACTTATCAATTGGCTAAAAAAAGTGTTGCTTTTTGTATCCTCATAATGTGCTATCAATTCTTCTGTAAAAATTGCCCAAGTGATAATTTGTTTACGAGAGCAAAGCCATTGATACCATACAAATTGATTTGGTTCCAAATATAAAGTTGCAATACGTACCTTTTGTGTGTTTTGCACATTATTGAGATCAAAAAGTTGCTCCATCTGTAATATCCATGTTGCGGGATCCTTGCCATCAAACTTCCTCATATCGATTTTTGGAATATGGTGGGTTTTCGATCCAAAATTAGAGTCTATGAAATCATGATTAACATTTCTTTTGTTCGCATCATGAGTTTCCTTTACTACCCTTTCACCATTAGTAAGTATTTCTTGTAGAAAATTTGTCAGATCTATCTTCAAATCTGCCATGTCTGTCTTCAAATCTGTCTTCAAATCTATCTTCCAATCATCCATCTTAGCTTCCACGCCGTTCATCTTAGCTTCCACACCCTTTATCTTAGATTCCATGCCTTTTATCTTAGCTTCTGTTAGCTTTTGTGAGAGTGACATTTTTTGCACTTGGTCTTGTAATTTTGATATATCATGTAGCATTTCTTCCTCTTCATCATGATTCATGTTAGAGATTTCAGGTTGCTTGCTAGGAGTTTGAATTTTCTTTCCTCGGTGCATCAATTACCAATAATAATAATGCTCTACTATGCCCTTTGAATTCCTTCAAAATAATTTTTCAAACCAAGCTTAAGCAAAAATTAAAAAAATCTACACACCTTTTTTCACATTGTAGGAGCTCGATATTTCATCTGATGTATCTTTGTAATTTTAGATCATTTAGTTCTAAAATTTCAACTTGCAATAGCCCTTTGTGTCCTCTTTCCAATGCCATCAGTTTGATCCAATTTGGATTCTCCAAGGAAGTGTTATCCCAAATCTCCCACAGTGACCTGATTATAGACTAGTTCAGTAGAACGAATTTGTACGACATGCCACATGTCCCTGTTTTGACCTTTGGATCTGAAAAATATATACAAGAAACTACAGTCCATTCTCTTTCTGTACCTTCTTACTAAATTTCAATCCGATGTTTAGAGAGAAAGTTATGACGATTTTCCCCAGGTCACCTGTTTGGAATGTAATTCAGGAGTTTGCAAAAAGACCAACTTCCTTAGATCATGTCTCCGCAAATATAGCACAAAAAGCTCTATAATTTGGACCCAAGGTTTAGTTTAATTTCGTTTCAAATGGTTTTTTTTTTTGCTTCTAAAACATCGTAGAAAAAAAGTTATAGTGAAAATGCCACGATGACCTATTTGGAGCAGCAAAACCTTAGAATCCAAGGCTCTGATACCAAATGTCATGAAACCAACTCACAAAAAAATGGAGAAGATAGATCAACGCCTTAGAATTCAGCCTCTTCGAGGGGGCAACCTCCTTTACATTACACAAATGAATGATTATTTTGATGATTCAAATGACAAAACCTCCTTTCTATATATAGGAGTCTAAGGAGTCATAATATAACCCAGTCGACCTAACAATAATAATATAAAGGCACAAAAATAACAATAGAGGGATTCTATGGGACACAGTAATAACAATATGGGGACAATAGGGGCACAACAATATTAATAAGGGATACAACTACAATATTAATGGGGTAATCACTAGTATTATAGGGATCCAACATACCACCACGTGTATTGACGTTTTCGAAAAAATAATCTTGCGCTTCTTTATATTTATCACTCCATTCATGTTAGTGGCCCAATCTATTCCTAGTAGTACGAGATAAGGATTGCTGTCATCAAAAATCTCCATTACCTCAAAATTTGCAAGCGCGCTCGAACCTATGATATGTACCGTTATTCCCCACAATCCTCCCATCAGTTGGATCTTTTAATGGTTTTCCATTCACAATTGAATAGGAGACCATTGCAACACGGGCCTGCCCATGTGCTCCCATGTCTACTTTGGCAAGACATTCACATTCGACCCTAGATCCAAAATCACATGATCCAATTCATATTTCCCGATTTGTGCGATCAATCTCATCTCTCTTCCTATTCACATTGTGTGCTTCCTGAGCTTCTCGATTATGCGCGGTTCTCTTGACCCAGCACATCTAGCACTTGATGAGTTCTTGCAGTCCCTTCACAGAGTTGCTGTTGCGTAGCAGCTTCATGCATGTCTCTAGAAAGGTAGTGAGCATTGATGGGTCCATTTTTGGTTCTAGTTTGTCTTTTCTACCTGAATTGGAGGCCTCCATGAAGATCTTCTTAGCTTCCATGAATGTCTCCTTAACGCACTCCAAATCAAATTCGGGTTCCTTCGTTGGAGCCTTGCGAACCCAGGCACACTCTTCGGGCTTCTTGCCTTTGTCATCTCCTGTCGTGATACCACTTCAGAGCACAATATTTACATTTGGGTCTTCGTCGCGCGGCTTATACCTCATCATTTGCAGGTTATGAGTTGGGGGAGGTTGGAGTTTTCCTTTATTGCGCAACCTTGCTATTAGCGTGGGACAGTCCTTTGTCTCATGATCAAACTAGGTACAATATAAACATGATGCTCTTGTCGGATTTGTACAATGGCAGGCATAATGCCCTGACCCTCCACAATTGTAACAAATCAGCTATCTGCGACCCCTTCTCTGTCCCATTCCACCTCGACCTCATCCACGCCCTTGAAATATAGTGCATGCCATCCCTGCATTTTGATCAAGGGCTTATGTTTCGGTTTGAACTCTGTAGGTAGGAGTCTGATCCATCATTAGTTCATAACGTCTACAGGTATTCTCATCATGGCCTATTGACCTGTAGAAATTACAGAACAACTATTGGGAAGTTTGTGTTTATATAATAGATGGAAATTATCTGTAGCATGCTTCCCTCCTATCTGACAAATCACGCACCATAATGCAGGTGCCGTGCTCGATCCTGCTTGTTCCTTTGGTCTTAATGGCATTGGCCCTCCTCTCGCCAGGTAGTTCACAAAAACTAGACAATGGTCCTTGTCATGTCCCTGGCCTTTGTACTTTATGCACCATACTTCCTCGTACACTTCTGGGCGAGCAGTCCTGTCTTGCTCCAAACTCTGCATCTTAAGGCACAAGTTTTTCAACTGCATGTGGACCTGTTGGACTCCCAGGTTAGGATCTTGTATCAGGGTCTCGTGTAGTCTCATTGTGATCTCCAAGGCCTTGGCCTGAGTGGATAGCTTCTACTGTGATAGCGTGGTCCTTAGATGCGACATTAGTGAAGCTACAAACCATGTTCGGTGTTGCCCATCCATCAAGGTCATGTTGGCTTCATGAATCATACCCTTTAGTCTCTGATCCAGCTCCCATGGGGTCTCACCTTGAAGCATTGTGATTTCCTTAAATATGATAATCGACTGTGTCTCTGATTTTGGCCTGCTAAATTCCCTATTTAGCGGAGCTTGGATATCTGTGATCCTTGTGTTTGGATTGTCATTGGAATGCTTAATGTATCACGTTAGTGTGCGATCTTACAGAGCATTGACCAGCGTTGCTTTCTTTATGTTGTCATCTGTGATTCCCTGTGCTTCCCATACGGCCTTTACCACGAACCAAAATTGGTCCCGATCTTCCTTCCATACTCCTTTGAACATCGTCAATTTTATTGTGCTTTCCATATTGAGTTGTGGTGGTGGCAAAGGTGGTGTGGGTGAATATGGTGAGACTGGTGGTGGTGTAGGTGGAAGTTGTATGTGCAAAATTTGCTGCCTTATCAATCTGATCACACTTCTTGGTGAAACCTTCGCAAGCTCTTCCTCTCTTTCTCGCGGAGGTGAAATCAAGGGGATAGTTTCTATCTCTGCACTACCTTCGTTTCTGTAGATCCTCCCACTTCGTGTAGCCCCAAACATCAATTTATTTGCATAACCCGCTTTTCACACAGTCGCATCTTAATCCAAGTGTTCAAAGATTTAACGTACTTACCTCGTGGTCCTTTGAGGAAGCGTCATTCTGCCTCGCTGTAGTTGACTGAAGTATCTACCATGAACTCAGTGATTAATCCTAATATAATTCAATCGACCCAATGGTCCACAGTGCGCGTGATTTTATCTTTCGATGCTTCTAGTTTGCTCACCAACTCTGGAGTCCACACAATAGGTTTGTCAAGATTACACCTTCCCTAACTTTTTGCTAGCTTCACGATCCACTCATACAACTCAGAGGGGAAGGATGCAAAGAAAATTTCATGGATTTCGGTATAAAAGTAGTGCTCTAACCACTCTTCCTTTGATACTTGCAGATTCCTATTTTTCGATGCCATGAACTCGTGAATCTTCCTGTCCAACAACTCTTCAATTCCTTTCTTTGTCGGATTCCAGTGATACGACATTAGACATCTCTTATGCAGATCCTGATCTCGGCAACGAAACCATTTTTGGCTTGTTGGGGCCTAACCCATGTTCAGAGGTGATTCCTGGTGCTACTGGCCCTTTCGGCAATAGTCCACAGAGCACGGACTGAGGTCTCACCCAAAGTAGTATGGGAGGGTGCTAGAACCAGGTTTCCACACCCTGGAGATGTCTGATGAGTTCAAGTGGTCCACAGTTTGACCCTACGCACAAGTCGCTTCGCGCACTTTCTTGTGCTCACAGCCTGAGATAATGCCTTCATGCATCCCTACTCAAGGGCTGAATGCTACGCTTCTGCATTATTACCCAAGACTTTACTGATATTCCAATGTTAGTTTATTATCTTAGCCTACTTGCATGCTTTAAGTTATACTTAACAATATAAACCATTCATATAGGTGCGTGTAGTAAATAAACAATATATTTGCAAATTATATCAAACATGCATTAACCCAAGAATAGATACACAAAATTATGATAAAACGTCTTTTTATTAATCCCTTCCTCGGTTACAGACTCGACTCTGCCCTGCGCACTCATCTGCAGGGGTCTGCGCACTCATCTGTAGAGCCTTCTCCTACCCTACGAGCTAAAGACACACTTTGCACTTAGTCACTTAGACTCTTTCTTCTTTCTACTACTTCGTTATCTTTTTCACTTAGAGCCTCACTCTATTTATACAATCCCATGGTCTCGGAACCATGGGTAGGCTGACATTACATTACAAAACTAGGGCAGACAACCTTGTGACTCTATCATACTCCTCGCGCCTACAGTTCGTGGAGCCTTACAACACAATTCAATCAAAACTTGGGCTTTGAGCCCTAAAACATGCCTTGGGGGGGATTCCATGCCCAACAAAATAACATATGAAAATAAGATAAGTCTTTATTAAATGGCGAAATCATTTTCACTACATTGTGGTGGATGAATATGTACTTTTACAAGGCGAGGCCCATTATTTATAGTATTTACAGTGCCTTCTTGAGTTATAATACCATGGGTGCATAATTTGGGTGGATAACATGGGTAAATAGTATGGGTGGATGCCACTTTCTATTCGAATCATTAAACCATGTTGGAAAACCTTATGGTCCAATCCCTTGTGCAACATTACCTATTGGTCACTCTTGGCACAATCTTGCTACCAAGGGGCCACGTTGGATTCGGGTGAAGGTCAAGGTGCCGATTATAGTCCAGGTTTCAATAATGTTGTTGACCTTGTAATAGGGAGGAAACTCTATATTTATTGAGGAAATTAAATATGGAATTTAGGCTAATGTTTTACGTCAACTAATTTCACATAGGAAAATATCAAGGGTTGGGTCATCGATCTACGCAAGATAAAAAGAATGATTGGTGCAACCTAACACTAGGTCCTTGTCCATTTATAGGAAGGCCTAACCTTGTGTCCAACATCCTCTAATAGTGCCACTTATTCCTCTACTTCAGTGTCTGCTCAATTTGATAAATATTATAACTGGCTACTAGTGAGGATATTTTCAACAAATCCAACTCCGTTTCGATGTACCCATGTAGACCAAAATAGTACTTCAATCTAGGTGTCATTCAAAGTCTTTAATACCTATTTTTAAGCAAAAAGTATGGAAAATATTTGTGTGCTTTGGCACATTCTAATCTCCCTCTTGCTAGAGTGTTATCTATCTGATATGTTGGCCATCATAGCTCCCTCCATGGGATAATTATTCCTTAAGTGAATCAAGAAAAGCTTCCCAAGTGGACCTTGCATTGAATATCATAGACTCGCCTTCTTAGTAATCTTCCCACCAATGTTTTGTGAAATTTCCTGAATTTTGGCTATTGGAAATTATTCTTCTACCTTATGTAGATTATTTGTATTAAAAAGTTAATCATGACAAAGAACTAAAAGCAGTACTTCCATTTTCACCAATAATAACAAGAGATTAGAAGATAATACACAAATAAAAGTTGGACACCGATATTTTTAGACAATATTCGTTGGAAAAACCCCATTGTGGGGAGAACCATTTTTGCAAATGAGGGTTTATATTATTAATGGAAAAACCCCATGTGTTGGTAGAGGTAGCAAGTACTCGGTATGTGTTGGTAGAAATAGTAAGTATTAGGTATGCATGTAATTTCCAGAGTTTGAGTTAAGTTAGGAAAGACAAGTCAGGTTTAATATTAGAAATAAAGGTTGATATAAACTTGTATGTATGAAGTATTTAACATAGAAAAAAATCAAATTTAATTATAGATGGCATGATTAAGTTTGGATATATATTAAGTTTGGTGTTTATATATCATAGTTGCTTCATTGTAATATGAAGCAAAAAGAAAGACGAGCAATGACTTGGTGTATATGTAAAAACATTTAATGAATAAAAAATCTTTATTGAAGTAAGAGGTTGTGTATTTATCATTGTGTTTGTATGTGTTATGGCTTTCTGGATAGACGTTTTTTTATCCACGTGTATAATGGCTTTCAAGTTCATATTAACATATCAATATCCCATTCGATGCTTTCATTCCATGTATATAATGGCCAAGTTGCCTCTCAAAACATATATTGCATCTAAATTGCATCATTGCATAGGACACATCGATCTCAGGTTAAATCACATTATTGCCATTATTGAATTTTCTTTAACGTGAATTATATTTTTTTATCAATTAATAATTTCAAAAATGAAATGAAATGAAATGAAATGAAATGAAAGGACAGGATAGGACATGACATGACATGACATGACGTTATTTTATAGAATGTATATAAACATTATAATTATATTTTATAAAATTATTAATGGATTATTTTACTCAGTTATATATTCTAATTCTACACAACTTAAGGAAGTGTACCCTTCTTTGCATCATAGTTCTTGAGGTTGTCTCATTTTTCTTCTAATAGGAAGATTTAGAAGTGTGTCTCTAGGAGACCCAACTACTATTGTGGATTATACGAGCATACTAAAACCTTAAAATAAAGGAATTCTATCCTAGAAAATTCTCCTTCTAGGGCTCTAACCTTCCCCAAGGAAATTCAAAGATAATTGTTCCAAATATTAAGATGGATTCACCTTGAACCCGCATGGGATTTTTTTCCCAAGATTCCAGTGGCTTACTAACTTACAACCCACCTCCTATAAAATTAATGTGGAAGATTGTGCTGCATTAAGCAGTAAGGCATAGAAAGTGCAAGGTCACGATGTCGATGTGGCCCAGGAGATTGGGCCATTTGCATCATGGCACCTTAAAAATTATGCAAAAAATTGAACTCCCTACAGGATCACTTGAGCAACATGATGTCTCCAAGGGTTGTACCTTAAAGAAGTATGTAAAATCCACATTGCGTGATCTAGACAACAAGGCAAATGTAGTCTTGGAGAGAATCCAATTTGATGTTTGTGGACACTTCTCGAAAACCTCCATTGTTAGACATAAATACTATGTTATTTTTATTGATGATTTCTCAAGAAAGTGTTGGATCTTCTTCATGCACAAGAAGGATGAGACATTCTCCATTCTCAAAATTTGTAGAATTCAAGGCACTAGTTGTGAAAAAGGATGACCAGCAGGTGAAGGATCTCAGGAGCGAGAATGGAGGTGAGTATGTTTCGAATGACTTCAAGGAGTTTCGTGCCAAAGAAGGAAAATTTATTCTTAGGTTTTGTGAGAAAACCATCTAAAATTAGAATATTTAAAAATGGTTCGTACTTAGGTAAATAGCATATTATTTACCATCACTTACTTCCCCGAATAGTTTAAGAAAGTCATTGCATAAAAAAAGATAGGAATAAGATATAACTAAATATATTTACCAGGAGTTACTTCCCACCATTATTACCATTATTTATGTAGGAGTAAAATTATAAATGTGTAGACATATCAGTTTTTATTCTTCCAACGCAATACTACAAGATTCAATTTTCCTATTAACCAATGCAAATTATAATTTTTTATACAATTTTTATAGAGCATAATTTCTGACTTTAGTGGTAAGAACTATACTTCGTGGAACACTTGTTTTAAATGAATTTTTAATTTTACATTCAACACATTTATAAATGATCAAAATTTAACCTCTTCCCATTTGGGGTTCCTTTACCTATTTTGGAGGTATGCCAATTATATTTGTGGATGTTGGAAATACTTCTTCGAGGCATAGGTTTTATCATTTCCTATTGGAATGTGGAACCATAATGAAAGAATGGACATGAATTCAATTTTACTAAAGATGATGCACATATAAATACAAACCTTTGGATTCAACTTCTAAGGTTTTTTGGATGTCCAGTAGTGCATAGTCCACACCATAACTCTAATGGATTAGGTGTCCAACATTCCCCCCTTAATCCAAAGGGGTGTATATGAGTCCAAGAAGAGAGCTAAAGTGAAAAATGTGTGGTAGCCAATCACTCGATGTGCTCCCTGAAATAATGGTTTAAGGAAGACCACAAACCAATTGAGGTAGAAGAACATGAGGTCTTTACCAATGGTAGTTTAAGGCCAACCACCAACCGTGGAACTAAAGCTTGAAGCAATTCGTCAGACTAAAGTTTGTACTAGTGGAAGTGCTCCTTGGTTTTGGTTTAAAGTTGACCGTAAACTGATGTAGCTTAAACATAAGTATTTTATGGGGGATGGTTTAAGGTATCCCACAACCAAAGCACTCATGGAGAACTACTCTGTCTAAGGCTACAACATTAAATTTGACTGTCTCTACCTCTAGGCTCTAGTTTAGGTTGTGACAATATATTTTTTTTTTTGAATTAATACAATTTTTAATAAATTTATAATTTTTTTGTTATTTAAAATATATTTTTAAATATATAAATAAAACATATTCAACAACTCCTATCTTATTTTTATTATGTGAATTATATAATTCAAACCCATAATTTACCTAAATTTAAAATCAAATTTCTTAATATTTATTTTTTAAATATTTAATTTTACATCATATTTGAAAAAAAATTAAGAATTAAATTTTTTTCCTTAACATTAATAAATTTTAATCTTTCATACATCTAATTTTTTGTATTTTTAATAATTTTGAATATTACACTCCTCTTTCATCGTAAAGCACCTTGGTATTCTCTATATTTTGGAATGAACCTTGAATTACTTAAATATGTAAAAGAAATTATAATTAAAATTTTTATACATTAATTAGAAGCAAATGATAATTAAATATTTTATACATTATTTTTTAAGTAAATAAAAAAATTAATATTTTTTTTGAAAAATTGAAACGGTAAATCTTTTTACTTACTTATTTTTAAATATAATAATTTTAAATTAATAAAATCATGTTATTAATTTCTCCAATATCTTCCAACTTAATCATTTATATAAATATTATATATCAATGTTCTGATAATTTTAACACGAATGAATTTTAAATTAATAAAATCATCTTATTAATTTCTCCAATATCCTCAAGCTTAATATTTATATAAATATTATATATCAATGTTTCAATAATTTTAACACTAATGAAAATACACAATAATTCCATTAATAATTCTTAATTTAAATATTATAATTCCTATCTAATTTGAAAATACAAATATTATACATCTTATATGACAATGATTTGATAGTTTTAACAAATTAGTGGTGTTTATAAATTTTATTTGATAAACCTATAGTTATAAATTTATAATACATTAATAATTTAAGTAATATAAGTCTTTATTTAAGAAATTTATAAATTTATGTAATATAATTTTTTATTAAAAAAATAAAAATTAATGATTTAAGTAAAATAATTATTTATTTAAGAAAGGAAAAACTTTAGAACACTTCCAAAAACTGAATAGGAAAGTAAAATGACGAAGGAGATATGTAATTCATTAAATTATTATTTCAAAATAATTTTTATTTTTTTTTAAATTTAATTTTAAAGAAAAAAATAGAATAAGATATAATTTTCATGATAGGTTTACTTAATTTTTATTGAAATTTTGGAATTAAAAAATACCTTAAGATATGTGTTTTAAGTTATTATTTCAAAAAGTCTAATTTAAAATAAAAAACTTTAGCCTGTGCTTGAGAAACCTCTACTAAGGGGCATCTAATCCCTCAAAGTCACATTCAGTGCCACACTATTCTTAAGTTGACTAGATTTTTTAACATGTCTTCTTTGCCATAGCAAAGACACAATCAACCCGTGAGAAAGACATAATTAACCCGCGAGGTTTAATCCTGGGTTGTCTTGCTTAAAAAGTCCATCCTCAATTTAGTGTGTTAGTAAAACTTAACAAAACTTTAAAAAATAAGAATAATAATAATAATTTTATAATTCTATTTATCTCTAATTTTATTAAATATTAAAACCTATATTAAAAGTAAAAGTTAATTTAAAACCTATATTTTATTTAAAAATATAATTTAAACTAAAATAGTTTTCTCCAATTTATTATACTTTCTAAAAATTAAAAGTTGATTTAAAACCTATATTTTATTTAAAAATATAATTTAAACTAAAATATTTTTCTCCAATTTATTATACTTTCTAAAAATTTATATAAAATTGTATATTTTTTTCGCTTCCATTAAAAATATTATTACCTAATTTTATCATTTCAAAGCTTCATATACTTAAAACTCCATAACTGTTTTAAATACTTATGTTGACCCTTTTTTTTAATAAGAAAATGCACACTATCTATATCGTAAGCTTTACTCATTACTAAGTCAAAAGATTATAACAACTTTACTCGCTTCTAAATCAAAGAATTTTAGCTTCAATACTTTGCTGAACAATTAGTTGCCCTAACCATATAGACCTTACTATCCAGAAACATGTTATAATTGAATAAATTTAATTTTCATGATTAGACATCTCTGAATTTAAATTTAATTTTATATCATAAGAATACCGTACTCTTGTTGATCTCAAAATAATTATAAAATGAAGATCAAAGACCAAGGTTAAGGGTCGATAATTTCAAACTATTTTTTATTCAGGGGACTCCGCAAGCAATGAAGTAACAGAATGTTGTCCTTTTGAATGGCATCGTTACAGTAGCACGAGGATCGTACGGCCTGCGACTACCTCATGTCCGTGTACTGTGATGGAGACTCGTATTTTATCGCAAATATTTGTTGGTCTCTGTCTACTCCATCCCACCACGAGACTCCCATACTCTCGTGGACCGAGCTTTTGAGGATATCTGCCGAGATGGGGTTGGGGTGCGACGTAAAAAAAATAAAATAAACAAACATACCAGGTAAAAAACCATGACATAAAAAAAATTAAACTACAACATATTTTCACATATTTGTTTTTTTAATGTTATACCATATATTATCAGTATTTTACAGCATTTTTGCATCTGAGTTACTCCGTCGTTGGCTTGCTTAGTTCGTTAAGCTCTGGCTTTTCCTGAATCAGAGTGAACACATCATCTCCGAGATTCTATTTATAGCACACAGTCATTTAATATCACGATAATCTTCAATCTCTGAATTCAAAACAAAGGGCCTTCGTTATCTGTAGTTATTCGTACAAACTTTCGAATGCACAAATGTAGCAAATGTTTGTTCATTTCCCTTGCGTTTACCACAACAGAGCATACAAACCCAAATCATCATTTAGCTTGTTCAATCTACAGTTTAAGAACATGATAAGGTTAAAGAGACACCACTTATCCATTTATTCAGTTGCAATCTAATCCAAGGGATTTGAGGTTTGATCTTTTTCAACATGACAACTTGATGACTAAAAATGAGGCAAAAATTATTTGCATCTATGTGCTTATTCAAAATTAAATCAATTAGAAAGTAACACATCCATATAGAATAATAGAGATTCATATTTAATAATAACAAGATAATGATATAGAGGTGGTTAAGATAATAACCTTTTCCATATTCTTAAGGAGGGTGTCACATATGAGATCTGAGCCTTATCATAGAAATGAGAACCACCAAAATTGTTGAGGGATGCTATACATCGCCAAGGTGGAGTGGCGCATATAGTTCGCGACATGTTTGAGTGGTGAAATAAGAGTTAGCTTGTGTGAAGTTTGTCTCATGATTATTGAACATTGGTTAGAAGCTCTAGAAATACAAGCATACAAGGAGATGTCATTTAAAATTTCTCTTAGCATGATTATCTTGGAATTAATGGGAAAAAGTTAAAATTATGAAAAGGAATGGCATGAGAAGTTCAAGATGAGAAGCCTTAATTTAAATTTATCTTTTGTCTGGGTGAAGTTGTGATATTCAAGGATGCTTATAAGTAACTTAGATACTATGATATGTTCACTCATTATTTTTACTACATTTTCTAGTTTTGCATTTCGAATGCTCATGATATCTAATCTGGGTGGTTTTCATGCTTTAGGTGACATAATAGAAGGGCCTCCTCTAGTAGTGATGTCCTTGTTATCACACACTTTTAAGTTATATGGATTATCTATGTAATTTCATGGTTTCAACTCTGTTAGCGTACAATTCAGACCTGGAGAAATTTAATGCTCTGGTCTCAAGCTAACTTTAGTTTTCATTAGTTTCATCATGAATTTCTCAATTTTAGTTGCAAATTTCAAGTTTTACTTCATATTCATTTCTCTTTCGTACCAACTTATGGTTTTGTTAGTAATTTTGATTATTTTTCTCTTAGTTGTATTTCACCCTCCCCCCTCCCCATTTTATAATCCTCTATAGTAACCCCTCGATTTCTAATTTCCCTGATCTCAAAATCTCCCTCAGTTTCTCCATACTTCAATTTTATCCCTCCCACCCCTGGTCACTAAGTTATGCCCTTTGGCCACTCGATTTCTCACAAGGGCCAAATATTCACCACTCTCCTTTTAACGAGGAGCTTACTATACACTGTCTAACTCCAACCCAACTCTCCTCTCCCTTCCCTCAATTTCTAGATGTAGATCATCTTAGGGTCATAGAGGTGGCAGAAGGGGAAAATTTGGCCCCTTTACAGGTCAAGTCACCCTTCCACCTTCCTCCGCACAAACTAGGGCTCAAGCAACATCAAGACAATCCATGACTTTCTTTGTGGATATTATTCTTGAAGTGTTCAAGAACACCATAGCAGAAGTGGAAGAAAACATCCAACATGAATGTAGGCTTAATATTGACTAACTTATTGAAAGAGAGACAACGTATCGAATCCCCGAAATAGGAACCTAAACTAGGTCTCAAGAAAACTCTTACATGCAGGTGGTCAACTTATATTAGCACATTCAAAATCTTATTGGAAGAGTTTTCATTCATTGATATGAAACTCAACAAGAGACCTTGTTGTTCTACATGATAGAAATGACACAGAAAATTAAAAGGATAGATAAGAAAGTCTTTGTCTTGGCCAAAAATGAAGCAAACATAACCTTTACCCCCACTAATGAAGATAGTGACTCTCCTCCACCAATCCAAAGGAACTCTCCCATGACATGTAATGATTAACTGAGCCATTTTACTAGATTATATTTTATATAATGACAATGTTTTGACTATGATGTGTTAGTATCCTTTAGTCATAGTAGTTAGAAAACAAGTTTTATCTTTCAAATTTAATTGGAAAATGTGTAAAGGTTTGCTATAACCTTGTAGATATTAAGCTATAGGCCTTAGTTTAGAATAAAATTTTCATTATTGAATGTAATTATGTCAGTGTATGTGAAAGGTCATGTAAATGGCCATTTGTATTCAAAGAGGTCAAGTTAAGTGAATCTAGGGTCATGAGCCATTCAAGTCATGAGTGGGGGTATGGTGGTCCTTATCTTGCATCATTGGGACGATCTAGTGGCATCTTGTCAAGTAGTTTTGTGATCAAATCAGGCCTTTATTATGACATCAACCTCGAGTAAAATAGTCTAAAAGGTTAATTGCGAAAGTCTACAGGGGGTGCTGTGATTTTACGAAGGCATCAAATTTTGATGATGAATCAGAATTTTTGGAACCTTTTTCCATGTAGGAGGTTGTGAATATTTGGATCAAATCCAAATCATTTTTCTCAGTTGGAAGATCAATGTTTGGTCAAGCCATGAAGATGGAGGTCTGTTGCACAACTGCTACAAGAACAAGGTTTGGGGTTTGAAGGTTTGTGTTCGGCCTAGAAGTTTTTGCATGGGTTTGAAATGTTGTATGGACCATTCCATGTCATCCCAGTACCCTTAGCATGCCAGGCGATCGTCATAGGTAGTATAAGCTTGGAGTGCTACGATTTCACATGATCACCATATTTTCACCTTATCTCTTAAACCCTGTACCTATTTTCCATGAAACACTTACAGTAGATGCATGGGGGTGAGATGAATAAAATCACTTAATTTTAGGTCAAAATGCTTCACGGTTTTTGAGAAACGAGCCACGATCATCTACAATTTTTTTTGGATTGTCGCGAGATTTGTCATTCAGATTTGGCTCAAAATTTGTGTGGATAAGAGTTATAATGATATTAACTTGCTGTCAAAAAATCTGCTAAATCCAAATTACCATTTAGTATATATTAAAAAATATAGTCATTGCTATTTTGCGTTGCGTTTTTGGACAATCAATTGTTTAACAATCAGATTCGACTCCAAATCTTCGAAAACTGATTTTGAAGATGATGACAAGTGGACATTAGTTTAAAAATTTAGGGGATAAGCTTCATCAACCTCTAACTACTCAAAACCTTTAAAAAATCGAATACTCCAGCTCTTAGCTATTCGAGACTTCATTGCAACCAATTCATTTTAGGTTTCTCTTCATGATTTTATTTCCATCAACTAATATCTGTATTTAGAAATTCAAAATCCACTAAGTTGGATTTAAGCTTATCATCCTAAATATATAAGGCATATGTAGATGAATGTACAGTGGGGGGGTGTTTGGGCAAGTGTGAGAAGACTTATTTTTGGCACATATTGTAATCATTTTTTGAATTTTAATGAAATTGGAGGATCAGAAGTACCTAGTTAAATATCTTCATATATTCATGTGATTTGGCTCCCTTATGAGTGTGTTTCCTATTCTGTGTGTTATATTTCTTCCTATGATATTTAAATGAAAAACTTGTTTCAAAATTCATCTAATTAATGGTGTTCTGTTGCAGTCATTTAGACATTCCATTTTTTTTATGCTATAATCATTTTAAGATTCATTCATTGTTTGATGCCTTGAGATGGTTATCTAGTTTCTATATTCTTCTCACATTAGCAACTATTAATTGGCGTAAGGAAGTGTTTCTATCTTGCCTCTGAACAAATTTTCCCAATTCACCAAGCATCCGCCACATTATTGATCTTAGTTTTTATTAACTCCATGCCCAATGGTTTTTTCTCTATGTGGCCACCATACCTATAAATTCAACTGTTTTGCAATGATCTAGCCAATGTTATTGAATAAAAGCAATCTTTAGTGATTGAGTAAGAAGAGAGTGCCCTCTCTGAAGTTGGAAGGAATAGATTCCAACTTCCAAGTGGTTTGTGGTTACCTCTGAGTTTCTCTCTTCAACGTGGAGAAATTACAGAGAGCGAACATGATGCTTAAGCATTGGAAATTTATTTTGATTCAATATGCTTCCAATATAAGTGATAAACTTATTTCCGTAGTGGTAAGTATTGCGAAAGTTTTGAATCTCTATTACTAGTCTAACTTCCCAAGTGGTAGACCAGTAATGAAGGAAAAACAGTTATGTATCCCTTTTTTTGAAATTTAATATAAATTTCCTAAATTTTACAAGAAAAAATAACATTTTTCCATAAATATATATTCTCTATTTACCTTTATCACCCATAAGAAGTATGTCTACAGTTGGTACATTTATGAAGCTCACATGAGCTTTGATTCATTTTCACCATATTGTTTATTGCAAGTATCCCCAACTCCCTTGAATCACGTGATTTGGTAGCTCTCATACCATTGATTTAGATATCTAGGGGGGCAAGATCTAGGTGTCTTGAACCCTAAGAGCGAGGAGAGAAAAAAAACAATATTACTTCAAACTACTCTTCATAAAAAAATTGAATAGAAAATACACACAATGAATAACATATGAAAATAAGATAATTCTTTATTAAATGGAGAAATCATTTTCACTACATTGTGATGGATGAATATGTACTTTTACAAGGCGAGGCCCGTTATTTATAGTATTTACAGTGCCTTCTTGAGTTATAATACCATGGGTGGATAACATGGGTAAATAGTATGGGTGGATTCCACTTTCTATTCGGATCATTGAACCATGTTGAAAAATCTTATGGTCCAATCCCTTCTGCAACATTACCTATTGGTAACTCTTTGCACAATCTTGCTACCAATGGGCCATGTTGGATTCGGGTGAAAGTCAAGGTGGCGATTGTAGTCCAGGTTTCAATAATGTTGTTGACCTTGTAATAGGGAGGAAACTCTATATTTCTTGAGGAAATTATATATGGAATTTGGGCTAATGTTTTACATCAACTAATTTCACAAAGGAAAAGATCAAGGGTTGGGTCATGGATCTACACAAGATAAAAAGAATGATTGGTGCAACCTAACACTACGTCCTTTTCCATTTCTAGGAAGGCCTAACCTTGTGTCCAACATCCTCTAATAGTGCCACTTATTCATCTACTTCAGTGTCTGCTCAATTTTGATAAATATTATAAGTGGATACTAGTGAGGATATTTCCAACAAATCCAACTCCGTTTTGATGTACCCATGTAGATCAAAATAGTACTTCAAACAAGGTTTCATTCAAAGTCTTTGATACCTAGTTTTAAGCAAAAAGTATAGAAAATATTTGTGTACTTTGGCACTGTCTGATCTCCCTCTTGTCAGAGTGTTATCTATCTCATATATTGGCCATCATAGCTCCCTACATGGGATAATTATTCCTTAAGCGAATCAAGAAAAGCTTCCCAACTGGATCTTGCGTTGAATATCATAGACTCGCTTTCTCAGTAATCTTCCAACCAATGTTTTGTGAAATTTTCTGAATTCTGGCTATTGGAAATTATTCTTCTACCTTATGTAGATTATTTGTATTAAGAAATTAATCATGACAAAGAATGAATAAAATCACTACTACCATTTTCACCAATAATAACAGGAGCTCATAAAATAATACAAAGATAAAAGTTGGCCACTAATATTTTTAGACAATATTCGTTGGAAAAATCCCATTGTGGGGAGAACCATTTTTTCAAATGAGGGTTTATATTATTAATAAATTTTCAGAAATTGAGAATTACAACAACTGCTTCCCTCTCACTGGAAAAGGTCTAAGAAATATTTTTCTCCACTCCTAGAAAAATCGAACTGGAAATACAACTTTCCTTCTGTAATGCAACTTGACCCACTCTGTGTAATTCACACCTCCTCTAATAACTCGCATTTGCAAACTAGAAATGCACACAACCTTCTATGGAACTCGATAAACCTCCAATTTTTTTTTCCAGCAAATATAATTCCTCTAGAAACACACTAAAGCCAGTCACACCTCCTCTAATAATTATCTTCGACAATTAAGATTGATTTGTAGCTTCAATGACTTGCACTAGTTAAAGTGGCATTTGACACTAGAAGAATCAACCTCCCTCTTACAGATTAATTCAACCTCCTTCCATCACTCTAAATGTTGGAATCTCTATGAATAATTTCTCTGGAAACCCTCTCCTAAACTTCTCTACTGAAGCCTGACTACAATTCTATCTTGAATTTGATCTCTAAGGGCCCCATTGACTTTCTCTTATAATCTCTTGTTGAGAAAATAACGACCCTAATATAATCCCAATTGATGGCTAAGATCATCTTGATCCCTTCTCATGACTTTTGTAGAAGTCACTAGAGCAAAATTGATTTTGTCTCACTTAATCTAATTTAGTTAACCACTTTTCCTAAGCTAGACTTAGGAAAATAATTAAAAACTAGCTAATTAATCTAATTAAGATATTTTCCTTAGAATCATTTCTGGGTCTTGGAGATAATTATCCTCCTTTGTTCCTTAGCCTCATAGACACCAATAGAGATTAGAACACTTGTTCGCACTACAAAAGCTAACACTCCATCTTAGTGAGGAAGGCGTTCTCCACTATGCCCAACTTATCCTGAAGAAGACAAACTTTTCCTTACCTAAGGCCTTCGTCAGAATATCTATAACCTATTGATATATGGAAACATATTGTACTCAGACTAATTTACAATGTACAAAATCCCTGATGAAGTGGTATCTGATGCTAATGTGTTTTGACCTATCATGGAACACTAGATTCTCAGAGAGCTTGATGAAACTCTGATTATCATAGTAGATATTGGTTGAATTCATCCTTTACCCAATAGTGACACTAGAAAGTTCCAAATCCAAATAGCTTCATATGTGGCTATCCTTGCTACCATGTATTCTTCCTTTGTAGAAATCAATGCCACGTACTTCTACTTCCTATTGCGCCAAGCGACAACCCTTGATCCAATACTAATGGAACACCCTGAGGTGTTTTTCCAATCCACTACATTACAATATACATCTATATTCCCCATTAATATGACATTGTCACCTCCGATATATCTGTAGTGCCCACTCTAGTCTCCTGACCCTAATACGACATTATCTTAGACACTCTATTCTTCGAGGACCTCAGATTGAGGATCTGGACCCATGACACTATTATTAGCGATTGAGATATTCATGGTTGTGATGTTATAAATGCTTTCCATTGATATTATGGTAGCATGAATGGTTATGTATCTTATCTATCAGTATTCTGATGATTTCAATATTAAATAGTTAAGTTGGTCTCTATTTGAAATTATGACGAGGGTAGTAAAGAATATGTATGCGCTCTACTAAAAGCATAATGAGGATAAATTTTATGGATAGGTATATTTCTACGATGTTACGGTGTTGATAGCTTAATGAATATGTATGCCTCCATTGATGATTATTGATGATAGCCATGAGGGATGTGTTCCCTATGTTACCTACTTCCTTTAGTTCAGACTTACAATGGACAATGATGTGAATGACCAGGAATTGTTAATGATGCTATTATGATAATTGACTAACATTGAGAAACCGTGTTACTGATGATTATTGAGTATGGCAGGGAACCATCAGAGGCACTCGCATATGACGAGTTGATGACACCTGGTTTGACGAAAATTCATATTATTTTATCTTTGAAAGTCTAAGTCGATCTTAGAATCTGCCATATATGTTTAACTATATTCTGATGATATATTAATGGTTGCAGGCACAGATTAGTTGCTTGACCGAATGACTCACATATGGGTGATGGGGTTGTACAAGTGGATGGAACTACATGGGAGGGGTGGGACAGAGTCCCTGATCCCACCCACTAGCACTCCCGCCATGACTTGGGCTGGAAGGGTTGAAGCACCTTCGCCTTGAAGATCACGATGCCATGAGGGCAGGTTCCAAAGTTGGGTCGCTCATGAGGACTTTACCGGGGGGCGCACATCAAGGCGGATTCCTTGATCCCCGACACCATTAGTCTCACTATAGCAGGCAACATAACAGATGATAGTGGTCTATGACGTTGCATTATACTTTCCCCTCGTAATCACTGGATGCTTGAAGGGCAAGTGGTGTGGCACCCTTGGAACTTCAGGGGAATTTCTTGAAGGGCACGACCAACTTGGCACCCTTGGCATCACAAATAAACTATTAGGTGTGGCACCCTCGGAACTTCAGGGGAATTTCTTGAAGGGCATGACCAACTTGGCACCCTTGGCATAACAAATAAACTATTAGGTGTGGCACCCTTGGAAGTTCTTGAAGGGCACAACCAGACTGGCACCCTTGACATCACAAATAAACTATTAGGTGTGGCACCCTTGGAACTTCTAGGGAAGTTCTTGAAGGGCACAACCAAACTTGGCATCCTTGGAATCATTAAAAATAAATAATAATAAATAAATATAAGCAAGGAATGAAAACTAGGTAAATTTACATCAAGGGTAAATGATGATTAGAAACCAATGCAATTAAATCAAAAATAAAACTTGGAATAAGGAGGATCATAGGAAGAATTAAAATAGAGTACCTTAAAAACTCTACCCTTCCCATTTTGGAAAATACTAGGAAGATTATGTGGTTTAATTAGGAAAAAGGTGAAAGACAAACATAATGGTAAGGATAAAGATTAATCCTAAACTAATTTAAAACTAATTAAGAAAAGGGGAAGGTGAATTAAAATGAGAATAATAAATTAAATTTAGAAAAATGTAGAGAAGCTCCATGTGTCGGCAACCAGCATAAGAATATCCATCTAGGAGATAACCTGAGTTAAATTAGGGAGTAGATTGGGGATAAAATCTTGACTCATTAATTGACTTCAAGTAATGAACACAATTTAAGGAATAAAAGGGGGGAATAAAGAGACAACTAGGAGAAGAAATAGGAATCTTGTTGAGGTGAGGAAAATATTAGTTTTAAATAAAAATTTAAGTAAATAATTTTGGGAGACCCTTGATATGAGAATGACACATGGGTGGGTGAATAATCAAGCTATTGAATTATAAAAAAAATATAATTAATTATGCATGACATGACAAGTGTCACCTATGAGGACTCCTATAAAAGAAGGGGCAAGCCATGCAAGAAGGGACTTTTGGGAAACCTATTGTTGGATGGATGAGATGGTCAGAGCAGTGATTACGAAGCTATAGTGAGTTTGGTGAGGTAGAGGATTTAGAGAGGGGACTCTTGAGCCAAGGTGTGCTCTCCTCTACTAGCTAGTGCTTGTCTCCATTGTACAACCCCATTGCAGCTCGGGGTCCGCGGGGAAGAAGAGTACCCAAGGAGTAGGCTGGGAGGTTAACCTGTGGGTATTCGCATTCGGATCAAGTGTGTCATCATTCACTCGTGGAGGTGACTTGCTACAAGGGAATACCAACGACAACAGAGCAAGTGGAGTCTCGCCTCTGGTGAATGGTACATATGTATTTCATTACCATTGATCTTAGTTAAAAGTATGAAAACGTTATGATATGTTTCCTGAATGAGTAGCAGGAATGTGTGAGTTAAATGAATTTGAGATTCAATGTGTTTCTTTTCTGGTTGTATTTGCTGTAAAAAAAAATAAAAAATAAAAAATAAATATGTATACAGTCTGGATTTGGTCCTTACAATATCTCAAACCATACTTAATTGTGACTTCTAGATATCGCCAACCTAGATCCATCTATCTCTGGATCTATCATGCGCTGAGAGGGATCAAATCCATCAAGGTACAAACATTCATTTTGGAGTGTATAACATGAGGAAAGGTTTGCACCTTGAGGGATTTAATCCCTCTCGGCGCATGATAGATTCAGAGTTAGATGGATCTAGGCTAGTTCATGCTAAGGGGAACAATGTGATATTTTTAGATTATCATTATTATGTATATGTTTGAGATAGACTTCATACTTTGAAATTTACATTATGCTTTTTTGTCTCACATGACCATATAATTATGTTCTTTAATTTAGTCTATGTTTCTTGTCTTAAATGGTTTTCACTTCTGCATTTGGATATCTTGAGGGGTTTGTGTGTGTCTATGTTTGGATGCTTTGAGTGGTTTTTGTGCTTATGTGTTTGGATTTGGATGGTAACGTTTGTGAATGTTACAATTTTTTTTTATATTTCTATACGTGTATGTAATTTTCTATGAGTAATTAGTTGGTGATGAAGAAGGAAGACAATCGTGTCAATTTCTTGCAGGAGGATTGATATTTCACATCTATTTCATTTAATTTTAGGTATCACAACTTTTGACAACTAATTTAATTCTTAGTAATGTCCCTCATGTATTACTAAATATATCTTGAAGAGTAGTTTTAATTTTAAATTTGTTCAGTTACCTCAATCTGTTGAGATGATAGATATTTTTAACAACTTTAATTATGAAAAATGATTAAATAAAAATTTAAAAGGAAAATTTACAATGTAATCATGTTGAATTACAAAAAATGTAAATAATAACATTGTAGCCAATTACAAATAGTCTTCATTGCGATCAATCTCAACTATTTTCTTCTACTATTCTTATTTTCACCCCTCTTAGTTTTGCCATATTTTCATATTGACTATATGAAAAGTGTAGTTGAAATTGTAAAACATTCAAATCTTTAATTCAAGCTATTATAGTAAACATCATACCTTTTCTTTCTTTCTCTCCAATATTAATAGATTGAATTACTATAACACAAAAATCAATGCACATTTTCAATAAAAAGAATCTTACACTAAAATCAATCACATTGTTATTCTAATCAATTTAAAATTAATGTACCATCATACATCCAATTACATCAAATCAGAAGTCAACATCTACACTGAAATCAATGCATCTAATGCAAGAAATGAAATATGATTAGAAAAAAACATCTACATTGAAATCAATGCATCTAATGCAAGCAATAAAATAGGATTATAAATCAATATCTACACGGAAATCAAGGCATCTAGTGCAAGAAATCAAATATAATGAAAAATAAACATCTAGATTGAAATCAATACATCTAGTGCAAGAAATCAAATATAATTAGAAATCAACATATACACTGAAATAAATGCATCTAATGAAAGCAATCAGATATACTTAGAAAAATCTACACTAAAATACATGCATCTAGTGCAAACAATCAAATAGGATTAGAAATAACATTTACACTGAAATCAATGCATCTAGTGCAAGCAACCAAATATCATTAGAAATCAACATCTACATTGAAATCAATGCATCTAGTGCAAGCAATCAATTAGGATTAGAAGTCACCATTTACAATGAAATCAATGCATCTAGTGCAAGCAATAAAATAGGATTATAAATAACCATCTACACTTACATTAATTCATGTGGTGTAAGAAATCAAATAGAATTAGAAAACATCTACACTGAAATCAATGCATCTAGTGCAAGAAATCAAATAGGATTAGAAATCAAAATCTATACTAAAATCAATGCATCTAGTGCAAGCAATCAAATATCATTAAAAATCAACATCTACACTTAAATCAATGCATCTAGTGGAAGTAATCAAATAATATTGAAAATCACCATGTATGTTAAAATCAATGCCTGTAGTGTAATAAATATTCTTCCCTCTCTATCCCCTCCATCTATATCTATATCTCCCTCTATCTCTTCTTTTTTGTCTCTCTATCTCACCCCCAAACATACACACACTCTCTCCATCTCTCCATCTCTCCCTTGTTACTCCTTCTCCCTCTCTCTATGTCTTTCTTCTTCCCTCCCTCTCACCCATTCCAAATCCATCTCTTTGTCCCTCTCTCTCCCCTCCTCTCTCCTCCTCTCTCTTTTCATTACTCTCTATCCCTTTCTCTCTCCCATCACTTTCTCTCTTTATCTCTCTCTCTCTCTCTCTCTCTCTCTCTTGCCTCCAACCATGTCACTTTCTCCCTCCCTCTCTCCTTCTCTCTTCCCCTCCATATTTGTGTATCCCTATCTATCTTTTAGCATTCTCTCCCTCTCTCACTCCTATCCTTTTATCTCACTTCATTCCTCCTCTCCCCACTTATTTAGTTTATATCCTTTATTCAAGCAATCAAATAGGATCAGAAATCACCATATACACGGAAAGAAATGCATCTAGTGCAAGAAATATAATCCCCTCTCTCCCCCCTCCATCTATATCTATATCTCCCCCCATCTCTCCTTCTTTGTCTCTCTATCTCATTCCCCCCCCCCCACACACACACTCTCTCTCCATATTTATCTATTTCTCCCTCTCTCTATCTCTCTCTTCTTCAATCTCCTCACCTTCCATCTATATCTCTATCTCCATCTATCTCTCTTTTGTATTTCTATATCAACCCAAAAACATATACACTCTTTCTCCATATCTATTTATCTCTCTCTCCCTCTTCATCTCCCTCACTCTCTCTCTTCCCCTTCTCTCCCTCTCCCCCCCCTTCTATCTCTCTTCCATCTTGCACTCCTCTCTCCCTCTCTCTCCATCACCCTTATCACTCCCTCTCACTTTCTCCACCATTATCTCTATTTGTCTTCCTTCTTACCTTCCTCTCCTTTCCCTTCATCTCTCCTTCTCTCTCTCACATCCTTTCTCTCTTCCTTCCTCTCTCTCTCCCATTCTCTCCCAACTCCCATTATCTCTCCCCCTCAACTCTCTCTCTCTATCTCTCTCTTTTCCCTCCAGCTCTGTCACTATATCTCTCCCTCTCTCCTTATATATCCTTCTCTCCCCCCCTTCTCTCCATCTGTCCTTATATTTCTCTTTGTCTCTCACCACCAAGTATAAACATTCTCTCTCCATCTCTTCCTTTTCAATCCCTTTCTCTCTCTCCCCTTTTCTCTCTCTATGTCTTTCTTCTTCCCTCCCTTTCTCTCCTTCCAACTCCATATTTCTATCCATCCCTCTCTCCTCCTTTCTCTCACTCCCTCTATCTCTCCACCTTTATCACTCTATGTCTTTTTTCTTCCATCCCATATATATCATTATAATATATAAAACTTAATATTATATTATATTTAATAGCGTATTAATTAAAATTTATTGAGTTGAGTAATATTAATATTATAATATATTGATATTAATATTAGATTTAATAATAATAATAATATTAATATTAATATTAGATTTAGTGTTGTTTTTCACATGGCATGATAACAAAATTTATAATAAAACTATATCAAATAAATATTTTCAAATATTACAATTTTGACGTGGAAATATTTATGTGCATAGAGATTTTAATATATCCATAGAATATCATTATATTTTTAAATATTTATTTTACAAATAATTAATTAAAAGAAATATTAAAAAAATTTAGAGCAAGATTTTGGATTCTCTGTGTTAAATTAACATTTTTGCTTTGATTTAAGAAATGGTAGTGACTTTAGTAAAGAATAAATATGTTTACAATTTTACCTAATTTAGAATTTTAATGTGGTAAAAAAAAAAATTGAAGGTAAATTTATGATCTATTCAAATTCAACCTATATGATAAAAAAAACTATTTAAAGCGTGATATAATTGTATTATAATTTTTTAATCTAAACGCATGAGATAATTGTCTTGTAATATATATATATATTTTTATTTTTTTTCTAGTGTACTCTCTTAGCTTCTACAATGAATTGACTTAGAGTGTTTACCACGAAACAAACATATGACCTTTGGTTGACCAAATACATGGGAGGGCCTATAAATTTCCTATACAAGGTTGGGCCTACTACTACATCCTTTGATGCATTTATCTTCCTCTAGTTGGTAATTGTAGGTGTTTAAATGGGTCTACATTCCTACATCTTAAATCTCTTCACGATCTCCATAGTGTATCTCCCTTGGCCAAGGAAGGTCTCCCCATCTATTTGTCGTACTTCTAGTCCTAGGAAATAATACATCAGTCCCAAATCCTTCATCTCGAACTCTATTATTAAGTTTCTCTTGCATTCCTCTATGACCCTGCTAGAAATAGATCATCCATGTATATTATAAGAATGATAAACTCACCTCCTACCATCAAATAGTAGAGTTTAGAATAAGCCTCACTCTTCATGGAGCCAATATGTTGCAAGTATCTATTGATTTGACCATACTATGCTCTGGGATCTTACATGAGTCCGTATAACACCCTCTTCAACCTGAAAACATGAGTCTCCCTCCCATGCATCTCAAATCATTTTAGGTGCTCTATATACAACTCTTCTATAACTCCATTTAGAAAAGTTGTATTGACACCCATCTTGTGAATCTTCCATCCCATTTGCATTATAGAGAGATAAATCCCTAATAGAACTATATCTGGCTAGTATAGTGAATGCATCCTCATATTTTGTGCTCTCCTTATTAACAAAACCCTTTTCCATGAGCGTAGTCTTATACTTGTCCACACTACCATCTACAACTTATTTAATCTTATAGATCCATTTATAGCCAAATACTGCCCTACCCACTAGCTTAGGTACAACCTCCCATACATCATTTAGTATGATGGAATTATACTCCTAAACCATTGCATCTTGCCACACTTGATGTTGTGTAGCTTGATGATAGCTTGAAGGCTCGCTGTCAATGATTTCTGTCACCAAAGCCTTATACTTGTTTGTCTGTTTGCACTCCCTCTTGTTCACTCTAGGAGATCCCATGAACTCTTGCACATCTATTAACGTCTGAAGCACCTTTGTATTTCTTCTTTCACTTGTGGTGGTTGGAGCTTCATGCTCCTCATCCTACTACTACTGCTCCATTTGCTATGAACTCTGCTCTGCACCTATACTTGCCATTGTACTCATATTAATTCTTTGAGACTGAGATCCCTTTTAAACTCTTGGAACTTCTATTGGGTCACTCTGCTCATTAGCTTGTAACTCATGAGATCATCTAAAGGTATTCTCCTCCTTGAATTTAACATCTCATCTGATGATCATCTTCATGCTACTAGGAATGTAGATCATGTATGCCTTGGACATTTCACTATATCCAACTAAATATCCCTTATTTATAGTCTAATCCAACTTTGTGCACCTATCATATGTCATGTCACAATAACTTTACTTCCTAAGAATCTAAAGTGTCCAACCATTGGCTTCTTTCATGTAAAATCCTCCTTACATGTCATCTTCCCAAACACATCGCGAGGGACTCGTTTCTAAATATACACTAAACTTTACATGGCTCTGCCGAAAGAAATCTAGGCATGTCCTAGTCATATAACATTGCTCATGTTGCTCCAACTATTAACTTTCTCTTTCGCTGTCTGGCCCCATTTTTATGTGGGTTATATGGAGATGCCCATTCTCTCTAGATGCCCTCCATTGCACAAAAATGTGTGAATACCTTATCTCTTTACTCGCATCCATTATTTGTATAAATAACCTTTATCTTTCTTCCTATAACGTTCTCTACAAGAGATTTAAACTCTTGGAAGCGACTGAAGACTTTGTCCATTGTCTTCAAGAAATAAATCTAGGTTTTCCTAGAGAAGTCATCAATGAAGGTTACAAAGTACTCATAACAACCATGAGATTTTGTAGACAATGGGCCACAGATATCATAAGGCATGAACTCAAGCACACCCTTGGATCTACTTTCACTCCTTGGGAATGTTGCTTCTGCAAATTTCTCAAGAACGTACCCTCTACACACATCATCATGTTCCATGTTGATTTCTAGAACTCCTGTTATGATTGCCCTTGGAAATATAAGTCCTCCATGGTGTATGTGTCCCATCCTATGCCATAATTCTCTCACATCTTTGCTACTGTTACTGCTAATCAATTATTTTCTAGAGTTGAATTGTAACTTGTATATATTATCACTCCTTACAAGATAATTTTTTTCACCTTATTCTAACTCTAGTGTTTAATGTACACCTTATTCTCTACAAAGGAGACATCACATCCCTTGTACTGAAGTGCATAAAATGAAATCAAGTTAGTTCCTAAACCTGGCACGTGTAACACATCTGTAACACTATTACTCTTTCCTGACTCCCTCTGAATGATGACAATACCTCTCCCAAGTAGAGTACACTAAGACTTGTTCCCGATTTGAATCTACAAGCCCATCACCACTTCTTGATAACTAGAAAATAATTCTATAACTCCCGTCATATGGCATGATGTTCCACTGTCAATATACTAGACACCTATATATGTATATCTAGAGAGGAAAGAAATGAGAGAGAACTCATCTTCTACTCTCAAAGACAAATCCTCAATCTCTGTTGAAGCCACTGTCTATTGCTTCCCCTTCTTATTTTCTCCTTTCTTGCAATTAGGACATTGATTGACATAGTGACCTTGTTGACCGTCACTAAAGCACTTGATTGTACTGAATTCCTTTCTCTTTCTCTCTCCCTTGTACCATTTATTTGATCCCTTATTTCCTTTTCCCTTTCCTTCATTGGCCACGTTCTTTTCATCTTCATGCTTCTAAGTTTTACCATTGCTAGTGCCACTATTGAGGATCGATCTAAGATTATTTTGAGTGAAATCACTCCATAGGAAATGCCAAATCAGTAGTGTATCCCATCTATTAATAACTTGAATGAAAACATCTCATTTCTTTGAGAATTCATTTGATGTGATCCTCACAATCTCATCATCATCTAGTTTAATACTGAAAATTTCTAACTCATCCCTCACTACTCTGAGTTTGGTGAGACAACTCATAGCATTTTCCCCTTTGTTTGTTTTTGTGTTTCTTAGATTTTCTCTACGGATCAACTTTTTGTTTGTCATAGCATGATTCATAAATGTGTCCCGCATCCTTTTCATTGTCTCTAACTCTGTGATATGAGGAACTATATGGTCCTTGAATCCATCCAAGATTATCCTCTTGGCTTTGGCATCCTCCTTCCTGTATGTTTAGAATTGTGTTGGATCTGTTGGTACGTCTATTGCACTAGTCAAATACTCCTTGAGACCATTCTCCTCCAACAACTAGAGAATTTTGTCTTTCTAGATGCCAAAATTAGAGGCTCCATCTAACTTGTCTTGATATCTCAAACTTATTGAGGTCATCTCTTGAAACTCTTTAGAAACTAAACAAAAGTCAACTAAATCTAGAGAGGTTCGATTTGGGGTTTACAAACCCTCACTTTCCCTTCATGTGCCTTGTGCTGATTTACACCTGAAAACCCCTGCACTTTATATCTTCTCCGATACCATGTGAAATTTCTTTAATTGCAGTTAGTGGAAATTATTCTTCTATCTCATACAGATTATTTGTCTTCATAAATTAATCAAGGAAAGGAATGAATGAAATCACTATTGAAATTTTCACTAATACTAATAGAAACTGAGAAATAATGGACACACATAAAATATAGACATCGATATTTTTGGACAATTATAGTCTCTAGCAAAACCCCAGTGTGGAGAAACCAGTTCTGCAAATGAGGGTTTATATTATTAATAAATATTTAGCAAATTGAGAAATACAACAACTATTTGCCTCTCACTGGAAAATTTATAACAAATATGTTTCTCCACTCCTATTCGAAAAATAAAATTGGAAATACAAGATTTCCTTCTACAAAGCAACATGGCATGCTCTATGTAATTTGTGTCTCCTCCATCAACTTGCACTAGTAGACTGTAAATGTCCATGACCTTCTCTTGAACTCACTCAGCCTCTGGAAAAATTATTTTGATAAATATACTGCCTCCAAAAACACACTAAATCAACTTACACCTCATTCAAAAAATGTCTCTCATAATTGGAAATCAAACTGTAGCCTAAACAACTTGCACTAGGTAAACTGGAAATTCACACTAGTTGAATCAACCTTCCTTTTGCATAATAATTCAAACTCCTTCCTTCACTTGGAATGTTTGAATATTTATGAATAATTTCTCTATAAATATTGTCCTCAATTTATTTTTTGAAAACTTCTTGTTGTTGTCCTCCATGCTATCATTGTAACCTTACTATCACTACAATTTTGTGTCTTGAATGTGATCTCCAATTGCCCCATCGATTTTCTCTTATAACCTCTCATTGAGAAACCAATGACGATGATTTGATCTGAATCAATGGCTAGGATCATGCTGAATCCTTCTCATGACTTTTCTAGAAGTCACTAGAACAAAATTAGGTTTTTCTCAATTAATCTGCCTTAATCAACCACTTTTCCTAAAGACTTAGGAAAATAATTTTAAAAATGGCTAATTAATCTAATTAAGACATTTTCCTTAGAATCTTTCCAAGTCTTAGAGATAATTATCCTCTTGTGTTCCTTAGAATCATAGACACCAATAGAAACTAGCACACCTATTTTACCTATAAAAACTAACATATTTGACATGAGGAAGGGCTTTAGAAGTGAAAAGGTGATCTTTTCATGGTTGAATTTGTTTTTTCGACATAGTAATATCCATTTAATAGATTTAACCATTTCTCCAAAGCATTTGCATCTATTTGATCTTAAAACACAAAGATATTATAGTTAACTTGTACTTTGAACAATTTCACACCTCCAAAATTACCACTAGTTGAAAGTGCATTGGTTGTTGTTGGAAGTCCTCAAAGGACATGGGAAAAATTGTCCATCATCTCATTCCTATATTGCAAGAGTGCTTCCTCAAGCAACTACTTGAAAGGATTTCCCAACCCATCATATCTCTTTTCTTTGGCCATGGGAAACTGCTTTTGTTGATGAGAGTAATTGTTCAAGTGAAAGTAGCTAGAGAACCAAATTTTTGTATCCTAGCTTCAATATTAGGGACATGCACCAAGAAATTACAAGGAATATATTGCCTGATACCACTATTGTACAAGGAATAAAATGAAAGGAAAGAAAATAAATGCAACACAAGAAGAAATATAATAGAAAGCACAATGATATAATGAAAACCCAACTTCTATTAATGAATGGAATAGAAGAATACTATACAACAAAAACTGGCTAGAATGGTGGCCGTTATCTATAAAAAAGAGAGATACCTACTTTTCACATTCACAAAAGTTATTACAAGAGGCCAAAAGAATGATCTTTTGACATAAAGAAAGAAGTTTAGAGGTCCAAAAACCTAACTCTAAAGTATCAAGTATCAAATAGTTTGCAAGACACAATGTGTTTAATTAGTACAACAACTTCTTGAGAAAGTATATATATATATATATATATATATATATATATATATATATATAATTCTATAATTTATCTATTTATTTTATATATTTCATCATTCATCACATGAAACATCAATAAAACAATATATAAAATTCTACAAAATTAATCACATAAATATTTCACACACATTATAACAAAATACTTCCCAAATTATTTCCATTTCTTATATAAATATGTGATTCCTTAACTACACATACAAAATCATAAACTTAATGCTCTCTCCCCTCTTATTTTTTATTTTTAAAAAACCAATTATATAGGTAGTTGTAAATTTTTATAGTTAAAATATTATTTTAAACCGTTTTCTTTAAACAAATAAATTAAGTAACAAATTAAATTTTTCCTTATAAAAATTTACTTAAAAATTTATTAATTTTTATTATTTAAATTTATAATTTTAATAATAATAATTTGCTTAATTTAATCATAACTGTACATTTCATATACTTAACTTAAACCACACTTGCTGGTTCGAAACGCGTCGACAAAAGTTTTTCTATATGATTTTCGCCGAAGATTCCTCAAACAATTGATATGGATCACAGAAGTCTCAATTAAATAACTTAAAAAGTCTAAAAAATAATAAATCCAGGTAAGATTCCATTTTTCTCCAATACAAACTTGCTGGAAAATAAGTAAACAAGTTTTATCTGTGCATGAAAAGGGTAGGATTAGGATTCCATTTTTCTCCAATACAAACCTGCTGGAAAATAAGTAAACAAATCTTATCTATGCATGAAAAGGATAAACTAAATGAGATAAGATGCTTTGAGAGTAAACCAATTAAACTTTTACAATATATAGGTGACCTCTAGTTGATCTCTAGTTTTAGATATATTAATATTTATCAATTCGAACTCTAATCCAGTTCAAATAATATAAATAACTTGACTCCATAAGCCGGAAATTTCTCGTCCGCTCCTGATGACTAAAAATGTCATCCACCGCCGTACATGCAATAGAAAACGCGAGCCTTCTATTGTTACGTATCCGAATTATATTAGGGGAGCAACAGCGGCAGATTGAACAATTATAATAATGGGGCGCAGTACTTTAATGGCCTTACTTCTCTGCTTATCTTTACTTCTTCTCTCCGTGACAACAGAAGCTCGAACGCGTGTGGTATTTTCTTCTTCATCGGATATTTAGTCATCATTATTAGTTCTTGCCATCTGGTAATGGTCAGGGACTATAGTAATCTGATTTGGTTGATTTAGCATTAATTCGAAGTGCTATTTCGGAGAATGCGTTCGTTAGACCAAGGTTTTTAAATGCTCCGTGCCACGATAACCAAAGTGCTCAGGTTTGTCATCTTATTTGGCCTCTTCCCGTGTTTATTATTCCTCACCGTCAGAGGATTTCCTGTATTAATGTTAGCGTTTCTTAGCATTAGTTTGGATTGTTTGCAGTTTGAATTGATTGCAATTTTGGTTTGGGCATATTGGCAGGCAGGTGTTCTGCATGCAGGGGCTGCAGCTGTCCGTGCATGGCGCAACCGAATTAACTGTTGCTTAATCTGGATCAGGTACCCGCTTTCGCTCTCGCTTTCTAGTGTCTACTGTCTTCTCTTTGCAAGGAATCGGTCGCACTTTGCAATAAACTATCTCTTCTTGTTTCTTTTTGCACAGTGACATTTACAACAAAACTCCAACATCACTGAAGTTATTTTAATGTTCTGCAGCGGTCTCTTGAGTGGAGGATTTGGAGGAGCCAAGGTCGTACGCTAAGGTTCCTGAGCAGCCGTGGCCAGCCAGCAGCTAGAGACAGATGCCCAGCTGACGATGCCGCGGCAATAGGTTTTTAGAAGATGGCCGATTACAGGAAACCGCCCTGAGGAGAAAACCAAATTTGATTGCCATGAAGGGAATAACAAAAATGGCAATGGCAGAATGGCTGGTAAGATACTAAGTTCAGTAGGTTTTGCTACCGCGCCTCGTGGATGCTACTTTGATGACCCATAACCACCAACAGTAACCCCCTCACCAGAGGGAGATGCTTGTCCAAATCCGTTCATCACATATCATCCAGGTGCGTACCTGCTGTTCTTTCACAAGCTACATTCAATCAATTTTTTTTTGTAATCCAAGATGATATATGGAAAAGTAAAACTAAGTGAAAAGCATCTGGTTATAGAAAATTACCATCACCGGCTGTTACTGGTGTAATTCCGATAAGGCAGTTGATTGTGGTTGTTTTCCCAGCTCCATTGGGTCCAAGGAGACAAAATAGCTTATCTTTCTCAATGTTTATCCACAAGCCCTAAAATTTGGTTATAAATCAAAAGGAAGAAAAAATAAATCTAATCAGAATGAGCATAAGTATTTTTTCATCAATCTTCAGTTGTATTCTGCTCTTTCATGTAAAAAAGTTGAGAATGAATCATAAGATATCCAATGCCATTCTTATGTGTTAATATATCTTTACAGCATGATGAGGAGCTGTTTTTCTGCATTTGCAGCAACCAACCATATTTCTTATACCAGGGAATGTCTTGATGAGGCCACGAACTTGGACAACCACATTTGGACTCCTCGTATCCTCAGTTACTTGCTGTCTGACCAATGATTCTCTGCGGCAACATCTTCATCATCAGGACTACTTTCAGGTAATGGTGGAACAGATCTTGTACATGTACAAAAACCACCGCCTGCAGAAATAAAATCTTCTTAGTGAAGCACATTGATGGGTGTTATTTTTTTCAGAAACTACAATCACATCACGGCCGCATAGCCCTCATCGATTCTGCCATAGGAGAAACCATCACCTTCCCTCCATGGCCGAAAGACTTGCATCCTAATTTCTTCTTCTTCTTCTAACTTAGGGTCGCAAAATAGGCAAAATTGCGTCTCCACTCTGCACAACCTCATCATGGTATCGAATCCCGCCGACGCCCCTTCTGTGAAAATCGAACTAGTGCTGCTTGTGGGTCTCTGTATTATTTCAGCAGTATTGGCAGCAGCATTTTGCAAGAGCTTTGTGGTAGATTTATTAGGTGGCGTTACATTACATTGCAGGGTCTTCCTGCTCGGGTTTCAGGTTTCAATATGCCTGATCATAGATGTTAGCCTGATTACAGATGTTACACTAGTTTCAATCTTCCTGTTCGGGTTTCAGGTTTCAATCTGCCTGATCACAGCTGTTAACCTGATGCAACCTTAGGTGGCCTGCTGTAGAGCTTGCATGTGTTATGCTATGGAGAGAGAGGTGTTAGGCACATGGCCCTCATGTAGGGCCCACAAGGTGGATAAAAGTTTCGACTTTCATTTTTATTTTTATTGAAATCGATTGATTTTCTTATTTTTATTTAAATTTGAAATTTCATGGGGCATTTTCGTTTCTCAGTTGAGAGCTTAACAGGGTTCTGCCCCATTGATTCACTCTTCGCCTCTGTCAACGGATACGACTTAACGACCCTCTTCCGGTTTTGGAGCTTTCTTCGTTTCTAAACGAATTGAATTGCTCTCCCCACTGGTTACTTCGGAAACATCAACTCCATCTCCCCTCCGTTATTGATTGTTGGGCAGCATGATGAAATGCACAATATCCAGATCCACTCTTAAGTGTCGGGACAGATGGCCTCAATTTCAATGTTGTAGAGGGGTAGATAGCTATGAGAGTGAGCAGGGAACACAAATGCATAACCGAAGGGGATCAACAGAACTCGAAAGGTGTTCAATAATGGTCTGCTCGGGTTTCAGGTTTCAATATGCCTGATCATAGATGTTAGCCTGATCACAGATGTTACACTAGTTTCAATCTTCCTGCTCGGGTTTCAGGTTTCAATCTGCCTGATCACAGATGTTACACTAGTTTCAATCTTCCTACTCAGGTTTCAGGTTTTAATCTGCCTGATCACAGATGTTAACCTGATGCAACCTTAGGTGGCCTGCTGTAGAGCTTGCATGTGTTATGCTATGGAGAGAGAAGTGTTAGGCACATGGCCCTCATGTAGGGCCCACAAGGTGGATAAAAGTTTTGATTTTCATTTTTATTTTTATTGAAATCGATTGATTTTCTTATTTTTATTTAAATTTGAAATTTCATGGTGCATTGTCATTTATCAGTTGAGAGCTTACCAGGGTTCTGCCCCATTGATTCACTCTTCGCCTCTGTCAACGGATACGACTTAACGACCCTCTTCCGGTTTTGGAGCTTTCTTGGTTTCTAAACGACTTGAATTGCTCTCCCCACTGGTTACTTCGGAAACATCAACTCCAGCTCCCCTCCCTTATTGATTGTTGGGCAGCATGACCAAATGCACAATATCCAGATCCACTCTTAAGTGCCGGGACAGATGGCCTCAATTTCAATGCTGCAGATGGGTAGATAGCTATGAGAGTGAGCAGGGAACGCGAATGCATAACCGAAGGGGATCAATAGAACTCCAAAGGTATTCAATAATGGTTTCCGAAGCGAGGTTCCATATTCATATACGGAGCGAGCAAGCTATTAATTGGCACAATTCACATCAAAACAGGAGCCATGCAAAAATATAATGCTGAATTAAAAATTCAAAATTAGAGGCATCTTTGTTCAGGGAGCTCTTTCTCATTGGTCATTTAAGTCAGTAATCCATGGGCTGTACATTGAGACTTGTTTCAGGTCATTGCAATGTTGTCATGCAGAAATGTAAGTTGTAACGTTGTTGAATTAAGAATTCAAATTGTAAATTAAAAAACTGTATGCTAATATTTGATTTATTCAGCATTATGTTAAATAGACAGTTTACGTCACCCTTACTTGGGAAGTGAAGGAATCTGTGGATTGTTCTTTGCAGGTTCATTCATTGGAAATCCAAAGTGATTGAAAAATTCAACTATTCTCACAATGGTATGCAATGTGCATTTTATTTCCACTCATATACTTTTCCAATTATGGATTTTTTATCGGAATTTAGTTGCCTTATTTCAGCCTAATAGAATATTGTCTTTCAGGTATGTTGGGAGGATTTTTGTCAAGGCTCTGGGCAAGCCAATAAAAATTATTACAAAGCTGAATGCCATGGCTGGTTTTCCACCAGATGAGGAAATTGATCTTTACGAGGTTAGTTGAATAAAAGCTTTTGGATACTGTGACACTAATTAGTGACGATGTCATGTGGTGCTGGAAAATTAATTATAAGCATTCTTATTCCAAGGTATCTGTGGATCCTTGTTGCACCTAGTTTGTTGGTTGTCTATGATCCATTGGTTAATTTTTGATGCATTGGGTGTTGTAATATGTAGGAAATCAAATTTGAACCAAATGTCATGTGTGAACCCATTGAAAAGAGAATTACTTTTCGATCTAGCCAGGTTAGTTCAGTTTTATACCATTGTTGTCAACACTTGTTTTATCATTATTGTATCTCTATTTATTTTAGAAAGGGTCAGTGAGGGGATTTATTATTCGAAATTCATGCAATGCAGTTTGTTACTAAGTATGGTTCCCTCACTATATTATTTCCTATATTTGTGGTGATGTCAATCATGCAGCTTGAAGATGGGGACATCATTTGTTTTCAGAGATCTCTAGCTACATATGAAGAGGATATACATCGATTTCCAGATGTTCCTTCATTCCTGGATTATGTTCATAATCGGCAGGTACATAATCTACTGGTAGCCCTGTATTTTTTCACACTTGCAATTTCTTGGACCAGTATTCTATCATTTAGTTTGTTTGCAGTGCGTTTTCTAACCGATGTAAAATTATTATTAAAGAAAATGAAGGTTTTAATTAGTACTTTAGATTATATGGCACAAGCATGTATGTGGAATGCTCGGGGACATCATTTGTTTTCAGAGATCTCTAGCTACATCTGAAGAGGATATACATCGATTTCCAGATGTTACTTCATTCTTGGATTATGTTCATAATCGGCAGGTACATAATCTACTGGTAGCCCTGTATTTTTTCACACTTGCAATCTCTTGGACCAGTCTTCTATCATTTAGTTTGTTTGCAGTGCGTTTTCTAACTGATGTAAAATTATTATTAAAGAAAATGAAGGTTTTAATTAGTACTTTAGATTATATGGCACAAGCATGTATGTGGAACGCTCAAAAACTCAGTAAGAGATACCACTATGTATCTATGAGATGCAAAAACAGACTAGGAAGCTTAAGGACAGGTCAACATTTTGGCCAAAATACTTGCCGACCTAGATTTCACAATTTCTAAAGAAAATGATGTTTATCTTGGTACCATTCACGTCGACTCACCATCCAAATAGATAGATTTTCTGAATATTTTTGTTTTATCTAAAACTAGCAGCAAAACTGCATATATCTATGTCATGTTTTGGTCTCTGTCTGGTTTGTTTATGTCTGTGTATCGAAGCGCTTCCCTTGTGGGCCAGTTAGTCTGTCAAAGCAAGACTGTCTGTATCCAAGTCCTTGTCTTCTGAAATATTTGTTTCTATGCTTGTATCTAGGTTTATTGCTTACAGGTTTACCATTTCTCCGAAAATATTCACTGGACTGTTACGATTTCAGCTCTAGCTGTTGATTTATTCCCAGGGATAATGTTATCTGTGTATGTGTAATTGTACTGGTAATTCTATTAGCATAGGATTGTTAAAGAAAACATGCATTGTCAATGCACAGGTTACTGTATTAAGGCTCTACAGTTATTATTATTTTGCATATTAAGATCTATGGTGGTGAATTGTTTGGGCCATAAGCCTTTGATTATGGAGCAGAGTTCAAAGCAAATATGTTATATGAAAATAAGGCAATGACCATAATTTGGTCCTATATTTGCCTGAAGGTAATCCTCATTTTGTCATTTTGCACTGTGATTCTTGTAGAGTGACATGATGGCAATCTGAATCCTGTCTGGAGCCCCCAACCTAATGCAACCTATCAAATAAAAGTTACCTAGGCATTGTGCTAGTTTCCTGAAAGGTCAATTGACAGTTGGAAGGCTAGGACCTTCTTGAACAGAGCTTCTTTAATAAGGGCTCTTAAAGTGAGTCCCATGAATGCTGTGGCAGCTTCTGTAGAAGAAGCCTGCTTGCCCGTTTTTCCAGAAGATTTCTTTTAGTAGTAAATTTCCAAATGTTTAGTGAAGGAGTGTCTTTTTATGCCAAATAACAAAATAATTGTGTTGCACTAAAATTTGAATACTTATTTTGCTGATCAATGGGTTAAGTTTTTAAGCAGTGCCTATATAACTAAAATGCAACTTATACATGAAATAAGGTGTGCAATTCTAAATAGGTGCTTTTCTTATGGATAGGGTGCATTCAACCACACGATTCCAATTAACTAATACTGACATAAATTGTTAAATATCTTCAGCAATTTTTTCTTCATTTACATGTTTCCGTTGGTTAAGGGTTATGCGAGCTTTTATGCATTAAGTCAACTATAATGCAAATGCATTAGGTCCCTATATCACATGGTTTGAGTTTTTGTTTGAGTTCAGAGACCAAGTTCAGCAGCGCAAAACTATAACATGAAGTTTGCAATGAAAAACATGTAATAAATTCAGCATTAAATTTTCGAAGCTCAACGTATTCACAATCTAATATACCAATCCATCGCTTGCAGAGGTTAGATACAGAATATATTTGCTTTTCTTGGGTTCTCCACTTAATTCATTTCCGAGGGAAATCCACTTGGTAGTCCCCCTCATTCCACTCATGGTATTGAGGGTGAACTAGGTCAACTATCAATAGTTGGCTTAGGATGAGAGCTAGCATGTTAGAAAGTTGGATTAATTTCAGCTAGTTGAACTCACGCAATTGACATCATTAATGTTTTCTTATTATGATTGGGTATTAAATTGATTCAGTCCTCTAGCATTTTGTAGGGTAGACCTTGTCTCTGTTTCAATAATTGTGGTTCAGTGTTGGCTGTAACAACTCATGATAATGGGATCAAGATCTTAGCTAATGCAGATGTAGCTAAGCGGGTGACAAGGGAGTCAAAGGTAACTAAGGAAGTAAGCAGCAGTGCTAGAAATTCCCTTGAACATATATTTTCTAGTTTGGGGATTGCCTACCTTTGAGGGAGATTCAAGGTATAGGTTATTTTTCTGCAGATGACCTTTCGAGTTGGGATCATTTATAATCTTGTTGCCGGCAATGATGAGATATTGATGAATTTTTTTTGCTATAATTACTTCATGTTTATCTGCACTCAATTTTTATTTCATAGTACATCTTACTTTGGCACATGAATATTGGAGCAGTGATGAATTGTTCACGTCTTGCACTTTTTTCTAGAAGCTTCAGAGATGGCATTTTCAGGGTTCCTTGGTGCTACACATGATTGTGCTGGTAATGCTAACTGTTCCATTCTACTCTGTGTATGATTACAATCTGATTTCATATTCACCCAAATTGAACATAACAATTGCGTTAATTTGACATATAGGAATTGCATTTTATTCATTACATAGAAGGGAATGAATGAATAATTTAATGTAACCACACTTGGACAGAGACGCAAAAAATCCTTGAACATAGTAGGACCTTGTAATCTTCATATGGGAAACCATATAACTTTGACAGTGAAGTCAAACAAGACTGAACCCATCTTTCTACCAAATCCACAATAAGTGTGGAACGAATGTCCCAAAATACCCCAGGGGCATAATATTTCTTTTAATTTTATTATTATTATGAGTATCCCAATTTATGAAGCTAAGGTAGTAGAGGGGCAGTTGCCAATGGTATCACATCCGAGAATATCCCTGTACTCTCTTGTTATCCAAAACTGATCATAAACTTTCCCATATGAACTTTTCTTGTACTCGAGCAGCAAAGAAGAATGATTAAAAGTCGTGGGCTTAACAAATCCATAATCATGGTCCTTGAAATAACTCCAACTGGTTTGTAGAGTAGTATAATCAGCTAGGGCACAACCTCCCCCACCAACCACTACGTGTATGGTTGCATTGAACGTACCAGAATAGTGAGACCTTTCAGAACTCACACATATGTTCTGCACCATGACAAAAAAACCAAGATGAATGCTCCTTCAAATGACATTTTTTTTTTAAAACTCACTTTATAAAAGAGTCCCATGAAGATTACAAGGAAGAAGGGCACACAAAATTGCACAGTATAACACCATTGTTGTTCCAAGACAAATCAATGCATCAATCAAAAAACGAGCTTACCTCATATATGGGACATGTTCGCTCATAATTGTGAACATGGCCATAAAAGGCAAGGTCCACTTTATACTTCTGCCAGAGCTTTTGCAGCATCTCTCTCCCCATAGGCTCTTCAAATGCTCCCTCCTCCGCATACCAGGAGGCTGAGGAGTAGCCTAGAACACGATGAGCAATAAAGATAAGCCAGGGCTGCTTCTGTCTATCGGCAGATGCAAAACATTCCTCGATGAACTTGTATTGCTCTGTTCCCTCTCGCCAATTATGTTCTGAATCAGCAATACAGAAATGGAACATGCCATAGTTGGTAGAGTACCTGAACAATAACATACACAGAACACTCACAATTACACTTGCTTGAAAAGAATGAATTAATAGTATTTGATAGTCTTTCATCGTCTAAAAGAAGCTACACCTGAAAGCTAATTTTCCCATCTTCCTTTTAGTAAGCCAAACTGAAGAAGGAAAGCTCCGTTTTGGAAGTATTTGCAAATTTTACATGGAGTCTATATCAGTTATTAAGGTTGATTCCACTGCTTCCATATGTATTTAATAACTTGCCATGGAATTTAAACTAATCTAGTGCGAAGCAGTAGATCATTTGTCCCCATATTTTGGTGTGTTGCTTTGGTTTCTTTCATACTTTTTTGATAAAAATGTCATTACTTAAGGCTATGTCCTTACATACAAACATTTGTTCACAAAAGTGCCTTCTTATTTCTCATAGAAATTCCTCACCATGTTGCCAGTATTGAAAAACCAATTTCAACTCTTCGGTTTTTTGTCACAAATGTAGTCAGCAACCAATAATTACCAACCTTCTTGCTAATCAACATAGGCTTTTCAAGTTTCAACTACTGCCATGCATACCAGATCTTAATGGGAATGACCTTGTAAGAAGCAAATACTAGTCAAATCCATACAAAAATGGGCATTAACAAAATTTATCCACAGTACAATCAGACTAAAACAATGATGTCTGCTATCACAACACTCTTGGTTTATATACCGACGACTTAGAGGATAAGTGGTTACATTCTTTCTGGAATCTACTTTTCTATCTTACTATTTGCAGACATTGTTTTACTATCTCACTCAATTGCAGGTCTTCAGAAAAACTTGATGTTATCAATTCATTTTGTGATGAGCATGGCCTACAGGGTAATCTTGGAAAGACAAATATTATGGCTTTCAACATGTCCAAGAAAGAAGCATCCACTATAAATCTGACATATAGAGGACAGCTGATGAAGGTGGTATCATCTTATACTTGCTTGGATTGGGTATCTTCTGGACCATCTTCAGCTTGATTCTTGCAGTAGAAGTAAGATTTAACAAAGGTTATGCAACAATAACACCCGTTAAGCAACAATATTTCCAGCTTCAGTAGAAAAAAATTCACCATCTTTGCACCACCGTTTGGCTTAAATGGGCAGTATTAATGTTTCTTCTAATATTTTGTTTAACACTCTTGGTTTATATACCGACGAATTAGAGGATAAGTGGCTACATTCTTTCTGGAATCTACTTTTCTATCTTACTATTTGCAGACATTGTTTTACTATCTCACTCAATTGCAGGTCTTCAGAAAAACTTGATGTTATCAATTCATTTTGTGATGAGCATGGCCTACAGGGTAATCTTGGAAAGACAAATATTATGGCATTCAACATGTCCAAGAAAGAATCATCCACTATAAATCTGACATATAGAGGACAAATCTTTGCACCACCGTTTGGCTTAAATGGGCAGTATCAATGTTTCTTCTAATATTTTGTTTAACAAGCCAATGTGGTAGCACATGTTAGTGCTCTTACTGAAGCTTATGTGAAGCACATATCAATCTGTCTCTTCAGTGCTAAGTTGTAACATTAAAAGTCATGTCTTCACCTTCCCCTTCATTCAGCTCGAGAGAATTATCATTTTTCCATCATCTTTAGTTGTTGTTATCAGGTAATGTGTCTAGTTACTTTTGCCTAATAACCATTTCGAGTGAGATGCTTTAAGGATCTAATATTTTTCCCAAATAACTATTTAACTAGCTGCCAGGCCAGGATGGTGCAAAATCAATAATGGGGGTTGCTGGCATAGTACCCAGGATGGACAGATGTTCTCTGCTTGTATGGTAGAGCTCTTATCCTACTCAACTGGAAATTAACCATATAGACTTCAATGGAAAATAATATTTACTCTTTCCACTACTACAAGACACACAGACAAGTGGATGCAAGTGTCCTCTTGGATTTAGGGGAGATATTGTTGATAAGTGTCAAGGTATGTTGAGGCAGATACCTCGCCAAGTGATGAAAAAAAATTTTGTTGGTGCAATTACTAATTCTCTTTTTGTTTTAATAACTTGCGGCTCAGATATAAATGAATGGAAAGAAAAGGTAGCTTGCCAGTGCTCAGAGTGTAGTTGCAAAAATACATGGGGCAGCTATGATTGTAGCTGCAAAGGTGACCTTCTGTATATTAGAGACCATGTTACGTGCATAAGTAGTTCAATGATCTGAGAAATAAAGTATAGCTTTCCAGTTAACCAGGGCAAGCAAATGACCCAATCATTGTTACCATATTACTCCTTGAACCAATTAATGCATTAGCCTGTATGTCATCACGTGTTGTAAGCTTATTTCACCAGCTTAGCTTGGACTATTATGGTACTAAGGGCATAATTAGAGTCTTATACATGGAGGCACAATAAAATAGAATATAGCTAGTATTACGTAGTGTGCTTTATAAGAAAGGGCTTTAATTACACCATTACAGACTCAGAGATGGCTTTCATTTCACGCATTAAACATCCTTACATTGTAGGATATAAGGAGGCATGGTGTCTTTTAAATTGGGTCATTTTGAAACATTGAGGCAGTTTCTTGTGCTTTTTCTCTACCATGGTCTGTGCTTGTGTTTTTCCCAGTTGGGCTGTGCATTATTGTAATTTATTATATGCTTCCCCCAATTATTCCTATGTTCTATCTAAATCAATATTGAGAGGAATGAAATGAACAAACGCTGTAAATTGCCCCATAAGGCATGATAACCTGTTGTCTGAACATGTCTTTGATACACTGATTACTTGTCCTGTCTAGCCAATTGTTTATTAGAATGGCTTGGACCCGCCAGAAAGTGAGTGTAATATAATCTATTTCCCATAGCCCTTTTGTAAAATGTGACATCATTTTGATTAGGTTCATGCTCCCAGGTCTGCAGAGCACATATAACCACAGCTCCGAGCCTGTCACAGTCAACTGCCAAAACCTCACTTGCAATCTAACACCAAGATTTCATTTGAGATTTGCCCCTGATGTCAGATACATCACCTAATTTCCCATTTACTTTTGCCGTCACATACATAATTTCATATGCCATCTGCCTCCAATGTCAGATAGATCACTTAATTGCACCAATAGTTTTTTGTTTTATGGCAATCATTAAATACCGGTTTGCTCCAATAAATGCTCCTCATATTGGATTATATCCCCTCCAATATGATCTTGAAGTATTTCAGCTCCATTCCAAATGAATCCGTATATGTACTTACTTCTGCACGTGTCAGAAATTTATCCAGCATTGAACTCTTGCAATCTTGCACGACTTTCCTTATTTGGTTGTACAGTAAAATATTATCAAAAACTCAGTTCCATTCACACTTAAAACCAGCTTGCAAACACATTGAACTCTTTTATAAATTGGCAGAAGCAATGCCTAATTTCTCGCCTACAAAACAAAGCCACCTTCTGCACCTACATATTGACACCTCTCTCTGCTTCACATAACATGGAATCCATTAGCATAAGCCA